>CAWUFW010007577.1:0-600000 GCA_963921515.1 Calotriton arnoldi
GAATGGAACAGACACCAATGACTCGCATGCATTGAAGACTCGACGCACTTCTCGCTCTTAGGGGTTGTAGTCCACAGGACAATTCCTCTTACTGACAATATACCTCATTAGGACTACAATCCCTAGAGGGGCTTCTAAAGCTACTTTTACAGATGGGACGCGCTGGACGCAGTGAAGCATAGTGGTGTTAAAACTAACAAGTGGTGGTTATGCTGCTAGCAAACCGCAATAATGGCTGCCAAAATGGTAGCCATCTCAGTGATATCCACTTCTTGCAATGCTGCTTCAACACTGTCAGAAAATGAATGGTCAGTTGACACTTCCTATGACGTCACTCCCTTTGACATTACATCTTATGCAAATTAGAGGGGCCTCGCATGTTCCTATCCTGCCCAGGGCCCCACAAATCCTAGGACCGGCCCTGCCTGGATAGAGTTTGTCTTCCCGTTCATTGCAGTATATGTTTGGTGTGCCTCAACTGCAGAGGTTGTCACCTCTAGGCACTCCCAGTTGTGGCAGATAAGGAACGCAAGATACAGGGAGTTTCAGGGACTTGCTTAAGATCACACAAGTAAATAAATGGAGGTGGATGGATTCAAAGCCAGGTCTTCTGGACATTGTAGCTATTAGGCCACCTTGACAACACATTGTTCCAATGCGTCAGGATTTCTTTAACATTGGGTCAGAGGTGCAGCACCCCAGGTGCATTATTGTTCTATTAAACAGTGAAGTCTTGGACTGGACGCTGAATAGTTTTAGCTGAAGGGGGAAGTACTGATAGTGACAGTTTAGTCTACATTTCATTTTCAATGGATTTAATTTCCATCAGTGTATCCCTCTCAAAGTAACTTTATGAAGACCCTTTTCTTAAGGGCTGTGTTGATTACGTTTGTTGTGGCCAGGAACAACCACAGTCCCTCAACCCTCACTTTGTAAATGAAATTTTGGTGTTACCTGCTATCAGCATAACAACCAGGAGTGGTTATAATTTTTAAGCTAATTGCATCACAGAGACTTTTGATGCTGGGGTTTGTGGTGAGAAACTTGAACATGTCGGGTCGCAGGTAATTGTATAAGAGGGGGGGCTTATAGTACCTTGCAAAGGGGTGGGGATAAGGTTTATTTTATGCCACTGCCAAGCTACCAGCATTCTGCCCGAGGTGGACCAGTGATCGGGAGGCATGCGCAGGGCAATGGGTATTTTATATGATGCTATGTTATGTGTATTTGTAGAGCGCACTATCACCGGCGAGAGTATCCTGGCGCTGAGCAGGCGTGTGTGCCTGGCGCTGAGCAGGCGTGTGTGCCTGGCGCTGAGCAGGTGTGTGTGCCTGGCGCTGAGCAGGTGTGTGTGCCTGGCGCTGAGCAGGTGTGTGTGCCTGGCGCTGAGCAGGTGTGTGTGCCTGGTGCTGAGCAGGTGTGTGTGCCTGGCGCTGAGCAGGCGTGTGTGCCTGGCGCTGAGACGGCGTGTGTGCCTGGCGCTGAGCAGGTGTGTATGCCTGGTGCTGAGCAGGTGTGTGTGCCAGGCGCTGAGCAGGTATGCGTGCCTGGCACCGAGCTGGCGTGTGTGCCTGGTGCTGAGCTGGCGTGTGTGCCTGGCACTGAGGTGGTGTGTGCCTGGCACTGAGCAGGCAAATGTGTCTGGCACTGAGCAGACGTGTGTGCCTGATGCTGAGCAGGCGTGTGTGCCTGACGCTGAGGCGGTGTGTGTGCCTGGCACTGATGTGGTATGTGTGCCTGGCACTGAGCAGGCGTGTGTGCTCAGCGCTGACGTGGTATGTGTGTCTGGCGCTGAGCAGGCGTGTGTGCCTGGGGATGAGCAGGCGTGTGTGCCTGGCCCTGCCTGTGATAGGTTTGTTAATTGAAAGCCGGCTCTTCCGCTTCTTTCAGAATTCAAGAAGCGAGGAGGAGGCTCTGATGAGGACAGGCCAGAGGTTAGTCAATAACATTAGGGGGGGGGTGAGACTTCCCAACATGCGAGGTAGTGTCCCAACTAAAACAAGCATTGGCATAGCCAATAGGTCTCGCCTTTTGGTCCTTAAAAGTGTTTAGACATGCAGCATATTATCCAGAACACAGCAGCAATTTTTTTAGGTGTGTTAGTGGTGTCTTGATTTAGGCATCAAATGGTAAACTTCCTAATTACACTGCCACTGAAACTGCAGATTAAGCTAAAAAACATCCTATGATGTAGAAAACATGTACCCCGTGATGGACGCTGGTAAACACAACGAGACATGAGATATGAAATATGGATAATGAGCGGTGTCAGTGGGGTTACACATCTATGTAAGCAGCCAGTAAAACGGCACCGACACAGAAGCCAAGTGCTGGATAATAAACACATAGGAGACATCATATAAAGAAGCGTACGAGAGCAGTAGGGTCTCAAAAGACTGCAGCAATAAAATCAGGGTAGGTTGTCATTGGTTGGACGATGAATACCAACTTGTCATATGTGATTACAGGAAACCGCACCCTCTGGAAATGCTAGTTTGTTACAAGAGGGATGAAATGAAAATAGAACAGAGTGAGCAAGAAGAACAATGAGGGAAAGAAAATTGTTAGAGGGAGCATAGATAACAGGCAGATAGATAGATAGCAGATAGATAGATAATAGATAGATGATAAACAGATCGACAAACAGATTAATAGATAAACAGATAGATAACAGATTGATAGATAACCAGATAGATAGATAGATAACAGACAGATGTTAGATAACAGATGGAAGATAGATAGATAACAGACAGAGATAGATAGATAGATAGATAGAGATAGATAGATAGATAGACAGACAGCTGCAGCCCTTGCAGGTAAGAGCGGTGGGGCCTGGTTGGGGGGGGGTGGATTTTCGACAGACAACTACAAGGGAAAATGAAATAAATAATTAATTTTCACTCGTCGTCTAATGAAATCCCCCCACCCGGCCTCACCGCCCTACCGCTCTTACCTGCACGGGCCGCGGATGTAGATAGATAGATAGATAACAGACTAGAGAGATAGATGATAGAGTTTGTATGTTGTGTACCTAATATAGTGCAATACAGTATCTTGTTGTCGCAGTGCCGTACTATGCTGTCTGTGTTTTTCTGCAGTGTGATGTAGTACAGTATAGCGGATGGTACACCACCATGAGGCGGAGGTGAAGTATGGGTTGAATTTTGTACTGAGGAATATAAAATCCACAAGGAATAGTAGCAATACTTGTGGTGATCGCAGAATAAAATTGCATGTACCATCTTTTTTCAGCTTAAGGGTTTATGTTGCCGGAGTTGCAGTGGCGTAACGAAACTTGAGGGGGCCCCCCTGCAAACTACATGGAGGGGGCCCCCCTCCCATTCTCCGCGCCAGACAATAGCAATCTTGAGGCATTGCATTGCTTCATACACACTTTGACCCCAATTCCATCAGTCTCTCTCTCTCTCTCTCTCTGTCAGTCAGTCTCTCTCTCTGTCAGTCAGTCAGTCTCTCTCTCTGTCAGTCAGTCTCTCTCAGTCAGTCTCTCTGTCAGTCTCTCTCTCTGTCAGTCAGTCAGTGTCTCTCTCTCTCAGTCATTCAGTCTCTCTGTCAGTCAGTCTCTCTCAGTCAGTTTCTGTCTCAGTCAGTCAGTCTCTGTCAGTTTCTGTCTCAGTCAGTCAGTCTCTCTCAGTTAGTCAGTCAATCAGTCTCTCTCTTTCTGTCACTCTCTCAGACACTCTCTCTGTCAGTCTCTCTCTGTCAGTCAGTATCTCTCTCTCTGAGTCAGTCTCTCTCTGTCAGTCTCTCTCTCAGTCAGTCTCTCTCTCTGTCAGTCTCTCTCTCTCAGTCAGTCTCTCTCTGTCAGTCTCTCTCTCTCTGTCAGTATTTCTCTCTGTCAGTCAGTCTCGCTCTGTCAGTTTCTCTCTCTCTCTTTCTCAGTCTCTCTCTCTCTCTGTCAGTCAGCCTCTCTCTCTGTCAGTCTCTCAGTCAGTCTCTCTCTCTCTCTCTCTCTCTGTCAGTCAGTCTCTCTGTCAGTCAGTCTCTCTGTCAGTCAGTCTCTCTGTCAGTCAGTCTCTCTGTCAGTCTCTTTCTCTCTGTCTCTCTCTGTCAGTCTCTCTCTCTCTCTGTCAGTCAGTCAGTGTCTCTCTCTCTGTCATTCAGTCTCTCCTAGTCAGTCTCTCTCAGTCAGTTTCTCTCTCAGTCAGTCTCTCTCAGTTAGTCAGTCAATCAGTCTCTCTCTTTCTGTCAGTCTCTCTCAGACACTCTCTCTGTCAGTCTCTCCCTCAGTCAGTATCTCTCTCTCTGTCAGTCTCTCTCTGTCAGTCTCTCCCTCAGTCAGTATCTCTCTCTCTGTCAGTCTCTCTCTGTCAGTCTCTCTCTCAGTCAGTCTCTCTCTGTCAGTCTCTCTCTGTCAGTCTCTCTCAATCAGTCAGTCTCTCTGTCAGTCTCTTTCTCTCTGTCTCTCTGTCAGTCTCTCTCTCTGTCAGTCAGTCAGTGTCTCTCTCTCTGTCATTCAGTCTCTCCTAGTCAGTCTCTCTCAGTCAGTTTCTCTCTCAGTCAGTCTCTCTCAGTTAGTCAGTCAATCAGTCTCTCTCTTTCTGTCAGTCTCTCTCAGACACTCTCTCTGTCAGTCTCTCCCTCAGTCAGTATCTCTCTCTCTGTCAGTCTCTCTCTGTCAGTCTCTCTCTCAGTCAGTCTCTCTCTCTCTCTGTCAGTCTCTCTCTGTCAGTATTTCTCTCTGTCAGTCAGTCTCGCTCTGTCAGTTTCTCTCTCTTTCTCAGTCAGTCTCTCTCTCTGTCAGTCAGTCTCTGTCTCTCTCTCAGTCAGTCTCTCTCTCAGTCAGTCTCTCTCTGTCAAGTCTCTCTCTGTCAGTCTCTCTCTCAGTCAGTCTCTCTCTCAGTCAGTCTCTCTCAGTCAGTCTCTCTCAGTCAGTCTCTCTCTCAGTCAGTCTCTCTCTCAGTCTCTCTCTCTCTCTGTCAGTCAGTCTCTCTGTCAGTCAGTCTCTCTGTCAGTCAGTCTCTCTGTCAGTCAGTCTCTCTCTGTCAGTCAGTCTCTCTCTGTCAGTCAGTCTCTGTCAGTCAGTCTCTCTCTGTCAGTCTCTCTCAATCAGTCAGTCTCTCTGTCAGTCTCTTTCTCTCAGTCTCTCTCTCTGTCAGTCTCTCTGTCAGTCAGTGTCTCTCTCTCTCAGTCATTCAGTCTCTCCTAGTCAGTCAGTCTCTCTCAGTCAGTTTCTCTCTCTGTCAGTCAGTCTCTCTCAGTTAGTCAGTCAATCAGTCTCTCTCTCTCTGTCAGTCTCTCTCTGTCAGTCAGTCTCTCTCTCAGTCAGTCAGTATCTCTCTCTGAGTCAGTCTCTCTCTGTCAGTCTCTCTGTCAGTCTCTCTGTCAGTCTCTCTGTCAGTCTCTCTCTGTCAGTCTCTCTGTCAGTCTCTCTCTCTGTCAGTATTTCTCTCTGTCAGTCAGTCTCGCTCTGTCAGTTTCTCTCTCTCTCTTTCTCAGTCAGTCTCTCTCTCTCTGTCAATCAGTCTCTCTCTTTCTGTCAGTCTCTCTCAGACACTCTCTCTGTCAGTCTCTCTCTCAGTCAGTCAGTCTCTCTCTCAGTCAGTCAGTATCTCTCTCTCTGAGTCAGTCTCTCTCAGTCAGTCTCTCTCAGTCAGTCTCTCTCAGTCAGTCTCTCTCAGTCAGTCTCTCTCTGTCAGTCTCTCTCTGTCAGTCTCTCTCTGTCAGTCTCTCTCTCTGTCAGTATTTCTCTCTGTCAGTATTTCTCTCTGTCAGTCAGTCTCGCTCTGTCAGTTTCTCTCTCTCTCTTTCTCAGTCAGTCTCTCTCTCTCTGTCAGTCAGTCAGTCTCTCTCTGTCAGTCTCTCTCTGCCAGTCAGTCTCTCTCTGCCAGTCAGTCTCTCTGTCAGTCAGTCTCTCTGTCAGTCAGTCTCTCTGTCAGTCAGTCTCTGTCAGTCAGTCTCTATCTTAGTCAGTCTCTCTCTTAGTCAGTGTGAGAAGTTGGCCTGGTATATGCTGTTCACTAATTAAAGTGGACACCTTGCACCAGGGCAAATCGACTCTTATGGTAGATAGGTTTAAGACAACCTTTTAAAGAAAGCTATCCTAGTGGTAGCTGTGGAGAGCAGCCTTCAGGCTAAGTCTCGGAGGAATGTAAAGCAGCTTGTTTTACCATATAATCTCTTGAATCACCAAATGATAAGACACCACACAGGTATATATATCAAATATATATGTATTTATTTCTAAATAACTCTCTACTAATCTCTTTATGAGATTAGAAGACAAACATATGCACAAATCAACGTTTCACAATAAGTTAAGCACAAAATATGGCTGGGGCCCTAGGGGCGTACCAGACCATATACTAAGTAAGAGACTTAGAAACAACGACTTGCAGGGAGACAAGGCCTAGGGCCTTCAGAAGTGCTGGGGCCTCACGAAACCACCCAAGGCAGGTAAGTAAAGGACCCACGGGAGACGCGTGCAGTGTGGATACACAGGCGCGAATCGCCGTTAACTTCAATGGGGCAAGTCGCGGTTGGAAATAAAGAGTTTTAGGATACTTCGGGAGAACCTACAAGCAAGTCACTTACAGGGTAAGTAGTTCTAGGGCCCACACCCACAGGAGCACCGTAGTGCTGGAGTTACCTCACCCAGGAAGCCGGGTGCACAGGTGTCCTTTGGTGTCGGGTCGCGGCGTCGTTTTCAATGGCGAACAAAGAAGACTTGCTGCTTGCGGGAGCTGAAGAAGTGTCCGGGGGAATCCAAGCCTGGATTCTGAAGAAGGATGACCTGAAAGCAGAGGGGACAGTGTTCAAAGTCACTTGGCAGTGACCCGGGGCAAGGAAGATGGATGCCCACCGTCGTCGGTCGCTTCAGGTCGGTTGCGGGTGCCTTGACTCTTCAGCCACGTGGTCCAGGAGGCGTCCACGACGACCAGGAGCTGGATTCGGTGTGTCCCTCGGCGTCTGCAGCTGACTGCGGTGTCGGCAACTCGATCGGAGCCAACAAGCCTTGGCAGCCGCAAGTCTCGGGGAGATGGAGAAAAGTCGATGGCGCAGACCAGCAAGGTCTGTGGAACTCACCCAGCGAGGGTAAGTCAGGGCAGGCCTGGAGCAACCAGGGGAGCCCTTTGGTTTCTTTAAGAAGTCTTCTGGGGACCCACAAGCCAGCGGGCAAGGGATCGCGAAGACACCTCGGGCGGAATCACTCAACAGGGGCCCACGGTCACTCAGGACGGTGTAGGCCTCTGATCTTCGGAGGATTCCTGCTGGAGGTCGGGACCACACGTGGTCCAAAGCACAAGTTCGTAGAACGTTGTGAAGGGGTTGCACTCGACAATAGTGCACGGTACCCAGGGGTCGCGGTTCCTCGTTACTCGTGGGGTCCAATTGCCTCAGCTTCGCTGGGGACTCACGATGGCCTGGGAGAGGTCAGGAAATCCACTTCTTGGGCTGCAGGGACTTCGGACTCCGGCGGGAGCAGCGTAGTTTGCGACCGTCGTTGTCGTTTTGGTGCCTGCCAAGCAGGGAGTCACTCCTTGACTCCAAGGGAGATTCTTCTGTCTTCCAAAGGTAGTGGAACGTCGAAGGGCCAGGATTCTTCTTGTAGAGCGTCGTCCAGGGGTTATCTGCTTTGCAATGGCAAGGTTCCCCCTCTTATACTAAAAGAGGGGATGGACTAGCTCTATGACCCCACCTATGGGAGGGTCAAGGGAGGGGTGGCTACACCCACTTCCCTTTGTCCAGTTTCGCGCCAGAGCAGGGGCAGGTAGCCCCTGAGCTGGTTTGAACTGGCATATGCACAGAGGAGCCTTCTGCTCCCCCAGTGCAGGACTTCAAAGCACTCTAAGAGTGCACCCACCCAGCCCCAATACACTAAACCCTGTCTGGAAGGTGGTTACACCTCCCTGTGACAGGATGCCTATTGTTGGGCTTCCTCCACTGCGAGTTTCGGTCATCAGCAGGAGGGCAGCCCAGTGTCTGTGACTGGTGGCATCCATTTTGTGATGCCAGGGCTCTTTAGGATTCTACCGCGTTTCCACAGCAGGTACATGTCTTATCCCTCTAGAAGGGTGGAATGCTACCCCCGCCGCCAAGATTGGCGGGGGGTAGTATTCCAAGATGTTTGACACCAAACACGACATGTTTTGATGCAGCCATTCCAAAGTTAGCATTTACCGCGAGGATATAATGCACTTAAATAGTATATGGTTTAACCGCATCCACAAACAGCACCAGAGAATGGACTCTGAGAACTGCAGAGGGCCCTGCTCATGCAGAGGCACCCCCTCACATAGAAGCCAAGCACCCTGCCCTCAGGATTGATAGGGCCTGCCTTAGGGGTGACTGATAGGTTTATATGTGTGTGCAGGAGAGATATAGGAAACCTATATCTCAGTGAGGGGTGCTAGCACCACCTCACCCAGGCTGCAGTAGCAGGCCTGTGGTGTCAGATTTAGACTGCTTCCCAGGGGTGGCATAATATATGCTGCAGCCCCTGGTAGGCCTGTGAAGTACCTATGCCCTTGGCACCTAAGGTACCATATACTAGGGACTCATAAGGCACCACAGTATCCAATCACTAGTGCACCTAGAGTGCACTCCATGTCGTTTAGAGAGAACAGAGAGGCTGGGGCCCTGATTGGCAGGGACCCAGCCAGACTATAGCCAGAAACCAGTGCTAACATCAGAAAAAAAGTGGGGGCAACATAAGAGGCTGATCCTACTCTCCTACAGTCAGTCTCTCTCTTAGTCAGTCTCTCTCTTAGTCAGTCTCTCTCTCTGTCAGTCTCTTTCTCTCTGTCTGTCTATCTGTCAGTCTCTCTCTCTCTGTCAGTCTCTCTCTCTCTGTCAGTCAGTCTCTCTGTCAGTCAGTCAGTCTCTGTCAGTCAGTCAGTCTCTCTCAATCTCTCTCTCTGTCAGTCTCTCTCTCAGTCAGTCTCTCTCTCTGTCAGTCTCTCTCTCTGTCAGTCTCTCTCTCTGTCAGTCTCTCTCTCTGTCAGTCTCTCTCTCTCTGTCAGTCTCTCTCTCTCTGTCAGTCTCTCTCTCTGTCAGTCTCGCAGTCAATCAGTCTCTCTCTGACAGTCTCTCTGTCAGTCTCTCTCTGTCAGTCTCTCTGTCAGTCTCTCTCTGTCAGTCAGTCTTTCTCTACCTCAGTCAGTCAGTCTCTCTCTCTCTCTCAATCTGTCTTTCTCTCTGTCAGTCTCTTTCTCTCTGTCTCTCTCTGTCAGTCTCTCTGTCAGACTCTCTCTGTCAGTCAGTCTCTCTCAGTCAGTCAGTCTCTCTCTCTCTCTGTCAGTCTCTCTGTCAGTCTCTCAGTCAGTCTCTCAGTCAGTCTCTCAGTCAGTCTCTCAGTCAGTCTCTCAGTCAGTCAGTCTCTCTGTCAGTCAGTCTCTCTGTCAGTCAGTCTCTCTGTCAGTCAGTCTCTCAGTCAGTCAGTCTCTCAGTCAGTCAGTCTCTCTCGCAGTCAATCAGTCTCTGTCAGTCTCTTTCTCTGTCAGTCTCTCTCTCTGTCAGTCTCTCTCCGTCAGTCAGTCTCTCTCTACCTCAGTCAGTCTCTCTCTCTCTCTGTCAGTCAGTCAGTCTCTCAGTCAGTCAGTCAGTCTCTCTCTCAGTCTCTCAGTCAGTCAGTCTCTTAGTCAGTATCTCTGTCAGTCAGTCTCTCTCTCTGTCAGTCAGTCAGTCTCTCTCTCTGTCAGTCAGTCTCTCCCAGTCAGTCTCTCTGTCAGTCTCTCTCTCTGTCAGTCAGTCAGTGTCTCTCTCTCTCAGTCATTCAGTCTCTCTGTCAGTCAGTCTCTCTCAGTCAGTTTCTGTCTCAGTCAGTCAGTCTCTGTCAGTTTCTGTCTCAGTCAGTCAGTCTCTCTCCAGTTAGTCAGTCAATCAGTCTCTCTCTTTCTGTCACTCTCTCAGACACTCTCTCTGTCAGTCTCTCTCTGTCAGTCAGTATCTCTCTCTCTGAGTCAGTCTCTCTCTGTCAGTCTCTCTCTCAGTCAGTCTCTCTCTCTGTCAGTCTCTCTCTCTGTCAGTCTCTCTCTCTCTCTGTCAGTCTCTCTCTCTCAGTCAGTCTCTCTCTGTCAGTCTCTCTCTCTCTGTCAGTATTTCTCTCTGTCAGTCAGTCTCGCTCTGTCAGTTTCTCTCTCTCTCTTTCTCAGTCTCTCTCTCTCTCTGTCAGTCAGCCTCTCTCTCTGTCAGTCTCTCAGTCAGTCTCTCTCTCTCTCTCTCTCTCTCTCTGTCAGTCAGTCTCTCTGTCAGTCAGTCTCTCTGTCAGTCAGTCTCTCTGTCAGTCTCTTTCTCTCTGTCTCTCTCTGTCAGTCTCTCTCTCTGTCAGTCAGTCAGTGTCTCTCTCTCTGTCATTCAGTCTCTCCTAGTCAGTCTCTCTCAGTCAGTTTCTCTCTCAGTCAGTCTCTCTCAGTTAGTCAGTCAATCAGTCTCTCTCTTTCTGTCAGTCTCTCTCAGACACTCTCTCTGTCAGTCTCTCCCTCAGTCAGTATCTCTCTCTCTGTCAGTCTCTCTCTGTCAGTCTCTCCCTCAGTCAGTATCTCTCTCTCTGTCAGTCTCTCTCTGTCAGTCTCTCTCTCAGTCAGTCTCTCTCTGTCAGTCTCTCTCTGTCAGTCTCTCTCAATCAGTCAGTCTCTCTGTCAGTCTCTTTCTCTCTGTCTCTCTGTCAGTCTCTCTCTCTGTCAGTCAGTCAGTGTCTCTCTCTCTGTCATTCAGTCTCTCCTAGTCAGTCTCTCTCAGTCAGTTTCTCTCTCAGTCAGTCTCTCTCAGTTAGTCAGTCAATCAGTCTCTCTCTTTCTGTCAGTCTCTCTCAGACACTCTCTCTGTCAGTCTCTCCCTCAGTCAGTATCTCTCTCTCTGTCAGTCTCTCTCTCAGTCAGTCTCTCTCTCTCTCTGTCAGTCTCTCTCTGTCAGTATTTCTCTCTGTCAGTCAGTCTCGCTCTGTCAGTTTCTCTCTCTTTCTCAGTCAGTCTCTCTCTCTGTCAGTCAGTCTCTGTCTCTCTCTCAGTCAGTCTCTCTCTCAGTCAGTCTCTCTCTCAGTCAGTCTCTCTCTCAGTCAGTCTCTCTCTCAGTCAGTCTCTCTCCCAGTCAGTCTCTCTGTCAGTCTCTCTCTCTGTCAGTCAGTCAGTGTCTCTCTCTCTCAGTCATTCAGTCTCTGTCAGTCAGTCTCTCTCAGTCAGTTTCTGTCTCAGTCAGTCAGTCTCTGTCAGTTTCTGTCTCAGTCAGTCAGTCTCTCTCAGTTAGTCAGTCAATCAGTCTCTCTCTTTCTGTCACTCTCTCAGACACTCTCTCTGTCAGTCTCTCTCTGTCAGTCAGTATCTCTCTCTCTGAGTCAGTCTCTCTCTGTCAGTCTCTCTCTCAGTCAGTCTCTCTCTCTGTCAGTCTCTCTCTCTGTCAGTCTCTCTCTCTCTCTGTCAGTCTCTCTCTCTCAGTCAGTCTCTCTCTGTCAGTCTCTCTCTCTCTGTCAGTATTTCTCTCTGTCAGTCAGTCTCGCTCTGTCAGTTTCTCTCTCTCTCTTTCTCAGTCTCTCTCTCTCTCTGTCAGTCAGCCTCTCTCTCTGTCAGTCTCTCAGTCAGTCTCTCTCTCTCTCTCTCTCTCTGTCAGTCAGTCTCTCTGTCAGTCAGTCTCTCTGTCAGTCAGTCTCTCTGTCAGTCAGTCTCTCTGTCAGTCTCTTTCTCTCTGTCTCTCTCTGTCAGTCTCTCTCTCTGTCAGTCAGTCAGTGTCTCTCTCTCTGTCATTCAGTCTCTCCTAGTCAGTCTCTCTGTCAATTTCTCTCTCAGTCAGTCTCTCTCAGTTAGTCAGTCAATCAGTCTCTCTCTTTCTGTCAGTCTCTCTCAGACACTCTCTCTGTCAGTCTCTCCCTCAGTCAGTATCTCTCTCTCTGTCAGTCTCTCTCTGTCAGTCTCTCCCTCAGTCAGTATCTCTCTCTCTGTCAGTCTCTCTCTGTCAGTCTCTCTCAGTCAGTCTCTCTCTGTCAGTCTCTCTCTGTCAGTCTCTCTCAATCAGTCAGTCTCTCTGTCAGTCTCTTTCTCTCTGTCAGTCTCTCTCTCTGTCAGTCAGTCAGTGTCTCTCTCTCTGTCATTCAGTCTCTCCTAGTCAGTCTCTCTCAGTCAGTTTCTCAGTCAGTCTCTCTCAGTTAGTCAGTCAATCAGTCTCTCTCTTTCTGTCAGTCTCTCTCAGACACTCTCTCTGTCATTCTCCCTCAGTCAGTATCTCTCTCTCTGTCAGTCTCTCTCTGTCAGTCTCTCTCTCAGTCAGTCTCTCTCTCTCTCTGTCAGTCTCTCTCTGTCAGTATTTCTCTCTGTCAGTCAGTCTCGCTCTGTCAGTTTCTCTCTCTTTCTCAGTCAGTCTCTCTCTCTGTCAGTCAGTCTCTGTCTCTCTCTCAGTCAGTCTCTCTCTCAGTCAGTCTCTCTCTCAGTCAGTCTCTCTCTCAGTCAGTCTCTCTCTCAGTCAGTCTCTCTCTCAGTCAGTCTCTCTCAGTCAGTCTCTCTCAGTCAGTCTCTCTCTCAGTCAGTCTCTCTCTCAGTCAGTCAGTCTCTCTCTCTCTGTCAGTCAGTCTCTCTGTCAGTCAGTCTCTCTGTCAGTCAGTCTCTCTGTCAGTCAGTCTCTCTCTGTCAGTCAGTCTCTCTCTGTCAGTCAGTCTCTCTCTGTCAGTCAGTCTCTCTCTGTCAGCCAGTCTCTCTCTGTCAGTCAGTCTCTCTCTGTCAGTCTCTCTCAATCAGTCAGTCTCTCTGTCAGTCTCTTTCTCTCAGTCTCTCTCTCTGTCAGTCTCTCTGTCAGTCAGTCAGTGTCTCTCTCTCTCAGTCATTCAGTCTCTCCTAGTCAGTCAGTCTCTCTCAGTCAGTTTCTCTCTCTGTCAGTCAGTCTCTCTCAGTTAGTCAGTCAATCAGTCTCTCTCTCTCTGTCAGTCTCTCTCTCAGTCAGTCAGTCTCTCTCTCAGTCAGTCAGTATCTCTCTCTGAGTCAGTCTCTCTCTGTCAGTCTCTCTGTCAGTCTCTCTCTGTCAGTCTCTCTCTGTCAGTCTCTCTCTGTCAGTCTCTCTCTCTGTCAGTATTTCTCTCTGTCAGTCAGTCTCGCTCTGTCAGTTTCTCTCTCTCTCTTTCTCAGTCAGTCTCTCTCTCTCTGTCAATCAGTCTCTCTCTTTCTGTCAGTCTCTCTCAGACACTCTCTCTGTCAGTCTCTCTCTCAGTCAGTCAGTATCTCTCTCTCTGAGTCAGTCTCTCTCTGTCAGTCTCTCTCAGTCAGTCTCTCTCAGTCAGTCTCTCTCTGTCAGTCTCTCTCTGTCAGTCTCTCTCTGTCAGTCTCTCTCTGTCAGTCTCTCTCTCTGTCAGTATTTTTCTCTGTCAGTATTTCTCTCTGTCAGTCAGTCTCGCTCTGTCAGTTTCTCTCTCTCTCTTTCTCAGTCAGTCTCTCTCTCTCTGTCAGTCAGTCAGTCTCTCTCTGTCAGTCTCTCTCTGTCAGTCTCTCTCTGCCAGTCAGTCTCTCTCTGCCAGTCAGTCTCTCTGTCAGTCAGTCTCTCTGTCAGTCAGTCTCTGTCAGTCAGTCTCTCTCTTAGTCAGTCTCTCTCTTAGTCAGTCTCTCTCTTAGTCAGTCTCTCTCTCTGTCAGTCTCTTTCTCTCTGTCTGTCTATCTGTCAGTCTCTCTCTCTCTGTCAGTCAGTCTCTCTCTCTCTGTCAGTCAGTCTCTCTGTCAGTCAGTCAGTCTCTGTCAGTCAGTCAGTCTCTCTCAATCTCTCTCTCTGTCAGTCCCTCTCTCAGTCAGTCTCTCTCTCAGTCAGTCTCTCTCTCTGTCAGTCAGTCTCTCTCTGTCAGTCAGTCTCTCTCTGTCAGTCAGTCTCTCTCTGTCAGTCTCTCTCAATCAGTCAGTCTCTCTGTCAGTCTCTTTCTCTCAGTCTCTCTCTCTGTCAGTCTCTCTGTCAGTCAGTCAGTGTCTCTCTCTCTCAGTCATTCAGTCTCTCCTAGTCAGTCAGTCTCTCTCAGTCAGTTTCTCTCTCTGTCAGTCAGTCTCTCTCAGTTAGTCAGTCAATCAGTCTCTCTCTCTCTGTCAGTCTCTCTCTCAGTCAGTCAGTCTCTCTCTCAGTCAGTCAGTATCTCTCTCTGAGTCAGTCTCTCTCTGTCAGTCTCTCTGTCAGTCTCTCTGTCAGTCTCTCTGTCAGTCTCTCTCTGTCAGTCTCTCTCTGTCAGTCTCTCTCTCTGTCAGTATTTCTCTCTGTCAGTCAGTCTCGCTCTGTCAGTTTCTCTCTCTCTCTTTCTCAGTCAGTCTCTCTCTCTCTGTCAATCAGTCTCTCTCTTTCTGTCAGTCTCTCTCAGACACTCTCTCTGTCAGTCTCTCTCTCAGTCAGTCAGTATCTCTCTCTCTGAGTCAGTCTCTCTCTGTCAGTCTCTCTCAGTCAGTCTCTCTCAGTCAGTCTCTCTCAGTCAGTCTCTCTCAGTCAGTCTCTCTCTGTCAGTCTCTCTCAGTCAGTCTCTCTCTGTCAGTCTCTCTCTGTCAGTCTCTCTCTGTCAGTCTCTCTCTGTCAGTCTCTCTCTGTCAGTCTCTCTCTCTGTCAGTATTTCTCTCTGTCAGTATTTCTCTCTGTCAGTCAGTCTCGCTCTGTCAGTTTCTCTCTCTCTCTTTCTCAGTCAGTCTCTCTCTCTCTGTCAGTCAGTCAGTCTCTCTCTGTCAGTCTCTCTCTGCCAGTCAGTCTCTCTCTGCCAGTCAGTCTCTCTGTCAGTCAGTCTCTCTGTCAGTCAGTCAGTCTCTGTCAGTCAGTCAGTCTCTCTCAATCTCTCTCTCTGTCAGTCTCTCTCTCAGTCAGTCTCTCTCTCAGTCAGTCTCTCTCTCTGTCAGTCTCTCTCTCTGTCAGTCTCTCTCTCTGTCAGTCTCTCTCTCTCTGTCAGTCTCTCTCTCTGTCAGTCTCGCAGTCAATCAGTCTCTCTCTGACAGTCTCTCTGTCAGTCTCTCTCTGTCAGTCTCTCTGTCAGTCTCTCTCTGTCAGTCAGTCTTTCTCTACCTCAGTCAGTCAGTCTCTCTCTCTCTCTCAATCTGTCTTTCTCTCTGTCAGTCTCTTTCTCTCTGTCTCTCTCTGTCAGTCTCTCTGTCAGACTCTCTCTGTCAGTCAGTCTCTCTCAGTCAGTCAGTCTCTCTCTCTCTCTGTCAGTCTCTCTGTCAGTCTCTCTGTCAGTCTCTCAGTCAGTCTCTCAGTCAGTCTCTCAGTCAGTCTCTCAGTCAGTCAGTCTCTCTGTCAGTCAGTCTCTCTGTCAGTCAGTCTCTCAGTCAGTCAGTCTCTCAGTCAGTCAGTCTCTCTCGCAGTCAATCAGTCTCTGTCAGTCTCTTTCTCTGTCAGTCTCTCTCTCTGTCAGTCTCTCTCCGTCAGTCAGTCTCTCTCTACCTCAGTCAGTCTCTCTCTCTCTCTGTCAGTCAGTCAGTCTCTCAGTCAGTCAGTCAGTCTCTCTCTCAGTCTCTCAGTCAGTCAGTCTCTTAGTCAGTATCTCTGTCAGTCAGTCTCTCTCTCTGTCAGTCAGTCAGTCTCTCTCTCTGTCAGTCAGTCTCTCCCAGTCAGTCTCTCTGTCAGTCTCTCTCTCTGTCAGTCAGTCAGTGTCTCTCTCTCTCAGTCATTCAGTCTCTCTGTCAGTCAGTCTCTCTCAGTCAGTTTCTGTCTCAGTCAGTCAGTCTCTGTCAGTTTCTGTCTCAGTCAGTCAGTCTCTCTCAGTTAGTCAGTCAATCAGTCTCTCTCTTTCTGTCACTCTCTCAGACACTCTCTCTGTCAGTCTCTCTCTGTCAGTCAGTATCTCTCTCTCTGAGTCAGTCTCTCTCTGTCAGTCTCTCTCTCAGTCAGTCTCTCTCTCTGTCAGTCTCTCTCTCTGTCAGTCTCTCTCTCTCTCTGTCAGTCTCTCTCTCTCAGTCAGTCTCTCTCTGTCAGTCTCTCTCTCTGTCAGTATTTCTCTCTGTCAGTCAGTCTCGCTCTGTCAGTTTCTCTCTCTCTCTTTCTCAGTCTCTCTCTCTCTCTGTCAGTCAGCCTCTCTCTCTGTCAGTCTCTCAGTCAGTCTCTCTCTCTCTCTCTCTCTGTCAGTCAGTCTCTCTGTCAGTCAGTCTCTCTGTCAGTCAGTCTCTCTGTCAGTCTCTTTCTCTCTGTCTCTCTCTGTCAGTCTCTCTCTCTGTCAGTCAGTCAGTGTCTCTCTCTCTGTCATTCAGTCTCTCCTAGTCAGTCTCTCTGTCAGTTTCTCTCTCAGTCAGTCTCTCTCAGTTAGTCAGTCAATCAGTCTCTCTCTTTCTGTCAGTCTCTCTCAGACACTCTCTCTGTCAGTCTCTCCCTCAGTCAGTATCTCTCTCTCTGTCAGTCTCTCTCTGTCAGTCTCTCCCTCAGTCAGTATCTCTCTCTCTGTCAGTCTCTCTCTGTCAGTCTCTCTCTCAGTCAGTCTCTCTCTGTCAGTCTCTCTCTGTCAGTCTCTCTGTCAGTCAGTCTCTCTGTCAGTCTCTTTCTCTCTGTCTCTCTGTCAGTCTCTCTCTCTGTCAGTCAGTCAGTGTCTCTCTCTCTGTCATTCAGTCTCTCCTAGTCAGTCTCTCTCAGTCAGTTTCTCTCTCAGTCAGTCTCTCTCAGTTAGTCAGTCAATCAGTTTCTCTCTTTCTGTCAGTCTCTCTCAGACACTCTCTCTGTCAGTCTCTCCCTCAGTCAGTATCTCTCTCTCTGTCAGTCTCTCTCTGTCAGTCTCTCTCTCAGTCAGTCTCTCTCTCTCTCTGTCAGTCTCTCTCTGTCAGTATTTCTCTCTGTCAGTCAGTCTCGCTCTGTCAGTTTCTCTCTCTTTCTCAGTCAGTCTCTCTCTCTGTCAGTCAGTCTCTGTCTCTCTCTCTGTCAGTCAGTCTCTGTCTCTCTCTCAGTCAGTCTCTCTCTCAGTCAGTCTCTCTCTCAGTCAGTCTCTCTCTCAGTCAGTCTCTCTCTCAGTCAGTCTCTCTCTCAGTCAGTCTCTCTCTGTCAGTCTCTCTCTCAGTCAGTCTCTCTCAGTCAGTCTCTCTCTCAGTCAGTCTCTCTCTCAGTCAGTCTCTCTCTCAGTCAGTCTCTCTCTCTCTCTGTCAGTCAGTCTCTCTGTCAGTCAGTCTCTCTGTCAGTCAGTCTCTCTCTGTCAGTCAGTCTCTCTCTGTCAGTCAGTCTCTCTCTGTCAGTCAGTCTCTCTCTGTCAGTCAGTCTCTCTCTGTCAGTCTCTCTCAATCAGTCAGTCTCTCTGTCAGTCTCTTTCTCTCAGTCTCTCTCTCTGTCAGTCTCTCTGTCAGTCAGTCAGTGTCTCTCTCTCTCAGTCATTCAGTCTCTCCTAGTCAGTCAGTCTCTCTCAGTCAGTTTCTCTCTCTGTCAGTCAGTCTCTCTCAGTTAGTCAGTCAATCAGTCTCTCTCTGTCAGTCTCTCTCTCAGTCAGTCAGTCTCTCTTCTCAGTCAGTCAGTATCTCTCTCTGAGTCAGTCTCTCTCTGTCAGTCTCTCTGTCAGTCTCTCTCAGTCTCTCTGTCAGTCTCTCTCTGTCAGTCTCTCTCTGTCAGTCTCTCTCTGTCAGTCTCTCTCTCTGTCAGTATTTCTCTCTGTCAGTCAGTCTCGCTCTGTCAGTTTCTCTCTCTCTCTTTCTCAGTCAGTCTCTCTCTCTCTGTCAATCAGTCTCTCTCTTTCTGTCAGTCTCTCTCAGACACTCTCTCTGTCAGTCTCTCTCTCAGTCAGTCAGTATCTCTCTCTCTGAGTCAGTCTCTCTCTGTCAGTCTCTCTCAGTCAGTCTCTCTCAGTCAGTCTCTCTGTCAGTCTCTCTCAGTCAGTCTCTCTCAGTCAGTCTCTCTCTGTCAGTCTCTCTCTGTCAGTCTCTCTCTGTCAGTCTCTCTCTGTCAGTCTCTCTCTCTGTCAGTATTTCTCTCTGTCAGTATTTCTCTCTGTCAGTCAGTCTCGCTCTGTCAGTTTCTCTCTCTCTCTTTCTCAGTCAGTCTCTCTCTCTCTGTCAGTCAGTCTCTCTCTCTCTGTCAGTCTCTCTCTGCCAGTCAGTCTCTCTCTGCCAGTCAGTCTCTCTGTCAGTCAGTCTCTCTGTCAGTCAGTCTCTGTCAGTCAGTCTCTCTCTTAGTCAGTCTCTCTCTTAGTCAGTCTCTCTCTTAGTCAGTCTCTCTCTTAGTCAGTCTCTCTCTTAGTCAGTCTCTCTCTCTGTCAGTCTCTTTCTCTCTGTCTGTCTATCTGTCAGTCTCTCTCTCTCTGTCAGTCAGTCTCTCTCTCTCTGTCAGTCAGTCTCTCTGTCAGTCAGTCAGTCTCTGTCAGTCAGTCAGTCTCTCTCAATCTCTCTCTCTGTCAGTCTCTCTCTCAGTCAGTCTCTCTCTCCAGTCAGTCTCTCTCTCAGTCAGTCTCTCTCTCTGTCAGTCTCTCTCTCTGTCAGTCTCTCTCTCTGTCAGTCTCTCTCTCTCTGTCAGTCTCTCTCTCTGTCAGTCTCGCAGTCAATCAGTCTCTCTCTGTCAGTCTCTCTGTCAGTCTCTCTCTGTCAGTCTCTCTGTCAGTCTCTCTCTGTCAGTCAGTCTTTCTCTACCTCAGTCAGTCAGTCTCTCTCTCTCTCTCAATCTGTCTTTCTCTCTGTCAGTCTCTTTCTCTCTCTGTCAGTCTCTCTGTCAGACTCTCTCTGTCAGTCAGTCTCTCTCAGTCAGTCAGTCTCTCTCTCTCTCTGTCAGTCTCTCTGTCAGTCTCTCAGTCAGTCTCTCAGTCAGTCTCTCAGTCAGTCTCTCTGTCAGTCAGTCTCTCTGTCAGTCAGTCTCTCTGTCAGTCAGTCTCTCTGTCAGTCAGTCTCTCAGTCAGTCAGTCTCTCAGTCAGTCAGTATCTCTCGCAGTCAATCAGTCTCTGTCAGTCTCTTTCTCTGTCAGTCTCTCTCTCTGTCAGTCTCTCTCCGTCAGTCAGTCTCTCTCTACCTCAGTCAGTCTCTCCCTCTCTCTGTCAGTCAGTCAGTCTCTCAGTCAGTCAGTCAGTCTCTCTCTCAGTCTCTTAGTCAGTATCTCAGTCAGTCAGTCTCTCTTTCTACTCTCTCTCCACTCGCTCTCTCCTCTCTCTCCACTGTCTCTCCACTCTCTCTCTCTACTCTCTCTCTCGGTCTCCACTCTCTTTCTCTCTCCACTCTCTCTCTCTACGCTCTCTCTCTCCACACTCTCTCTCTCTCTCCACTCTCTCTCTCTACGCTCTCTCTCTACTCTCTCTCTCTACTCTCTCTCCACACTCTCTCTCCACTCTCTCTCTCTCCACTCTCTCTCTCTCCACTCTCTCCACTCTCTTTCTCTCTCCACTCTCTTTACGCTCTCTCTCTATGCTCTCTCTCTCCACTCTCTCTCTCTATGCTCTCTCTCTCCACTCTCTCTCTCCACTCTCTCTCTCCACTCTCTCTCTCCCTCCACTCTCCCTCCACTCTCTCTCCACTCTCTCCCTCCACTCTCTCTCCACTCTCTCCCTCCACTCTCTCTCCACTCTCTCTCACTACGCTCTCTCCACTCTCTCTCTCTCTCCACTCTCTCTCTCCCTCCACTCTCTCTCCACTCTCTCCCTCCACTCTCTCCCTCCACTCTCTCTCCACTCTCTCCCTCCACTCTCTCTCCACTCTCTCTCACTACGCTCTCTCCACTCTCTCTCTCCACTCTCTCTCTCCACTCTCTCTCTCCACTCTCTCTCTCCACTCTCTCTCCACTCTCTCTCTCTCTCCACTCTTTCTCTCCACGGTCTCCCTCTCCACTCTCTCTCTCTCTCTCTCTCTCTACTCTCTCTCTCTCCACTCTTTCTCTCTACGCTCTCTCTCTCGCTCTCTCTCTACGCTCTCTCTCTACGCTCTCTCTCTACGCTCTCTCTCTACGCTCTGTCTCCACGCTCTCCCTCTCTACGCTCTCTCTCTCCACTCTCTCTCTCTCTCCACTCTCTCTCTACTGTCTCTCTCTCTCCAGTCTCTCTCCCCCTCCACTCTCTCCACTCTATCTCTCCTCTCCACTCTCTCTCTCCTCTCTCTCTCTCTCTCTCTCTCCACTCTCTCTCCACTCTCTCTCACACTCTCTCTCTCCACAATCTCTCTCCACTCTCTCTCTCTCTCCACTCTCTCTCTCTCCACTCTCTTTCTCTCTCCACTCTCTTTCTCTCTCCACTCTCTCTCTCTCTCCGCTCTCTCTCTCTCCACTCTCTCCACTCTCTCCACTGTCTCTCTCCACGCTCTCTACTGTCTCTCTCACGCTCTCTCTACGCTCTCTCTCACGCTCTCTCCACTCTCTCTCTCTCTCTCTCTCTCGCTCTCTCCACGCTCTCTCTCTCCACGCTCTCTCCACGCTCTCTCTCTCCACTCTCTCTCTCTCTCCACTCTCTCTCTCTACGCTCTCTCCACTCTCTCTCTCTCTACGCTCTCTCCACTCTCTCTCTCTCCACTCTCTCTCTCTCCACTCTCTCTCTCTCTCCGCTCTCTCTCCGCTCTCTCTCTCTACTCTCTCTCCACTGTCTCTCTCTCCACTGTCTCTCTCTACTCTCTCTCTACTCTCTCTCTACTCTCTCTCTCCACTCTCTCCACTGTCTCTCTCTCCACTGTCTCTCTCTCCACTGTCTCGCTCTACGCTCTCTCTCCACTCTCTCTCTACGCTCTCTCTCTCTCCACTCTCTCTCTCTCTCCACTCTCTCTTTACGCTCTCTCTCTCCACTCTCTCTCTCTCTCCACTGTCTCTCTCCACTGTCTCTCTCCACTGTCTCTCTCTCCACTGTCTCTCTCTACACTGTCTCTCTCTACACTCTCTCCATTCTCTCCACTGTCTCTTTCCACTGGCTCTCTCTCTCTCCACTCTCTCTCTATGCTCTCTCCCCACTCTCTCTCTCCTCTCTCTCTCCACTGTCTCTCTCTCCACTCACTCTCTCTCTCCACTCTCTCCACTGTCTCTCTCCAATCTCTCTCTCTCTCTCCACTCTCTCTCTCTCTCTACTCTCTCTCTCTCTCTCTCTCTACGCTCTCTCTACGCTCTCTCTCCACACTCTCTCTCTCTCCACTGTCTCTCTCTCCACTGTCTCTCTCTACGCTCTCTACTCTCGCTCTTTCTCCACTCTCTCCACTCTCTCTCCACTGTCTCTCTCCACTCTCTCTCCACTCTCTCTCCACTCTCTCTCTCTACGCTCTCTCTCTCCACTCTCTCCACTGTCTCTCTCCACTGTCTCTCTCCACTCTCTCTCTCTACGCTCTCTCTCTCTCCACTGTCTCTCTCTCTCCACTCTCTCTCTCTCCACTCTCTCTCTCTCTCCACTCTCTCTCTCTCTCCGCTCTCTCTCTCTACGCTCTCTCTCTCTACGCTCTCTCTCCACTCTCTCTCTCTCTCTCCACTCTCTCTCTCTCTCTCCACTCTCTCACTCTCTCCACTCTCTCCACTCTCTCTCTCTCTCCACTCTCTCTCTCTCCACTGTCTCTCTCCCCCCACTGTCTCTCTCTCCACTCTCTCCACTGTCTCTCTCTCTCCACTGTCTCTCTCTCTCCACTGTCTCTCTCTCTCCACTGTCTCTCTCTCCACTGTCTCTCTCTACGCTCTCTCTCCACTCTCTCTCTCTCCACTCTCTCTCTCTCCCTCCGCTCTCTCTCTCTCCGCTCTCTCTCCTCTCTCTCTCTCTCCTCTCTCTCTCTCTCTCCACTCTCTCTCTCTCTCCACTCTCTCTCTCTCTCTCCACTCTCTCTCTCTCTCCACTCTCTCTCTCTCTCCACTCTCTCTCTCTCTCTCCACTCTCTCTCTACGCTGGATACCTGGACTGCACACCTTGATTATATGTTTTTCGTCTTAATATACAACAACAACAACAAAACAATGAGTTGTTAGCAAAACTGGAGAAACTTCGTTATTCCCCACAAAAATAGATTGGGTTGGCAGGCACCCTTCTCACCTGCTCCTGTCCACTCTTACCTCTTTGCTGCTGGCCCGCACCACCCCTGCCCAGAGCAGCAGCAGGAGGACGGTCCTTTGGCGGGACATCTCTGACAGGCAGGCAGGGTCCGGCCCTGCAGTAGGCAAAGGATGAATGCACAGCCTGCATGTCCCAGTGTCCCCAGCGACCCCGAGATTCACAATGCTCTCTCTGGGGCCCCCACCCCCATCCTTTTTTCCGGCCTGGCGCGCTCTGACTGAAGAGAAACAATGTAACTTGTTACATTGTTTCTCTTCAGCCCTAGGTCAGCAGCGCGAGGAGCTCAGAGCAGGCTGCAGCTGCTTTAGAGCAAGAGACAAACCGCTTTCTACCGATGAGCTGAGGGGGCCCCCTTCATGTACTGAAGACTGGGGGCCCCCCCGCACCGCGGGGGCTGCGGGGGTGTTTGTTACGCCCCTGCGGAGTTGTTGAGTCTAATTTTCTAAAAAAAAAACATGGTCTTCATATGTAGAGAGTTTGTCCCTTGCTCTTCATGCAGTCAGTACGGGAAATCTGAAGGCCTGACGAGAAGCTTTAAAGAGCTGAGAAATAAATGGAAATTTCAAGTTGTCCCCTTTGCCGATGGGCTTCTGGAGTATGCTGTAAGGCACTCCCATTTTTCACATGCTCCTAAAACAAGATATAGAAAAGCAGTGTAAAACGTGACGCTAACCGTAATGGAATGGTGCTTGAAAGTAGAAACCAAGGTTCGAGCCTCAGGGTCGCGTCAACATCCTGTGATTCTGGGCAAATCACTTAATCTCCCCGTGCCTGAATGTGTAACGTAACCGGTGCTCATCTAAAGCGCTCCAATACCTTCGGGTCGAGTTCGCGCTAAATAAAAATCTGCATTAAAAAAAAAAAAAGAGTGGACAAGGGCTTGATAATAGTCCGACCAGTGGATTTTTAGCAATTTTAAAATTGGAGAAGTCCTTAGAAAAACCACACGAGGGCGCTCAAGACCAGTTGATGAAAGACACTCCTATTGAACTAGCTGGTACAGGTTTGTTGCAATCAATCAGCAGTTTTTAGGTCTCGCCTACGCAGCGCGCATTCGCCTATTAGGAGGGCCTTTAGCCGTCGCTCTGCTCATTTTCAAGCACTGCACTCGTGCTTGTGGTGGCATCCACCTTGCGGGAGCGAGCAGGGGATCGCCACAAGCACGAGTGCAGTGCTTGAAAAGTGAAGACTCTCACAAGTGCGCGCACCACTCGCGGGCTCACCTCCTGCTCCCCCTCTCTCTCACAACAATTAACTTTCGCGGCCGCGCTTGTGTTTCAGCGCTTGTTGCACTTCGTCTCCACTCTGATGGGAATGAGTGCTCTGTAACCACCTGTGCTGTTGCGTTTGCCACCCAGAAAACCGGCGGTATTAGTCATGGTAATAACTTGAAAAAAAATCATGCATAACAACATGTTTTAGGTTTCCATTCCAATTCCTTCCCAATCTTCCCTCACTAATTTAACTTAGAACGTTCTGTTTTTTTATACCGTGAAATTGTATATGTTCAGGCGAGGTCTTTCGGTTTGTAAACACAACTCTTTTTAATGCCCCGCTCTCGTCTCAGCCGTGTCCCGCGCGCGCACCACTCGCGGGCTTACCTTCTGCTCCCTACCTCATCTCCATGCCATTGCTAGTTTGTTTCGTCCTACACATGCGCACATGAGTTGGATTTTCTTCCTTATGTGCCGCGTCTCCTCTTTGCGCATGCTCTGAAACAGGGTTTCTGTTGTGCGTTTGCGCTTCAGATGAGTCCCACGTGTGTAGTCAGTTTCCCCTTTAAAAAAAAAAAAAAACACGAACAAGAAGGAGGCCGGCACTTTCACTTCTCTGTCAGGGGGTTCACGTGACACGGTTTCACCTCTTCAGCTGTTGCCCATTTACAACTCGGTCTCTACATTTCTACCCGTGAAACTGCAACGAAGAACAGATAAGAAATGCTCCACCAGGAGTCAGGTAAAGTGAGTAACCCTTCGTACAAAATCTGTGTTTTTTTCATGCTGCGATATAAAATGTCTGGTGCACAAGAAGTAAAGTGGTTTTCCCGCAGTTATGATACCGCGTTCTCGCAACACCTCATTGTAGGAAGGTGGAATCTGACTATATGGTTGCCCCCACTTTTTTTATGGTGTTTTGCTGGTTTATGACTTAGTTGGACTGGGATCCTGCTATTCAGGGCCCCAGTCTATCTGCTTTCTCTGTAAAATGGATTCCATGTGCCTTAGGCACATCTCTGATTGGGATCTGGAGTGCCCTTATAAGTCCCTAGTATATGGTATACTATGTACCAAGGGCATAGGTACCTCAGAGGCCTGCCAGGGGCTGCAGCATGTATTATGCCACCCCTGGAAGGCCATCCAAACTGACACCACAGGTCTGCTACTGCAGCCTGGGTAAGGTGGTGCATGCACCCCTTACTGTGATATAGGTTACCTATATCACGAAATACATACACACCTAGAAACCTATAAGTCACTCCTAAGGCAGGCTTTATCAATCCTAAAGGCAGAGTGCATGGTTCCTATGTGAGAGGGTGCCCCTGCATGAGCAGGGCCCCTCTGCAGCGTTCGGAGACCATCTCTGATGCTGTTTGTAGTGCAGCCTGACCATATACTCTTAAGCGCATTATATCCTCGCGGTAAAATGCTAACTTTGGAATGGCTGCACCTAAACATGTCGTGTTTGGTGTCAAACATCTTGGAATACTACCCCCCGCCAATCCTGGCGGCGGGGGTAGCATTCCACCCTTCTAGAGGGAAAGACATGTTAACTCTGGCTTACCCGGTAACTTCTTTCTGAAGCCCTGGCATCACAAAATGGATGCTGCTGCCACAGACACAAGTCTGGCCTCCTGCTGCTGGACGAAACTCCGGCAGGGGAGGCCTGGACAATAGGTTTCCTGTTGCAGGGAGGTGTGACCACCTCCCCAGACAGGATAGTGTGTATTGGGGCTGGGTGGGTGCACTCTTAGAGTGCTTTGAAGTCCTGCACTGGGGGAGCAAAAGGCTCCTCTGTGCATATGCCAGTTCAAACCAGCTCAGGGGCTACCTGCCCCTGCTCTGGCGCGAAACTGGACAAAGGGAAGTGGGTGTAGCCACCCCTCCCTTGACCCTCCCATAGGTGGGGTCATAGAGTTAGTCCCTCCCTGTTTTACTAGTTAAAATGGGGAACCCTTGCCACAGCAAGATTAGATATCCCTGGACTAAACTTTGAAACTGAATCCTGGACCTTCGACGCTCTACATCACGATTAGAGGACTGAAGAATCTCCCTTGGGGTCAAGGAGTGACTCCCCTGCTTGGCAGGCACCAAAAACGATAACGACGGTCGCAAACTACGCCGCTCCCGCCGGAGTCCGAAGTCCCTGCAGCCCAAGAAGTGGATTTCCTGACTTCTCCAAGGCCATCGTGAGTCCCCAGCGAAGCTGAGGCAAGTGGACCCCACGAGTGACGAGGAACCACGACCCCTGGGTACCGTGCACTATTATCGAGTGCAACCCCTTCACAACGTTCTACGAACCTGTGCTTTGGACCACGTGTGGTCCCAGCCTCCAGCAGGAATCCCTCCGAAGATCAGAGGCCTACACCGTCCTGAGTGACCGTGGGCCCCTGTTGAGTGATTCCGCCCGAGGTGTCTTCGCGATCCCTTGCCAGCCGGCTCGTGGGTCCCCAGAAGACTTTCTAAAGAAACCAAAGGGCTCCCCTGGTTGCTCCAGGCCTGCCCTGACTTACCCTCGCTGGGTGAGTTCCCCAGACCTTGCTGGTCTGCACCATCGACGATCTTCAGCTACATCGAGACTTGCCGTTGCCAAGGCTTGTTGGGTCCAATCCGGTCGCCGACACCGCAGCACTCGACAGACATCGTGTACCAGCCCGAATCCTGCTCCTGGTCGCCAACAACGCCTCCTGGACCTCGTGGCTGCAGAAACGAGACGACCGTCAACGCACCTGAAGCACTCGACATCGGTGGGCATCTGTCCATCGCCTTCCTGGTCACTGGCTAGTGACCCAGACTCTGTCCCCTCTGCTTTCAGGTTCTTCAGAACTCCGATCCACTCTTGGATCCACCCGGACACTTTTCTCCTGGTCGCCAGCAGCACTTTGCAGCAGATCGCCATAAGAACCGACGACGAAACCCGACCCCGAAAGGCACCTATGCACCCGGCTTCCCTGGGTGAGGTAACACGAGTACTCCGGTGCTCCCGTGGGTAGAGACTCTTCAAAGTCCTAGATCTCAAAGGGTTTTGTCCTAGTCCTCTTTAAAGTGTCCCTTTCCTCTATTTTCCCGAGCCCGACTTTCTCCATAGAAGTTAACGGCGTATCGCGGTTGTGTATTTACACTGCACGCGTCTCCCGTGGGTCCCCTGTGTCACTACCTTGGGTGGTTCCTTGTGGTCCAAGCACTTCTAGAGGCTCTAGGCCTAGTGTCTAGTTCAGTCGTGGTTCGCATACCACTTTATTGGTATATGGTTTGGTACGCCCCTAGGGCCCAAACGTGTATTTGTGCTATTACTGTGATTTAAGATCTTATAACCTATGTACTTCGAACTCTAGCCTCATAAAGAGACTAGAGGGGTGTGTTTAGTAATAAATACATATATTTTGAATATATACCTGGTGTGGTGCTCTTTCATTTGGTCACTCAAGAGATTATAGACTGGTAAAACAAGCTGCTTTACATTCCTTCAAGACTTAGCCTGAAGGCTGCTCTCCACAGCTACCACTAGGATAGCTTTCAATAAGGTTGTCTTTAACCTACCTACCATAAGAGTCGATTTGGACTGGTGCAAGGTGCCCACTATAATTAGTGGACAGCATATGCCAGGCCAACTTCTCACATTGGTGTGCAGCGTGTGGGATTCCAGCTTGCTATTGTTTTACCAGATAATCTCAATTGAATTGATCAACTGAAAACCACTAAAGGTACCTAAGGTACATATAATTTAAGCTTAGAATATCAGTAAGTTCTACTGAACTTAGAGTTGTGTGTTAAGGGATAGCACAACCCTTTCTACAACTCAAGAGAGTTTAGTAGGCCACACTAGAGTAGGTAGTGCATACACCACACCACACTAGTAATGTCTTTAAAAGCAGGATCTAGAGATGCCCTGCAGGAAGCCATTGAGCTTCCCCCTCCAAGTATGACACACTCCCATTCTTGGAACTGAGAGCTTTGTGTAACGTGAGGAAATTAAGGACAGGCCAAAGTCCCACCACCCAACACCTCCAGGAGTTGTTGGTGGCTTATGATCTTAGTAAGTCTTCAGAGACTGAAGGGGTAGGAGCAGAGGGTGGGCCAGCAGATGAGGAAGGGGCCAGGGGTACTACTACCCCCAGCCCCCCTCTGAAACTGACCAGGAGGGTGACAATGACCCTGACCTGGAAAACCCAATCCCTTCTGGGGAAGATGAAGATGAGGATCTAGAGAACCACACCTTTGTCCCCCAGGAAGGATTATGAGTGTGCTCAGAAAGTCTAGGTCTCCTTCTCAGGAGTCTAACCACTCTGGCACCTCAATAGGGAGCTCTGTTTCTTCTCACAGGAGGGAATCCTCTCATGAGAGAAGAAAGAGACTGGTCCAGTATGAGGAAACTCAACTGGAGATCAGGAAGAAGCAATTGGCTTTGGATAGAGAATCCCTAGATCTCCTTAGAGAGAGAAGAAAGTTGGGACTAAAGTCCCATGGTGGCAACAATATCCCTAGAGATAGGGACAGGTCTTATGACCATAGAAACCTAAACAAGATTGTCCCTCCCTACCAGAGTGGGGATGACATCCACAAATGGATAACTGCACTGGAGAGGGCCTGTAAAGTTCAGAAGGTCCCCCAGAGGCAGTGGGCAGCAATCTTGTGGCTCTCCTTTGCAGACAAAGGTAGAGACAAGCTCCTCACTGTAAGAGAAGAGGATGCTGACAATTACACAGTCTTGAAGAGTGCTCTGATAGATGGGTTTGGCCTAACCACTGAACAGTATAGGTTGAAGTTCAGAGACACCCAAAAGCTCAGACTCAAGACTGGGTTGATTTTGTAGATTGTGCTACAAAGGCTCTGGAAGGTTGGATACATGGCAACAAAGTGCATGACTTTTTAGGATTGTACAATTTGATTATGAGGGAGCAGATCCTTAATAATTGTCAAAACCAGCTTTTGCACCAGTATCTGGTGGACTCTGATCTGACCTCTCCCCAAGAATTGGGAAAGAAGGCAGACAAATGGGTCAGAACCAGAGTAAAAACTAGAAATCAGGGTGGTGACCAGAAGAAAGATTCTACTAAGTCCCAAGAGAAAGGTGGGGATAAATCTAAGGATAAGTCCCCTACAGGGCCCCAAAATTCCTCTTCTGGGGGTGGGTCCCAAACTCCTTCCTCTCCTGAAAAGAAACCATATTGCCATGTCTGTAAAAAGCCTGGGCACTGGAAAACTGATCCCAGTTGCCCCAGGATTGGCAATAAAGAAAATGTTCCTCCCACAACTACTACCAACCCTCCTGGTACTACCAGTAGTAATCCTCCAGTTGGGAGTAGTGCACCCAAAAAGTTGGGTGCTTTTGCAAGAAGGAACAGAGGTGGGCCCTAGTTTAGACAGGGACCCCTCAACAGACTCCTCTGACTCTGATGGTGGTATAGGATTTGCCACCTTTACCATGGGTCCCATAGCATTGGGCAGGTACAGACTGGAGCCAATGATTAATGGTCAGAAAGCTGTGGCATTTAGGGACACAGGGGCTAGTGTCACCATGGTGGCAGGGAAACTAGTCCCCCTCACCAGCTTTTACCTGAGTTTAAATACCAGGTGACCAACATTGATGGTGTCAGAACAGATCACCCCATGGCCATAGTCAATCTCAGCTGGGAGGGGGTCACAGGCCCAAAAGAGTGGCAGTGTCCCCAACCCTACCTGTAGATTGCCTGATGGGCAATGATTTGGAAATTTCAGCCTGGGCTGAAGTTGAACACCAAACCCATCTTAGGATGTTGGGCGTCCCTGCAAAGGTTAGTGGGGCTGTGATGGCCACAGCCCCAGCCCAAGACTTTGGAGAGATGGAGCCTGAAAGAATGGCCCACTCTCCCCCAAAGAGAGCAAAAGGGTTGAAGAAAAGTCTTCTTCCCCCAGACAGTAGGTAAGGGTCAGCCTCCTCAGGGAACTGACCCTACCCCTAGTGAAGGAACTGCCACAGAGGTAGTCAGGTCTGGCCTGGCCACACCCCTGATGGCAGAGGACCCTTCCACGGTGGTACCCAGTCTGGAGCAGGTAACCTGCCCCTCTCTACCCTGCCTCAGTCAGCCCAGGGCTGCAGAGGGCAGGGAGGTCAGTGGACCCCCCGGGCCCCCTGTCCAGAGGAAGCCCCCATCAGCAGATTAGGGGCAGCCAGTCTAGTAGCCCTAGCCAGGTGAAAATTCCTCTACACACTGAGGGATCCCCCATACCTTTATGTAGGGACCTCCCCCAGAAGGACTCTGGTAGGCAAGGGCAAACCTGGGACCAGAAGGTTCCAAACCTGCCATGTCCCTCCAGTGTTCCATCCAAAGGGACCCAACCCCCAGCTGTAGGCAGCCAAAGGTTGACCCTTAGAGCAAAGTGCAACTCAGTCATGGAAAGACAGGCATACATGGTGACCAGTGATCTGAGGAAACTGAGGCCAACATTCCTAGGGCCTCACTTCCCTACTCAGACACCTCACCAGCCTTGTACTTTACCTAAGCACACCAGAGGTAGTGATTCCCCATGGTGGAGACCCTCTCATACCCTTAGGGTGAGGGATTGCTTAGTGGACCATAACATAGGGGGCAACCATGCTAGTGCAGGTGCTTCCTTATATGGCCACTTAGTCAATATAGGCTCAACTGGCCAAGGTTAGCCTTATCTCCTTTCGTTTGGGGGGGTTATGTAGGAAGGTGGAATCTGACTATATGGTTGCCCCCACTTTTTTTATGGTGTTTTGCTGGTTTATGACTTAGTTGGACTGGGATCCTGCTATTCAGGGCCCCAGTCTATCTGCTTTCTCTGTAAAATGGATTCCATGTGCCTTAGGCACATCTCTGATTGGGATCTGGAGTGCCCTTATAAGTCCCTAGTATATGGTATACTATGTACCAAGGGCATAGGTACCTCAGAGGCCTGCCAGGGGCTGCAGCATGTATTATGCCACCCCTGGAAGGCCATCCAAACTGACACCACAGGTCTGCTACTGCAGCCTGGGTAAGGTGGTGCATGCACCCCTTACTGTGATATAGGTTACCTATATCACGAAATACATACACACCTAGAAACCTATAAGTCACTCCTAAGGCAGGCTTTATCAATCCTAAAGGCAGAGTGCATGGTTCCTATGTGAGAGGGTGCCCCTGCATGAGCAGGGCCCCTCTGCAGCGTTCGGAGACCATCTCTGATGCTGTTTGTAGTGCAGCCTGACCATATACTCTTAAGCGCATTATATCCTCGCGGTAAAATGCTAACTTTGGAATGGCTGCACCTAAACATGTCGTGTTTGGTGTCAAACATCTTGGAATACTACCCCCCGCCAATCCTGGCGGCGGGGGTAGCATTCCACCCTTCTAGAGGGAAAGACATGTTAACTCTGGCTTACCCGGTAACTTCTTTCTGAAGCCCTGGCATCACAAAATGGATGCTGCTGCCACAGACACAAGTCTGGCCTCCTGCTGCTGGACGAAACTCCGGCAGGGGAGGCCTGGACAATAGGTTTCCTGTTGCAGGGAGGTGTGACCACCTCCCCAGACAGGATAGTGTGTATTGGGGCTGGGTGGGTGCACTCTTAGAGTGCTTTGAAGTCCTGCACTGGGGGAGCAAAAGGCTCCTCTGTGCATATGCCAGTTCAAACCAGCTCAGGGGCTACCTGCCCCTGCTCTGGCGCGAAACTGGACAAAGGGAAGTGGGTGTAGCCACCCCTCCCTTGACCCTCCCATAGGTGGGGTCATAGAGTTAGTCCCTCCCTGTTTTACTAGTTAAAATGGGGAACCCTTGCCACAGCAAGATTAGATATCCCTGGACTAAACTTTGAAACTGAATCCTGGACCTTCGACGCTCTACATCACGATTAGAGGACTGAAGAATCTCCCTTGGGGTCAAGGAGTGACTCCCCTGCTTGGCAGGCACCAAAAACGATAACGACGGTCGCAAACTACGCCGCTCCCGCCGGAGTCCGAAGTCCCTGCAGCCCAAGAAGTGGATTTCCTGACTTCTCCAAGGCCATCGTGAGTCCCCAGCGAAGCTGAGGCAAGTGGACCCCACGAGTGACGAGGAACCACGACCCCTGGGTACCGTGCACTATTATCGAGTGCAACCCCTTCACAACGTTCTACGAACCTGTGCTTTGGACCACGTGTGGTCCCAACCTCCAGCAGGAATCCCTCCGAAGATCAGAGGCCTACACCGTCCTGAGTGACCGTGGGCCCCTGTTGAGTGATTCCGCCCGAGGTGTCTTCGCGATCCCTTGCCAGCCGGCTCGTGGGTCCCCAGAAGACTTTCTAAAGAAACCAAAGGGCTCCCCTGGTTGCTCCAGGCCTGCCCTGACTTACCCTCGCTGGGTGAGTTCCCCAGACCTTGCTGGTCTGCACCATCGACGATCTTCAGCTACATCGAGACTTGCCGTTGCCAAGGCTTGTTGGGTCCAATCCGGTCGCCGACACCGCAGCACTCGACAGACATCGTGTACCAGCCCGAATCCTGCTCCTGGTCGCCAACAACGCCTCCTGGACCTCGTGGCTGCAGAAACGAGACGACCGTCAACGCACCTGAAGCACTCGACATCGGTGGGCATCTGTCCATCGCCTTCCTGGTCACTGGCTAGTGACCCAGACTCTGTCCCCTCTGCTTTCAGGTTCTTCAGAACTCCGATCCACTCTTGGATCCACCCGGACACTTTTCTCCTGGTCGCCAGCAGCACTTTGCAGCAGATCGCCATAAGAACCGACGACGAAACCCGACCCCGAAAGGCACCTATGCACCCGGCTTCCCTGGGTGAGGTAACACGAGTACTCCGGTGCTCCCGTGGGTAGAGACTCTTCAAAGTCCTAGATCTCAAAGGGTTTTGTCCTAGTCCTCTTTAAAGTGTCCCTTTCCTCTATTTTCCCGAGCCCGACTTTCTCCATAGAAGTTAACGGCGTATCGCGGTTGTGTATTTACACTGCACGCGTCTCCCGTGGGTCCCCTGTGTCACTACCTTGGGTGGTTCCTTGTGGTCCAAGCACTTCTAGAGGCTCTAGGCCTAGTGTCTAGTTCAGTCGTGGTTCGCATACCACTTTATTGGTATATGGTTTGAGTACGCCCCTAGGGCCCAAACGTGTATTTGTGCTATTACTGTGATTTAAGATCTTATAACCTATGTACTTCGAACTCTAGCCTCATAAAGAGACTAGAGGGGTGTGTTTAGTAATAAATACATATATTTTGAATATATACCTGGTGTGGTGCTCTTTCATTTGGTCACTCAAGAGATTATAGACTGGTAAAACAAGCTGCTTTACATTCCTTCAAGACTTAGCCTGAAGGCTGCTCTCCACAGCTACCACTAGGATAGCTTTCAATAAGGTTGTCTTTAACCTACCTACCATAAGAGTCGATTTGGACTGGTGCAAGGTGCCCACTATAATTAGTGGACAGCATATGCCAGGCCAACTTCTCACACTCATACTTAAAGTTGCCGCCTGGCTCCATGTTACGAAGCGCGGGTCGTTCCACTTCTTCATTTTCGGCTATCAGTGCACTCTGGGAGTTGTGGTTCAAGCTGAAATCATTAATTAACACGCATAAAAACAATGGTTTTAATAACGAACATCCCTGTAGTGGATACTTTGCTTTTTGATGACTTGGAAGAATCTGGAAACCTTATCCATTCCAGAAATTCCTTTATTTACGTACTTCCTTAATAATAATAATATTATTATGATTATTTTTATTTGCTCTCTCCGTGCGCTGCAAATAGTATGTCTTCTTCTTTGCTTTAATGGTACCAATTTCGAATATAAATGGTGGATTTGCACTCGTCATCTTTCAGTCGTGTGACCTGCAACCTACAATAGACGTTGGTGGTAAGGGTGACCCTCTTTATCTGTTTGGTACAAGTCTTTAACCGTTCGTAGGTCGTACGTTGGTAACCGTGATTGACAGCTCGTGTTCTAACGATGTTAATTAGATCGTAGTAATGCTTCAGAAAGTCTCTCGAGCAGCTACAAATAATACATGTGCGTTGGTCTGAGTAAAGCCTGGTTTTATTTTTTTGTTAAATTAAGGTGCACAAAAAAAAGTAGAAGACGCAGAAAAGAAGAGCCAGTTGCAGCTCAAGATTTTCAAATACGCTTGAGACAGAACAAATCCTAAACAAGCATTGGCATAGCCAATAGGTCTCGCCTTTGGGACCTTATAAGTGTTTAGTTATCCAGCACAATATCCTTGGTGCAACAACATCAAGTGTTGCATGGCTAAACACTTATAATGTCCCAAAGGCGAGACCTATTGGCTATGCCAATGCTTGTTTAACTAATGCGAGTTTAGAGCCGAAAGCCTTTTTTTTGTGTTTGGATTAAATTTGTCATTCGCAGTCAGGTCGCAGCGAGCGCGAAGGCTGTGCTTCATGTGGTATGTTTGTTACAGTTTGAAGCAGGGGCCCCTGAAGCATGAGCTGCAATACGGGGGCACTGCAATACACAGAAGAGTTTGGCTGCACTGCACACCGGTTGAAGCTTGGCATGCTGATCCTGATTAATGCAAAGTATTGTTAAGCCAGAAATGAAAACCTTGCTCGAGCAGTCTATTAGCAATAAAAATAGTTCCACAACAGTAGCAGCGGTGCATACCGATCATTTTCACCAAACACGCATGCGTGTAGAAGAAAACTGGGTTTGTTGATGTGAAATGAGAAGTAAATCAAGCAGAGGGAAAAGGAAAAGGAATGCATGGGAACCTGGACGGCCAGGAGAAACCATGAGGGCAATGCCCAAACAGAAGGAGGGGCCATCACACGCTGTACAGTGTGATGGCCAACCAAATTGTTCTCGGGGGGAAATCACCGGAAAGAGAGCTAAGCACACAAAGGAGGGACATTTACAGAAATGCAACAATAACAAGCCAGCATTTCTGAATGCCATATGAAACAACCAATGCCAATTGGTGGGTGACCCAGAGCCCATAGAAGAAGATACAACAGGTCGATCGAAGCTCGACCTAAAAGACCCTGGGCAACCTGGGGCATGGGTTTCACTGGGGGTAAGTTAGTGGGATTTGTTTGGCATTTGGAAAAGTAAGGAACTCCCTTGGTAGCATTAATAAATGCATACAACCATAAGCTGGCGAAACAAATTTACGCCTCAGAATATACTACCAAGACCAGTTTAATCATAAATCAATGCTTGACAAGTGGATAAGTCAAGCACAGGACATGGTGCTGCTTTTACAAAGTGGCACAATGTAAGACTTCAATCATATGGAATACTCTAACATGTAGGTGCACGAGACAGGGCATTATGCTACTCCAGAATATGTTGCATGCTTGGCATGAGTGAATGAAATTTGCATTTTTTAGCTGCCTTCTTTAAAACATATCGTAGTTTAAAAATGGCCAATGCAAGGTCACAGGTCAAAAAACTGTGCAATGCATTTCTGGACTCCAGATGTGTTCTTTGGCAAACTTGGGGTCTTTTGTCTGATGCCCACACCCTGCCACCACCATCCCCTGTAGAAATACTAGGCATTGAGCAAGGCAGTCAATTCTCATTCATATTCGCCATAGAAGGATGCGCTGGCTGGACAGTGATCTCTCCTCTCTCCTCGAATCGATGGAAGTCCACGTCCAAGATCTCAGTCGGATGGGAGGCCGGGTAGTTTGCACCCTCTCTCCTCGATGGAAGTCCACCTCCAAGACACCAGTCGAATAGGAGGCCGGGTAGCTTGCACCCTCTCTCCTCGATGGAAGTCCACCTCCAAGACACCATTCGGATGGGAGGCCGGGTAGCTTGCACCCTCTCTCCTCGATGGAAGTCCACCTCCAAGACACCAGTCGAATAGGAGGCCGGGTAGCTTGCACCCTCTCTCCTCGATGGAAGTCCACCTCCAAGACCCCAGTCGAATAGGAGGCCGGGTAGCTTGCACCCTCTCTCCTCGATGGAAGTCCACCTCCAAGACACCAGTCGGATGGGAGGCTGGGTAGCTTGCACCCTCTCTCCTCGATGGAAGTCCACCTCCAAGACACCAGTCGAATAGGAGGCCGGGTAGCTTGCACCCTCTCTCCTCGATGGAAGTCCACCTCCAAGACACCAGTCGAATGGGAGGCCGGGTAGCTTGCACCCTCTCTCCTCGATGGAAGTCCACCTCCAAGACACCAGTCGGATGGGAGGCCGGGTAGCTTGCACCCTCTCTCCTCGATGGAAGTCCACCTCCAAGACACCAGTCGGATGGGAGGCCGGGTAGTTTGCACAGGGCCCCTTTGAAATAGTCTACACTCAGGAGCCGACTCTTCACTTCTTGAATTCCACAAGAAGCTGAAGACCTAACTCTAGGCTGCCTAGGCCTTAGGTGTAGCTAGACTCGCACCTGCTCAATGGCAAGGCACCCTCCCCGGTGATAGTGTGTTCTTCAGATCTGCATCACATAATAACAGGACATGAAATCAGGACAGCGTGACTGTCTTCTCAGGGATGGTCGAAGAGCATCCCAGAGCCTCGAGCCCTAGACTCGTGATGAACATGTCCCCATATTTGTGTGACATTGGTCGGCAGATTCTTAGGGTGTTGTACACACTGAGGTTCGTGGTTGTTATAAAAAGCAGGATAACCTTTGCAGGTTTCGCTTCCCCTTGCTTGGGAGGGCTGTGTGCAAGGAAGATGGAACGTTGACTTTCATGCTGCATTTTATACCAGATGGAAATCACGGCCGGTGGCATGAAAGGAGCCGTTAGCAGTACTGGGATATTCACCAGTTCATATTCTGAAAGTCACAGTTGGCCAGTTGCTACTGGTGGGCACGCTGGTGAAACTTCAGAGCCTGATGCTTTGGGAACCAGTGATCATGGACGAACAATGATTTGTCTGTGGGACAGTAGGGGTTAATGGCGCCCTTCTGGATAGGTTCATTGGTTTACAAGGCAGGAGAACGTGGACTCACTCGAAGGGAATCAGGAATGTCTTGTTCATGACTTGTGGGGAGTCCCTGGTGTTGTATTCTCTACACTTCCTAAGTCTTTACATAATCCTTTGTGTCTTTGGACATCCTCAGAGCCCTCCATGGGGAAGATCTCAGTACCCAGGTAGGATGCCAGCATGTTGGAGTCAGATAAGGAGACTGGCTCAGTATAGGAAGCTATTTGGAAGAAGGAGAACAAAGAGGTTATTTATAGTTTGGGGATGAGAAACAGACACCACAAATTGGCAGACATACAGTCCACCCTATTTAGGGTATATAGAACTGTAAATCCTCCAAATATACATGTGTATGCATCCTAATAAGGGGGGTGGGACAGCTGCCATATTTTGGTGAATATCTTTAATTCGCCAAACTCGAAATATTGAACAAAGTTTCTTTTGTTGATGCAGGGGAGTAAGCTCTCCAGATAGAGTAAGAACTCTCGAGTTCATCACTTGGACCAATATCAGCTCCTCATCCATCACTTTCCTTCACTCAGGAGCATCCTCAGTCTCCCGCGTGTAAGTGCAATGAGCAGGTGTCCCTGGAGTCTTCTCTCAGGAGCATCCTCAGTCTCCGGCGCGTAAGGTGCAACGGGCAGGCGTCCATGGAGGCTTCACTCAGGAGCATCCTCAGTCTCCGGCGCGTAAGGTGCAACGGGCAGGCGTCCATGGAGTCTTCACTCAGGAGCATCCTCAGTCTCCGGCGCGTAAGGTGCAACGGGCAGGCGTCCATGGAGTCTTCACTCAGGAGCATCCTCAGTCTCCGGCGCGTAAGGTGCAACGGGCAGGTGTCCATGGAGTCTTCACTCAGGAGCATCCTCAGTCTCCGGCGCGTAAGGTGCAACGGGCAGGTGTCCCTGGAATCCTCACTCAGGAGCATCCTCAGTCTCCGGCGTGTAAGGTGCAACGGGCAGGCGTCCCTGGAATCCTCACTCAGGAGCATCCTCAGTCTCCGGCGCGTAAGGTGCAACGGGCAGCGTCCCTGGAATCCTCACTCAGGAGCATCCTCAGTCTCCGGCGCGTAAGGTGCAACGGGCAGGTGTCCCTGGAATCCTCACTCAGGAGCATCCTCAGTCTCCGGCGTGTAAGGTGCAACGGGCAGGTGTCCATGGAGTCTTCACTCAGGAGCATCCTCAGTCTCCGGCGTGTAAGGTGCAACGGGCAGGCGTCCATGGAGGCTTCACTCAGGAGCATCCTCAGTCTCCGGCGCGTAAGGTGCAACGGGCAGGCGTCCATGGAGTCTTCACTCAAGAGCATCCTCAGTCTCCGGCGCGTAAGGTGCAACGGGCAGGCATCCATGGAGTCTTCACTCAGGAGCATCCAACTGCGATGCTCTGTCACTGCAGTCAGACACGCAGTCCTCTCGGGAAGGACCCAATTCCATGCCTCAGAGACTCACAAGGAGCTTTACCAAAAGTATTTTGGTATGCACTGCCCCATACTATTGTCCCATGATTACTATTGCCCCATACTATGGTTGACATACACACAGACACACAGATGCTAATGCACCTAGCTCCCTACTTGGAGAAGCCATTCATGACTCACAAAACAACAGTTTTCCTAATGCTCTCAGCTTTGAACTTCTGGGTACTGCACCAGCCGTTGTGACAGACACCGGCACTCACACACACGTGTGCACACACACACATGCACTCTTACACCGACAATCACAGGCACAGGCTCTTTGTGCACACCCACATAATGTGCATTTCCAAAAGCACACATTAACCCCATCTGGTATCTTGGCCAATGTGACAGGGGCCTTTCCGTGCACAGCACCAATTTCAGCCCACACCTGTGCCCTACCCTGAGCCTTTTCACAATGTTGTACTCTGTGACAGTTGAACAGTCACCCTGCAGGTACCAGGCCCAAACAGTCAGCCAACTGGGGCATGTTACCTGACTGACAGTAAAGATTGGGGGTGGAGGGATGGTGTTCCCCCTACTCTCCCCTATGAAGCTACGACACTGGATGTGAAGTGGGAGGTGATTCCACGCTACAGGAGTGATGTAAGAGAAGCCTCTTCCTCTGACTCTGCTTCTATGTATGTAAGTATGTGTGGGATGTATGCGATTAGGAGTCCTGCAGAGTCAAGTTGTCTGGGTGGTTGGTGGAAGGAGATGGGACTGTTCAGGTAGGTGGGACTCAAGTTGTGTAGTACCTTGAAAGTGTGTGTGAGGGGTTTGATATGAGCACATTTGTGGTTCGGGAGCCAGTGGAGGTCGCTGAGGTGTGGTGTGATGTGAGTTCTGTGTGGCAGGATGAGGATGAGACTGGCTGCCGGTTTCTGATGGTTTGTAGTCTTCTAGTGAGTTGCTTGGTGATCTCTGTACAGAGGGTGTTTCTGTAGTCCATCTTGCTGGAGTTGGGCGTGAGTGACACCAATGATGGCAATCTGCATACATGTGCTTGTCTCCATAGAGGTCTGAGTGAACACTGTCTTTGTTTAGTGATTTTTTGTATGAAAAACATTACCTTTAGACCTACACTTATTACTCATGTTCTCTGCAGGTTAAGCTCCGTGACTGGTTGCGTACTTTGAAAAGAGAAATGGGATGTGCTCTGGAGTCCAAACACAAGGAAGAGGAACAGTGTAAAGCCCTGAGGGTGAGTGTCTGCCCTGGATCATGTGTATTTGTACAACTCCCGCAACCTCCATGCTGTTGTCTATCTGTACCTTTCAAGGGTTGAAACACCCATAAGCCAATGGGTCACTCTGCAGACCGGGTCCTCCCTTTGGCTGGAGAGTCACTGTCCATTGATGTTGCACTCCACATCTTCCAGGGGCTCTCCCTGAATTACCTGCAGTAATTTAAAAGGAAACATAGCAACTGGAATGCATTTACTTTTCACAAGTGAGCTCGCTCCGCAAAACAGGAGCTCGCTTGCTTATGACAGGTTCTTAAAGGTACTGCACACTCCATACATTACTGCACTGTCTTATGGTACAACACCTTCCCCTTTTCGAAAAAACAAAGCTTAATAATTCATATGAAAGAAATATTAAATAAAAATATCTCAAATAAGCATAACAACGCAATATTTGCCTCTCTACATCTATTGTTTTTTGTAAGACATAAAGTAAATCTTAAATTTAAAAGGCATGGTAGTATTGCGTACTGCTCTGGTGTTATGGGACCTAATGCAATTGTTAGATTGTTCAGGAACAATGTCTGTACCAGGTTGCCTTTGTGTAAGTAACAAATCATTCGCATTATCAATCTGAGATGACCCCTGACTGTCAGTTGCATGCTCTTAAGTTCTTTCCCGCCAAGTGTTTCAAGAGAGGAATTGTTGCCATCATAGCCTCGCAGATCTTGAATTTTGGCTGCATACACCTGGGTAATTATGACCAGATCTCCCTTACTCCACCAACTTTTGTCCTTTACAACTACTGAGCCTTTTCAACACAAACTGGTTTTAAAAATGTCAATAAACCCTTCTTGACCTCAGTGCGATATCTGATCGAAGCCCAGTCACCTGCTTCAAATGTTAATTCTTTGACATGGTGTATCGTATCAAACTGTTCTTTAACCGGACTTTGCATTGCTTAAACTCTGGATGCAATAGTCTGCCAGTCAAGCGAACTCTTTTTGCTTACGTCTCTCACCCAGGGAGGACAAACGTATGCCCTTGGGATCTTTTGCGTAACATCATAATTGGGGACATACCTGTAGTACTGTGTGGAGTTACTAGATATGACTAAACTTTATTTTTGAGAAATGTTTCTACCTCAAGACACATGGACAAGGCTGTTTGCACTCCCTCTTTTAAGAACTTATCCATGCTTTCAACCAACACATTGGCAGAAGGTGAGTAAAGTGCAACTCTGAGATGAGTAATGTGAAAACTCTCAATGAAATTGTTAATGCACTCTGATGTGAAGTGGGTGCAGTTGTCTGTAACAATTTCTTTGGGTGCTCCATCTACATCAAAAATTCTTTTTAAAAATGTGATTATAGTGTCAGTGTTGGGAACATAGGTAAAACCAAAATACACCAATTTTGAAAAATAATCAATTAAAACCATCATGTATCTTTGGTAATAGGTAATAACTCAAATGGACCTGCAAAATCAAGTGCCATTTTTTGCCAAGCTTCCTCCGGAAGAGGGACCATATGAAAAGGTGACTCAAGTACCTTCCAGTCCTTATCAGATACCAAGCAGGTGGTTCAATTATCAATAAACTTAGAAACTTGAGTTTCCAATGCAGGCCACCAATAAAATTGTTTTATATATTTGCATGTGCTACTGACCCCTAAATGGCCCTAGTGGGCCTCCTTAATAATACCATTTCTGATAGTCACAAGAGGCACACACACATCATTATGTACCCCTTCAACATCTGATAGGTCCTCTAAAATTTGTATAAATGGGCTCAAAGAGGCCTTAACATTTCTTTCCTTGGGCCAACCTTATTTAATAAATTTGAAAACAGGCTGTAATGTTTTATCCTGTTTGGAAGGTTCTAACCACAGTTTATGTGCAATCACCCCTCATTTCCGCAGTATATCCTCCAGAAAGGCAATCTTGAAGTGTGTTGGATGCTTCACCTCTGATGGGTAACCTGGAGAGACAGTCTGCTCTTATGTTTTTCCCACCAGGTATGAATTTTACCGTAAAATTAAATTCTTGCTGCTTTGATCACAATCTGACCAGTCGTGATGATGCTGTGCCTGAACCATTGCCACTCAACAGGTGGAGCAATGGTTTGTGGTATGTGAATAGATCGAAATAGGAACCCAAAATGAAAGTCTTGAACCTTTCTTCCACCCAAACATGCTAACGCCTCTCACTCAATGGTGATAGTGAGAGGCAAAGGCAATGGTGTTTTCTTTGTCCTGACATAACTGTGAAAACACAACCCCCAATCCAACTTGACTGGCATCAACAGTTATGACACACTTTCTGCCTGCAACAAATGGAGTTAAGGCTGGGGCCGAAATAATGAGATTCTTCCCTTTCTGAAAAGCTTCTTGCATATCATCAGACCAGATACACTTCACCCCTTTCTTGAGTAAATTCGTCAAGTGCTGCACAATAAAATGTGTTTTGTACCATAAGACATTGCAGAAACGTATGGAGTGTGCGGTGCCTTTAAGAACTTGTTATGAGCGAGCGAGCTCCTTCTTTGTGAAGCGAGCTCACTGGTCAAAAGTAAATGCATTCCGGTTGTTATGTTTCCTTTTATGTTGGCAAGTACATCTTGAACCTTGGGCAGAGGATGGCAATCAACCACAATGTTCCTGTTGAGACTGCGCAGATCAGCGCTCAAGCGAATCTCACCATCCTTTTTGTACACAATTACAATGGGACTCACCCTTTAAGAGGAGTCAGTAGGTTTGATAACAACTAACTTCTCTAATAGTTTTTTCAATTCAGCTCTGACATTTCATGGGACAGGTCTGCCTTTGTGTGTAACAGGTCAGCATGCCTCTAAAACCTAATTGTGAGCACATATTTCTGAATGAGCCAACTCTTACCAGAAAAAATTCTGTAAATCTTTTAACAATATCTTCAGTGGGATTAAAATCATCAGTAGCAAGTAAAGGTACTTTTGCTACCCTGACTGGTGGATCAGCACCACAACTCCTGCCAGCCAACTATATTTATATCCTTGACTGCAAAGTAGATTTTAGTTGACATTGACCTGCCAAGACAAGACACAGTGTCTATGAAGAATCCAACCATATCGATATCCTGATTACCATAAGCTTTAGGATGTATGTCCGGTGTGCTCAGGATAACATTAGACCCTGCCCCACTGGTAAAATAAAGTATCAGATATGATATTAATCGGTGCATCTCAGGAACATATCCCTTGCACATAAACAATCAACGGCTTTTTGCTGTTTCTATGTGTGCTGCACAACGCAGCACACATGGAAACACCAAAAATGATGAGAAATAAAGAATTTCTCCTCGTTTCGCCTGTTTAAGACCAGGTTTTCCCTGGTCTTAATTTTGGTGCTGCCTCCGATTTATGCCACCCTTGTAAATATGGGGCAGCATCAAAATCAATGGGTGTTGCAGTGGAACGCCCACAACAACACCCATTGCCCACCCCTTTCACGCTAAGTATAGCTTGAAAGGGGGCCTTATTTACAAGGCAGCGTTAAGCCATGTTAAGTGGCTTAACGCTGCCTTGTAAATAAGGCGAAGCACATATTGCCACAGGAACGTCACTTTTTGTGACATTCCTGTGGCAATAGGGGCTTGTAAATATGCCCCCATGTCTGGAGAATGGGGTATTTATTAGTGCCAGTGGTGGAAACGTGGGAAGGGAAGGTAAGGTTGTTTGGCTTTTTTTGAGATTTTATATAGCGCAAGCTCGATCTGAGGGCATAAGAGCGCAGTACATGAGCACCAGATTACAACTGTCAGATTACTTTGTTTTAGGCACAAGGAGATTACAGTCCTGATTTAGAGTTCTTGGGGTGGGTTACTTCATTTTAATTGTGACGGATATCCTGTATGCCATATTACAAGTGCCACTGGATATGATGCACTTGTAATACGGAGATGGAATATCCGTCAAGTTTAGGACGAGTAACCAGTCCCCCAAACTCTAAGTCAGGCTCTAAGTTATTTGCTGGGAATCACAGAAAGTTGAGCCGACACGGAGACTAGAACCTGGTTCCCAGTTCATCTCGGCCCCTGCAGGCTTACATGGTATAGTGTTAAGTGGGAAAGGATCAGCCATGAAGTTGGGAAGGTAGGGGGTGCAACCAAAAATGTACATAGTGGGCCTCAGCGCATAAATAATTTAATTCCTAGTCAGGAACGGACTGGCCAAAGGGGAGAGTGAGTATTTTCCATTTTTATTGCAGTTGCTTACCAGCCCAAGCTTGTCGAATCATCCAGGACTGTCGGCGATGGAAGAAGTGCTGCATAAGGTGTATAGGTATATTTGTAAACAAGTAAAGGAACTCTGGAAGAATGCAGACACAAAAAAATGTCATTAAAAAGTTACATAAAGGGTAAATACAGTGATTTAGGATTACTTTGGGTAGCCAAATCCAGTGGGGAGCCAGTCAGGGGCACCACCAAGGTCCAATAGAACAGTTTCCTTCACAAGGAAAGCAGTCTCCAGTCCAGTTCTAGCGTCCAGTTGCCATTACCTTCCATGGAGTGATCCTGATGCAAGGGATAGAGGATGCTGAAGATGGTGTGCAGTCAACAGGGGACTTTCTGGGTCTACTCCTCATCCACGGTGCTGGTGGGTGACTTTGGCCACAGGGGCTGATGTCACTCGAAGTCCTCTTTAGTTCAGCAAAATTCCAGTCACCCCTGGACTACTGGTCACTGGGCACAACAAAACCAGTGATTCCCTTCTTTTGATGATAACTCCTTGGTAACCAAGCTGCACTCTGACGACTCCCACGTTCAGCAGACTCGGTGCAACTTTTAAGTGTCAGGGCTCGGTCTCCCAGGCTGCACAGCCTCATGGTTACTGTATCAGTTGGCTGATTAGCATTATCCCTACCTGTTTTGTACTTAGCCATGTGTTATCCCAGCATTTCTTAGAAAGCTGTTTAGCCTGCATTCGGATCTCATACATCACCTCCCCCATCCCTCCCCCGCCCCCCCAAGCTTCCAGTCTTTGCGTCTGCCCCTTCTAAATTCTTAGGTCTCTTTATACCCTTCTCCCTGCTGATTCTCTATGGAGAGGGGAGGTGGAGTTGTTGTGCAAAACAAACATTCCCTCAGCCAGAAACATGTTCAGAAGGCAACTAAATGTATAATTGGTGCATCCTTCCACATCTGCTCTGTGAGGCCGGATGTCCTTACCATGTTGCTCACTTCTTTCTTGTAGCTCTCCGAACAGCACTATGGAGCATTCCTCTCAGCTGCATTTCTGTTCTTTTAGCGTGACTGATGTCAATATGCTGCTATTGCTATTGTGCACACTCTGTTAGCTATTATCACCTGAATCTGTCTTCTGCAAATCCTTAAAAACCTATTTGTTCAGCCAATAATACCCTGTCTCCTTTCCTTCATCCCTCTTACTTCTTGTGGTAGTACCGGGAGTAGCTGTTCAAGCTATACAAATACCATCATTCATTCTTTCATTCATCACTGAAAGCATTCATTTTCTGGGCCATAAGCCTTTCACATCCACGGTCTGAGTTAGTGCACTTCATGCTTGCTATACATGTAGACCTTATTTCTATGTAACATCCATGTGTCATCAGTAAATCCCCGCCACATATGCCAACCCCTCTTGTGTGATCGACAGATTACTCCTGTCTTGTATGGATTCGTTATCCTTAATAATGACAAGCGGTGTTTGTTAAATTATTAAGACATTCTATACTGCCTAATACACTTCCGTGCACACGGATAAACATGAAACCGAGGCATCTTTCTAATTACCACAAAATATATACATGCCCACAACATTTCAGCAATCCTGAAGATGTCAGGATCTGACGCATAATACATTGCCCGAAGAAACCTCTGTTTCCGCAACTCACTTTGACACCTACGTCTCGAGAATCACCCTGACACAGGCCATATCCAGCTCGTGCATACTGGCAGAGAGCGCTGAGTAGTCACTACTAATAGGGACTTTTCTACTAATTGTGAGAAGGAAGTTAAGTTGTAAGTTTCTGCGATTTGAACATCTGTTTGACAGATGCTCCTGTTCCTTAGAATTGCGCCCTAATGATGGCAGCCCTTGTAGGAAGCTTCCCAATATCTAACCAGCTTTTCTTTGTTACTGACAGAACACGTTGGAAGCTGAGGAGAAGCAAATGGCATCTGAGATTGAAGAACTGCGGCAGCTCCTCAGAGAGAGAGAGGAGACACTGCAAGGAAGACTGAAGGAGATGGACAAGAAAATTACTCTGGTAGAAAATGCAAACATCACCAAACTGTCCAATCAAATTACCTCTCTCAACGCCCTAATAATGGAGATAGAGAAGAAGTGTGAGGAGCCAGCGTGGGACCTCTTGAAGGTGAGGCACTGCTTGTAAATACAACACAATCAGGAAGTGATGGATTCATATGGTGTGTGCCTCATTACAGGCCTGAGAAGAGAGGGGTAAAAGGAAGGTCAGAGGTAGACACACAAGAAGCAGAGAGAGAGGTACCTGGAGGAAGGCAACATGCACCATCTGACAGCCCAACACAATTTACAGACAGGTTCAATTTACAGTAACCCCTTATATGCCGACAGCCCTAATGCTGCAGTGATAGGACTGATGTACAATGGCCCCTTGTATGCTGAGATGTCATCAGTGATGTCATCAATTATGTCATTTAAGATGTGATGAATGATACAATATGTCAGGTCATAAGCAGTGAATAACTGGGGTGCAAGTTATAGTTAGTTCACTAAGCTATAACTGATGAATTGCGGTGGTTATTCAGTTTTTAAATGTACATTCATATCTCATTTCGGTTCCTAACTATAGAGTCATTTAACATTTGTTTTTCTCAGTGAATTTCTGAGTGGTGTTTGTTTACCATATGTTAAGATCTGATTACCAAACTTAACTGTAATGTCACTTTTATCTTTGTTTTTTTCCAGTGAAGTTCTGTGGCTTTCTGATCATATTCTAAGTTGAGCATACACCAAACCCTCTGCAGGCTTTCAACTATGTGCAGCCTTGTGGGGTGGTGTGGTGAGCAAAAGAATGATGGATTAAACCCAGATCCTTGTGACTGGGGGTGAATGTTTGCATTGTCCAGCATTCCGTCCATCAATTGTTTCTTTTGCATATGTCGCCCTCAGTGGGAAGGGTATGCCCAGACGTGGGTCCCGTGCTCACTACACCACTGGATTCAAGCTAGCCTGGCTGATGAAGGGTGATGTCCTGAAACCAGTCCCAGGATGCTGGTTTCCGTTCCAGGGAGGACCTGGCTTGGCAGTTCGGGCTGGACTGTTCCCACAAGGAACAGGGTCAAGACTGATTTGCATATGGCTGGGTTCAAACTGGGGTGGTGTGGCGAGCAAAAGAATGATGGATTAAACCCAGATCCTTGTGACTGGGGGTGAATGTTTGCATTGTCCAGCATTCCGTCCATCAACTGTTTCTTTTGCATATTGTTTGGCTGCAGGGCCAAACCTCCATCCAGATTGTGCACCCCATCATTTTGTGTGAATTAGTCCCCCTGGCCGTGGGCTTTGACCATCTGTAACAGGAGCAGGTCAAATGGCTAGACCACTTGCGGACCGTGTCCCCAAACCTGTTGTATTCCTCTTAGGGTGTCCATAACGGGCTTTCCAGTATCATGTCCTTATATAGGCACAATTCGCCCTGCCCTTATATAGGCATAAAATCCCAGCCCTTATTTAGGCATTAAACCGTGCACTCCAAATACAGGCATGGTCTCCGACATCCGTTCACCCTAACGTCACAACGAGTACATGAAGAACAGACCCTTAGGCTGCGGGAGTTTCCCTAGCCCAGGACTATTGATTTCTTCAAGGCCTCATATATTATGCATGAACCATTATTCCTTAGGGGTTCATTCATGACGACTTCCGCTGTCCGACTCACGTCAATACTAACATTATTAGGTGCTTCTAAGGTATAAATATACCTTCCCTAGCTCCTGTAAACCAGAGGAGACCTCGACTTCAGAGGAGCCCATTTCCCGGCCTGACGCACTGAGAAGACGCTGTCATCCCTGCACGCAGAGAGTCCAGCTTCCAGTGATCTGACTTCCCTTGCGGGGTGTTGGAGTTCGAGTCTGGCAAAGAGATTCCTACCTCTCTCATTCTTCAGGTATGGAGCTGACAAAGAACCTAGAGGGACTCTTGGCATATTAGGCATACTAGGCTCAACATACTCTTAGTATACCATAGTAAGGAATACTTCACCTACTTCATACCTCTCCCTACACCTAGGTTAGGTTAGGTACATTGGGGTAGAACTAGATTAGAAACGCATCGTATGAGTACTCGCATTTTTAGTCTGTGTTATTTATTTAAAGGCATATGTACTAAAAGATAATGCTATCGCAGTATTATTTATTTCTACTGCTTACACTGTACATTATTTATCTCGCATACTGTCTTGTGATCGTAACAGCACATTTTACTTACACCAGAAACAAGACTGTTCAATAAATCTTTTATTGAAACGCCCGTCTGTTCTTTCTGTGTAACTTGGAGAAAACTAAGCATGCACGACTGAGCTGAGTGAAATAGTTATCTATTGTTTCCACGACTCTGGGACTCGTTCTGATTCTAAAGGGAAACACAGTGGTCATGTTTTGCGGCTGCCAGAAACTACTCCCTTCTTGTTGTCAAGGAGTTTCTAGTGGCCTCTGAGCTAGCTGGCACAAGTAATTAAGTTTAATATACTCGATAGGGACATACTGACCTTAGTCCTATGTCAAACCTATAGGATATATTATTCCAATGCGCAGAGCCTATTAGGAAATAGGAGCTACACTACATGGCGCCCAACGGTTTGGTAAGGCGGTAATTCAACGTTAGATACTGAGTAACTCAGCCGTGCTTTTTCTCTCAGAGACCCCTACCCATATACTCCAAAAGACGTCTGGAGTGGGCAGGGTTAAGTATCCACCAAGGCTACATAGGGAAGCACCTTATATATTAGCTGTTTGGTTTGCTCAACGTTGAAGGATACAGTGTTCCAAAATATTGTGCACCTTATCTTTGTTTCCTTGAAACTTGTTCTACATTTTTCAAACAACAAAATGCCTGACTCCGACATTGAAGCCGGAAACGGTGGAGCTGCGGCTGATCCAGCCCAAGCAGCAGTTTTTTAACATTACAGGTTTTAATGAAACCGAGGAGGGTGTTATAGACATCCATCCAAACTTAAGAAGAGCCATCACTCTAAAACTTATAAAACATGGCCTACCACCAAGAGGAGGTAGAGCAGTTCTCGTGATAGAGGCACATGAATCCTTTCAGACAGAGGTATTCTATTCATGGGTAATATTTCCTGAATCCAATTCAGTCACACACATGTTTCACTTCTACAAAGAAGATGATCCACCAGAGGAATACATTCCTTTCGAGGATATTGAAATTCCATTAACATACCAGGAGCATCAGCTCTGGTTTAAAGGCGCCCTAAAACATCACAAAAACATTACCAGGCTCGGTCCACTAGGTAGACCAGGAGCAACATGGCCAATTCTAGCCGGCTACACACCTCATCCTGACATTGAAGAAATGTCATACGAGGATTTACTTACTCAACTCACAGAGTTAATAAAAATCTACAGGCAATTGGTCCAATATGTCATGCGGACTTTTACAGTCCAGCAACCATTAACAATTCCAAATCCAACTCCCCAACAGGGGAATACACTAAAAATTACACCACAGACTCTATACGCAGTCATGGGTAAAATGCCCACAAAACGTGAGCAAATTCCGTTCTGGATAGCTCAAAAAATTACTCAAATCGAAGCAGTATTTCCAAATACTAGCCCGTATGAGAAACGCAGAATACTAACAATCAGTTTACCAATGGGGATCACACCACAACTGGAAGACTGCACCACATGGGGCTCAGTCTTTGCTGCCATCTATACTAAAACACATGGCATTCCGTCAATTGCGGTAATACCTGATGTCCTGAAACAAATTCAAAACGAATACGGGGCAGAACCTGCTCTAAATTTAGGTATGAAGTTACTGAAAAATTTCGACTAGGTCTCAACAATAATATTGTCTAATATTAAAGGGGAGGCAGCAGCAGTGGCGATCCGCCAAAAATTAAGGGAATTTGATGTTACAGAACATCAAACTGAGCTACCCAGAATAATTGAACAATCTTATGCAGAATTAGGCAGATATAGTTTGGGTGGAAGACCAGTGAAGCCGAAGCTATCTGAAAGTCCTGAGAAGGACTCTATTAAACAAACTCCAACATCTTCTAAAAAGAAGTGGGAGACTAATAAACAAAATTCAAATGAGAAAGGTTCTCAATCCCAAGGTAGGTCTCCTCAAAAGGAGCCCTCTGAAAGGAGGTATAACCTCAGGAATAGGGATAATTTGAGAAAGCCTGACAGGTATCAAGATACTGATACAAGTTCCTCTCGTCCCTTTCAGATCTCATCACAGACTTCGGAAAGAAGAGGACGATCGGAAAATAGAGAAGAACGCATGAAATCGAAAGACGACAAACACGCTCCAAAAACCAAAGTAAAACCTCAATTCTCCAAAAAGAAAGTAGCAGGTCTAAAGATCAGACATGCCGAGAATACTGAGAACACAACTCAAGAACGGAGAATGGGCTCAGACAATGCTGGACAGTGCAGCAGAAGTCACAATAGTTCGCCAGAACCTGAAGGAATGTCTGGAGATAGTGGACTTGAATGAGTACATTAAAGTAGAAACTGTAGACACCAGGGTTAGTACTCCACAAAAGTTATATGAAATAACACTCCGGATGGAGGGAGACAAACCTAGACAGGTGAAAGCACTTTTTTGGGAAAGACTATCAAAGGGCTATGACATACTTCTAGCGGAAAAGGACTGGCCACCACAATTTGTCAGGGAGTGCCCACACGGCGAGGACATTATTAAGCCTGCCTTCTCCAACCATATTCCAATTCACCTAAAATATACATATGCCAGGAAATGGGCAGTGGCCCAGGCCCCAGCATTATATAAAAATCATGTAGGATGGGATGAGGATTCACCTCACCATAAAATACATCTGAAACATGAACCTACTGCACAAAGGCAGTACCCAATAAAGCAAGAAGCTAAAAAACAGGTCAGGGAGATCTTAGATCAACTTGAATATCAAGGGGTGATTGAAACATGCACCTCCTCAATGAACAATCCTTTGTTTCCTGTCTCCAAACCAGACAATACATATCGTCTAGTTTTGGACTACAGACACCTAAACACTTGTTCTAGAACTTTTGCAGTGCAAAATGCACATAGCACAGCATTAATGAATAACATTGTGCGTAAAAAATATAAAACAACATTAGACATCTCAAATGGTTTCTTTTGTCAAAACATAGCACCTGAAAGCAGGTACTTAACAGCATTCTCCATAATGGGGACCCAACGTCAATTTTGTCGACTCCCACAAGGGTTCAAGACTAGCCCAGGTTTATTCTCAGCGAGGGTAACGGAGTTATTACAAATTTATGACAATGAGGCATTGTCCTATGTCGATGATATTTATCTGACAGACGATGACCTGGACAAACACTTGAACAGGGTGAGCACCATTATACTGGGTTTCGCCTCTGAGGGCTACAAATTCAACTTTAAAAAGTCCAGAATTGCCCATCTCAATGTCCTATTTCTAGGATATAAGCTTTCAAGTGAAGGCAAGAGCTTGGCAGCTAACTTTTTAGAAAAGTGTGCGCTGTCCAACCTCCAAAAACGCTAAAAAACTTACAATCCATCCTGGGTTTTCTAAATTTTGGAAGAACATACATTCTAAATTACGCAGAAAGGGTTAAACCTCTCTACGCATTAATCAAACCTGATTTTTCGATCAGAAATTGGACACAAGAACACACAGAAATCTTGCGTTCACTACAAGCTAACATGTTAGCAACAAATCACTTACAAACACGCGTAAGTCAACGCAATTTGGTGATCCGAATAATTTCGGGTCAATGTGGATTCACATACTTAACCTTCAATGAGGGTGAGAAAATACCAATCGCATACAAATCTCATTTGTACACACAAGCGGAAATGCGCTTCAGTTCAACTGAAAAAATTCTAACAGCAGTTCAAACCGCTGTAGCAAAAGAAAGAGCCTTAGGCCAAGGGAAACGCATTATTGTCGTAACCCCAGTACCAGCTTTAGAAGCGGTCACAAAAGCAAGCATTCCAAATGCTAAAGCATTACATCCAAGATGGATACAATGGGTTAATTCTCTTGCTGCAACAGATGTTGAATATATTTTCGATCCAGATTTAAAAACACAAGCATTTCTGCAATATGAACAAGAATGTCCTCTGCCTACTGAAATTCTGCCTCTCGATCAGTACGAATTCATAATTTACACTGACGGATCCGCACAGCCCGCAACAGGGAGTAAGCAAGCTTACAGTGCAGCGTGTGCAATCGTTAAAGGTCGCATGCGAGATGGCGTCTTCAGACCTATGGTCACAAAAACTCAGTCTCTAGGAGACTGTACAGCTCAGCGAGCTGAACTACAAGCATTTAAACTGGCACTTGAAAGTACAGATCGAGAATTTCCCACACTAATAGTGTGCGATTCCTTTTACTGTGTTCAGTCGTATAATGAATATATACAAAACTGGCTTGAAAATGGTTTCAAAGATGCGAAAGGAGGCACAATAAAGCATAAAACGCTTTGGGAACAAGTAGTTCAGTTGAAAAACGAACTACCAAAGGCTCACGTGTTTCACACACTGAGTCATCAACGTGATGGCGTTCACGTTGCAGGAATTCATTGGCTGATGAAGCCGCAAAGGGGCTGTGCAGACGGCTTCCGTAGCTGCGATCACTCGTTCAAAAACAAAAATAGACGGTGAGATAATGTTGGCTGTCAATGCTTCAAGCAAAGGCAGCAGTGCAGCGTTACCTAAAAAGTTTCCACTCAAGTACTCTTATGTAATTGATGCGAACAACGTTCCTTTGCTCGAATCCCTGGAGTGGGGATAGGGTAATCCCAAACATGGAACGTAGAGCAGCCTTGATTTATGAAACACATTTGGGGGAGGGTCTGTCACATCAAGGGATCTCTAAAACAATTTTGACGTTAAAAGAGATGTACTGGTGGCCTGGAATGAATACATAAATTCACATATTCATCAACAACTGCTTAGACTGTAAATTACAGTGAGAGAGCCACCAGATACCATGCTGCGAATGCGGCAACTCAGTACAGACACCATTGTTAGACAGCATTAGACTATCTACGCGCCTGCGTCCTACTGGACAAAAGCATTCCCACAAATACTGAATTTAGGTTCCTATGGTTATGGCCTCAGCGCTCGGCTGACGCTCGAACTGTTATAAAAGATTTGCGAGTCTTTATCGGCACATACGCAATAGGCACGCTACATTCTGACCAGGGTCCTGCGTTTAGCTCTCGGGCTTACAAAGAAGCCATGGCCAGTCTGGGCGTTGCATTGCGGTACTCCTCTCCATTCCATCCTGAGGGAAATTCGGTTGTGGAAAGGAAAAACCGGGACATAAAGCAGTCTATAACAGCTAGGGTATTAGGTTCGGGTGATGGGTGGGTCAAACACCTTAATGGGGTCCAACGCTCATTGAACAATCTGCCAAGAAGTTCTCTAGGGAGGTCACTCCATATGAGGTCCTATTTGGGACAAGAAAGTGGGTACCAGACCTTGAACACGTAGGCACAGTGGTGGAAAATAAACCGTTTGATATCAAAGATCATTTGGCTGTTTTACAGGACTTAAACAAATTAAGAACTAAACAAAGCAACGTATTCCTGCAGCCAACCACCACTGGGGATCAACCGGCTGTCCCAGCAAGGCCTGTCTGGATTCCAAAAGTTGGGGATCTAGTCAGAGAAAAGATTGCGGACAAGAAGGAATTTGGACCTTCTTACAGACAACCAGTACCTGTCCTAGCAGTTCAAGGAACAAGAACAGTACTTCTGCCGCCCCTTGCTGGAAGAAAGGAGAAAAGATTTGTGTCCATCGACCTCATCAAACCACAGTATGTGGCCAATACTGAATAGTAGGCCTCGTGGACTCCGACCTAGTAGCAGACGCACTCCTCTCGCTACTATCCAAGAGGTTCAGACTGAAAGACTGATAACAATCAAGAATTCAGCTGTAACAGATGGAGGACTAAGCAATAATGCAATGGAACTCATCTCTCTTGAACACCAAGTAACTGTTCGTCCAAATACACCTGTCTACACCAATGTAGCAAGTGATGAACTGGTTCCAGTGATTTCTACAAATCCTGATGCAATTCCAACAATTGATAGAACTGCTTCTGGCTATTTCATTAACTTTGATACGTTCTCAGAGGATCCGAGTGAACCTGAAACGACGCCAGCATCATTCAAATTCAAGCAGCAAGTACAAGACTTTTTTCTCTTTCTGAAAAAGACTTATTTGGTTTCTCCATGGATTGAATTCTGGATTATATCTGGACTTTTTGTTTTCCTGCTATGGCTAGCTTTGGTTACAACTGTGAGCGTGCTTATAAGTGGCAGATACATCCATGTGAATACTGAAAGAAAAGGCGTAAACGTACTTTTGAAACCTCATAAATCTTCCCATCGTGAAGCAAGAGACTTGTCATCAGTGAACATCACAGCTGTTCCTATAAAGGATGGTATAGTGTGGGACAAAACAGATTTTGATGTCTTTGGCCCGACGGAACAATTGAACATTCCACATTTGTTTAAAATTTCACTAAGTGATCTAATTTCGTCCAGTACCTATTCTGATGATTGGGACTTTGAGACTGTTAACGACATAATGTTTGACCTAGAAAAATCTGCTGCATTTTAAAAAAATGAATATTTAGAGGGTTCATCAGACTATGAACAACTGTATTGTTATAATCACTATGGTCATCATTATTTGCATAAATCTGCATATCAATCAATCAATCAATCAATCACAGAATTTGTAGAGCGCACTACTTACCCGCGAGGGTCTCAAGGCGCTGGGGAGAGGGAAGGGGGGGATGCTGCTACTGGTCGAACAGCCAGGTCTTGAGTAGCCTCCTGAAGGTCAGCAGGTCTTGGGTCTTTCGTAGGCTTAGTGGAAGGGTGTTCCAGGTCTTGGCGAGGTGTGAGAAGGATCTGCCGCCGGTGGTTGTTCTTCGAATGCGGGGACGGTGGCGAGGGAGAGGTCGGCGGAGCGGAGCTGGCGGTTGGGGACGTAGAAGAAGAGTTGTCTGTTGAGGTAGGCTGGGCCAGTTTTGTGGAGTGCCTTGTGTGCGTGGGTGAGGAGTTTGAAGGTGATCCTCCTGTCGACGGGGAGCCAGTGCAGGTTCCTCAAGTGGGGGTGATGTGGCTGTGGCGTGGTACGTCGAGGATCAGTCGTGCGGACGCGTTTTGTATGCGTTGTAGTCGCTTGATGAGCTTGGCCGGGGCTCCCGCGTAGAGGGCGTTCCCATAGTCTAGTCTGCTACTGACGAGGGCCTGGGTGACTGTTCTTCTTGTGTCTGTCGGGATCCACCTGTAGATCTTGCGAAGCATGCAGAGGGTGTTGAAGCAGGAGGAGGAGACTGCGTTGACTTGCTTGGTCATGGAGAGCGTTGAGTCGAGGATGACTCCCAGGTTGCGTGCGTGGTCGGTGGGTGTCGGGGCTGCTCCCAGCGTCGTTGGCCACCAGGAGTCGTCCCAGGCTGAGGGGTTGGAGCCGAGGATGAGGACCTCCGTTTTGTCCGTGTTCAGCTTTAGTCGGCTGATCTTCATCCAATCGGCGACGGCCTTCATTCCGTCATGGAGTTTGGCTTTGGCGGCGAGGGGGTCCTTGGTGAGGGAGAGGATCAGTTGAATGTCGTCGGCGTAGGAGATAATGTTGAGGTCGTGTGGTCTGGCGATGCGTGCGAGCGGGGCCATGTAGATGTTGAACAGTGTTGGGCTGAGGGACGATCCCTGGGGTACGCCGCAGATGATCTCGGAGGCTTCGGATCGGAAAGGTGGGAGGCGGACTCTCTGGGTTCTGCCGTCGAGGAAGGAGGTGGTCCATTCCAGGGCCTTGTCTCGGATCCCTGCGTCGTGGAGGCGTGCGCGTAGAGTGCGGTGGCAGACAGTGACGAAGGCGGCGGAGAGGTCCAGCAGGATGAGGGCTGCGGTCTCGCCATTGTCCAGCAGGATCCTGATGTCGTCGGTGGCGGCGATGAGGGCAGTCTCAGTGCTGTGGTTGCTGCGGAACCCTGATTGGGATGGGTCCAGGATGCTGTTTTCTTCGAGGTATCGGGTTAGCTGTTTGTTGACGATCTTCTCGATGACCTTGGCTGGGAACGGAAGCAGAGAGATGGGCCGGAAGTTCTTGAGGTCTCTCGGGTCCGCCTTGGGTTTTTGAGTAGGGCGTTGATCTCTGCGTGTTTCCAGCTCTCTGGGAAGGTCGCGGTCTCGAAGGAGAGGTTGATGATGTTGCACAGGTGGGGTGCGATGGAGCTGCTGGCTTTGTTGAAGATGTGGTGCGGGAAAGGGTCTGACGGGGAGCCGGAGTGTATTGTGCTCATGGTCTTGATGGTGTCCTCGATGTTCACGCTGGCCCAGGCTGGCAGGGGGTCGTGGTCGATGGTGTGTGGAGGGTCTGGTGTATCGATCTTAGTTGGGGTTGTCTGGGTGTTGAAGCTGTCGTGGATGTCGGCGATCTTGCGGTGAAAGAAGGTGGCGAGGGAATCGCACAGGGGTTGCGACGGCGGGATGTCGTTGGTGTTGGAGCTGGGATTGGAGAGTTCCTTCACGATGTTGAAAAGCTCCTTGCTGTTGTGTGCGTTGTTGTCGAGGCGGTCTTTGAAGGAGATTCTCTTGGCGGACCTGATGAGGTGGTGGTGGTTACGGATGGCGTCTTTGTGGGCTGTGTGGCTGTCCGGTGTCTTATCGCTGTGCCATTTCTTCTCTAGTTTCCAGCAGGTACGCTTGGAAGCTAGGAGTTCTGGGGTGAACCAGCTGGCTCTTTTGGTGGTGTCGCTGTAGGTGAGCTTTTTCAGCGGGGCGAGGGTGTTGGCACAGTCGTCCATCCATCGTCTGAGGTTGCAGGCAGAGTCGTCGGTGTTGGATGGGTCGGAGGGAGGGCTGAGAGCGAGGGTTGCCCGGAGTTGGTCTTCGGTGACTTTGCTCCAGCAGCGGCGTGGGATCTGTTGGGTGCGGTGGTGTGTGGTAGGTTTCTGGAAGGTGAAATGGATGCAGCGGTGGTCGGTCCAGAGGAGTTCCGTGGTGTGGCTGAAGGAGACGTGGGAGCTTGAGGAGAAGATGGGGTCAAGCGTGTGGCCAGCGCAGTGGGTCGGTGTTGTGACGAGCTGGCTCAGGCCGAGGTTGGCGAGGCTGTCGATCAGGGTGGTGGAGTTGCTGTCGTTGTTGTTCTCCAGGTGAAAGTTCAAGTCTCCGAGGAGGATGTAGTCGGTAGAGGTCAGGGCGTGCGTGCTGATGAAGTCGGCGATGGAGTCGCTGAACTGGGGTCGGGGCCCAGGGGGTCTGTAGACAAGGGTGCCTCTAAGGGTGGTGTTGGGGTCCGTGTGGATCTGGACGTGCATGTGTTCGGGCGGTGCTGAGAGTGTCGTCGGTGCTGGTCGAGACCCTGATGGTGTTCTTGTGGACGATGGCGATTCCTCCTCCTACTGCGTTGATGCGGTCTCTGCGGGTGATCTTATAGCCGTCTGGGATGGCTATGGCGATGTCGGGGCGGAGGAGTCGTTCATCCAGGTCTCTGTCAGGAAGGCGATGTCTGGTGATGATGTGTCGAGCAGGTCCCAGAGCTCGACGGCGTGTTTGCGTGCGGAGCGGGTGTTCAGTAGGATGCACCGGAGGTGGTTGAGGTCCTTCTTGGCGGGCGCCTCGGTGGCTCTGAGGCTGGTGTAGCTGCAGTTCCGGCAGCTGAAGGGACCATGGGTGCGTTTCGGGGCGGCCTTGAAGCAGTTGTGCGTCCGTCCGGGGTTGAGGGCGTGGAGTGTGGTGGCATCGTATCGGCGTCGGTCCTCGAGGCTGGAGCGGGGGCGCGCGGTCCAGGTGTTCTGGCGCTGGGCGCGGTCCAGTCGCGGACGGGCGCAGACGGGCTTGCCTTAGGCGCGCCTTCGGCGCGGCCGCACTGCGGCCGCCATATATGGGGAGGTGGGAGGGAGGAGCAGCTGGGAGGCGGGAGGCAGGGGCAGCGAATGGGCAGTCAGGGGGCGGGGCCGCAGGGGACGCAGCGGCGGGAATGGAGAGAGGCAGCGGGGGCACAGAAGGAAAAATGGGGAGAGAAAACAAACAGAGAAATACGGTCTCAGTACAATGGGGCAGCGAGGGGCACAGAAGGAAAAATGGGGAGAGAAAACAAACAGAGAAATACGGTCACAGTACAATGGGGCAGCGAGGGGCACAGAAGGAAAAATGGGGAGAGAAAACAAACAGAGAAATACGGTCACAGTACAATGGGGCAGCGAGGGGCACAGAAGGAAAAATGGGGAGAGAAAACAAACAGAGAAATACGGGCACAGTACAATGGGGCAGCGAGGGGCACAGAAGGAAAAATGGGGAGAGAAAACAAACAGAGAAATACGGGCACAGTACAATGGGGCAGCGAGGGGCACAGAAGGAAAAATGGAGAGACAGAAAGCAAGAAATACGGGCACCGAGGCCACAAGCGGAGGGGCGAGCTTACCAGCAGCAGCAGCGGGCGGACAACACAGGCGGAGCTGTGTGGTGGGGGAGCGACCTACCTGGCAAGGTCAAGGGTCGCTGTAGGAAGGTGGAATCTGACTATATGGTTGCCCCCACTTTTTTCCTGGTGTTTTGCTGGTTTATAACTTAGTTGGACTGGGACCCTGCTATTCAGGGCCCCAGTCTATATGCTCTCTCTAAACGACATGGAGTGCACTCTAGGTGCACTAGTGATTGGATACTGTGGTGCCTTATGAGTCCCTAGTATATGGTACCTTAGGTGCCAAGGGCATAGGTACTTCACAGGCCTACCAGGGGCTGCAGCATGTGTTATGCCACCCCTGGGAAGCAGTCTAAATCTGACACCACAGGCCTGCTACTGCAGCCTGGGTGAGGTGGTGCTAGCACCCCTCACTGAGATATAGGTTTCCTATATCTCTCCTGCACACACATATAAACCTATCAGTCACCCCTAAGGCAGGCCCTATCAATCCTGAGGGCAGGATGCTTGGCTTCTATGTGAGGGGGTGCCTCTGCCTGAGCAGGGCCCCTCGGCAGCTCTCAGAGTCTATTCTCTGGTGCTGTTTGTGGATGCGGTTAAACCATATACTATTAAGTGCATTATATCCTCGCGGTAAATGCTAACTTTGGAATGGCTGCATCAAAACATGTCGTGTTTGGTGTCAAACATCTTGGAATACTACCCCCCGCCAATCTTGGCGGCGGGGGTAGCATTCCACCCTTCTAGAGGGATAAGACATGTACCTGCTGTGGAAACGCGGTAGAATCCTAAAGAGCCCTGGCATCACAAAATGGATGCCACCAGTCACAGACACTGGGCTGCCCTCCTGCTGATGACCGAAACTCGCAGTGGAGGAAGCCCAACAATAGGCATCCTGTCACAGGGAGGTGTAACCACCTCCCAGACAGGGTTTAGTGTATTGGGGCTGGGTGGGTGCACTCTTAGAGTGCTTTGAAGTCCTGCACTGGGGGAGCAGAAGGCTCCTCTGTGCATATGCCAGTTCAAACCAGCTCAGGGGCTACCTGCCCCTGCTCTGCCGTGAAACTGGACAAAGGGAAGTGGGTGTAGCCACCCCTCCCTTGACCCTCCCATAGGTGGGGTCATAGAGCTAGTCCATCCCCTCTTTTTAGTATAAGAGGGGAACCTTGCCATTGCAAAGCAGATAACCCCTGGACGACGCTCTACAGAAGAACCCTGGCCCTTCGACGTTCCACTACCTTTGGAAGACAGAAGAATCTCCCTTGGAGTCAAGGAGTGACTCCCCTGCTTGGCAGGCACCAAAACGACAACGACGGTCGCAAACTACGCCGCTCCCGCCGGAGTCCGAAGTCCCTGCAGCCCAAGAAGTGGATTTCCTGACCTCTCCCAGGCCATCGTGAGTCCCCAGCGAAGCTGAGGCAAGTGGACCCCACGAGTAACGAGGAACCGCGACCCCTGGGTACCGTGCACTATTGTCGAGTGCAACCCCTTCACAACGTTCTACGAACTTGTGCTTTGGACCACGTGTGGTCCCGACCTCCAGCAGGAATCCCTCCGAAGATCAGAGGCCTACACCGTCCCGAGTGACCGTGGGCCCCTGTTGAGTGATTCCGCCCGAGATGTCTTCGCGATCCCTTGCCCGCTGGCTTGTGGGTCCCCAGAAGACTTCTTAAAGAAACCAAAGGGTTCCCCTGGTTGCTCCAGGCCTGCCCTGACTTACCCTCGCTGGGTGAGTTCCTCAGACCTTGCTGGTCTGCGCCATCGACTTTTCTTCATCTCCCCAAGACTTGCTGCTGCCAAGGCTTGTTGGCTCTAATCGAGTTGCCGACACCGCAGTCAGCTGCAGACGTCGAGGCACACACCGAATCCAGCTCCTGGTCGTCGTCGACACCTCCTGGACCACGTGGCTGAAGAGTCAAGGCACCCGCAACCGACCTGAATCAACCGACGACGGTGGGCATCCATCTTCCTTGCCCCGGGTCACTGCCAAGTGACTTTGAACACTGTCCCCTCTGCTTTCAGGTCATCCTTCTTCAGAATCCAGGCTTGGATTCCACCGGACACTTCTTCAGCTCCCGCAAGCAGCAAGTCTTCTTTGTTCGCCATTGAAAACGACGCCGCGACCCGACACCAAAGGACACCTGTGCACCCGGCTTCCCTGGGTGAGGTAACTCCAGCACTACGGTGCTCCTGTGGGTGTGGGCCCTAGAACTACTTACCCTGTAAGTGACTTGCTTGTAGGTTCTCCCGAAGTATCCTAAAACTCTTTATTTCCAACCGCGACTCTGCCCCATTGAAGTTAACGGCGATCCGCGCCTGTGTATCCACACTGCACGCGTCCCCCGTGGGTCCTTTACTTACCTGCCTTGGGTGGTTTCGTGAGGCCCCTGCACTTCTGAAGGCCCTAGGCCTTGTCTCCCTGCAAGTCGTTGTTTCTAAGTCTCTTACTTAGTATATGGTCTGGTACGCCCCTAGGGCCCCAGCCATATTTTGTGCTTAACTTATTGTGAAACGTTGATTTGTGCATATGTTTGTCTTCTAATCTCATAAAGAGATTAGTAGAGAGTTATTTAGAAATAAATACATATATATTTGATATATATACCTGTGTGGTGTCTTTTCATTTGGTGATTCAAGAGATTATATGGTAAAACAAGCTGCTTTACATTCCTCCGAGACTTAGCCTGAAGGCTGCTCTCCACAGCAACCACTAGGATAGCTTTCTTTAAAAGGTTGTCTTAAACCTATCTACCATAAGAGTCGATTTGCCCTGGTGCAAGGTGTCCACTTTAATTAGTGAACAGCATATACCAGGCCAACTTCTCACAGTCGCTCTCCTCACCGCGCAGCGGCCGCCATATATGGGGAGGTGGGAGGGAGGAGCAGCTGGGAGGCGGGAGGCAGGGGCAGCGAATGGGCAGTCAGGGGGGCGGGGCCGCAGGGGACGCAGCGGCGGGAATGGAGAGAGGCAGCGGGGGCACAGAAGGAAAAATGGGGAGAGAAAACAAACAGAGAAATACGGTCACAGTACAATGGGGCAGCGAGGGGCACAGAAGGAAAAATGGGGAGAGAAAACAAACAGAGAAATACGGTCACAGTACAATGGGGCAGCGAGGGGCACAGAAGGAAAAATGGGGAGAGAAAACAAACAGAGAAATACGGTCACAGTACAATGGGGCAGCGAGGGGCACAGAAGGAAAAATGGGGAGAGAAAACAAACAGAGAAATACGGTCACAGTACAATGGGGCAGCGAGGGGCACAGAAGGAAAAATGGGGAGAGAAAACAAACAGAGAAATACGGTCACAGTACAATGGGGCAGCGAGGGCACAGAAGGAAAAATGGGGAGAGAAAACAAACAGAGAAATACGGTCACAGTACAATGGGGCAGCGAGGGGCACAGAAGGAAAAATGGGGAGAGAAAACAAACAGAGAAATACGGGCACAGTACAATGGGGCAGCGAGGGCACAGAAGGAAAAATGGGGAGAGAAAACAAACAGAGAAATACGGGCACAGTACAATGGGGCAGCGAGGGGCACAGAAGGAAAAATTGGGAGAGAAAACAAACAGAGAAATACGGGCACAGTACAATGGGGCAGCGAGGGGCACAGAAGGAAAAATGGAGAGACAGAAAGCAAGAAATACGGGCACCGAGGCCACAAGCGGAGGGGCGAGCTTACCAGCAGCAGCAGCGGGCGGACAACACAGGCGGAGCTGTGTGGTGGGGGAGCGACCTTCCTGGCAAGGTCAAGGGTCGCTCCAAGACCAAGAAATGTGTTTATGTTTAACCAATGGGAGCATTGTCCTACACCACCATACGGTAGTTCAAAAACATTTGCTAACAAGTTTCCATATTTTTCAGGATACAATACATCTAAACCAGAAATGTTTTACTATAAAAATGTAAACAAGACAGGACTGAAAATTATGTTAACAAATACAAAACAGATTTATTCTGCATTATTTAATTCCCAACTGTCTAGACAGGGTTTCAACTTTTGGAAAGACACAATAGACACAAAAACTGTCTGGGGTACTAAAGATTGGCAAGTGCAGGGGATGGAAGCTTTATTTAAAGCCTGCATCATCACTGAACAAATAATGTTTTTGAATGAAACCATCCAACAAACATCTTGTCTTGGATTAGCCAAGATCAAAGAGATGAACAAACCTTCTGTATCAACACCTGCAAGTGATAATAATACACAGGCAGTGGTGACAGTTGACAATATACTACAACTCAACAGATCTAATCCTGATTGGAAAAAATGGTTGATCTGGCCCACAGACACGAATAACTGTCAGGAAAGATTCCTGAATAAAACTCAGGGCTTTACTATTAATAGGCCAGACCCAAGATACGTCCAAAGACAACATCCGGGGGTAGTAACAACATACAGTGTAGGAGAACTATGCCTCGATTGGCTGCATAAATCTACACTACAGGATGTGAAACAACACTTAACCTTACTTGAAAAGGACGCAGACCTTAGGGAATTCTTGCTTGGATCAAGAAAACCGCGTCAAAAACGTTTCATATATGCCGGCATTTATGCTGCCTATAATGAAGCATGGAAAGTATCACAGATGGAGGCCGCAGAACGAATACGTGAACTTGATCGTATTAATTTAGAGAAAACACTCTCTGTGGTCGACAATGGGTTAACAACTTTGTCCTCCAGAATATATTCATTGGATGGCATTGTATCCTCTGCTATAGACATACTAGAACAAGATTTGGCGATGTTACTGCAAGGCCAATCTCAATTACGTTCTATTGTGTTGTTAAGCTGGACGCTGCAATATTTGCGAGCGGGCTATGTGCCTTGGCGTTTTATCAACACAACGGCTCTGTTTGCAGAATACAATCTCACTGATAAACAAATCGAATTGGCACAAAGAGGAGCAAGGTATACAGTGCTGAACATTGAAAAACTGGAAAAGTTACCATTCACAGTGGCAGAAAAACCAGCTACAGAATGGCTTATTCATGGCAAAATCACACTACCTGTGACTACTTTTCAGTTTCAGTATTGCCTCAAACAAATGCAAGCAGGCAAATATGAAAGGTTGGGTAAGGAATACATTAAGACATCTTGGGATTTACCGTATACATATAGATGTTGGAGTGGGGATCGTGAAGTGTTTTTGAGCGGTACACACTGTAAACGTGCACTGAGCGGTTCACTTATATGTCAGGACATTTCCTTACACGGGGCTTGTAATGGTTCTGTGGCAAATTTGTCTTGCCATCAGCAGGGTACACCAGCTGCTGTGATTAATCCAACGTTTGGACAACTTTCTAATGGGAGTTACCTCATGTTGAATGATCAAAGTTGCTGCGGCATGCTGCCAGGCATCCCATATCTAGTAACGGTCAACTCCAGGGTCACTTGCTGTATGCAAGTATTGTTTGCCCCAATAGGCACAGTCAGGGAGTCGCCTCTATGGCCTTCGCTGAACGTCTCTTTTATAAGATTTGATACTTTGAGCAGAATGAAAGCCATGCTTTTACAGCAAACAGTGCCTTTGACCTCGGCCAAAGAAACCTATGATTTACAAGTAGCAAGGACTTCGGCTGAGATACAGACTTTAATACGTACAAACTGCCCTATACATTTCGTAGAAATGATAGGACGATATCTTCAATATGTCTGATACAACCGAAATTGTACATGTATTTAAGAGCATCTGCTCCGGTCTGTTAGCACCTTTCCAGGCAATACTCGGAATCATCCCGAACTTTGCACATTCGGTGTTTGGTGGCATACCATTAATTCTAGCACTTGTTGCCGGAATTCTATTTCTCTTCCTGCTATTGCGCTATGGCCAGCCTATTCGCAGACATCACTCCGAGCGAAATGGAGAAAGCTCTCCTTGAACGAAAGTGCTGTGAGCAAATAGTACAGCTTTTGGGCATTACTCGTCTACGGGACCTTAATACCACGTGGTTCCTGTCATTCAGACCAATCTGGCAAGATTGCATCTTACCTGTTCTACGATGCCTGCTATGCGGTGTAGAATGCGTGTTGGACACCTGTCTAACATATCCATCGGATACGCCAACGGATATCGATACTCTGCTGGACCCGATAACGGCCCATGCTCTGAGTTGTCCCCAGAGGCTGCCAATCCTGATGTCAGCATTCATTGAGATCTCACAGACGCTTCCGGCTGCTGCTGAGGTACGAGAAAGAACTACAGGCACACAGGTAACAACGGACGCGAACATTGCTGCGGCGACCAATGCTGAAAGCGATGCTTCGCATCTCTGTGCGATTAATCTACTACACTAGGTGTTCCAACTGACACCGACTACAGTGGATGATGTTTTGTCTATCGAAATAGATGATCTCAAGTTTACACCAGACCTGTAAACTAACTCTGATTCAGCATACAGTGTTCCAGAGATGCAGTAACAATTTGGCCTTCATTCTACAAAAACTTGGAACTCTACCAAAATTTAACTTTTTCCCATTTTTTCGAAACGAAAATGGCACTTCAATCTGCTTAAAGTAGAACTCGCCTTATAGTACAGACTTCACGGTACTTAGTCATCTTATGTGTCTAAAACAGTTCATTAATTTTCATGACATGAAATGACTTTGATTTTGGAACAACTTATCGATCATTTTCTGTCACATGTAAATATTACTGCTTATTTCATTCCGATTGCATTTATTTTCAAACTTTATGCCTGAAATGATAAGCATTTGCTTCAAATGTACAGTACCTTTTGCATTTTTTACTATGTTTTTTAATGCTTTTAAGAAATATTTTTTAAAATATGCGGTACTCCATTTAATGTTTAGCATTTTAAATGTTTAGCATTTTAGTATTATCGTACACACGAAAGTGGAGTGGGTGTTGTATTCCTCTTAGGGTGTCCATAACGGGCTTTCCAGTATCATGTCCTTTTATAGGCACAATTCGCCCTGCCCTTATATAGGCATAAAATCCCAGCCCTTATTTAGGCATTAAACCGTGCACTCCAAATACAGGCATGGTCTCCGACATCCGTCCACCCTAACGTCACAACGAGTACATGAAGAACAGACCCTTAGGCTGCGGGAGTTTCCCTAGCCCAGGACTATTGATTTCTTCAAGGCCTCATATATTATGCATGAACCATTATTCCTTAGGGGTTCATTCATGACGTCTTCCGCTGTCCGACTCACGTCAATACTAACATTCTTAGGTGCTTCTAAGGTATAAATATACCTTCCCTAGCCCCTGTAAACCAGAGGAGACCTCGACTTCAGAGGAGCCCGTTTCCCGGCCTGACGCACTGAGAAGACGCTGTCATCCCTGCACGCAGAGAGTCCAGCTTCCAGTGATCTGACTTCCCTTGCGGGGTGTTGGAGTTTGAGTCTGGCAAAGAGATTCCTACCTCTCTCATTCTTCAGGTATGGATCTGACAAAGAACCTAGAGGGACTCTTGGCATACTAGGCATACTAGGCTCAACATACTCTTAGTATACCATAGTAAGGAATACTTCACCTACTTCATACCTCTCCCTACACCTAGGTTAGGTTAGGTACATTGGGGTAGAACTAGATTAGAAACGCATCGTATGAGTACTCGCATTTTTAGTCTGTGTTATTTATGTAAAGGCATATGTACTAAAAGATAATGCTATCGCAGTATTATTTATTTCTACTGCTTACACTGTACATTATTTATCTCGCATACTGTCTTGTGATCGTAACAGCACATTTTACTTACACCAGAAACAAGACTGTTCAATAAATCTTTTATTGAAACGCCCGTCTGTTCTTTCTGTGTAACTTGGAGAAAACTAAGCATGCACGACTGAGCTGAGTGAAATAGTTATCTATTGTTTCCACGACTCTGGAACACGTTCTGATTCTAAAGGGAAACACAGTGGTCATGTTTTGCGGCTGCCAGAAACTACTCCCTTCTTGTTGTCAAGGAGTTTCTAGTGGCCTCTGAGCTAGCTGGCACAAGTAATTAAGTTTAATATTCTCGATAGGGACATACTGACCTTAGTCCTATGTCAAACCTATAGGATATATTATTCCAATGCGCAGAGCCTATTAGGGAAATAGGAGCTACACTACAAACCCTCTCAAGGTACTTAAAATCTGCTTAGTGTGCCCAACACACTATACATACAGAGAATGTTGTCTGCGCCATCTCATACTCACTATTATAGGTCTTATTTAACAAATATTAGTACCGCCTTACTACCACTGACCTAGACAAATACTCTTGTTTCCAATAGTTTTTGGGCTAGGTACCTGGTAGAAATGGGATTTCTGGTTGGCTGAAGTATGCACCCAGGCCAGGCAGGAACCACCACTCTAGTCAGGATAAGTGAGGCACACACTAAAAGATCACTTGTTCTCACCCTCTGGTAGCTTGGCACAGAGCAAACATGCTAATCTAAAAGGGGGGGCAATGTGTAAAGTATTTGTGCACACAAACACAGTAACACAGTGAAAACACCACAAAAGTACTCCACACCAGTTTAGAAAAATAGCCAATATTTATCTCAGTAAAACAAGACCAAAATGATAAAAATCCAATAATCAAAAGTCAAGATATGAATTTTGCAAGAATAAACAATACTGTAGTGCTTAGAAGCAAATAGCACCAACTTGGGATATCTGGCCGAGCTTGACCGGGGCAAATCTAAAAGTTCAGTTGGACTTCAATGGAGCGTGGGCCGGATATAGGAGTAACGCAGACCCGCTCAACAGTACCTTGGATGCAGCGAGGACGATGCGCTGAGCAAAGGAGGTGATGCATCGCTGTCGATTGGGTAGATGTAGGCATCGGTTCCGAGTTGCACAGGGTCGAGAATGCTACGGAAGTCAAGAAGTGATGTGCATCTGGGTGATGCATCGTCGTCGAACTGCTGGACTGTAGGCAATGCGGGCAGCACGATGCATAGGTGTTGCGTTGGCAAAGTCGAGGCTGCGTCGGATTCTGGGGGCGATGCATCGCACAGTCGGCGAAGCGGTGTCCGCGTCTTGGGTAACAGCAGCAATGCGTCGAAGCAGAATGCACCGGTTCCAATCAGCGCAACACTGTCGATGTATTGGTTTCTAGGGTTGCAACACAAAACACTCACTTACAAGGGCCTAGGACTAGTGTGGCGCCACTTGGCAGAGCAGGACTCCCAGTAGACAAAGTCCAAGTGCTGGTAGCAAGGTGCTAAGGAAGTCTTTGATATCCCAGAGACTTCAGATACAGGAGGCAAGCCAGAAAGCCCTTGGAGAAACTTAAGTTCTTTGGATGTAGAGAATAAGGTCCAGTCCTTCTAACTCCTAGGCAGGAAGCAGCAGGCCAACACGGCAAAGCAAAGCAGCAAAGTGGAAGTCCCTCCTGGCAGCACAGCAGTCCTTCCTGGTAGAATTTCTTCAGTTCCAGAAGTGTTCTGAGTACATGGTGTCAGAGGTCCATTACGCATTCCCATTTTAGCCTTTGAAGTAGGGAGACTCCAAAGAGATACTTTGAAATGCACAAGACCCTGTCTTATCTGCCCTGGCTACATACTCACTACAGGGGGTATGCAACCCTTTGGGCCTGATTTAGATCTTGGCGGAGAGGAAATCTCCGTCACAAACGTGACGGATATCCCATCCGTCGTATTACGATCCCATTATATCCAATGGAGATCGAAATATGGTGGATGGGATATCCAACTTTCTATAAAGTGGCGTTTTCAGAATTGCAATTTAAAGACCAACTTCACCGTAAGTTGTATTTTTGCAGTGTGAGTTCAGAGACAACAAATGTAGTTCTCCTATCTTTTCCCAAGTGGAAGCTGCATTTATAAAGTGTCACAAGGTAGCCCCAATATTATCCTATGGGAGAGATAGGCCTTGCAGTAGTGAAAAACAAACTTAAGAGCATTTCACTACCAGGACATGTAAACTTAAAAAGGTTATGTCCCACTTTTTAAATACACTGCACATGCCCATGGGCTGTCCAGGGCCTACCTGAACAGTGACTTACATGTAATAACAAGCATTGGAAATGCAATCGGTCTTGCATTTGTTTGAGTTAGAGCTATTGGCATTGCAAATGGCAATGTATTTTACTTATGTGTTATGGAGTATATGTATTTGGCAATATTTTGGTTACAAATTAAGCACTATGAGGGCGGCTGCAGCTATGCCATACACCTGATAAAAGCACTGTCACTTAATTTGTTATAAATTAAGCACTGTGAAGTTGATTGAACGCAAACCACTACGTCAGACGACCCGAAGATATCCGGTATCAGAGCACTTTACATGAGCACCAGTTTTGTTACAGATGGACACATTCATTTTTGTTAGGCACGGGGAGATTAAGTGATTTGCACAAAATGTTGAACGTCGTTGCTGAGACTTGAACCTGGTTCCCCAGCTTCGAGGTCGACCGCTCTAGCCTTAAGGCTACATCCTCTCCCCATGTTTCTGGAAGTGTGTTAATATATTGAAATGTATTAACAATCCTTCTGGGAAAAAAAAGGGAGACTAAAAGTCTGCAGCAGTGTGAAACATCAGCATGTTCCCAACACTCGCGAAAGGAAACCAGGCCAACCTAATTAAGTGTAAATAAGCCCTGTAGTGAAGATTGTAATCTTTTAGTCGGCACCATCTGTGAGATGCAAAGCAACAAACAGCAGGATGCTAAAGTTACGAAACCAACTGTAGGTCACAACTGAAGTTGAGTTAAACAAAGTTCCAGAACTTTTATCTCAACAGTTTTGGCCTTTAAACAGCATCCCCTCCCATTCTGTATGTTTTTCATGCTCTCTATAAAACAGGATAATGCAAAATTTATATTGATTAATGCTATCGCCTATTAAAAGCACTGTCACTTTATTTGTTACAAATTAAGCACTGTGAAATGTATTGAACGCAAACCACTACGTCAGAAGTGGGTCCCATCCACTGCGATGAAACAGCTGCGGCTGGCCGTGAAGTGGGGAGGGAGCATATTTAAAAAAACAAAGCGCAGCAGCATTTCGAAAGCGCAATAAACTAAGTAAACGAGACTGGAGGGGCCGTGGTAGCAGCAGGACATGGGGTCAGAGAGCTTGCCTGCAGCAGCCGGGATCACGCCCGTATTTGTTACAAATTAAGCACTGTGAAATTGATTGAACGCAAACCACTACGTCAGAAGTTTTAGAGTGTAAACAACTTGCCCTCCGTATTTGCACTTTTTTGGGCTCTCTGTTAAGCAGGCGAACAAAAAAAACATGTTCTTTAATACTGCTGAAGTGCCGCTCGATAAGAGCACCGGCAAGGTTTTTGTTACACATTAAGCTCCATAAAGGCGGCTGTATCTACGCTACAATTTAGTTTGTATTAAAGAACATCCCCTCCTATTGCATACGTTTTTCCTGCTCTCTGTCAAACAGAATAACCCAAAAATTATATTGATTAATGCTATTGTTTGATAAAAATACAGTCACTTTATTGGTTACAAATTAAGCACTGGAAAATTGGCACTGTGAAATTAATTGGTCGCAAACCACTCTGTCAGAAGTTTTATACTTCAAACAACTACCCCTCCCTATTTGCACATATTTTTTGCTGTTTGTTAAGCAGCCTACCAAAAGAAACATGTTCTTTAATGCTGCTGAGGTGTGGCTCCATAAGAGCACCGGCAATATTTTGGTTACAAATTAAGCACCATGAGGGCGGCTGCAGCTACGCCATACACCTGATAAAAGCACTGTCACTTCATTACAAATTAAGCACAGTGAAATTGCCTGTACCGAAGCCACATGTTCTTTAATACTGCTGAAGTGCCGCTTGATAAGAGCACCGGCAAGGTTTTTGTTACACATTAAGCTCCATGAGGGCGGCTGCAGCTACGCCATACACCTGATAAAAGCACTGTCACTTTATTTGTTACAAATTAAGCACTGTAAAATTGCCTGTAACGAAGCCACGATGGTAACAGTTTTATACTTTAAACAGCTTCCCCTCCATATTTGTTAGTTTTTCTTCTGTCTCTCTTAAGCAGACTAACAAAAGAAATATGTTGTTTAAGGATCCTAAAATGCTGCTTAATAAGAGCACCGGCAATGTTTTTGTTACAAATTAAGCTCCTTAAGTGCTGCTGTAGCTACGCTACAATTCAGTTTGTTTGTCTGAATTTTTATAAAAGCCAGGGAGACTGCATAAGATTGCCCGGCCCCACATTTTATTTGTTACAAATTAAGCACTGTGAAATTGATTGAACGCAAACCACTACGTCAGAAGTTTTAGAGTGTAAACAACTTACCCTCCGTATTTGCACTTTTTTTGGGCTCTCTGTTAAGCAAACTATCAAAAAAAATGTTCTTCAATACTGCTGAAGTGCCGCTCGATAACAGCACCGGCAAGCTTTTTGTTACACAAGCCTGGTATAATCTGCCCTTACCAGGCCACGGGAGAGCTGCTGCTGGTACCGCACACGCACATCACTCTCGTGGATCCCATCCCCTGCGATGAAACAGCTGCGGCCGGCCGTGAAGTGGGGAGAGAGCATATTTTAAAAAACAAAGCACAGCATCCATTTGGAAAGCGCAATGGCATAAACTAAGTAAACGAGACTGGAGGAGCCGTGGCAGCGGCAGTACATGGGATCAGACAGCCTGCCCCCAGCAGCCGCGATCGCGCCCGTGAGGCCCGCAGCAAATTTTTATAAAAGCCAGGGGAGACTGCGGAAGATTGCCCGGCCCAACGTTTTATTTGTTACAAATTAAGCACTGTGAAATTGATTGAACGCAAACCACTACCTCAGAAGTGGGTTCCATCCACTGCGATAAAACAGCTGCGCCTGGCCGTGAAGTGGGGAGAGAGCATATTTCAAAAAACAAAGCGCAGCGTCCATTTCGAAAGCGCAATGGCATAAACTAAGTAAACGAGACTGGAGGGGCCGTGGCAGCAGCAGGACATGGGGTCAAGCAGCCTGCCTGCAGCAGCCGCGATCACGCCCGTGAGGCCCGCGGCAAATTTTGATAAAAGCCAGGGGAGACTGCAAAGATTGCGCGGCCCAACCCGACTGCCATGAGCAAACCAATTAAGCACAAAACTAAACAAAAGAGTTCCAACACAAAGACTTATTCCCACTAATAGCATGTTTACAGTAGTTAGGCGGTGCTGTAGAGGCGTTCCCCCCAAAAAAGGAGGAACTAACAGACATATTAACCTGTCAACACACAAGAAATTAAACAGACAAGCGAACAAACCAATGCAAGCACAATAGGTGGAGTTTCACTAGATATACTAATTACTGAATGTCTCGGAGAGACAGCGCATGCGCTGCCTAGGCTCGACCTAAAAAGGAAGGTTTGGCCCTGGCAAGTAGATGAACTTGCCAGGTCGAAATGGCAGTTTAAAACTGCACACACAGGCTCTGCAGTGGCAGGCCTGAGACATGTTTAAAGGGCTTCTGAAGTAGGTGGCACAATCAGTACCGCAGGCCCACTAGTACCATTTGATTTATTGGCCCTGGGCTCAGGTTTTGCACCTTACCAGGGACTTATAAGTAAATCAAATTTGCCAATTGTGGATAAACCAATTGTCATCACATTTTAGATAAGGGCACATGCACTTTAGCACTGGTCAGCAGTGTAAAAACTGCCCAGATATCTGCAGCCAGTAAAAACATAGTCAGCAAAACAGTCAAACATAGGAGGTCCAAAGGCAAAAAGTCAGGGGATCTGATTGGCTGGCTCAGAGAAAATGTTGTGGCTGCCATTACCGGATTCGAGAACTGAGTCCCAGAGTCCTGTTATGGCAGCCAAAACATTTTCTCATGGTGTTGCAGCCAGCCAATTAGATCACTTTGGTACCGTAGATCCTTCTTCGGAACCACAGTACTGAAATGGCTGATGGGAGAAAATGTTCTTGTAGCCAATCAGAACTGGGAATTTTTTACTTTGAGTGCACAGAGGTACTGTGGGGCTAGATATCTTTAACATTTTACCCTGGCATGCCCACCCTGAGCACCTTTTAAATGCTAATTTGTCAAAAACTGTAAAAGCGATTTACACCAAATAAAATAAGTACGCTGTCTGAGTAAAGTTCTACCTTTAATAAAGAAAGTTGGTGGAATTCCATTCAGCAGCTTTTACTGTATCCGCTAGAATTAAAAGGGGAGACTGCTGTTTAGGAACTCCCCTTTTTCTTGGCCCCCGCTTCCTGAATCAACACAAAACTGTCCATGAAAGAGCCAAAGTGGATGTACTTTTGTTTTGGAAAGTTTCATACAGATTCCTCAAAATGGGTTGTTACAGAATATATAGAACAACAATTTTGGCTAAGAAATATTGTGTAAAAAATATTTTCAACAAAAATATCATGAACGCAAACCATAAAAATATTGTGAAACAGCATATCGCCCAAAATAAGTTTAGGAATATCATTTTTTTTTAAATCAAACTATAATGAATTTATTTAAAATATGAAAGTTGTTTACAATATAGTTTAAAATAGATTAAAAAGGTTATATTATAAATGTATGTATATATAAAAATATATATCAAAACAATGCCACATAAATCATGCAAAAAAGGAAGCAGAAATCCCTGGGTAGTTGACACGTTTTAATGTGGAGAGCTGTTCCTTAATATGGAACACTCTACAACACCACTGACACTCCAGATCTGCCCACTTCAAATGCCTGTCATTCTAGCAGAGGTTTCGAAGCATAGGGTTAGCTCAGTGCCACCCACACCAAGCTAGAAAGTGACAAAGCCTTTTGCCATTTTAACAGCAAAGTCTTTAAGCATAGGGGGCCTCATTTATGTGTTTTTGCTGTAGGGCAGTGCCGCAGGCCTTCCTGCTGCACTGCCGTACGGCAAAAGAAAAGGGCAGCAATGTGCCGTATCTATCAGATATGGTGCATTCCTGTTCTTTTCCTCTGCGCTGGCGCACAATGGGCTGCCGTGGGCCAAAGCAGGCACCTTTCCACTATGGTGCAAGGGTGCCTGCGTTGCAGGGATGATTATTTTTGTGCGGGAAGGGAAACCTTCCTGCACAAAAACAATCACAAGAGGCTTCTTCCTCTTTCTATGTGTGCTGCAGAATGCAGCATACATAGAAAAAGGAAAATCGAGGAGAAATAAAGATATTTCTCCTCGTTGTGCCTCCCTTACGCCTCCCTAGTGGGGCATATCATCAAGGGCCTTATCTCCGCTTTTTTGGCTTTAAAAGCCAGATAAGCAGAGATAATGTTTTCGCCCTATTAACAAGAGGGTGCTAACATGCATAATCGCATGTTAGCACCCTTTTTCCCTACGCCTCCCTTTACATCTCTAATGAGATGCAAAGTGGGCGTTCCTTCCCAAAATAACTGGAGAAATGTCGCTAACCGACATTTCTCCAATTATCAATGGGCACGCTAACAAGCATAGCGATAAGAAAAGTAGCGCTAACCGCGGTTATCGCTACTTTCCTTACACCTGCTTTTAGTTTGACTTAGCCATGATATCCAATGGAAGGTGGATATCATGGTTAAGTATGCCCTGCCCTATCAACAACGTAGCGCCAAACGTTGTGCGATTATCGCTGGAATCCCAGCGATAATTGCACATTTGGCAGCTAACTCGGTTATTTTTATCGCTCTGGAGATAAGCGTCGCTGATAGCGCGCTATCTCCGCGATAAAAACAAGCGATAGCCGGCGATAATTATCCTAGCGCTAAGTGCGCTTAGCGATGATTATCGCCGGTTGTTGATGATATGCCCCTAGTATTTTTTGGGGGCTGCTTCAGAGTTACGATTTCTCATAAATCTGGGGCAGTGTCAAAAAGCCATGGATGTTGCTAGGAACGCCCCCAGCAACACCCATTGCACGCCCCTTTAACGGAGAAAACTGTGTTAAAGGGAACAATATTTACAAGGCAGCATTAAGCCCAAAAAAGTGGATTAGTGCTGCCTGGTAAATATGGAGCAGGCTCCGGCACTACTGGAGCGTCACAAAAAGTTATGCACCGGCGTCGCAAGGGGCTTATAAAACCCTCAGAATGAGCAAGTGCCATCCACGCTGAGCTGGAAATGACAAATGCCTTTTACTACTCCAGCGACACTCTGAATCTGCCCACCTCAAATGTCTGTTTCTCTAGCAGAGGTTTTCAGCATAGGATTCGCTCAGTGCCATCCATACCTAGCTAGGGAGTGAAAAAGCTTTTGCCTTTTCTACAGCAAAACCTTTAATCATAGGATTAGCAAGTGCCATTTATGCTGAGGTGAAAAATGTCAAAAGCTTTTTACCATTCCAGTTACAGTATTACAGCTTTGTATTGGTCAATACCATCCAAGCCAACCAGGAATGAATAAAGCCAGCCCCTTTCACATGTGTTTCTCTCTTACTAAAGCTGTCAGAGAGACATAGCTTGGTCCAGACAGAAGTATAAGTCAAAACAATGCCCTTTCAAGGTTAAAGTACTTCTCAGTGTAAGTGGCACTGTGTACCCCTCTGCTTTTTATGCTTGCTACATCATAATACTCTTGTTCTTCTTCCTGTCATGCTGCACAGCAGCCGCGCTGCTGAACAACGTGGGAAAAAAGAATTCACAAAGGCATTAGCTCTCTCATATGTAAGACCAATTAGCTTAGTCAATGCTCCTTTTTTATTTTTTAAATCACTCATGTCAAATGTGTTAATAAGAACATTTGAAGGTGTATTAACATTAAATGTATTCTATCTGTACAAAAAGACATGGACATGAAGAGAGAGAAATAGGTGAAAGCATGATTAAGGAGGCGTCATGCAAAGAGACTTGCACAGAGGTGGAATCAGTCCACAAAACCCCCCAAAAATGATGAATACACAAAATGTCTATGGGGAAACAGCAGAGCAAGGGCGGTCATGGAGGGGACAAATAGGCAAGGGAGATATTGTAAATGCATGCTTTAGGAAGACAAACAATGAGGTCATACAGAGAGTTACACCCATCTAGGTGTGTCCAAAATGGCGTGTCGATTCCTACCGCACATGCCACAGACATGCGATCAGCAACGAGGTCTGGTAAACCGCTGATCTTTTATAGATTACACTCTGGGTGCACCCGGTTTGGCAACTATCGAATACAGCGTCCACAGGTTGGTTCTAAATGGTGGCGCTAACAATTCATTCATTCAGCACCGTACTCAGGATAAGTGGTCATTTCCATCTAAATTGAGGGACCAGGGCCGGTTTTAGCGCTGGTGACGCCTGGTACAACAACCTTTTTTAGCGCCCACCCCCCCCCCCCCCATTGAACTCCTCCTCGGATTCCTTCACTACCACCCCGCAAAAGTGCCCCTCATCTCTCCATGGCCCCTCTCTCACATACATTTAATTTGTTTTAAAGCGCTGGTAAAGGCTGGCTTTACTAATCAACTCAGCTATCCTCATAAAACACAGATCTGTTCTTTGCTGCAGGCACATTACCCCTCTGTGCTACGTTATAATGAGTCAAAACTGCCACTAGACAAAACTTCGATCTCTCTCTCTCTAGCAGGAACATTAATCACAAGCGTTATCTTGAAATTTTTATTGCTGCCTGAAAGCTGGACACCCAAGGAACTCTGCAGCAGGTGCTTTAAAATCTTAAGTTATGCTAAACACAGCACCTCCCCCTCAGGTCAGTGCCCATCCCCCCTCCAGGTCAGCGCCCAGAGCTGCACCAGCCGCACTGCCTTAAAGCCGGCCCTGTCAGGGACACTCTTATCTTTCATGCAAGTTTCTTACCCTCATTATTAGCAGGGCGATTTAAACTATTGTAACTCATTTCCGTTTCCTAAAACATTGTGTCTGTCATATGATTTAGGACAAGTAGTTTTTTTTCCTAAGATTACGCCAAGTTAGCTGAGCTACTCATTCATAGTAGTTTATTCATGTTCGATTAATTAAAATCATTACATGTGAGCGGCCGGGTTTAACGGTTACCATGCATACAAAATGACGACAATTTTAATAATACCCTCTTAAGAGAATATAGTAAACAATGAACGGTATATGTATATATATATATATATATATATATATAAATATATCGAAATACCACACGCTCTCCTACCCTTCCTTGCGGCGAGAGGGAGCAACGAACTCCAATGGGTAAGGTTGCAAAGTTCTTTATTTGCATACCACACGCTCTCATATATATATGAGAGCGTGTGGTATGCAAATAAAGAACTTTGCAACCTTACCCATTGGAGTTCGTTGCTCCCTTCTCGCCGCAAGGAAGGGTAGGAGAGCGTGTGGTATTTCGATATAGCGCCAGGCCTGAACAAAATTCATATATTTGGTTCAGGCCTGGCGCGCTCTGCTGCATCTCTGCTGGCGATGGGCTGAACCATAGAGCCCTGCACTTTTCCTGTATTTTGAAGAAAAACGCTGCACTCAGTAGATTCGTTGTGCAATTTTAATGGCGAACGCCACTACTCCACCAACGCGTTTCAACCTCACTGGGTCTTTCTCACGTGAAAAAGACCCAGTGAGGTCAAAACGTGTTGGTGGAGTAGTGGTGTTCGCCATTAAAATTGCACAACGAATCTACTGAGTGCGACGTTTTTCTTCAAAATATATATATATTTTGTCTGCAAATTTCTCCCATTTGTTTTGTACATGCAACGATGCTACATATGGCGAAAGGTATGACCTGTGTGCCAAAAGTACAAATGACACAGTCTCTCAGTCACCCGTACAGATATATCCAATTCATACGCACACATGTTCATACATCCCCAAAGACCACGCTCTCACTGACACACATGGTAGCCCTGTCATAGAGTCCCTAGTCAAAGTATTTTGTTCAAACCATAGCATCTGGCTCTATGGACATTAGATTTAAAGTCAATTAAGCTGGGGGTGGGGGCATCTGGTAACAATGAGCGAGTTGCTTAGCCTGAAGTAGCTCATGATGATTTTCACTGATCAGACATAGCTCTCACTACAGAAAAGGTTAGAGACCCTTGGTTTAAGGGGTGACGTGCTTTTAAAAAAAAAAATGTAAAAAAAAATGGTGCCTGCCACACTGTGCATGCATGGGAAGGGGGGACCCATGGGTACCCCCACGGGCCCGATTTGGAGGGCCCAGGGTGAGGGGGAGCCTGCTATGGTCCCCCAAAGTCAGAATCCGACAGTCGATCCATGTTGGAACAACCGATTTGGAAAGGCTGTCTGAATCTGACATCCTATTCTCTCGGCTGGAAACGCGGTCCGTAGACCGCTACGATTCGGCTCCGACCGACTTGGTTACTCCTAATGCCTTTCGGAACCGAGTCGGACAGTCCGAACGATTTCCAGCCATCGTAATTGCTTATTCGGAAAAGTGTCCGCGTCGGTCGGAAAGGCGGGGTCCGAATCGGATTCGGATGAATCGAATGCTGTTCAGTGCCTTTCCGAACAACATCGTAATCGACCCCTAAGACGTATTTGGCTTAATTGAAAGTGGAGAAAGACATTAATACTTAATGTTTCATAGAAAAAGTTTTCTTCACTTTAAATTTCTCCCATTTGAAAAAAATGACTATTTTTCCGTTAGAAATATGGCACAGTGTCTACTGGCCACTGGGAGTAAAATACCTTCTACTTGTAAATGCAACACTTTGAAATGGGTGAAAATTAAAATGACGAGTTAATCATTAAGGTAATTTTTCATTTTATTGTTCTCCCATTTAAAAGCATTCAGAAACATCATTTTGTTTTCACTCTCCAATATTGAGTCAACAAGGACTTTTATTTACGGGTTAAATGCTTCAGTGCTTCTGTTCTTCACCTCTGTGCCCCAGCCTGGCCCATAAATCTGACTGAGCACTGCTCATTATCAGGCGCTGTGCTATCTGCAGCATGATGAGAATAAAGTAAAGTAAACATTCCATTAACATGACAAGAAAAATGTGACCCTGTGCTTTTTTAAAAATGAACTCAAGGCTGCTAGCTACTTTGAAGGGAATATAGCATGTTACATCGCATGCTATTACATCGCGTTCCTTTACAACGCAGTCGTTATAACGACCGCGTTGTTAGAACGCGATGCCTTTACAACACAAGTTATTAGATCGACTTGCTGTAGGGGGCGCACTGGACTTAGGAATAGTATAATTTACTATTCCAACTCCAGCCTGCACAACAGTAGGGTAGGTGTTGGAATAGTAAATTATACTATTCCTTAGGTTAGAGCGCCCCCTACAGCAAATCGATCTAATGACTTGCGTTGTAAAGGCATCGCGTTCTAACAACCCGGTCGTTGTAACGACCGCGTTGTAAAGGAACTGCGATGTAATGACTGCGTTGTAAACGCTGTCTCCCCTTTGAAGGTGTCTGGGAGCTACTGATAGCTCACAATCGACTGGTTGGAGACACCAGCCTTAAACAATGATTAAGATGAATTTTTTAGAATGGTTGAATAAAAAAAAGCCCATAAAATATTAGCGGGTTGTGCTGTAAAAATACTCAGAGTCACTAGAGGGATAGGATGGAAAGTGCAGACTGGTCGGACCCTGTGTGATTGTGGGGCTCAAGATGCTTATTGGGAAGTACTCATGTGCATCTCGACTGGGCTAGGGTGTTGGTGCTGCTATGGGCCTGCAAAGATGGCTCAAAATGGTATAGTCCGGTGCAGTCATATTGTACAGTCCAGCCCGAACTGCCAAGCCATGTCTTCCCTGGACCGGAAACAAGCATCCTGGGACCGGTTGCGGGCTAACAGCCATCATCAGCCAGGTTAGCTTGAATCCAGTGGCAAAGTGAGCAAGACATGGCTTGGCAGTTCGGGCTGGACTGTTCCCACGAGGCACAGGGTCAAGACTGATTTGCATATAGCTGTGTCTGAACTGGGGTGGCGAAGTGAGCTAAAGAACGATGATGGATTCAACCCAGATCTGTGACTGGGAGTGAGTGTCTGAAAAGTTTCAGAGCTCCGTCCATCAACTCCTTGTGTTTGCCTTGTTCGCCCTAAGTTGGCAGGGTATGCCCAGGCGTGGGTCCCTTGCTCACTTTGCCACTGGATTCAAGCTATCCTGGCTGATGAGGACTGTTAGCCCGAAACCGGTCCCAGGATGCTTGTTTATGGTTCAGGGAAGACCTGGCTTGGCAGTTCAGGCTAGACTGTTCCCAAGAGGCACAGGGTCAAGACTGATTTGCATATAGCTGGGTCTGAACCGAGGTGGCGAAGTGAGCTAAAGAATGATGATGGATTCAACCCAGATCTGTGACTGGGGGTGAGTGTCTGAAAGGTTTCAGCGCTCCGTCCATCATTTCCTTGTGTTTGGACTATGTATTTGGCAGTTTAGGCATCCTAGGCTGTGTATGACCCTGGCTCCCTTTGACCTGAGATGTTTTAGTTGGGCCCCTGGATTTGCCCTTTTGCTAACCAGACACCCAAGTAATTGTAGCTGGTGCAGGTGGATATACATTGTTCGCCTATTTCCCATTGCATGGATTTCTTTCGGGGATGTTTGCGAAAACCATTACTTTGGTTTTGAACTGGTTAAGCGAGAGTTTGTTCGATATGTTGTAAGTATTAAGGGTGTTGAGAGCTCTCTGTAGGCCTGTTCTTATTTAGTCCATAATGATATCGTCTGCGTATTGCAGGGTCTGTAGGCGTGAGCTGCCTAGTTTTAATGTAACTAGACTTACTCCATCCAGATGTTTCGGCAAATCAGCAGTGTAGAGGTTAAAAAGTACCAGGGCTAACACGCAGCCTTGTTTTAAGCCAATGTTTGATGACATTTTTACGGTCACTTTCGTGGCACTGGTTTTAATCCTGACCCATGTTCCCTGGTGCATTGACATTATTGCAGTAAGAAGTTGGCGGTGTATCCTCCAAGAGTATACTTTGCTGTAGTCCACAAAACAGCAGAATAATGGTAGCTGCTTATCCTGTGTGGCTCTCTTTGATAGATAGGCCAGTGCTAGTAAATTATCTGTGGTTGAGCAGTCTGATCTAAATCCTGACTGGGTATGGGGAAGAATGCTATTTTCAGATACCCAGATTTCCAGCTCGCCTAATAAAATACGAGCTCAGTCTTTGACTTAGATGTCCACTAGAGCTATGAGCCGGTAGTTGGCCGGGTTTGTGCAGTCTCTTTTTGTGAATTGGATGTAGAATTGAGCCTTGCCATGTTGACGGAACTGTGGCTGTGAGGAAGGCGTAGTTACAAAGCGGCGTAAGGAGCCCTGCCCAAACGGTTTGGGTTGATTTGAACACTGCTGCTTGTATTCCGTTGGGTCCAGGCGCTCCATCGTTTCTCATTTGTTTGATGATTTTAATTACTGCAGCTTCTGAGATTTCGAGATTTTGCCTAATGGGGGGAATTGGTATCACGATAAGATGCTGTGCTTGTGGTTCGCCCTGCTTTCCGCTGTAAAGTTGTTTAGCAGAGTTCACCCATACACTGTCTGCTACTCCATTCTTCTTGGACTGGGCGTAATTGCTAAGTTGGTTAATGTACTTCCAGAAGAGGGCAAGATTTTTCTCTTTGAGGATGGAGATTTTTTTTTGCCATTCTGCCTCTATCTTTTAATTTCGTTGCTCCCAGACGCTTTTCTTGTACTTGGCTCAAAGTACTGTGAGATCTTGGCCCTGAGGTGCGCTGTATCCTCTCCGTCTTGTCTTTAGGGCCTTTTGGAGGTTCCACTTACTTGCTAATATCTCCTGTGCTTCGTGGTACAGGGGGAGAGTTTGTTGAGTTTGCCCCTGCTGTGTGTGGGCAGCCGGGATGCCCTTCTGCACCAGGTGTAAGTTGGCTAGGAGTTTGGCCCAGTGTTGTAAGAGGTCCTCCGGACACCGTGATGAGGCTGGTTGTTTGTTGGTAGTTATCCAGGCAGTTAGTTTAGGGCCTAGCTTTGCAGAGCATTTTATTTTGTGTAGTGCTTTGTTGCATTCTTCCCCCGTAGGTTCTCTAATTGATATGAGCTCAAGTGCTGCTTTAGTGGAGAGTTTGAAGGTCGCTCTAAGGGATCTGGGGTCGCTCTTTTCCCGATCGTCGATATCAAAAATCGCAGAGGGCTGGTGCTAACAGATCACTAATAAAGATGTAGTCATTTGTTGAGATGTTCCTAAACGTGGGGAGCGGGGGCCATGTTAGATCTTGGATCGGTTTAAGAGTGTAAGCTGTAATTGTCTAAAACAGTTTGCAGTTGGACGACCCTTTTGGTGATTTGTTATTTGATGACTTGCCAAGCGATCTCTTATTGAAGTCCCCAACTATGATTGGGTTGTGATTGGGGTATTTGACGAGGAGGTCTGATTCTTCTGATGCAGTATGGGATTAATGTAACAGTTAATTAGCAGTAGTCAGAGTGACTGTTTATTATTTTTATTCAGTTGATAAGTAGAGCTTGTATTCCAGGTGAAAAGGTTAGGATTACTGTGGTTTCTACCCTTTGGCCGCGTTTGATAATAATTGAGAGGCCCACGGTTGGTTGCCCAAAAATGCTATGCCTGATGGCCGGGGTGTGTGTTTCGAAGTATCCTGGTAGTATGGTTTTGCTTCCATAGCCCAGGTCTCCTGCAGGCAAAAGATGTCACCATTATGGAGGTACTCGAGTACTGAGTTTGCCTTAGCAAGTTTCTGAATGCCTGCCACGTACCAAGAAATAATGGTTAGGTATGCTTTGGGACATTCTGGGAGCTACAGGGGTTATGTCTAGGCAGTATAGGGATGCCGTCGAGAGAAATGGTTGCCTGGCGGAACCAGGGATCCAAGGTGATTGTGAGTGTCGTGATTACTGGCGAGCACTGCCCTTTGTCTGAAGAGCAAATCATTCTCAAGGCATCTTGTTGGTGGGATTTATCGGAGGGGAAGTTGCCTGTGCAGATGCCGTCAGCCCCTTTTAGAATGGAAAAAGTCACCGGCTTTTGGACTTCGGTATTTTGGATGTGGGGGTATCTGTCTTGAGGCCGGTGCTTGACACCTATCCCCCACTTCGCCAGTTGGTTAGCTTCGCATAGCATTGATGCCGGAGTGACTGCTGGTACAACCCGACCAGGGTAGATTCGCCATGGGTGTCCCCTGGTAGACACTGAAAATTGACCAAGGCGAGATCCACCGATCTTATGTGGGCCAGCGAGGGTATGTGTGTCATTAGAGTATGTTGCCCCTATTCAAAATGTCATGGTGGCCTTTGACATGGTATCTTGGTGTGAAAGCCACCTCGACAGTGCCGTGCTCTGACTTTGGGGGATGATGCATTTTAAGTTGCCAACTTGTGCATGTCCTTCGGGGGCCGCAGGGCCTTGGAATTGTGGGGCCAGCCATCTGCTAAAATCCCAGAGGGAGCATCTGGCGTCAGGCGATTCTGGTTGTGAAGTCCCCAATATGAACTCTCTCCGTTGTTGGTATTGTATTCTATAATGGGAGAGGCTTGTGTCCGTCTTTCCCCTCTTATTTGGTATAGTAGTTGTTGTTCCAGTGACAGGTCTAGTCCTTACATCTGTATCTTCAGTGGGGGCGGTCTGAGTGGCTTGAAAGCAGGCAACCGCCTTTTCAGTGCAGGGCCGTGGCGTGGTGATGGCACGATTGTGTCTTGTAATTCCGCCTGCTTCCTTGGATGCTATCTCAACTGAGATTGGTTTGATGGAGCATGAATCTTTGGGTGCTGTATCCCTTAGCTTATTGCCGACGGTCTTTTTGGTAAAAATTGGATATGGCTGGACAGAGCCTAAGGCTATTTCTGTTGTGTGTTTACGACTGAGAAGGAACGCCACTCTGTTTTTTGCTTTTTCTCTTTTTTAGAGTTTTTGCAGTTTTTTCTTTGCCTTTCTGGAGAGTGTCCCTTCCGTCCTCTTGGGGCTCGATGGTCCTTCTGACCCATCCTCTGTCAGTGGCCGGGTGGAGGTTCTGTCTATGGCATCTAGGAGGCCAGGGAAGACCAAGTCATCAAGTGGAGTGGACAGTTGAATGACTGGTGATTTTAGAAGGCTTTCTGGTGAGTTAGTTCAATAATCGGTGGAATCACTAGCTGATTCTGGACAGATTGGGGTTGAATAAGATCTTACTGGGGGTGGGCCTCTGGTGCCTTGGATTGAATCCGCCAAAGCTGTAAGAACTGCAGGTAAGGTTGCCCACTGGTCAATGATTGCTGCACAGGAAGTGAGATACATATTCTCGAAGTGGTCAATTTTTTGTTCAGATCTGCCAGGCGCAGGGCTATTGATTGAAGTAAATCTATTTGGAGTTCCACTTTAGAAGATTGCCATAGTAGAGCTTTGGCCGTTATGTATTGTCGATTGCTTAGTTTTGGAGATTCAAGGGCTGCCATCATGTAGTAGTTGTCTGTATTTTGGGTACCAGAGTGGGGCTGATTGATGCCACTGAGTGATCTAAACAGCTGCTGAGTATGCTCCAATGTTTGTTTGATTTTGGTTTCTATGTTTTGTAGAAATTATGTTGATAAATTCCTCAACTCTTGTTTGTACAGGGCTTCTGGTGGATCTGGGACAGTAGCCTCTGCTAGGTCCTGGGTGCAAGATGATTGCAAATGGTGTATTTGCGTGGTGATTGTTATAGACTTTCCTGGCGTACTCATTCTGGGCTTGTGTCTGTCAGTGAAGCATGATTGCTGATCCAGTAGGGCCATGGTCTTGTGGGTTTTTTTGCACATTATCTATCCTGCAGGGCGGTGGAGAGTCTGGTGGCACCCCCCATGCTTGGGCAAGAATGGGATCGATGTTTAATGGCCATGGGGACCTGGGGCCCTGGTTGTGTGGGGCCAGGGGCTGGCTTGCTTGAAGGTTGCTTGTAAGGAGATCCTCCTGTTTGCTGCTTGAGTTGCTGACAGAGACGTCAGCTCTGACTATAGATGGAACGCCACTTGATGGCGGGGGGAGCAAGAATTTAGTAATCAGGCCAGCAGCAGGGATCTTATGAACGTTCTTCATTTGTGGGGATCCATGGGTCAGGCCTGAGCCCCTAATAGTCGAGGCAGTTGAAATGGGATCTTGAGATGGTAGGCCTACGTCCTCGCTCCTGTCAATAGCTGACTTTGACCGGCTAACCGGTTTCCTTTTTGTCATCTTGTGCTTATGCTTTGAGACTAAGGTTTCTTATGTAGTGGTACAGTAGTTTCTGTTGGAGGAGACAGAAGGCGTAAAGTTGGAGGTGGAATTCGTATTTTAATTTTGTCAGAGAGGAATTGCTCTTTTCATCCTCCCCTCCTAGGGTGTACCAGGATGACCCGTTGGCTTTGGGTTGATCAGTACGGATAGGTTACTGCTGGTTAATTCCCTGGGAGCCGCTTGCTTTAGTTGAGTCTTTGATTGTAGCAGGTTTGCCACTTTTGGGCACTTTTGAGGCTGGAAAGAGGAGCGTTGCCTGGGGGTGGTTTAAAGTGGACCCATCAGGCCTCCCTGCCAGGCCTCCCTAGGTTGATTTGGGGCATGCCTCTTCTGCCCAAATGGTGTACCCTTGGCTCCGGGAACTCAAGCAAGCTGTTTGCTCTTTAGGGACCTTGTTTTTTTGGTAAAGGCTCAGTCTGCCACCGGGTGGTGCTGCCGAATGGTGCGGGGAGTTAGTGTGCTGGCTGGGGAAAAAAGCGGGGGAGGGCAGCGTGAGGAGTGAACCTGGCCTCCTGGCTTCTATGGAGGGTTGAATGATGTGACTCTCGGGGGAAGCTAGACAGCTGCCCCAACCCCCAATCACTCCTGATCGATCCTCTCCTCCCCTGCACCCCCACCCTCCAGCTCAGCGCAACGGTACCACAATGTGCTCAGTGTGCTTCTCTGCTCCTCTGTTTCCCTCTGCTTCCAGGGATCCTGTTCCTGATGGTGCTGGTACACAGGAGGGTCTGGTTCCCTCCCCACTAAGGCGGGTTGGGCAGCTGGTGCCACCTGGAGCCGCCTACTGATGGGCATATATGCCTGCCTGATGTGCCCGCGGTGAGGTTTCAGGCCCTTTGCGAGTGGGGGCGCTCCAGGGGACTGCAGGCCACACTCGGGTCTAACTGAGCTGCCTCTGCGGGCGCCCGGGGCCCGCTCTCTGTGGCAGCCATCTACAGCTGCTGCAATCGCACACACGCTCACTGTCGGCAGGCCGGCGGTAGGGCTAGGGAGCTATGGGCTCCAAGGATATGCCCGACTGTGCTGGCAGCTGGGCTCCATGTTCCGAGCCACAGGCTCTGGGCTGGGGGATATGCCCGACTCAACTGCAGCTGCGGCTGTGCTGGCATCAGGCATGAGCGTCAAGCGTGAGCAATCAAGCAAAGCACTGCCTGGCTTGTACTCTTGACTTGTGTGCTTGGGGCTCATTCATGTATTGCACTTTGAGGAACTATATTGATACAAGTGCCACTCATTGTGCTGTTGGTGTGTGTGAGCATTTTACTCATGCTACAAAATGAGTTTGCAAGTACATCGTACAGACTTGCGTCATCATAACTTTATTATCGATAACAAAGATCTTAAAAAGTACATCACAAGCAATACATACATACCTTACCAACACAAAGATGATTATAAAATGCCAAAAGGTACATCATTCTATAAAAAAGCAACTCTTAAAATCCCATGTCTGAGTAAGAACCATATAAAACAATACATATCATTAGTATAAAAATATAAATTATTAAATACTAAATATTTTGCACAGAACACTTTGAACGTCTGATCCATAAAGCCAACAGGAATTTGGCTAGGCCAAATACCGCAATTCTGCTAGTATCTGTGCTAAGTATTCTAAGAACCTCTAAATCGTGGCCAGGTCCAATGAGCCTACACATGGGGATGATCCACTTGGCCCTCAAATTTTCGTTGTGTGAACAAAAAATAGTAGATGAACTGAGGATTTGGGACTTCCTTTACAAGCGGGATATGTAACATCAGAAAGAAAATGACTACGCCACTTGCAACAGAACAATTTGTTGGGGAGAGTCTTATATCTAAATTGAAAGAACAATTTCTGTGCTAATGGGGGAGCAATTTCATCAATGATATCCTCAAAAAGGGGTAAGGATTTAAAATCTATAAACTCTCGAGCAAGTGAACCCATAGGGTTTGACACATTCTTCACCAGGACTAACTCCCAATAAATAGCCTTTACCCTGCTTTTCGAAATCAAGCACATATCTGGATTAGTTCAATAATCCTCCAACCCCAGTTTCCTCAATAATTAACGAAGCAAAACCAGGGAACTTTATTTACCCTGGACAACGCCATAAGATCCCTAACACCCACTCGGTAAGGGGCAAGCTCCTCAGTCGTCCATAGACAATGAGAAAACAGGAAGTGCTTATAATTCATCTTATGAACAATTTTTCTTTGGGCCAAATCAAGGAAGATTGGAGTTAGCGGAGTATTAGCCGCTAGATTAAGAAGTGATCCTATAAAGCAATGTTCAGTCACAGAAAGGCAATCAATGTTCCCACTTCGCCCAGTTCTGCTCCATATATAACTGATCCCAGGGCTTTTGTACTGTATATTTCTAATGCTGGAGCCACTTTCCTAGACACAGTTCTTCTATGGATCTTGGTTATGTGGGCGGTCTGCTGGATTAAAGACAGATGCGTTTTCTCTATATGAGGGGTCCACACAGATTCAGGGTTAAACAAATCCCCAAATAATCAAAAGTAGAAGCCAATTCAACAGTGTGGTCCCCTACGTGCATACATCTCTTGAGTGTCTTCACAATACCCTTGGAAAATACCACATATTTTTTAAATCATTTAGCTCCAGACCACGCTCATCACAGAAATGTTTAAAATCATTTAATAACTGTTGGAGCCTTTGATATCAGTAGCATATCATCAGCAAAGAGAAGGGCAGGAGCCCTACTCTCTCTTATTTTTGAGGCATCACACCCATCTGTAGCGAGAAAACCTACTACCCCATTGATAAATAATGAAAACAGGGTGGGTGCTAAAACACACCCCTGTCTAACTCCATGTTTAATCATAAAAGGCTCTGTTGGTTGTCTCTCCTCTCCCCACATAACTTGGGCCTTATTTGCTGAGTGTAGCCGCATCAAAATATCCAATCTGTTTGGTTGCATCGACATCTCTACCAACACCTTCCAAAGTTTGCGTTGATGAACCAGATCAAAAGCTGTATGTAAATCCACAAACGCTACATACAACTTCCCCCCTTTAACAAAAACTTATTTCCAAAAAATACAAAGGAATCGAAAAACCTAGTCCAAAGTACTAATATTAGCACGAAAACCTTCCTGAAAGTCAGAGAAAATATTTTCTTCTAAAATCCAATCCTGAATGTGGGGTAATATCTGCTTGTAGAAAATTTTCTGTACAGAATCTATTAGGCTTTTATAGCTACCCGGATTAGCCCTATCCTGTTTCTTGAAGATCGGTATGATCTCAGCCGACTTCCAGGAGGGGGGAATTTCCATGCCCAAGAGGATGCCATTGGATAACATATTGATATAGGTGCCCCACACTTCTAGATCTTCTCTATACAAATCATTTGGGATTCTATCAGGACTGGGAGCTTTAGCTGGGATTCAGGAGCTAATTGCTGCATGAGGTTCGTGAAGTGAAATTCCAAGAATTTCAACAATACCTTGTGGAAAAATATCCTGCAGACCTACATCCTCCTCATCCTCCTTACTGCCGTGAGCATACAGGCCCCCAAAATGGGATACCCACTCTTCCAGCTGTACAGTAAACTCTAGGACAGTCCCAGGTACATTCAAACACAGAGCCGCTTTCTTCCAAAATGACTTATTGTCCTTAGCTACCAGGGCACAATGTAAGGAAGACCATACTGGGCATTCCCATTGTTTCTTGGCATGATCTAGTGATTTTCTATATCTAGCTCTGCATCCCACCATGCCAGGGCGAGATTTGAATTTCACTGCCTGTAGGAGCTCACCCTTAGCCTTCCTACATTCCTGATTATACCACCCTGCCACAATAACCCGCTTTTTCTCTCCTACTTTGGCTTGACATTTCCCCCTTTTTCAATTGGCCCAGGATTTCCCTAATCTGCATATAGAGTGCCTCTTGCCGATTACTCAACCTCTCTATTCTATCCACTCTAGGAGTTTAGACAGCACTGCCACCTCCTCAGACACTTTGGACTTAACAGCTTCTAGGGCCCATGGGTATTTCTCCACCCAATCCCATCTGATCGTTCTCAAAGTATTAGAATGGGATAAATTCCCCAGGTCGCTAGAACCCCTAGTGATGACCTTACGCTCCCCAGGGTTACATAAAGATAGACTCAAAGCATGGTGGTCACTATCAGATCTTTCAACACTTCCGTATCAGACACAATGAGGCATAGACTAAGGTCAACCAAAAAATTGTCAATTCTACTTGCATAGTCAGGTCTATTAAAAGTTGTTCCACCATTGAAATCGGATTTGGTCCTACCATTTGTAGCCCTCAGATCATGCTGAAGCGTTAGGGCCAACACTTGTCCTCCTCTTTTTTGTCCATCTAACGGTTGGTCGCCCTAACAGAGGGATTGTCCAAAATCTATCCTACTCCTCAGTCAAGTCTAGTGGAGTGGAAGCAAGAGGCTCAAATATGCAATTAAAATCCCCAGCTACCAATGGGGGGTGTTACCTGTATATTCGGTAAGGTCGTAGTCAAGGACACCTATAGTGTTGGTTTCCTCTGTGCCTAGGTCCACTCTGCTATATACATTAAAAACTCTGATTTTGAGCCCTGAGGGCAGAGCGAGGTCAATTGTCAGGATATCAAAAGAGTTGACAGGGACTATTTTGACTTTGCACCGAAGTACAATTTTGATCCAAAGCACGAGACCACCTGAAGGCCTCCCTTTCCCTTTATTAGTTGTGTTTATACAATAAGAAGAATACCCGTACCTGTAGGGAGTGGTCAAATGCCAGGTTTCTTGGAATAAAACCACATCATGAGAATCCACAAAGTTACCCCATTCTTGCTCTGTAAGCATTCCGCTATCCCAGCAACATTCCATACCAAGATAGTTAGTTGCTCTTGGGGTACAACGATGAAATTTGGTTCCAAACTATGATCCAAAGGTACGTCCCTGCCATCCTCAAGGGTAACAATACTACCAGCATTAGCCTTACACCTCAGAGCTCCCCAGCTACTACCCAATTCACCTAATGAATCGGGTATTAACATATTTGGGACCGGTACAGCCTGATGTTTGACAGAGGACCAGGAAAAGGAAGGGGGCCTAGATAGTAGTTCCCCCCAAGTGGAACTAGCAATCATTTCATTGCCGTCCAGACACGACAAACCCCCTTCCTGAAGTCCACCCCGACCACCAGCAGTCCCCCTTTTCGCAGTTTCCCCCCTCTTCTGGGCAGAACCGCCTGACCTAGGATACTCATCCAGAGTCAATCAATACTTAATAATGATGGACGTATTGTCAAGCGGGATAGTGCGAAAGTCTATAACCATCAGGCCTTCTACTATGAGTCTGTGAAAAAAACTGGCTTTCACCACATCGTTCAGCATCCCTGATGAAGTTGTCCTTCCCTCTGGCCTTATAATAGAGTAGAAGTGTCGTGTATCCCTTAGCCAATAGATTACCTTGTTTAGAGTAAATCATTGTCTTCTCGTCTGCCACTAGGGAGTTTGGGCACTTGTACAAGAAAAATTGCTTCTTATCTCTAGGCACAAGTTCTGGTATAAAAAAGGCCTTTAACTACCCCTCTTATAAATGGTTGGGCAAAGCTGTGGTAGGGGAGCATCCTTCATCAAGCACCACCTCACCTCTGTCGAGCACTCTTCCCACTCCCCTGCCTTGGAATGGGCCTCGATGTACAACTGATCTGTCAATATGTCTAATGGGGCCTCCTATATGGTTGACGAATGGTTCACTGGGTGGAAACTGGGGGGGTCCACTGGCTTTTGGGGACAGCTGATTCGTGGTCGTACTACGCCGGAGGACCAGAAAGAGCATCACACTGGACATTAGCAAGCGGAGGGCCCTCAGGATCTCCAACTGACGCTTTCGCCTGGGTTGCTATGTTCTGAGCCCATTCATTAATCACCCTTGCTTCCAAATCACCAGCCACCTTTCTTAAAGCCTCTACCTCCTCCCTAAGGCCCTCAATAACGCCCTTTAAGCTGTAAAACAAAGACAGGCCTTCATTACTTGTGACATCCAAACCCAGCATATCACACCGCTCTGCTCTATTCTCTACCACTGAGAGGGCAGCATACCTATTACGACATTCAGCCTGACCCACCTGGACTGCCACACGAGTATCAGGGGGCTGCTCACGGGTTCAAAGGGGTGGCTCTGTATTACTACCTCCTGTGCCTTTCATTGTACTTCTATGTGATTTTCTAAACATTTTTGCAATTCATTTAGTGGTTTTCTTTGTGGGGGGAGGGACGGGAGAGAGCTCTGATCGCAATGGGAGGAGGGTGTCAGAATTGGCAAATGGGGGAGAAGAGAGGCTGTGGGCAATAACTTGACATTCCGATAACAAAACATCAATCCTATCCATAGAGTTGTTGCAAATGGAGCCAGAGGGTGATTTCTTTTAATGGGAGTTACCCTGTGCCCTATCCTGAACTTTCCTTTTACCCATTACTAACCAGCAGCAACAGCAACAACACTTGTTATGGCTGAGAAATGGTACACAAAACCAGCCCCAATACCTGACAGTTTTATGGCCAGGAGAGTCCCCAGGAACTCCAAGGAGAAGTTCTCCACAAAAAGAAGTTTACTTCCAACTTCATAGTTGGGATAGTGTTCGTCTCCTTGCTTTACAAAGAACTATGCCGTGTATGAACTAAAGACAAATTAAATCCATAGACAGTAAAAAACTAAAAGGATAATGTCAGGGCAAAGTTGCAAAGTACCTTTAAGATATGAACAAAGGCAAGGTGGAACAGGAACAGTGCCAGTCGTTGGCTTACAAAACCAAGGAGGGTGGCCACGCCCCGCATCCTCCTGTAGCCGACAGGCACAGGATGGGCCCGCCCTTGGCCTGTGCGCGTCCCGAGCCGCAGGAGGTGGAGGGCGCTTAAAAGCATGCGGGCTGGCTCATTGAAGGCGATGGCCCCTCCTCCTCAGGGCAGTGGCAGGCTGGGACAGTGAGTCCCAAAAGATGCAGAGTCTTTTTGCGTCCTGCGGAAGGTGGAGGGCACTTAAAAGCACGCATGGTGGGCTCGGTTAAGGCAATGGCCCCTCCTCCTCAGGGCAGAAGCAGGCTGGGACAGTGAGTCCCAAAAGATGCAGTCCTTTTCACGTCTTGTCAGTTGTGCCTACAGGAAATTGTAAATAATCGTGTATGAAAAGTGTATTTTGTTTTGGGGTTTTTAGTGATCATAAACTGTTGCTTTGCTTTCGTTCCTTAGGACACCCTCTGACGAGGACCGTGAGTGGTCCTGCAATGCATTGGCGGAATTTCAGTTACACAGATTTGCACGTGGGCTCACAAATGCAGGTCGTGGCATGTTTGATGACCTAGATAATGCCCCGGTTACTTACCAGTAATCTTCATTACTCCGAGTATAGTCTTCCTCGCCACATGATTAACAAAGTGAGCTTCAGCTCCACACCAGAACCCTCCAAAGCAAAAAAGTTAGCCTCCCATGCCTCCCATCCCTTCCCAATATGGCCGACCCATTACACCCTTGACCTCTATAAGAGGCTGGCTGGCCCAACCCTTCAGCCTGAAACTACCAAGCACAAACATGAAGCCGATAGCCAGACATAGAGGGAGGGATGGGAACTCATGTGGCGAGGAAGACTATACTCGGAGTAATGAAGATTACCGGTAAGTAACCGGGGCATTACCTCCTCGTAAGTCTTCCTCGCCACATGATTAACAAAGTGAGCACATACCAAAGCCAAGCGGCTTCATGGAAACTCACAAGAAACCAACGGACCAGAAGGGGATGCCAATGAACCAGGCAACACCAAAAGACCAGACGAGTGGAAGGACCACCCAAGAGAGAGGCAACCACGAGCAGGAAGAACCAGCCTGGGACAGAGAGACACCGGGAGTGCCGAGAACCCGGACCCCCGGGACCCGCAGGGCCGCCAGAAAAACCGCCCAAACCAACAACCGAAGGAGGACAGAGAAGGCACAGAACCAGACCGTACCGGGCCAAAAGCCACAACAAACACGCCCAGAAATGAAGGCAGTAAGCCAGGCCAAACACACCAAGACCGCCCAACGGACAGCCAAAAGCGAGAGGGGAGCAAGCCCAGACGGCGTAACCGAAGAAACAGAGGGCAACCCCACCACAGCGACCCAACAAAAGCCACAGCAGGAAGAGACGCAGGACGACTGAAACACAGCAACACCGCACGGTGGACCACCAACAGCGAGAGAGTCGAATCCACCCGAGGACCAAAGCAGCGGAACCAGATGAAATAAAACAGACTGGCAGGAGCTGCAAGAACGGAATGAGGTGCAGAAAAGAACCCAGCACGCCAACCGAACAAGAAAAAAACAAAGTCACCAAAACCCCACCAGCAAGGAGATAAACAGGCGGGATGCGGACCCCAGCTGCACAAAGAACCCCCCGGAAGGGAGCGCGACACCAATGAGAGAACCTAGGCAGGCACAAGGCAAAACCGACCCAGGAAGCCGCAGGAATGGCCCGGCCCCCAAGGGAACCCAACCAGCCAACAGTGAAAAGCGGAAGGCCCAAAAGGACGCCCACGGAGCCTGAAGAGCGGAAGGGACCAGGCCCAAGTCAAGCCACCAGAAAGGAAGCGCATGCCCACCAGGGGCCACCACGCACAAGAAAGCAAATAGAACCCGGCAGGGAGGGGAACGCAGCACGGAGGAGCGAGACTGCCCCGCTCAGGGGCCAAGCAAATCGCCCCAGTAACGTGCCACAGGAAGTAAGCGAGCCGCCGAAGCGAGCACCCAGGAGGCCATACAGCCAGCTAACAACCAGGCCCGACCCAGCCGAACGACGAAGAGCCGACAGGGACAGGAGCGGACAGGGAGGCAAGGCCACAGGCAGAAAGCCACCAAAGGCGAGAAGGACAGAAGAGCCGGGCAAAACGAGCCTGAGCAACGTCAACACCACCAGGGAGCCAACCCGAGCCAGCAGGCCCCAGTACCCCAAAACCAGGGACAAAGAAGAAAAGGAAGCAAATACCGCACAGGAATCGCAGGCCCCACCTGGGGAAGGAGAACCAGGACATCCCAGCACCCCCGGACAACCAAAAGCACTGCTCGAACATATACCCACGCGGGAGACTGCGAAAGAAGCGGCAGGAGACAACCATGTCCTGTGCAAGCCTGAGCCCCCAGAAGCACAATATAAACCATTGAGCCATAGCTCCACAGTCCAACACTCGCAGCAGCAGAAAATAAGAGAGAAGCACCCAGGTGGGCACCACCAACAGGTCAAACGCCCCGCCCAGGCCAGACAAGCCCAGACCCCCGAAAGCAAAGGGCCAGAGGAAAGCGCAAACCCGGGCACCCGGACGAGAAGGCAGATAGAGCCACCACCAGGGACTCAAACCGAAACCGGAACAAAAGAGACCCAGTCAAGGACAGCACAACGTGCCAAAAAACCAAAGGGGCCAACCCAGGAACCCCCCGGAGAACGAGGCAGGTGAAAAACCGCCCAGAACAGAAACAAGAGGCCCCCGCAGGTCAGGGGCAAACCCCAGACAAGCCAAGGAACGGCCAACAGAAGCCAGACGAGAAACCCGCCAGCAGGGGGACCAAATGACCCCGCACCGACCAGGAACCCAAGCACCCCCCCCAGCCCCAAAGGCCGCAACCACCCAGCAGGGGGACACCAGAAAAGGAAGACCGCAGGCCACACCTGCAAACAGGGCGGAAAAGAAAGGGAGCCGCGTGCCCGACCCGTAACCAAAAGGAAAGGGGAAGAAAACGGACACCACCAACCCAGACCGGCCAGAGAAGGGACACCCACAGGAACCGGTTAAGAGGAGCATGAACCGGAACCCAAGACGGCCCAGTGGCACTGAGACCCCCGGACAGGAAGAGCCCCCAAGAGAAAGGCAATGGCAAGCACCGCCTGTCAACAAGGCACAACAACACCAGAAACACTGCCCGGGGAGGACCCCGACCAAGGAAGAGAACCCCAACACGAAAGCCAGAGGGGCAGAGGACAACCCAAGGGGAAGCGCCCGGAAGAGGGAGAGCACGCCACCACAAAGCACGGCATGAACATCCACCACATCGACATACATGGAAAGCATTGGCGGGATCCAGACCCACGCGAAGCGGGAGCCCGAGCCACCAGAGGCACAAGACCCACCATGGAGCCATAGTGCCGTGGGCCACACATGCAACCAGATGAAGGGGAACAGGCACAAGGATGTAGGCAACCAAAAACCTGAACTACCAGAAACAGGATGGGGCAAACACCAAGACCCCACCGGGAAACAGAAACCAGACGAACAGGCCCCGCTGGAGAAGAACCTGAGAGATCGACAAGGCGACCCCGCAAGCACAGACAAATACGCACCCCGTAGATGAGGCGCGTGCCGAACCCCTGGCCTGACCCAGCCGCCACCACCAAAAGGCAGCAGACCAATCAAAGAGCTACAGCACACCGGACACGAGCAGGGGAGCCCAACCACCGTAAACAAGTGACAACAGGGCGGCACGGCAGTAGGCAGGACCCACGGAACCGAGACAGAGGCCACCCAGAATAAGCCTACAGCACCTTGCATTCCCAGGCGGTCTTCCATCCAGGTACTAACCAGGCCTTACCCTGCTTAACTACTGAGGGAAGATGAGATCAGCTACTGTCAGGGTGCTACAACTGCAGGCCGAGGAGAGGCAATAGACGGCCCCCAACAGAGCCCCAACGGCCAGGAGCTGAGGAGAAGCACGACACGGAGGGGGGGGCGCAGCAGCCGTCAGCCGAGCAGGGAGTAGGAGGAGAAAGGGGCGCCACGGACAAGCATCGCCCAAACATAAACCACAATGGGACACACGGAAAGCAATGGCAGGATGAGAACCCACCCGCTGTGGGTGCCTGTGCCACCAGAGGCCCAAGACCTACCAGCGAGCCACAGCCCCTAGGACCGTGGCCCCGGACATGAAAAGGCAAGCCCCCCCAGGAACAGGCACAGACGCAAAAGCCCACACGGCAACCACAGAAGTAGCCCATGGAAGGAAAGAACAGGCGCCAACAGCAGCCCGTCCCCAACAGACAAGCAGAAGCCAACAGCCCCCGGAAACCCCAGGCGGATGCTCAACCCCCCGTATGACAACCGGGGCCGAAGGAAAAGCAACCCCGGAAATGAAGGAGCCCGAGAGGCCAGACCAGCCATGAGCGAGACCACCACTACGGCGGGAGGGAACTCAGAAGCCAAGACCAGTACGGTGCAGTGTATGGACAGTAACAGAGTAAAGGCATGTAAAAAGACTGCCCTCGACTCACAACCCAACACCAACTGGAATGAAGAAAAGCAGAGGGGACTCAGGCAACCCGCGCTGGAACTGCAAGAAGAAAACCTCCGAAAGCACCAATCCGAGGTAGCCAGAAACGCCCAGACCACCCAACGTACAGTAGGGTCTCACGCAGTGTCCGTCCCCAGACAAACCGACCCCGGAGGAAACATAAAAAAAATCCAACAAAGAGCGCCAGGATACACCATAGGCGTGACCCCGCGCCAAGAGCACTATAGCCATAACCCCTGCATCAAAAAATGAAGACCGGGGGGGGGGGGTAAGGCGTCCAGTCACACCGGAGGATCCGCCCCATATAAAAGGGAAAGTACAGCCGGAACACCAAAGGTAGCCAGCAAAACCTCGCCACAGACCGAACAGCAACAGTGCGGGACACCAAAAAAAAGGCGAAAAACGCCACAGACAACCCGACCAGGGAGCAGCAAAAGCCACACGGCACCCGTCGCCCAGCAACCGGCCGTGCTGGGAAAGCCAAACAAGCCCGGGCCCCACCCGCAGGAGGCTGGCCACAACATGCAGGAAGCGCGCCCCGCAGGAAAACTCAGGACGGGCTGCCGGTATCCCACAACCAGGAGCACTGCATAGGCCGTAGCCGAAGACTGTGAACACCCGCCCGCACTGCACTACAAGCACGGGAGGACGAGGACATGCAGCCAGATGACGGCGCCGGGAACTGCAAACGTCCCGGACGCCAAAGACAGGTAATCCGAAGCCGCACCAAACAAACAATAGGAGTCGAACACACGACCCTCTGTCAGCCCCGAACCTTCGTGTCCAAAAGGAAAACGGGCCACAGCAGCAACCCGCACAACGCCGACTGCAACCCGAGCCGGACGCAGACAGCGCGCAGACCGCGAGCCGCCCGTGAGCCCCACTGCCAACAGGAGAAAAAGCGGGAAGGGCACCCGGGAACCGGTCCAAAGGGCAGGGAATAGGCACGCCGGGCGCCCCCGCGGAGGCCAACAGGAACCAGCACCGCCCGCAATGGGAGAACCCGGGAGCGGGAAAAGAATCGTAACAGCACAGCCGACGGGGAGCCCATGGGCAAGGCACCAAAAAGAATGCCAACACGGTCGCGGGGGCAAGAGGGGCCGACCCCAGACCCCCGCGGCCATCCTCCTATTAACCCTTGGCTCGCTATAGCAGAGCCTAACCGCCCCAGACAGAGAGGGAACGGGGGAAGGAAGGGGGAGGAACCCCAAGCACACGGGCCCGCTAGAGCAGGGCCACCACCCAGGGACCCAAGTACCCGCTAAAGCAGGAACACACTTACCTGAACAGCGCACCTGGAGAGTCAGCGCAGAACTAAAAAAACAGGCTGAAGGGTTGGGCCGGCCCGCCTCTTATAGCGGTCAAGGGTGTAATGGGTCGGCCATATTGGGAAGGGATGGGAGGCATGGGAGGCTAACTTTTTTGCTTTGGAGGGTTCTGGTGTGGAGCTGAAGCTCACTTTGTTAATCATGTGGCGAGGAAGACTTACGAGGAGGTAATGAAATAAATAGAACAAAATGTCAACGAAAGGAAAGAGCTTGGTTTATTGAATCGTCAATTGACAAAATAAATGTTTAAAGAATTCATTAAAGAAGTCCCTCCAGTGGAACATCGCCTCTTTACCATCTCTTTGACTGGCTGGTATTTCTGCTTCCACTGCTTGAATGCTGAACTTTGTGCAAAGCACTACATGAGGGCAATTTTTTTTGCCGTTTCCAATTGGTTATCCCCTGAGGAAGGGCGATACTAGCCCAAATGCATTGGGATAGGATGAGAAGCAAATGCTTCGGGATGAGAAACAATTGCTTCTATTTTTGAAAAATATGATATGAAGAAGGATGACTATTAATTTGGTGGGATGAAGAATATCCAATACCACCTTGGAAAAATAAACACATTCAATTGATCTTTGATTGATGATTTGTGACCTACATTTATGAACTCTATAAACCCCTTGCTATAGGGACAGGCATAGGCAGTGCTAAAGGGGACGAACCCCAATTAAGGAACGATGCTTCTAATAATTGTCTTTTCACACTCAAGGACCAGAGAGCGAAACCCTTTGTGCACGCTACAAATAGAGTACGATTCAATATAAGATTGGAACACTGGGAGTGCGTCACGTGATCCTCCACACATGACATTAAAGAAGTTAAGAGGCCACCCAGAATAAGCCTACAGCACCTTGGATTCCCAGGCGGTCTTCCATCCAGGTACTAACCAGGCCTGACCCTGCTTAACTACTGAGGGAAGACGAGATCAGCTACTATCAGGGTGCTACAACTGCAGGCCGAGGAGAGGCAATAGACGGCCCCCAACAGAGCCCCAATGGCCAGGAGCTGAGGAGAAGCACGACACGGAGGGGGGGGGGGGCGCAGCAGCCGCCAGCCGAGCAGGGAGTAGGAGGAGAAAGGGGCGCCACGGACAAGCATCGCCCAAACATAAACCACAATGGGACACACGGAAAGCAATGGCAGGACGAGAACCCACCCGCTGTGGGTGCCTGTGCCACCAGAGGCCCAAGACCTACCAGCGGACACGAAAAGGCAAGCCTCACCAGCAACAGGCGCAGACGCAAAAGGCCACACGGCGACCACAGAAGTAGCCCAGGGAAGGAAAGAACAGGCGCCAACAGCAGCCCGTCCCCCACAGACAAGCAGAAGCCAACAGCCCCCGGAAACCCCAGGCGGACGCTCAACCCCCCGTATGACAACCGGGGCCGAAGGAGAAGCAACCCCGGAAATGAAGGAGCCCGAGAGGCCAGACCAGCCACGAGCGAGACCACCACTACGGCGGGAGGGAACTCAGAAGCCAAGACCAGTACGGTGCAGTGTATGGACAGTAACAGAGTAAAGGCATGTATATCGACTACCCTCGACTCACAACCCAACACCAACTGGAATGAAGAAAAGCAGAGGGGACTCAGGCAACCCGCGCTAGAACTTGATCCAGCGCTAACAATAAAAATAATTCTCCTATATACTTCGGTCATCCAGGTGCAATTACTCCTTCAACACACACACTATATCCATATGACGGTGGGGCCCATAACACCGCATATACATTCACTTACTCATTTGTTCCCTGGATTTCCTCCGTCAATGACCTAGGAGAAAAACGATTCGCTGGAAGGAGACGGGATACCTCTTTAACATGACATAATATTTCTCTTTGCTTTAAGGTATTCCGCTCATTGGTCGATGGACCAACTAGTAGGAATCAGTTGATGATGATTAAGAACGGCTCAATCACAATAAACTCTTTAATATTTCATTTTAATCATTGAGCTAAAGAATCACTGAGTCATTTGTATAAAGAATAATAAAGTTTATATAAAGTTTTGAATGCAGGAAATGAGGTTAAGCTTATTATTCAGATCATTACATTTATCATCAATATAAGAATAACTTGAAATTGCAATGCATTTTTATTAGATGGAAAAATAAGGTTTTCATAGCAAGAACTCTTAAAGATCAACCTATCTATCTGGGGGAAATTTAATAGTTCTAAAATAAAAATCTATCAGGAAAATTCTCCTCAAGCAGCATCTTATACTCAACTGGAAAAGGAAAATAGCAGCAGCAGCATCAGCTCGTCAGCATCAGCAACCGCAACTTCTCTCATCTACAGCATCTAACTTCTCCAGTATCTGCTCTCCAGCAACTTCTCCTGCAGCCTCTCCTACAGCATCTAACGCAGCATCTACTCTCCAGCATTCTAACCCATCCCACCAAGAGTAGGTCTTCTTATACCCTAATTCTAGCTTACAGCATAAAATGTTTCTTCTTCATGGCGTGACTCTTTCTCATTGGTCAAAACTCAGGCCCATATACATTTTAATCAAACTTCCTGGTCTTAACCAGTTCCTTGTGGAATGTCCATGCAAGCATCGTTTCCCACAGTTCATGCAATTGCTCATCCGTTTCGATCAGTCCAAATTGTATCTTTTTCTGTTACATTTTGGGTTTAATAGTTCCGTCTATTGATTCAGTTGGACTTCTCACGCTTCTTGCTGATCATCTTGGCACACATCTGCTCAGAAAGGTCACAACAGCCTTGACCATACTTTCATCTTAGCCTCTCAGCATTAGCACGTGATCATCCCTTTTCCACAGCCTCTCTCCTCTATCACATGGTCCCCTGCTCATGCGTACTCTAACAACTGGCGGCCATTTTATATTGCTGCTCGACAGGCCTAAGCGCACTATTTTCAAAGATAAACAAAATATTGTTAAAACAAAGAAATATAAACCCTTTCGTTTCCCTCCCGTCTTTCTACGTACCCCAATTAGGTATTACCTAGCAAAAAGCAACATATAAAGCTGTCCCTTACTTACTATCGCTTTATTTTACAACCACACGTTTTATTTAAGAGCACAGATCATGCATTTATTATGTAATTAGTACGTAAATATTATGTTATGTTTAGACACATAAACAATTATAAGTTGATTATTTTGCACACGGAATAGCGTGTTACCTTTAACCCTTAACATGTAACATCCATTGTTGGTTATTTACTTAAACGAACATGTTTATTAATTATTTTACGAAAATATTAAGAGGTTAAAATTTTTTCATTTACCCTGCTCCATCAAACTGCAAGAAGAAAACCTCCGAAAGCACCAATCCGAGGGAGCCAGAAACGCCCAGACCACCCAACGTACAGTAGGGTCTCATGCAGTGTCCGTCCCCAGACAAACCGACCCTGGAGGAAACATCAAAAAAATCCAACAACAAAGAGCGCCAGGATACACCATAGGCGTGACCCCGCGCCAAGAGCACTAGAGGCCATAACCCCTGCATCGAAAAATGAAGAATGGGGGGAGGGGGTAAGGCGTCCAGTCACACCGGAGGATCCACCCCATATAAAAGGGAAAGTACAGCCGAAACACCAAAGGTAGCCAGCAAAACCTCGCCACAGACCAAACAGCAACAGTGCGGGACACCAAAAAAAAGGCGAAAAACGCCACAGACAACCCGACCAGGGAGCAGCAAAAGCCACACAGCACCCGACGCCCAGCAACAAGCCATGCGGAGAAAGCCAAACAAGCCCGGGCCCCTCCCGCAGGAGGCCGGCCACAACATGCAGGAAGCGCGCCCCGCAGGAAAACTCAGGACGGGCTGCCGGTATCCCACAACCAGGAGCACTGCATAGGCCGTAGCCGAAGACTGTGAACACCCGCCCGCACCGCACTACAAGCACGGGAGGACGAGGACGTGCAGCCAGATGACGGCGCCGGGAACTGCAAACGTCCCGGACGCCAAAGACAGGTAATCCCAAGCCGCACCAAACAAACAATAGGAGTCGAACACACGACCCTCTGTCAGCCCCGAACCTTCGTGTCCAAAAGGAAAACGGGCCCCAGCAGCACGACGCCGACTGCAACCCGAGCCAGGCGCAGACAGCGTGCAGACCGCGAGCCGCCCGTGAGCCCCACTGCCAACAGGAGAAAAAGCGGGAAGGGCACCCGGGAACCGGCCCAAAGGGCAGGGAATAGGCACGCCGGGCGCCCCCGCGGAGGCCAACAGGAACCAGCCCCGCCCGCAATGGGAGAACCTGGGAGCGGGAAAAGAATCGTAATAGCACAGCCGACGGGGAGCCCATGGGCAAGGCACCAAAAAGAATGCCAACACGGTCGCGGGGGCAAGAGGGGCCGACAGGCAGAGCCCCAGACCCCCGCGGCCGTCCTCCTATTAACCCTTGGCTCGCTATAGCAGAGCCTAACCACCCCAGACAGAGAGGAAATGGGGGAAGGAAGGGGGAGGAACCCCAAGCACACGGGCCCGCTAGAGCAGGGCCACCACCCAGGGACCCAAGTACCCGCTAAAGCAGGAACACACTTACCTGAACAGCGCACCTGGAGAGTCAGCGCAGAACTAAAAAAACAGGCTGAAGGGTTGGGCCGGCCCGCCTCTTATAGCGGTCAAGGGTGTAATGGGTCGGCCATATTGGGAAGGGATGGGAGGCATGGGAGGCTAACTTTTTGCTTTGGAGGGTTCTGGTGTGGAGCTGAAGCTCACTTTGTTAATCATGTGGCGAGGAAGACTTACGAGGAGGTAATGAAATAAATAGAACAAAATGTCAACGAAAGGCAAGAGCTTGGTTTATTGAATCGTCAATTGACAAAATAAATGTTTAAAGAATTCATTAAAGAAGTCCCTCCCGTGGAACATCGCCTCTTTACCATCTCTTTGACTGGCTGGTATTTCTGCTTCCACTGCTTGAATGCTGAACTTTGTGCAAAGCACTACATGAGGGCAATTTTTTTTGCCGTTTCCAATTGGTTATCCCCTGAGGAAGGGCGATACTAGCCCAAATGCATTGGGATAGGATGAGAAGCAAATGCTTCGGGATGAGAAACAATTGCTTCTATTTTTGAAAAATATGATATGAAGAAGGATGACTATTAATTTGGTGGGATGAAGAATATCCAATACCACCTTGGAAAAATAAACACATTCAATTGAACTTTGATTGATGATTTGTGACCTACATTTATGAACTCTATAAACCCCTTGCTATAGGGACAGGCATAGGCAGTGCTAAAGGGGACGATCCCCAATTAAGGAACGCTGCTTCTAATAATTGTCTTTTCACACTCAAGGACCAGAGAGTGAAACCCTTTGTGCACGCTACAAATAGAGTACGATACAATATAAGATTGGAACACTGGGAGTGCGTCACGTGATCCTCCACACATGACATTAAAGAAGTGCCAGTGGAAAGACACGGTCCGATCAGAGGCCAGTGCATTGCAGGCATAGAGGGGAAGCAATGCAGAAGCATCGCATGCGGCTCGATAATAAACTTTGTAACTAAAGGGCCAATGTGCTAAATCCACGTAATCCTAACAAACTATGCAGGGAGCTGTAAAAAGAACCAGAAGGAGGCAGACATGAAGATAACCAATAAAAAAAAAATGCAATATTTAAAAAATCAGTAGTAAATACGAAAAACAATAAGAATAATTGGTCAACGACATCGAAAACATCTCACCAGGAGATACAGTTGGAGGGAGTGTTTTAAGTAGACACGTGTGTATGTAAAAGCAACAAGAAGAAAGTGGAAATAAAAGCATAAAAATGAACTGAAATGTTGAAAAGTAAATAGTAAGAGAGGAATACGAATATTTTGTCGCCAATTGTATATCATTCGAAAATATGTTTTTTACCCATGTGGCGAAGGCGAACAGTCGCAGGGAGTGTTAAAGTACACAGGCAGGTGTATAAAGAAGAAGGAGGAATCATACCCAAAAGGAACCCTTTAAAATAATAGTTGAAAAGAAAAAAAATACAATGTGAGCAAAAGTCCTAATAACATACAGTCATAAGGACTTTTTAAAGTATGCATGCATGTGTAAATATAATCAATCAATCAATCAATCATGTCACTTATAAAGCGCACTACATACCCGCGAGGGTCTCAAGGCGTTGGGGGAAGAGGGGGGTGGTGCTGCTACTGATCGAAGAGCCAGGTCTTGAGGAGTCTTCTGAAGGCCAGTAGGTCTTGGGTCTGTCGGAGGTTGGTGGGGAGGGTGTTCCAGGTCTTGGCGGCGAGGTGGGAGAAGGATCTGCCGCCGGCGGTCGTTTTCCGGATGCGGGGGACTGTGGCGAGGGCGAGGCTGGTCGAGCGGAGCTGGCGGGTGGGGGTGTAGAAGCTGAGTCGTCTGAGGTAGGCTGGTCCGGAGTTGTGGAGTGCTTTGTGTGCGTGGGTGAGGAGCTTGAAGGTTATCCTCTTGTTGACAGGGAGCCAGTGCAGGTCTCTCAGGTGGGGTGTGATGTGGCTGCGTCGGGGGATGTCGAGGATAAGACGTGCAGAGGCGTTCTGGATGCGTTGCAGCCGTCTCAGGAGCTTAGCCGTCGTTCCTGCGTAGAGGGCGTTTCCGTAGTCCAGCCTGCTGGTGAGGAGGGCCTGGGTGACTGTTTTTCTTGTTTCGGTGGGGATCCACTTGAAGATCCTGCGGAGCATTCGGAGGATGTTGAAGCAGGATGAGGAAACGGCGTTGACCTGCTTAGTCATGGAGAGGGTGGGGTCGAGGATGACCCCTAGGTTGCGTACGTGGTCGGTGGGTGGGTCGGTGGGTGGCGGGTTTATTATACAAATATAAGAGGAAGTATGTGGGCGGGTGTAAAAATAATATGAAAGAAGGAACCGTACCAGGGGCACTGAGAAAACTAATGCCCCCTAATGCACCATAAACGCAGAGGAAGCCAAATGGGCGAGAAGGAGCTCTGCGGGAGGCCAAGAAAAGCAGGTCCAGGCAAAATCTGGATTTTTCTGGATTATAGCCGTCCGACACAACGTAGACCGCAAATTGGAGTGTTTTCGACAACAATACCCAGCAGGTGTTACACTAGGAAGCTGCCAGCGCCTTCTAGATGCATGACATAGCACCAAGGCAGGGTCACAGCAACCTGTAAGTGGTCATGTAACTTACTTACATAATTTGTTGACGTCAGGCATGAGCTGCTTGTTCCCTTACAGGCCAGGGGCATTCCTCGCTTCTCTCGCAGCCTTTTCTTCTGACCCAGAATGTCTCTACATTATTGCCATACAGAGTTTCCCAGTTCCTACATCATGGGCTTACATTTTGGGATCCAGCATGTTGCTTCCCCCACCACCATCTGGCCTTCTACCCCTATGGACATCTCCAACTCGGGGATCCCCCCAGACCCAAGACCACCACCCTTGAGTGCAACACCACCTGAACACCTGGCTGAACGATGACAAGAAATTCCTGCTCTGTAAATATGTAATATATAATTGTCCAAGCCTAATCGCTGTTAAAATGTAATCCAGAGTGAATTTGCAATTTGTATATATATATATATCTCTAACCACTAGTATATGTAGTAGACCTTTGTACTTACTACCATTCCTATGTGATCTTAGAGTTTAACTGTTTGTATCTCTTCCTTGAGTGACTTTACAACTTGTACATTTGCAATTTTTCCCTCCTTTCACTCCACTAGTATATTTGCAATTTTTTCCTGTTTATATCTCTTTTGCAACTCATGTAATCCAAAGTCCTTATGTAACGCAACTGGTTCTTTTGTAAAGCGCTCTGACACCTTCGGGTAATTTTCGCACTATATAAAATCGCATTAAATAAATAAATAAAATAAATTAATTTGAAGGTAGGGGTGATGACATGTGAAGGTCTCTCGTCACTGGTCGTGTTGAGTCGTAGGCACAGGACCTGTGCTCCGTTTCAATATTAAAGGGGCTGAGTTATAACTTGGTGGACGGATTGAAGTCAGGGGATGAAGTAAATTACTCTGTCGCCCTAATGGAGTACCCACCTGCCAAATTTAGAAATGTCCATCAGCCTGATGGACATTTCTACCAGTTACAGGAACCGCTGGCAAGGCAGTTGCTGTGAATGTATTAGAACTTTGCTTGTAGGGCTCCATCAAACATGACGGAGCCGTACAGTAAAGGTTCAAAACTTTTTTTTATTTCAAAAACAAAACCTCAAAATGGGTTTTTATTTAAAAAAATAAAAAAAACAGTGGTCCCCTCGCCATGGGAGTTATCTCTCACAGCGAGTGGGCACCAGACAGTTTCCACTGCCCTTTAACACCAGGGTTTTTGTTGCAGTGATCGGCAGCAAAAACTCACCTGTATGTCCGGCATCTAAATTAGGTGGGTGGACTGAGAGGCTAACCTCCGATGGCCCTTAATCTGTTGGGCCGTCGGAGGGGTGTAACCATGGCAGAGACGGAGCAGTCTCCGCTGTGGTTACACCAAAGGACCTCCCACATCTAAATTCAGCGGCTGTTGCGACGGAGTATGCTTACTGCCAATATATAAATCAGGCTCTAAGTGTTTAAACTTAAAGTGCCTGGTGCATGCTATATACACGGGTTAAAAGAGAGGAGTACGGTGAGTCAGAAGGCAGCACAAGTGAAGCTCAACAGGGCTATGTGAGAGGGTAGAGTGGGGTAAACAGCAGTATGGAGTGGAGTGAATTGGAGGCTTTCCTCAAGATACATGTGCCATTACCTTTAACCCCTTGTTGGATAATGGCCGCATTCTGGGTAGGAAACCATTCAAAGCCCAAAACAGTGATGCGATTTCCACAGCAATCTTTATTTTGATGGGTCATTTCATTATAGGTTCATGGTAGCTGCATGCCGTCACTGTGCTTGTCACACTGCAGACCCATACCTGTGTGTAGCTGTGTTATGTGATGCTTATCACTGGGTGGTGAGTGTTATGAGGAGGGACCATCTCCTCTTTCCTTCTCAGGAGAGATTGCTGCAGGCGTTGAATGGAGCGCAAGTTTCATGAGTTATCATATGTCTGAACCCCAGCTGGAAACTAAACTGACTTCCTTCTATTTGTTCTTGTCATTTGCAGGATGTCAGTAGCACCATGAGCAGGTAAGACTGCTTTATCTATTTATTTATTGTAAGTTTTTATATAGAATGTCTGAACCTCAGGATCGTACAAGATAGTAAAGAAAGCAGGGCACAAGAGCAGTAACATGCACAGTATACAAGACCAGAGTCCAGAAACACAGGTTTGTAAAGTTACACAAGATGTACATAATCAGGAGGCCTGGGCTTGAAATTCCGCTCTGCTCGTGGAGTTTGTGGAGTTTTTCCCACTCTGTGCTTCGCAAAGCATAGTTTTTTCCTCGCACTCTGCAACATTAAGTTGGCGAGCGTGAGGGAGGAATTTCTTACTCCAGACCACCTTCCGGCGAGATTTCTCAACGTTGGCGGTCGCAGATGGCTGTGACCGCTCGCGTTGAGAAACCTTCCGTTTGCCTTGAGGAAGCTTCCGCTCGAGTAGAACATCTACTCAAGCGGCAGAAAGAAGCAACTCCCTCTTGACCTGCGCATGGTGCCGTTCACACTGATTTTCCAGCGCGGGACAAATACCTGGTGCAAAAAATAATTTCAAACAGCACGACGTAATGCACTCCGCTGCTTGCGAAACTCCACGTAGCGTGGCAGAGGTTTTTGGTCACTTCGCGGGGTTCCACATTGAGGAACTCTGCCCAGGCCTAGTGATTGGTCCAAACAGACATCATCACAGGCATAGGGCAGTACAATGTCACTCCAAATACAGTACAAGACAGCACTGTAGTAGAAACCACAGTAAACGTACAGAGGGGGCAGCCGTGGAGAGGATGGAAGGGGTGGGCACCCACAGGAAAGGTCCATGTCTCCTTTGAAAGTGCATCAAGAAGTGAAGGAACAGATAGCAGGAGAATTGAATTCCAGATTTCGGTGCACAGAAAGACCGATGCAAGGTACCTTTCTGTGGAAGACATTAGCACCAGGAAGGAGGGTGTCTCTTGTACCAAGCTGTGAGATCCTCTTCAGACCTTCAGCTTTATTATCAGACAGTGGGAGTGATCAGAGTGTAAAGGTTTATGCTCTACTCAAGTATGTTTGTAGCTGTGTCATGGATAGGAAGCCAGCCTAGTGAGTGTGGTTCAGGAGCATGATGTGAGCTCCCATGAGCCATGCTGATGAATGCAAGGCAGCTTTGAGTGTGGCAGTGAGGATGGCATCACACAGTCAAGTTTGGACAACATCCTGAAGGTTCTCATCCTGCAGGAAAGGTTTAATGCTCCTACCAGCGGCAGTCCCTCCATTAAGGCAGAGGAACTCCGCCCCCCCCCCATCACCACGTGCAAACAAAACGATAATAAAACGGGTTTTAAACCAGTTTTACTATTGTTTTATTTTAATCTCCTGGACCTGCCCCCAGGACTCTGACGAGTCTTGGGGTGGGTCCACGGGATGACACTGCTGTTAGTGGAGTGGTAGTGCACTCCCTTCACTGTGCATGAGGGTTTGGCCGGCTGTCTCAGGCCGGCCAAACCCTCATGCGTAGTGAAGCTCTCTCCAACCCCAGCTGCGTTGCTGGAGAGAGCAGGCACAGGCTCCCAGTCTGCCTGGGAGCGCAAGTTGCCAGCCTTCAGGCCAATCCCAATGCTGCTTTCAAGCAGCGTCAGGATTGGCCGCGGTGCAGTCTGGGAACCTGTTCCCAGAAGCTGGAAGAGCGCGATGCAGCGGGAGACAGCGGCATTGGCTGCGTTCAGGTACGTGTTTTTTAATTGTTATTTTTTTATCCCCGAACCCTCCCCCTTCCTTCCCCACCTCCCTCCCTCCTCCCCTCCCCACGTCCTTCCCTCCTCCAGCCCGCCACGCCACTTTGGCAGGGGACGGGCCGCTACTGGCTCCTTCTAAACCTAAGTTGAGGATTCATGTATTAGCCATCTTATTAATGAGTTGATGGAGGTCTGTCGATTGTCAAGTCAAAATCCCTGTGGTTTAGCGCACGCAATAACGGTGCAGGTGCTGGTAAACAAACTGTTGAATGTAGTCATTTCTGGACTGGGGTGGAGAAAGAGAAGGTGAAATGAGTAGAATTAAGAAATGTGACAATTTAATATGAAATGATGAGTGGACACGCGTTGTATGCTATCACCAGTCAAAGACGCTAAAGTATCATTGGCAGAAAAAAACCCTTCAGATACAGCTGGGGGATGACGTCATCTACGTATTTGTCATATGAGATGCTGGACTCTCTGGTGATGTCATCCAGTGCTCTTTGCGTCTCTGAGGTCATGTTACAGCCCTAAAATCCCACAATCTCTACAATCCTCTACCAAATACTGGGAAACATCATTCAAAGCTTCAGGAAACTTCCTTGAGTCCATGAAATAGTCTCTAGGCAAATGCAACTGAAGGATAGTTCCACATCAATAACTCGCTTTCCCTTATATAAATATGGCACCGCTTTTTGCAGGCCTGCAACAAAATCTTTTTTTAACAATTGTATTTGTAAGATTTTGGTATAGCGTAACAGACACACAAATGGAAATGCTTGTCAGATCACTTTGACACGCATTCCACATTGTTGTGGTGGGTGAGCGCATCCAACACACACATACACAGCCAGCAGGACAACTGTACAACATTAGTCTAGACACAAGGCAGGTTACAAAAACAGAGAATCAGTCTAGTCAAAAAGGTTCAGTGATGTGGCACCCAAGTTAGATCGTCTCACTGCTTGCCTCAGATAGGGAGTGACATTTCCAGCTCTTTCTCTTTATAAATGTGTGAATAGTTGTCCACTCTTTCTTGAACTTGTTCATTCTCTCATGGTGTACAACAATGAGCTTTCCATGGCATAGATGATAGACATTTTAGTCCATTAAAGATTCACCAAGTAAAGATCTTTCAGACTCCAGATTTGGCCGAAGGATATGTGTGATGAGTACACTCATCTTGGACATCAAAGAGTAGGAACCTTCATCCTCTGTGTAGACACACAAAAGCACCAGTGGATACATTCAAAGGAGATTCCTGTTACATCTTTGATGTCTTGTAGTCTTGATCTTTGGGCATGTCTATGGGTCCTAGTGCCTCTTTCATTACATCCTCTTCAGCAATGGGCGAGGGCCTCGAACATAACTTTGAATCGTGATCTTCAGACCTTTCAGTCGTAAGAAAATGGAGGACACGATAACGTGAAATAGTCTTCAGTGGTCTTTCCAGTCAGCAGCCACTCGCAATCCATCTTTATAGCAACAGAAATAAGAACATCTCAACACTTTAATCTCCTTGGAACGCCATCCCTTTAAATGATGCGCAGATAGCATGTCGCTGAAACACAAGCGTGGTCAGATGTTTCTCCTTACGTTGCTTCGCCTCCACATATGTCTCTGCTGTCATGTACTATCATGTTCTTTTTGCCACCCTTTCAGCGCATTGAGTGCATGAGATAGGCAGTAAAGTCCAGAGGCGTGAGGAATGTCAGACACGGAGTTCTTCCTTCTCATGCTAATATTTGAAAACACTGTTTATGTGGCTCGAGCCTCATACCTGTGCCTATTCAACATGGCGGCCTTATGAGTGTTTGCTGTGTGAAAATCTCAAACCGAGATGGCCACTGCTTCCTGTTCTTACCATATTTAGGGAGGCTTGGGCTTGAGAAGGATTCATCTCAATCCATTCATTCCCCAGAAATTGTTGTTGCATTCATCAACTATAATTCTTGTCCTGGGCTTTGCCTTTTTTCATCCAGAATTCTCTTGGATTTATTAAGACTCATGCTGGCATCTCTCTCAACTCTGATTCAGGGTGGTTCTGGTGCCTTGCTTATCAACCTTTGTCTTGCCTATCACTTATTAGCACTATTATGTATTTCTCTTCGTAACGTAAGGAGGCTCTTAACACCTTTTATGTGTGTAATAAAGTGGATGGTAGCACTGTGGCTATTGGGAGGAATTGCCCTGTCCTAGAGCAGTTGGGAAGGAAACCAGAGACCTTCTTGTTTCCAGTTCTTGACATGCATGGGCGATGTTCTTAAAATAGAAAGTTGGAACATTCAACCAATCTGACAATCCAAAAATGTCTTCCAATATTCCTGCATCAAAAAAGCTTTTGACACCATAGCACCTCTAGCAGAATGTGCTCAAACTCAATGGTAATGTCAATTCCATCTCCCCTCAAAACATATCTCACACAGTGTTTAATTTGTAAAATACTGAGTGCCGGTGCCCAAAGCCCTGTGGCCGGTGCTATTAAATGTCAGCGTGCCTAATACCAAAGCTGCACAGACTACAATCCGCCTTATGCCTCCTTCAGGTTCCTGCTTTGTACTTTTGTGACGGCTGTTCTGTCTTTTTCTACCTTCTTCTTTCTGCTCTGTGTGTGCTCCCTCATTTGCTGTCAGGTGATGTATGTTGAGGAAGAGTAAGTGCTGCCCCAATATGAGTGCTGGTGGCCCCCACCGGCAACCACAACCTCAAAGTAAGCACTGCTCACCCATCTTCAATCCCTGAAACTGACAAAGGTCTTGTACTCTTTCACACCTCAAAACACACAACTTTGGTTGATCATGAAACATTGGAAACTCAATCACACCAGATATTTAGTTCTTTGAGTACTTGATAAAACAATTCTCTGGAGTGTAAAACATCTGTTATTCACACCAAATGTCCTGCTATCAAAGAGTCATCTTAAAGAATGTAAACAAAGCAACATTGTCAATGCGCACATTATTCGCTTTAATTTGGACAATGTCCTAAGCAACGCAGCACCAAATTAACATCCCAAAAAGAGTACACCTCACTTTCAGTGTTCTTTTTATCCAATGCTCTTCATTAACTTGCAAACAAAAGCATATCTCCACATCTAAATTCCATCCACAAAACAAGACCAGCAGTAATCGTAGACCTATAGGAGTTAATTGTACGAACTGGAGTGGAGCCATGTTTCTGACAATTTCATTGAATTTCTAAATGGTTCACAAAATGTTTTTGGTGTGGTGGAATTTGCAGTCATGTTGGTCTAATGGGCACTAGCAATGTCAAATCATGATTTGTTCTGATGTGCATGATATGTGGAAATCCTTTTTGAGATGAAAAAGCAATGAATACGATAATGAATGACAAATGTTGATAAATCAGTGTGATCATGCACATTAAATTCTTGATCATAAGGTAAAATTTGGTTGTTCAACTTGTTCTAGGCAAGGTACTTATTTTTGCATTATAACTTTCGACAAGTGTAATTTCCAAACTTGTAATGAAAAATTTGACTTCACAATTAAAAAAGGGTTTATCATTATAACTTCATAGATAACAAACATGACATAGCTACCAGCTCCCAAATGGAAATCCATAGTAAACGTATGGGACTGAATCCATAGTAAACTCATGGGACTGAATCCAATATTAAACCCACGGGATTGAATCCATAGTAAATAGGAAACATCTTCATAGAAGCAACCTATCAAATTTCAGAAAAATACATCACTGCTAAATACATGCCTAACACATTAAAATATTGAGTGCACGTTTTTTTTTTGATTTCAAATACCTTTATTGAATTTTCAGAATAAACAAAAATAACCAAGAATGTCAAAAATGGAACAACATACGAGCGGAACATTCGTGGCAAAGTTACAACCTATCAACGCATAAAATGTATAAGATACCAATAACTAAATTTCCAAACCATACCAAATATAAACCAAAAATAGAGAAAAATGAAAGGGAAAGAAGAAGAAAAAGAAAGGAAAGAGATAGAAAGAGAAAAAAGATAGATAATAGATACCAAGAGGAAACCTATATTAATGGACTAATAGCATAGTATGCAACTATTGTAAAGCTCTCTGTTACCACAACAAATAAATAATAATAATAATAATAATGGAGAACAGACATTCAAATATTACCAAAAGAACATAACAGTTAACACAAACAAGGTATAACTGTTCATGGAGGTTTGTGGGTATTGAAGTAAATGTCCCAGGAATTCCACAGTGGTCTAGACGAAGGTTTCCATGGAGAACTCTGTAACGCAATATTGTCTGCTCCCCTAAGGTGAATAACCCAGTTCATCCATCCTTTATATGAAGTCTTTCGTGTGTCCTTCCAATTATTAAGTACCATCTTCACTGCTGACACAAGTAAAAGATCCAAAAGGGCTTTAGCCGTATCATTACATGAGTTAACCATTATAAAACCAGTCGTTAATACAGAAAACTCTCTTTTCAACTCACATATGAACACCTCGGAGAGAAAACTAAAAACCTTGTCCCAAATGGACATCCCTGCCTTACAGTGTAAAATAAGATGGGCTAAATCACCAGTTACCTCTTTACAGTTCCAGCACTATGGGTCATCTCGAATATGAAGAGAGTGTAATCGAGCTGGTGTCCAAAATGCCTTGTACAGAAGCCAATATTTAGTTTGAGACAATACAGGGGATATTTTATTACTGGTTATTGTATTCCACACCCGAGGCCATAGAGAATCAGGTATGGGGTCAGCAGAATGTGAGTTCCAAAAAGTAACAAGATTATCATTAAGTTTGGAAGTTTTAGGGCGGAGAAGTTTGTAGATATGTGAAACTTGGTGACCTAATTTATTAATCTGCGTTACAAACATTGGTAGGGATGGGAGCACATTATGAAATTTGGCTTTAGTTATTGCCGCTCTTACTTTTAAAAAATTATAAAATTCGATGTTATTTAATTTGTAACTGGTTTAAAAGTCTGCAAACGTCACAGGATACGAAGAGTGTTCCAGCTGATAAGGGAAGAAAATACCCTGATTGATCCAAGCATCAAAGTTTAAACTTTTCCCTTTGTTTAACACTTTACGGTTAAGCCATAAAGATTCCATCTTAGATCCCCTAATACTTACATCTAACTTCTTATCTATTAGCAGAAGTGACAATTTTGTGTTTTTGAAAATAGATTTAGATCTGCTTGGATAGAGCTGGTTAGAGGTGAGTAATGCCAGCGGATTGAGATTATCAAGGATGGATTTTTCTACATCTAACCACACCGGATTATAGTGGGCAGGGGGCGAAATCCAATATGAACCCTGTTTTGCAAGAAACGCTGATTGATATAATTTGAAATCTGCTAAATTTACTCCCCCTAAGGATTTGTCAAGTCTCAATTTTTTTATACTAATACGAGCCTTTTTGCCACGCCACAGAAACTTTGTAAGAAGGATATCTAGTTTATGGTGGAAATCCTCCGTCAAGAGAAGAGGGAGCATGTTTATTAGATAATTGACCAAAGGTGTGATCATCATTTTTATGGTCTCTACCCTTCCCCACCATGTTATAAATTTTGGTGACCAGGAATCCAAAAGTTTTGTGATCTTTTCCAAAGTTACCTTCTCATTGTGATGCAGGGTATCAATGATATTACAGCCAAATTCGATCCCTAAATATTTTATGTAACCCGATTGCCATGCCAGGCCCGAATTACCTAAAATATCTTTAGTACAGTGCACATTCAGGGGTTTCACCTCCGATTTGTCTCTATTAAGTTTGTATCCAGAGTGAACAGAGTATTCTGCAATCGTATCCATCAAGGCAGTAATTGAAGGGCCCGGATTTTCAGTCATAATCAGAATATCATCTGCATAAGCTGCTAATTTAACCTGAATATCTTTAAAACCTATCCCCTTTAGATCCGAATTCAACTTAATATCCTGAATTAACGGTTCCAGCGCCAACAAAAACAAAGATGGAGACAAGGGGCAACCCTGTCTAGTGCCCTGTTGAAGAGAAAAAGACTCAGAAAGGGATCCAATACGAGCCGATGGTGCTGCATACAAAGACATTACCATTGTTATATACGATTCCCCCAAATTAAACTTATGCATGCATTGTTCTAAAAAGGCCCAAGAGACCCTATCAAAGGCCTTTTCCGCATCCAAGGTAATAGCAATAGCTGGATCCGGATTGAACGCTGCATTTTCTAAGACATGACATAGCAATTGAGTATTGTCGTTAGACATGCGATTCTTCAGGAAACCTACTTTTGAATTACTTATTAGATGTGGCAAAACCGTGTTAAGTCTTGTAGCTAAAAATTTTGAATATATTTTACAATCAACATTGATGAGGGATATTGGTCTATAGTTCTTTGGTAGTAGAGGATCTTTCCCTTCTTTAGGTATGACTACTATGTTTGCTTCTGTCATGGAGTCAGTCGTGCGTCCTTCACTAGCTATAATATTAAAAACTCTCAGCATGGTCGGTTGAAGTTGATCTGAAAAGGTTTTATAAAAGGTGCTGTGAAACCGTCTGGGCCCGGTGCTTTATTATCTTTCAAAGATTTTATCGAATTTACAATTTCCGCTACACTGATTGGTTTTCCTAGCGCTAATTTGTCCGTTTCCGACAGCTGGGGCAGTCTGAGTCTATTTAAGTATTGAGTACAATTTTCTAAATTAAGATCCTGGCCTTTTTTATATAAATCTTCGTAAGAAGATTTAAAGGTGTTTACGATATCTTTCCGTTTTGTGTGTATAAGATCACTGACAGCAAAACACACAAGATGATGGACGGAATGTTGCACATTGGCAAAACATTCACCCCCAGTCACAGATCTGGGTTTAATCCATCGTTATTTTGCTCACCACGCCACCCCAGTTCAGACATGGCCATATGCAAATCAGTCTTGACCCTGTGCCTCATGGGAACAGTCCAGCCCGAACTGCCAAGCCATGTCTTCCCTGGACCGGAATCAAGCATCCTAGGTCCGGTTTCTGGCTATCAGCCGTCATCAGCCAGGATAGCTTGACTCCAGTGGCGTAGTGAGCACGGGACCCACGTCTGGGCATACCCTTCCCACATAGGGTGAACAGCAAAACACACAAGATGATGGACGGAATGTTGCACATTGGCAAAACATTCACCCCCAGTCACAGATCTGGGTTTAATCCATCGTTATTTTGCTCACCACGCCACCCCAGTTCAGACATGGCCATATGCAAATCAGTCTTGACCCTGTGCCTCATGGGAACAGTCCAGCCCGAACTGCCAAGCCATGTCTTCCCTGGACCGGAATCAAGCATCCTAGGACCGGTTTCTGGCTATCAGCCGTCATCAGCCAGGATAGCTTGACTCCAGTGGCGTAGTGAGCACGGGACCCACGTCTGGGCATACCCTTCCCACATAGGGTGACACCCTTGATGGACGAGATAACATTCTGGTTCTGTTTATGCTTTAGATATGAAGCAAGCAGTTTACCCGCCTTATTGGCTTCACAGAGATTAAGAGCTTTAAATTTGTTTAACCATACACCCGCCCCTTTGCTCAGAATTTTATTGTATTCATATTTCTTTTGCGTTAGTGATGTAAGGATAGAGTTATCCTTTAGAGAACTGGCATGACAGGACTCCAAGGTTTTGATTTCGAGTTCCAATTTAACTAAGTCAGCATTAATCTTTTTGTTTATCCTGGTTTTAATTTCAATAATTGTTCCCCTAATAGTGGCTTTCAAAGCATCCCATAGGGTATTAACATTATTTCAGCAGTGTCATTATGTATGAAATAATCCATAATGGCTTCCTCAATTTTCTTTTTGTCCTCAGGGTCTGATAAGACATAGTTATTGAAACGCCATCTAGTTGGCGAAGGTTCATTATGATTGCCCGCCAGCTTAACACTAATGCACAAATGGTCCGACACCAGCTTAGGTGATATATCTGAGTGTTCAATTAAATGTGTGAATGAACCTGAAATAAGGATGTAATCAATTCTAGTATACGAATTATGTGGAGCGGAGTAAAAAGTATAATCTCTGGAATCCGGGTGTTGAAGGCGCCATGCATCTTTGAGGTTATATTTAGAACATATAGTATGAACTAAGGCATGCGATCTGGTGGGGTGATATTTGCAATTGGATTGTCTGTCGATTATCGGATCCAACGGAATATTAAAATCTCCACCAACTATGATAAGATCATCCTGAGGAAGATCTCCTATAGCTTTGATATGCCTTCCCAAAAGTCCGGATCATCTGTGTTGGGGCCATATATATTCACTACATGTATGCGATCTTCTCCTTTCCTTAGGTGTGTAACCAATAATCTACCATCATTGTCATGAGTTTGTGATTCTAATTAAACATTCGCCTTTCTAGCTATCAAGGTGATCACCCCTTCCTTTTACGATCCGCTGGTGAACAAGCAATTTGTGAAATCCAATTATGCTTAATGAAAGTAGCATCTTCTTTAGACAATTTTGTTTCTTGTAATAAAATTGTCCCCTTTGCTTTTAGCTAAATAATCAAATGTTTTTCGGCTTTTAATAGGATGATTGAGCCGCTTAACATTCAATGATATTATATTAAGATCTTCTGCTATGTTACCTGTTCCAGGTTGTGTTATCATATATAGATTTGATACCAAGGTGTAATAAACACGTGCGATCTAGAAAAGGTACTAACTTCCACATTAAACATTGATTCATTATCATAAAATGCAAACACTTTAGTGTAGTGTTTTCAGATATAGTACGTGACGGCAACAAAGTAGCTATGAATACCAACCATAGTTATAAGCAAAATATCAAATAGGTACTCTTGATTAATAGGGCAGAGATATAGCCCGACTAATAATAGAAAAAGGCAAAGAGCAAAAGAAAGGAAAAAGAACAAAGTGAAAAGAAACAAAAGGGGATACTCAAGAAACAAATCACAGCACACCAAGTAGTATTCCTCATATTCTAAGCATCCCCTCCCAACCGCCCCACACCCCCTCCCTCCTCACCCCATCCTGTAAACCTTGAATATTGGAGGTGCGACCGCAGGAGCGTCTCTATGTCAAACGGAGATTTACATAAAGTAACATTGTAAATACTTCCAGAGAATATTGTATTCATCCTAGCACCTAACATATGACCAAAATAAACCATAGACCATATAATTACCAAGGGGAAGAAAAATCTCAATAATACTCTCATAGTAGCAGTCAAGTTATTTAGTGCGGTTAAAGTATTTAGTGGTACATCAAGCCAAACGTGGTGGAGACCGAATTGAAACTGAGAAGAAGAGAAAGCGAACTTATCCTCATGTACAATACAGTCACACTGGGACTTAATAAAGATGCAGAAATGCATGTGTGGCTCGGGGATGACTGAATCGCACACCCATGATGTCTGATATCTGATACACATTTCACTATAACATATACCCTAGATGTCAGTCATATGATGCTCACACCTTCACCAATCACTGATACATAGGCCCTCACAGGTATCCACATTAGACTAGCTCTGACACGAAGCAGGAGTTGGTCCTGCTTAACCACCCTATAGGAAGACCATGACCTCAACAATACCAGGGGTTTAGTAACCCCAATTCCCCCGTAACTATCAGACCAACCCTAGAACCTGTCATGAATTGCACCCCCGATGAATTACCTAATACGGAACCATATCTCCTTTATATCTCTCAAGACAAAATCGGTATGAGAAAGAACTTACGCTTTTAGCATATATGCATTCAACCCTGGTACAGATTTCCACCTTGCTTAGCAAGTCATTTGCGATCACATGAAGGATTACCTCGCACGCTTATAGATTAAACATAAAATTGCCCCATTCCAATATGGCGCCCGCAATCCGGAAGCCATCCCGGAACCACTTGCCCGGTCACCCGGAAGCATTAAGCTTCAGCCACAGTACTTAAGACCATGATATTTTTTGTCCGTTGCCGATTGAAACTTCCGATGCGAGGGCAATATGCCAGGAATTACTTTGAGGTAAGAATCCAACCCAACGCTCGGTCATCAACCCTCCCTTACAGGCATGACCCGGTGTATTCACGTCAGCAACCATGCTGACCTCCACCTGTGTTTCTCTACCCGCAGGAACATACCTTAAGCAGATACCACGGAACCGCCTAAGCCCTGAAAAAATACTCTCCAGGGTAAGCATGAACTCACTGCACGCAACGAGGCCATAGAGAGCAATGGAGCGCCTATTTAAAAGCCTAATATCCAACGTGACTACGGCACTCACCCCTGCGCATAGCCGAATGTGCCATAAGCACTCACCCACCCGCCGCCTCTTCCATTCTGCACTAATTGCTCACGGGGATCGTATACAATGCCAGAATTTCTATTCTTTATCCCCGCCCAGGATATCCTGGCAGAAGAATGATTTATAGCACTATAAACGCTTGAGGGTAAACCAACATAGTTCACGGGATAAAAAGACCCTTTACCCGATCTTTAGATGACCAAGTCCAGAAATGTCCAAAATTTAAATAACCGGAGTACCCTTTTTTCCTTTCTCCATATCAAATACTGAACTTGGGACACGACTACCAACCTCATATGAAACCATGTAAATATAACCTTTACTTACCCTTCATATTGTAACTGTTTTTACTGTGTGATTCTGAAACACATAGTTCTTGAATTTTTTTATTTGATCGGTTATAAATTGACTTATCTTGCACTGCTGCTGGCGCCTGTAAATATTCCGTGCCCATCACATTGCCTAATTATGTTCACAAACCCTCCTCCTAAAACTCTTCCCTCGCTCGTTCTCTGTATTGCTATTCTTTGCCTACACGCTCCTTCCTTAAAATTAACTCTGTTTGTCTCTAACGTTTCCCTCCTTCTGTTCCATTCACAACCTCCCTTGATTCCATACCTTAACGTTCTATTCGATGCTGCTCCTTTTTTTCCCCCTTTGCTTTACTCAAATACCACACACTGTCTCCTCCTGTTATCCTTGTGCTGTTTTCTGGTCTTATATAATTGTGTATCTCCTCCCCACCTGCTCTCCAATCACGATTAATGTAATCTTCTTATTGTATACTCACTGTAAATAATGTATGTGCACCACATACACCGCACCTTCTACGGTTTTTTCCATGTGTGTCTTCATATAGGATTTGTAAATTTCTGTTGGTAATTCTTCTCATTGTATGATCTAAATGTACAGCCCTGAGGAAGCCCCAGGCCGGATGGCCGTGTAAAGGGGGCGAAACACGTGTTGGATGTCACTCTTCTTTTACAAATTGACTCTGATCCTTGAAAACGGGTCACAAACACTTATAAGATTAAAAAACTTTTATTCTGCAAACCTTGCACTGGAATTTTCTCAATGAAAAAAGAAAACCTGTTAAGCTTGTCCAGACACTCACTTGGAACTACTTTCTAGATTAGGGGGTCTCCCCCTGTCAAGGACAAGCACTATCGCCATTACTTGCTCAATCAATACGGCTAGTAAGGGTTTGGGACCGATTACCCCTTCTTCTCCTACAACATTCCAGATGAGCGGTTTGGTTTTACGGGCATAATTGAGGATAGCTTCAGTATGTTGAAATCTTAATGGCTTACAAATAATAGGTCAAGCTGTGTGCCGTGAGGCAGAATTATAAGCAGGGGTTCTATGTGCCCGATCAAGCTCCAGAGGTTTTGAGAATTTTAGACCAGTGAACTGAGGCAACCAATCTTCCAAAAAAGCTAAGCAAGATCCCGCGACATCTTCGGAACCCTCTGGAACACCTAAAATTCTAATGTTACCCCTCCTGTTTCTATCTTCCAAGTCGGCTGTTTGTTTTTGAAGGTTAGATGTCAACTCTCTGAGTGACTTCAGTTCTTTACAGGATTTGAGAGACACATCCTCAACATCGCTAATCCTTTGTTCCGCAGATGCTATTTTAGAATTAAGAGAACTCATGTCCGCACGGATGGCCGTAAGTTCAAGCTGCATAGTGTCCGTATTCTGTTTGGTTGACTTAGCTAGATCGTGAACTTCTGCCAATTTCTTAAGAATCATGTCCATGGTGCTGTTAATGTCTGGTTTAGCCTTAATGGGAGAGTCAGACAAAGTAGGTTCTCCCTTATATTTTTTTATACTGGATCCTAGATTCCTGCTCAGCCATTGTAACCACCTGGATTGGAGCAAAAAGGCAAGCGGTGGGGACAACCTAATGCTTACTACAAACTCAGTAGATGAGTGAGTGAGAAGACAGTCCATTTTCTTGAAGTAGATGTCCTCACAATAACTGATAGCGAATGGTATGAATAACAAGGTATTCCCCTTTTTTAAAACAGCCGCCAGCTCAGTAGTTGTTGTTCATGTGCTAATATTGCAGCATTCAACTTGTCCGAAGCACTTCTCCTCAACATGGAGGCGCCAACGTCAGAACAAACAGCAATCGTGGCAGACACAACAGGCAATAGCTCTGTCTAACCATAAAGCGCAGCACTGGGGTTCTCCTGTACTGCATTCACCCAGAGCGCTCATGTGGACAAGATATTGCAGCCCTTTACCACCCTGCAAACAGAATAGGCCAGAAGAGAATATACAGCCCTGGTATAGCTTCAGCAAAAGCTCACCGTGGGTGTAAAACAGATGTGTGGTGAAGCGCTCCTCAGGGATCCAGGCGTTGCACAACCGTGTACTCGCCCAATTTCTCACGCATAAACAAGGCAAACCACGTCATCCTACACGGCCGCCATTTTGGAGTCAGGCACCGTGCATCTGGAGATCGTCATAATGCTGTAATCAGCCCCGTTGGGCATTATTCTTCAAAGGCTGATGGTACTGCCCCTTCTCACTTGGCTAGCGCATGCTGGCATATCACCAAAACGCAAAGCTGGCAAGAGGAGTTCCGCATTGTTCGTATATCCGCCATTTTAAATACAGGCAACACGCATTAAACGAACCTCGCAGAGCCCTTAAATACTGGCCAAAACTAAGCAAATACCTCATCGAGTGTATGTCCGGTCCTTATCTCGCGGGTCAGGTGTTTGGATAAGCAAACCGGATCATAGATGGGCCATTAGTACGCTCCGCAGTCAGATCGGCCAAGGTCCGCCATTTTGAAGCAACAGATCCCGCAAACAGTAAAGTTGCCGACGACTAAATTGTCCGATTCCTTACAGGAACATCAACTCTGACGACACCTTTAGGAGCAGCGGGCTATCCAGAACCGATGTCTGATGTTCTGGTGTGCCGACGACTTCATAAACTCCGGGATATCATGCATTTCGTCTCCGTGGTTGACAGCGAGACGGGATCAGGCAGCCATCGGCTCTGCCGTCCAAGCCACCATATTGAGTGCACATTTGAAGCCGGAGAGGCGTATGCCACAATGCACAGTTTGTTGCATTAAAATGAATTGGAAAGCTGTTTCTTGAATGAACTTTTAGTCCATACCACTAGGAGGAGCAAACGACCTTGATTTGCTGCAGGTTAAAGGAAAAGAAGCTGAGTTAATTCACTTGGTACGTGAGTTTGCTGCAGACAGCAGCTTCAATTGTGCAGTTTGAATGCAGTGTGGAAAGAGAGTAAGGACACATTTTTAAAGTGTACAACCTATTCTAAACATTCGCAAATAATAATAAATGAAAATGCATTTTCTCATATGTACATGTAAATAATTTATATTGCAACTTACCTGTCCCATTATCTGTGCCTTTTTGCGATGTCAGCTCATATGAGCATTATGCGATGCCTATTGAATTCTATTACAGTTACCCTTAATTAGCACGTCATACCACTTACAGCGTTCATGGTACTCCTCACGGTGTGCTTGATAGGCAGAGGGATGAATCGCAGTCTTGACTCTGTGTGTAGTCTTTTTCTGTAGATTGCTTCACTTATCCTGTCTTGAGTCGTTGATACGGGCAGGAAAAGGTTTGAGGGACAGAACACGTACAGTTTGTATTAACATATTGTTGGCCATGAATTGAGTGAATTTCAGTAGAATCCAACCAGGAGCCTCAGAGGAGTGGTTTGCAGAGAACACAGGCAGCCCTGAGAGATGCTCCATATAAAAACTCTGGTGTCAACAAAGGAGTGACCCGAGGGTGTGACTGCATACAGGCCACCATGGGACTGAATCCATAGTCAATCTATGGGACTGAGTCCGTAATAAACCCATGGATCTGAGTACACAGTAAACCCATGGAACTGAGTACACAGTAAACCATGGAACTGAGTACACAGTAAACCCATGGAACTGAGTACACAGTAAACCCATGGAACTGAGTACACAGTAAACCATGGGACTGAATCCATAGTAAATCTATGGGACTGAGTCCATAGTAAAGCCATGGGACTGAATCCATAGTTAAACCCATGGAACGGAGTACACAGTAAACCATGGAACTGAATCCATAGTAAACCCATGGGACTGAGTACCCAGTAAACCATGGAAATGAATCCATAGTAAACCCATGGGACTGAGTCCATAGTAAAACCACTGGAATGAATCCATAGTGAACCCATGTGAGAAAGTGCCCTCTTTCTGCATGGTTGCCCCCACTTTTTCTGAATTGCTGATGTACTTTGACTGTGTGCGCCCTGGGCTCCGGAAAATCAGGTACCCAGGGCCTATGTTCCTTCCCTAAAAACTGCATTGAAGCCTAAACCCAATTGGCATCCCTGGCCACAGGTAGGCCCCTGGTAAAAGGTACCACAGGTACCCAGGGCACTGTGACCAGAGAAGGTCTCTAAAGGCTGCAGCACTTATTGTGCCACCCTTAGAGGCCCTGCACCTTTTTACACACACACTGCCTTGGCAGGCTGCGTGTCTTGGTGCAGAACAAAGTGAAGAGTCGACATGGCACACATCCCTGTGTGCCATGCCTACAAACCACTGCCCTGGCATACATCAGTCACCCCTCTAGCTGGGTCCACTATGCTAGTGGTGAGGGTACAGGTGCATGAGCCCTGTACCCCTACCGTGCCCAAGTCCATTCCTGGCACTGTAAGTGCAGTGCTGCCATTAAGAGTATATGGTGCTGGGAGGTTGTCATTACGAACTCCACAGCACCATAATGGCTACACTGAAAACTGGGAAGTTTGGTATCAAACTTCTCAGCACATTAAACCCACACTGATGCCAGTGTGGGATTTAATGTAAAATGCACGACAGAGGGCATCTTAGAGATGCCCCCTGAAACCCGACCAACTTCTAGTGACCTGACTGAGTGGCTGCTTAGGCTGCCACCAACAGACATGTTTCTGGACCCCTGGGTCGAGAGCCTGCTGCTCTCGGGGGCCTGAAACAATGCACATCCTGGGACGAGGTGCCAAGCCTCCTCCCCCAGGATGGGCAGGGTTCACGAAGAGGAAGCTTCAAAGGCATGCCGCCTTTGTGAGCCTCCCAAGGCCCATTACTGCTTTCAGCAACTGGTCCCCACGGGTTCTACCCCCCACTTTGGGCGGGAGAACCGGCGGGAAAAACAAGTGAGGGAAAGAGGTGTGCCCACCTCTGCCAACTCCACCCCTCAGGTGGGGGAGGCGAGGTGAAGCACAACTCCGAGTCCCCGCCATCTTGAGGATGGGGGGACCCAACCAACCAGGTACAGGCTCCTTCCCCCCTCCCACTGGAGGGTGGCACGATAGGGGGTGTACCCACCCCAGGGAAGGGACCCATTGGTCCCTGACCTCTACCTACCTGTAACGCCCCTAAATCTAGTATTTAGGGGGCACCCTGAACCTTGCTTCCTCAGATCCAGCCGACTAACAAGAAGAAAAGAAGAAGGACCGAACAGCCGTGCAGCCTTCTAACAAGAAGAAGACACCAACTGACTTAGCCCCAGCCCTACCGGCCTGTCTCCCCTCGAACCTGCTCCTGCGAAATCCCGGTGTGTCCTGCAGCCAGCAACCTCAAAAACCCCGGAGGACCTGCCTGCCTTCACTTTCAAGACTGCTTCTCCCGTAAACACCGGACTTGTTCAAACTGCAGCTTCTGGCTCCGGCCGGATACCGCGAATCCAGCCCACTCTGCACCCGCCGAACCCGGCCCGAGCTCGAGTGGAAAAACACCACCAGGAGGTCACCCCGGCGATCCGGACCCGAGATCCGGCGACTCCTGACCTACCTCAAGCCTCCAGACGATGCCTGCAGCCTCAATCCAGAGGATCCCCTCTACCACGACCAGAGCAGGTAAGACTTTCCGACGTCCCAAGGCACCCCTGCACCCGACGCCCCACGGCCTTGTGTACCCAAACCAACAGTGCCTAACCAACCCAAGACATTTCAACTTACCCCTCGAAGTGGTGGTCGCACCCAGAAGATCCTCGTCCCCGAGCCTGCAGTGTTTCTTCTAACCGGAGGCGCTCCATTGAAAACAACAGGGCACCCGACCTCAAAACAGCACCCTGCACCCTGCACCCGGCCGCCCTAGTGCCGCTGAGGGTGCACATTTGGTGCTAATTTGGTTCCCAATTTGCCCTGACCTAAACCCTAGGAGCTTTGCTCCCACAACCCAGTGGCCTGCTTGCCAGCCGCCACCAACCGGAGGCCCCCTATCCTCCATAGGATAACATTGGGCCTCAACACTCTGCACCCGGCCGCCCTAGTGCCGCTGAGGGTGAAACAAAAGTGCATCACTGACCCTGGGGGACACCCGAGTCTACCCCCAAAACCTTAACTCCCACAGCCGATTACTTACCTGTGAACCAGTAACCTGTTTTTCCTCCATAGGATAACATTGACACTTTTTCTTCCAAAAAACGACAGTGTGGAGTTTTGAAAACTAAAGATATTCTTTAAAAATCATACAAATAACCAAAACGTAATTGCTTACCTGTTTGCAGGAAATGTCCCAGTGCTGAATCCAGGTATCCAGCACTGAGTTAGAAAAGTAACGTAAAAAGTAACTTACCTGCAATTTACTGAAAAAGCCTATTCATTCCAATGTACTGCATTTACTAAGCATTGCAATCTACTGCATGCCCTGTAAATGCAAACAAATACAATTTCTATTGCTTTTAAAACTGTTCAACATATAGCATCTTATCACTGTAAAGTATTTCATGCTTACCTGTGCCAAGCCTGCTTGGTTCTAAAATAAAACAGTATATTTTTGTATACAAAACAATTGGCCTAGAGTTCAGTTCTTGAGTGTGTGAATTCATTTGCTGACTGAGTGTGTACATCAAATGCTTAACACTGTCCTCTGATACTGCCTTACTGCTCGACCAAGCTACCACCAGTAGAGAGTAAGGTTCTATCTAACTTTAACCTCTGCCTACCTTTGGAGTCACCTGGACCCTATACACAGTATACCTCATTTTGGTGTGGTTTATATATAGCCAGTTTCTTACAACCCATAGAACAGAAGCCTCAATAAACCCATGGTACTGCATCCATAGTAAACCCATGGGACTGAATCCATAGTAAACCCATGGGACTGAATCTATGACTATCTAGATATCCATAACATCACAAATCTATGCGTACATCGCCAGGTTGCTTTCTATTATAAAAGATGAGCATCCTGATAGATTGACACCGCTGACACCGAGGGTCCGTGCAATGCCGAGAGATCACCACGCAGCGGCCTGACATCTCGTGAGGGGTGTCCAGCTCGTGACCAAGATGGGGTCCTTCACTCTTTCCCATCAGGTAATAGGGTTGGATTGTCCCTTGGAGGGATTCTTGGCTCTACACCTACATACACTCGAGGTACACTTACAGTAAAGTTCGCATCTTAGGAGCACGCTAGATTACTGCCTTGTGTATATGCCTGCATATATTAATTGTTTTAGCAACACGGTAGAACTCTATGTACTATTTATGCTCTTGGTGCTTGTAATCACATTTATCTGCTTCTGTCTCAATCATTGCAGCACATGTATTTTATGCAAGAATAACATTGGTTCAATAAAGATTATTGAAAACGTCCCAGTGTGTATTTTCTGTATATTTCTCTGAGAACCAGTGAGCACGAGTGACTGAGCGAAAGGTTCTGTACTGTTTCCACGATCAATGAGGGATCAGGATAGTCCTGTTCAGTGGTTGCCAGAAACCATTCGCTCCCTGGTAAGGTTGGGGGAGGGGGGGCTTACGGTGGCACTGAGTTAGTTGGTCTATAGGACGACATATCCTGCGGGGGTGTCCGGAATCAGTCTTGATACCAAGCCGTTAGTTAATGTTGTCCAAATAATGCGCAGGTCCTAGGGATTAGTAGGAACTACACGACATGGCGCCACCAACGTTTGTTAGGCACTTATTTAGCAGTCAAATCTGAGTAGTTCAGTCGTGCTTTCTCAGAGACCCCTACTCACATTCTTACAGGAGAGGTCCGTAGTGGGAAGGGAAATCTGCCTCAGGTGAGTAGGTACGCCTATGTATTGGCTGGAGGTTAAATTAAGTTTGAAGGATTAGAAGTTCCCACATTGTGCATACCATATCTCTATACAACATCTGTTAAATACCACTACTGCAACAATGACTGAACATGACAAGAACATTGGGGATCAGTTAGTGGGACCCAATATTTCAGAAAATTGCAGACAGGCAGTTACCATGAAATTATTACAACATGGCCTTCCGGCGACAGGAGGAGAAGTTACCTTTGTGGTCGAGGCACACAAAGCATTCAGAACAGAGGTATTCTTTTCATAGGTAAAATTCCCACCTGCAGATCCATACTCACAGTTATTTCATAAATACATTGAAGATGAACAACTTGAAGAATATTCCCTTGGATGCGTCGGACGCGAGGGAGCCGTCGGACGCATCAGTGCTCATGTGCGTCGGACGGCTTCCGCGCGTCTGACGCCATGGCACAGGGAATCCCTCTGTTGCAGGCACCAGAGGGATTCCCTTTACCCACCCCCCCCCAAGAGCCTCGGGAGCTGGGGAAGAGCTTCCCCAGCTCCAGAGGCCCCCCCCCCCCGGTTTCCCTGAAATGACGATCAGCGCGCACGTCGCGCTGGGGTCATTTCAGTGAAATCGAAACTGAAATGAGCCAAGAGGCTCATTTCAGTTTCGCTCTACGTGCTCAGTGGGCTATCTCAGCCCCCTGAGCACGTAGAAAGTCAGGATAGGTATCGTTGGAAAGGGGAGAATCTCCCCTTTCCAATGGTACCCCTCCGTAGTGGATCCCTGCTTGGTACCCCTCCCTAGTGGATCCCTGCTTGGGGATTGCAGATGGGGCAGTAGCCCCCAATCTCCCCCCCCCCGGGGGGGCAGAAAGCCCACTAGATACCAGGGATTTTTTTTACATTATAATTAGGGGTGGGGGCTGCCCAATATGGGCATGCCAATGTCCCCACCCCCCCCGGCCGCAAAATGACAGTCTTTCTGCCCCTCTGGGGAGAAGATGGGGGCAGTAGCCCCCAATCTGCCCACCCGGGGGGGGCAAAAAGCCAACTAGATACCAGGGATTTTTTTTAAATTATAATTTGGGGTAGGGGCTGCCCAATATGGGCATGCCAATGCCCCCACCCCCGCCGCAAAAGTACAGTCTTTCTGCCCCCTGGGGGCAGATCGGGACAGTAGCCCCAAATCTGCCCCCCTGGGGGCAGAAAACCCAATAGACACTAGTTTTTTGTTCACCCGATGAATTTAGGGGTGGGGGTTGCCCAAGATGGGCATGCCAATGCCCCCACCCCTCCCCCCCACAAAATTCCAGTCTTTCTGCCCTGCCAGGGGGACAGAAAGCACCCTAGATGCCAGGGATTATTTTTTTTATAGGCCCGGGGTGGGGGCTGCCCACTAAGTGCCAGGGATTTGTTTTTTTTATATAGGTAGGGGTGGGGGTTGCTTAGAATGGGCATGTCAATGCCCCCACCCCAAAAAAAAATGCTACAGTCTCTCTGCCCCCCCCCCGGGAGGCAGATTGGGCAATAGCACCTTATCTGCACCCCCCGGGGGGGCAGACAGCCCACTAGCCACTAGGGATTTTTTTTCCAAAGTTCGGGGTGGGGGCTTCCAAGAATGGACATGCCAATGCCCCAACTCAACCCAAAAAAGATGCCACAGTCTTTCTGCCCCTCCCAGGAGGCAGATGGGGGCAGTAGACCCTGATCTGCCCCCCGGGGGGGGGGCAGAAAGCCCACTATGCGCCAGCGATTATGCTGGCTTTTTTATACGCAGGGGTGGGGGCTGACCAGAATGGGCATCCCAATGCCCCTGACCCCCCAAAAGAATAGCCATAGTCTTTCTGCCCCCCTCGGGGGCATATCGGGGCAATAGCCCCTGATTTCCCCCCTCCCCAGGGCGGCAGAAAGCCCACTATGCACTGACTTTTTTGGGGGAATCTGCCTACCTGTGGATTTTGGGTACTAGCGCAGCCAGCACCTAGGGAAACATAGCAAACCTATATATTTTTGAAAACTAGACACTGAGGGGAATCTAGGATGGGGTGACTTGTGTGGCTCTCACTAGGTTCTGTTACCCAGAATCCCTTGCAAACCTCGTACTTAGTTAAAAAAACCACATTTTCCTCACATTTCTGTGATGGAAAGTTCTGGGATCTGCATGGATCCCCAAGCTTCCACCCACCACGCATTCCCCAAAGGCTTCTGAGAAAAATGGTACCTCACTTGTGTGGGTAGGCCTAGTGCCCGCGACAGGAAACGGCCCAAAATGCAACGTGGACACACCACATTTTTACAGTGAAAGCTGACCCTTTTTTTTGCAAAGTGCCTAGCTGTAGATTTTGAACCCTAGCTCTGCCGGCACCTAGGGAAACCAAGCAAACCTATACATTTTTGAAAACTAGACACCCAGGGGAATCCAGAATGGGGTGACTTGTCTGGCTCGCACCGAGTTCTGTTACCCAGAATCCCTTGCAAACCTCAAAAGTTGTCCAAAAAAACACATGTTCATTACATTTCCGTGGTGGAAAGTTCTGGAATCTGTGTGGATCCACAAAATTCCACCCACCCCGCATTCCCCAAAGTCTTCCGAGAAAAATGGTACCTCACTTGTGTGATTGGGTCAAGTACCCGCGACAGGCAAGGGCCCAAAACCTATTGAGGCGACATCAAAATGACCTATCACAAAACAACCTGGTTTTGCAAGGGGGGTCCCATGAGTTTTTGGCCCCGGGCTCGGCGGCCATCTAGGGAAACCTACCAAACCCACACATTTCTGAAAACTAGACACCCGGAGGAGTCCAGCAAGGTATGGCTTGTGTGGGTCCCCCAAAATGTCCTTACCCAGAATCCCCTTCAAACTTCAAATTTAGCTGAAAAAAAATAACTTTTTTCTCAAATTTCTGTGCTGGAAAGTTCTGAAATCTGCGTGGATCCACAAATTTCCTTCTACACAGCATTCCCCCAGGTCTACCGATAAAAATGGTACCTCACTCGTGTGGGTGGGTCAAGTACCCGTGATCGACAAGGGCCCAAAACCTATTGAGGCAACATCAAAATTACCTATCACAAAACAACCTGGTTTTGCAAGGGGGGTCACCTGAATTTTTGGCCCCGAGCTCGGCGGCCATCTTGGGAAACCTACCAAACCCACACATTTATGAAAACTAGACACCCGGGGGAGTCCAGCGAGTTATGGCTTGCGTGGGTCCCCCAATGTTTCCCTACCCGGAATGCCCTGCAAAACTCAAATTTAGCTGAAAAAACCACATTTTCCACATATTTTTGGGTGGAATCACCGGAACACTGGTCCAGCGACTGGTGGCCACAAACCCTCGGCCCTTGCCCAGTGCCAAGACAGTCAGTTCGGAACTTAGGTATTCAAATGGACAATCAATTGTCAATGAAAGACCAGGTCAACCACCTAATTGGCTCCTGCTTTGGCATCATGCGAAATTTGCGCAAAGTTTTTAAATGGCTTTCGATGACAGCCAGGAAGCCATTAGTCCAGGGACTGATTATCAACCGCATGGACTATGGAAACGCTTTGTTGTCTTCAATAAATGAAGATCTTCTCACTAGGCTCCAGGTTCTGCAGAATACTGCTGCCAGGCTAGTGCTGAATCTCCCGTCGGGATCCCCTTCGGCACCCAACTTGAGACTTCTTCACTGGCTTCCTGTTAGAAAGCGGATTCGTTTCTAGATTCTCTGCCTAACGCATAAGAGCATGTATGGCAGTGGTCCTGACTACTGGAATAAGAAACTCAGTTGGTACCGGCCTTGCAGGGCTCTGAGATCCAGCAACAAATCTCTTCTAACACCCCTCAAAATTCGTGCCATAAGAAAGGGAGTAAGATCTTATTCCTTTCTTGCTCCCGCTTTTTGGAATAAACTGCCTCTAGACTTGCGTATTATCTCTGACCACAATCGTTTTCGCAGGGAGCTAAAAACATGGCTGTTTGACAACTAACTGACTTTCCCCGTCCAAACCAACTCCTGAGTACTCCGCAAGCGCCGTGAGACTTCCGGGTGATATGTGCGCTAAATAAATACTCCTGATTTGATTTGGGTTTGGTAGGTTTCCCTAGATGGCCGCCGAGCCCGGGGCCAAAAACTCATGGGACCCCCTTTATAAAACCAGGTTGTTTTGTGATAGGTAAGTTTGATGTCGCCTCAGTAGGTTTTGGGCCCTTGCCTGTCGCGGGTACTTGACCCACCCACTCAAGTGAGGTACCGTTTTTATCGGGAGACCTTGGGGAATGCTGGGTGGTAGGAAATGTGTGGATGCACGCAGATTCCTGAACTTTCCCACACAGAAATTTGAGAAAAAAGTGATTTTTTTCAGCTAAATTTGAGGTTTGCAAGGGATTCTGGGTAGGGAAATGTTGGGGGACTCACACAAGCCATACCTTGCTGGACTCCCCCGGGTGTCTAGTTTTCAGAAATGTGTGGGTTTGGTAGGTTTCCCAAGATAGCCGCTGACCCTGGGGCCAAAAACTCATGGGACCCCCCCTCGCAAAACCAGGTTGTTTTGTGATAGGTAATTTTGATGTCGCCTCAATAGGTTTTGGGCCCTTGCCTGTTGCGGGTACTTGACCCATGCACACAAGTGAGGTACCATTTTTCACGGAAGACTTTGGGAAATGCGGAGTGGGTGGAATTTTGTGGATCCACGCAGATTCCAGAACTTTCCACCACAGAAATGTGAGGAAAATTTGTTTTTTTCTTACAAATTTTGAGGTTTGCAAGGGATTCTGGGTAACAGAACCTGGTGAGACCCCATCCTGTATTCCCCTGGGTGTCTAGCTTTCAAAAATGTATAGGTTTGCTAGGTTTCCTTAGGAGCCGGCAGAGCTAGGGTTCAAAATCTACAGCTTGGCACTTTGCAAAAAAAGGGTCTGTTTTCCCCTTGAAAATGTGGTGTGTCCACGTTGCGTTTTGGGCCGTTTCCTGTCGCGGCCACTAGACCTACCCATACAAGTGAGGTACCATTTTTCTCGGAAGACTTTGGGAAATGTGGGGTGGGTGGAACTTTGTGGATCCACGCAGATTCCAGAACTTTCCACCACAGAAATGTGAGGAACATGTGTTTTTTTTTTTGTTTTTACAAAGTTTGAGGTTTGCAAGGGATTCTGGCTAACAGAACCTGGTGAGAGCCAGACAAGTCACCCTATCCTGGATTCCCCTGGGTGTCTTGTTTTCAAAAATGTATAAGTTTGCTAGGTTTCCCTAGGTGCTGGCAGAGTTAGGGTTCACAATCTACAGCTAGGCACTTTGCAAGAAAAGGGTCAGTTTTCACTGTGAAAATGTGGTGTGACCACGTTGCGTTTTGGGCCGTTTCCTGTCGCGGGCACTAGGCCTATCCACAGAAATGAGGTACCATTTTTCTCAGAAGACTTTTGGGAACGTGGGTTTGGTGGAATTTTGTGGATCCAGGCAGAGTCTAGAACTTTCAACCACAGAAATGTGGGGAAAATGGGTTTTTTTGACAAATTTTGAGGTTTGCACGGGATTCTGGGTAACAGAACCTGGTGAGAGCCAGACAAGTCACCCCATCCTGGATTTCCCTGGGTGTCTAGTTTTCAAAAATGTATAGGTTTTCTAGGTTTCCCTAGGTGCTGGCAGAGTTAGGGTTCAAAATCTACAGCTAGGCACTTTGCAAAAAAAGGGTCAGTTTTAACTGTAAAAATAAAGAGCATCCACGTTGCGTTTTGAGCCGTTTCCTGTCGCAGTCACTAGGCCTATCCACACAAGTGAGGTACCATTTTTTATCGGGAGACTTAGGGTAACACAGAATTGTAGAGCAACTGTTATTACCTATTGACTTTCGATGCATTTATGCCTTCCAAATGAAAGACAATGTGTAAAAAAGAAGTCATTTTGAAAAATGACCTATAAATCTCATGCTAGTATGGGTACTCACAATTTTGGAAATGTGCAAATATCTACTGTTTCTAAACTCTATATTTTGTTCCAATTTCAGAAATACATAGGTGTCTTTCATACCTATTTTTCCATGTATATATGTTCCCAAATTAATTGCTATATACCCGGTACATAATAAAAAACCATTGCAAGACACTGCTCAGTTATTGGCTCTGGGTTCGTCGAGTTCTTGGTGAACCTACAAGTCCTATATATCCCCACAACCAGAAAGGTCCAGCTGATGTAACGGTATATTGCTTTCAAACAGTTGTCATAATTAGAAAAAGTTACAGGTGAAATCATTGACACAAATGGCTGTTTTTTTCAACTAATTTTCAATTTTTCCTATATTCAACTGTTAGTTTCTATAAAGAAACCTTGAAGGATCTACATAAATGACCCCTTGCTAAATTCAGAATTTAGTCTACTTTTCTAAAATGTATAGCTTTCCAGGATCCATTATTGCTTTCATACCCATTTCTACCATTAACTGGAAGGAGTTGAAAGCACAAAAAATAGCAAAAATAGGCTATGTCCCAGAAAAATGCCAAAACTGTGTAAAAAAATGTGGTTTTCTGACAAAAGTCTGCTTGTCCCTGAAATCTGGGAAAATTGTGATTTCAGCACCACAACCCCTTTGTTGATACCATTTGCAGGGAAAAAACCAGACGCTTTCATCTGTAGCCGTTTTTCCAATTTTTCCACAAAAAATAAAATGTTGCTATATTTTGGCTAATTTCTGGGTCCCCTCCATGGGAATCCACAAACCCTGGGTACCTTTAGAATCCCCATGATGTTGGAAGAAAAGGACGCAAATTTGGCGTGGATACCTTATGTGGTCAAAAAGTTACAGGGGCCTAAGCACGAACTACCCCAAATAGCCAAAAAATGGCTTAGCACAGGGGGGGGGGAAAGGCCTAGCAGCGAAGGGGATATTTACCATACGTGGACTTAGAAGCCCCGTTAACTTCCCAAGAGCGCATTCATTGGTTTAAAGTCGCCCTACCCCACACCACAGAACACGTGAGACTTGGTCCGCTCAGCAGAGAAGGAGCGGCATGGCCAGTATTAGCTTCATATGCACCGTACCTAGATATTGCTGTCTTGACACCAGCAGGGATGCGCATACTGTACAGAGATTTAGTAAAAATTTACAGAAATCTAACACAATATGTAATGTGAACATTGACAGTACAACCTGTGGTGGCTGCTCAGGCTACACAACCACATGTGGCTACCACAGGTATTAGTCCGCAAACACTGAAGGCAATTATGGGAAAGGTTCCCAACAGTCAGGAGCAAATTCCGTTCTGAATAGCACAAAAAACAGCATTGCTTGAAGCAGTTTTTCCCCATACGGGCCCGCAGGAAAAACACATTATATTGACATTTTGCTTGCCCATGGGGATGGCTCCCCCGATAGAAGTTTGCACCACTTGGGGCACAGTCTTCGCTGTCGTATACACCAGGATACATGGTACCCCTTCGATAGCAGTCATACCAGAAGTACTGAAACAAATTCCGAATGAGTACGGGGCAGAGCCTGCCTTAGATCTGGGAATGAAACTGGTGGGCAACTTTGCCCAAGTATCGACAATTGTGTTGAGCAACATAAAAGGGGAGGCAGCAGCGGTGGCTAAATGCCAACACCGTAGGGAATTCACTCCCGCACAGCAGGAGCGCGAATTACCTAAGATTATTGAAGAAACATACGCCTTTTTAGGCAGAGATAATCTGGCAGCCAAACCTGGGAAACCAATAGTTAAGCGTAATTCTGAGAAGGATAACTACAAGCGAGCACCCGATTCTTCAAAATAGAAATGGGGGGGTGTGGCCAAGATGGCGACGGAGTAAGACTTATTTCTCCTCCGCACCGTCTCTGCCGCGCTGAAACTTTTCCACCACCCTGGGTATAGATAAACCTCAGCCAGACTTCAAATGCAGCTAAGTGGGGGCAGACTCCCGACCCCTCCTACAGAGAGAATGTGACCTCCCCGGCACATAGGATTCCGAAATCAACAAGACGGGCTCAGGCCTGGAGCTAGGGCCGAGGCCAACCCGGAGGCGCCAGCTGCGGCCACTGCCCTCGGAGGGGAGTGAGAGTGGCGTTTGTGGTGTCCCCGGCTCTGCCCCCCACAGGTTGGAGACTGCCCTCGTGAAGGTACGAGACGATGGTTCACCCTCCTTGGGAGAAACACACCACGGGGTTGGGCGGACCCCCCCGGGCCTCACCGAGAGGAGGTGCGGAGACGCGACTGGAGGAGCCTCATGCTGACCCAGATTCCTGGAGGGTGCAGTGTGGATGGGGCGGTGCCGCACGGAACGGAGGAACTGAGCGCTAGACGGGGGGGCCTGAGAGCACTCCGGAGATGACAAGAGGGACGACGCTAGAGAAAAATGATGCCGACTCCCACCGAGGCGCAGATGGCCTTGGCCAGCGTCCATAGGCGAAGCCCTGACTGGCAGAGGGAAGGCCCACTGAGCAGAGACGCCCCCCGTCCAGCCCAAACGCAGAGGGGAAGGAAGCACACCAAGTCGCATATGCCGGAGAAATAAAGAGAGGTAGTATAGGGAAAGGCCCAGTAGACTTGGATTCCGAGGCCTACAGAGGGGCCCATAACGGAGACAGTGGTGAGACAGGCCCTGTCGGATCTTGGAGCCTGGGGATGGGGACTAACTCGGACATCGGGAGATAAGAGCTGTGCACCCCCTAACAAATTCGAGGTAAGAGGTGCGGGGCCAGTCGCGGGCACCCCTGGCTGAAGCGGGAGAGCGGGTGAGGGGCCTGGAGCTTGGGGGCACCCCTGGGCAAGGAAGAGCCACACCAGCCTCTAAGCAGCAGCAAGAACAGCCAGCGAGGGAATAGCCAGCCCAGAGCGACCCTGGGAGCACCCAGACCGCCCTGACAGCTACAACATAAGAGACAATAAAAGGCTTGACCCAGAAAAACATGACTGATTATCCCCGACCTCTGGCGGGACCAGCCCCGGGTCCAGGGGCTGCCTTTGAACCGGAGGAAACCCCTACTCACAAGAGTCACGCCTGAGTAGCTGGGGCACACAACCCTCAACCTCACTTCGCACACGAAACAAGACTGCCCCAATTTCGCTTGTGGGAAGCTCCCCATCATAGCATCGGACAGCAGAAGAGAGGGGAAGGAAAGAGATCTCTTCGAGTCTGGGCCCCGGGGTTTGCTCGGGACCCGTGTGCCCCCCGGGGGTGGGGAGTGCCGGGGACCATTATAGGACACTTCTCCCCCAACCAGAAACCTGGACTTACAGAACAAATGGCGTCCGCGAGGGCAAAGAAAGGGAGCTCTTTCAAAGACATGCTCATGAAACCAGGGGGTCCCCCAAGAGGAAGAGAACAGGGGGGGCACCGAGCAGAGTGACCTTATCCTCAGTAGAGGATCCGGAGGCCCCGGTCACACGCCCATACCTCGAAGTCCTGATCTCAGGCTTGAAAGAAGACCTCCTGGCAGTCAAAAGGGAACTTATAATTGAGCTGCAAGTGGTCCAAAAGGAAGTGATGGACAATTGGTGAAAGAGTGGACACTTTGGAGGAGAGGGATGCATCTCGAGACGAAGAAATAGAGCAACTGCAACAAGAAATCATCCACTTGTCAGAGCAACAACTGGACCTTCAAGCACATGCGGAGCATTCAAGGCACAGAATGGCAGCAAGGTTCAAAAACACTGCACTACCCAGTCTAGTCACTAATGTATTATAACACACGTATTGCCCGCCTCAAATGACCAGCTGCCACATGGCCACAAATGAAATACAGTTTGGACAGAAAGATGAGAGGCAATACAAATTATATGGTGATATGTCAGTGTTCAATAACAGTTCTTTCACAGGTTTTTTGTTGTGCGTAGAAGATTCTTTATTTCTTATATTCTTGTGACAAGTAGGTACAGCCAACGCGTTTCGCCCTACAATGGGCTTCTTCAGGGCTGTAAATATGTACAATGACGTTTGTTTTAAAAATTTGGTTCTTGTTCCAATAAGATATTTTTAAAGTATTTCCAGCGTGGTTAGGGTGACTCAAACATTTAAGAAGAAAAGAGCCAGCTGTGAAAATTTGTGAAAAGGAAACAAAGAAAGAAACAAAAAAGTGCCAAAGACTGTGTAAAATTTGAAAGCTAAGCTTAACTTTATATAAAAAAAGTTCCTTCAGGCAATACAAGGCTGAGAGATAGTGTGAGCTCGATAAACAGAGTCCAGCCAGAAGTAGGTAGCCATAGGGTGTAGTGACGGGCGGGCAAGAAACATGCCCCCCTGTTCAATTTTTAACTCTACCCGAGCACCTGCCCATGGTGTCATTCCACAGTAAGTTCTAAAAAGTTAGGAGTTTCTAAGTTGTTAGTGCTTACCAAAATATTAAAGTAAGCACTGTTCAAGAATTTTTGGTGAGAAACGCCAGCATCAAATTACGTTAATATCGTCCCTTGGTCAGTCATGTAGGTACTTCAAATGCATCAAGTGTTGTACTCTGGTAGCCTAAACATGGAGAAAAATCGTTTAAACTCAGCGCGATTCACCAACCGTATATCATTATTGGTACCAATCACCTAATAAACATTTCTATCAGGCCTCAACGTGCGTAATCATCCCACAATCTGATCGATAAAATAAGGAATTGCAGATTATGCAATTGATTCGTCGCTTAGGCTTAGTGTGGTCAAAAATGTGCTTCACATGCAGTGCCTGAGTAAAATACATTAACGGTATTAGGGTGGCTAGTGGTGGCAAAAGAGTTTTGAAAGGCAATGCCCAACCGCTGTCTACAGTAAAGCAACTCGACGACTAGCGATCAAGAGGAGTAAGCGTACTATTCATTTTCAATAATCATACCTTAGTAAAAACGTTTAGGAGTTGATCAGCGGTATCTCCCTTGTCGCCTCAGGCGTTTCCAAGTCCGTGGGTCATTTCCTGAGAAGTACAGTAACAAAGGGGATCCTTTTGTGTGTTTGGAAGGAATATATATGCATGAGGTGGTAGTGTTAAAATAATCATGCACACCTCCTAATAATCACTAGATTGGTTTCCAAAAATTATTTTTAACCCAGAACAGCCTAGTCACAAATCTGTAAAGAGGGAGCAGTCCTAGACTCACCCTGTGGTAACTATCAACTACGGCGGTGGTGGAGATAAAACGCGATTAATTCACCATTTTTTAAAAACCAAGATAAAGGTCAGCGTAATGCTATCAGTATCCAGAATAACTCTATTCAATAAGCGATTAAGCTCAAAATGAAGATCAGACGCCCACCTGGGTTACTGATTCCTCGTGTTTGTAAAACCAAGCTCATTTCAAGAGGTACACTTTTAGAAGCAAAAAAAACTCTGTCCAGTAGGTGAGTTAAATGCAATTTAAAAACAAAAGTCCACTTGCATGGAACGTAGAATCTACCCCGTTGTTGTTAATAAAATAGCTCCTGCTACGTCGAGTCGCTCGCTCATTAGTATTTAAGCGTCTTACAAACTAATCCCACCGTTTTCGGACATTGTACTCACGATTAGGTAATAGTTTTTTCCCGTGTACGGTCAAACGTCAACAACCTTGCATCCTTTACCTACCCGGTTTTACATGGTTTCAAAACCGGAAGCTAAAGCATGCAATAGCTAGAACGTTAACCATAAGTCTCGACATAAAGAGACTGACTGCTAATGTGCTTCCGTGGTGGTAACAGTAGTGTCAAAAAGTTACCTTACCAACGCCTGCATCAAGGAATGAGAGGCATGACGTGTTACATCTGTCTATGAAAAAAACATAATGCCTACGAGGCCATACAATCAGTCCTGCCAAGTATCACGCATCAGACGTAACACTAACGCATTTCAGTGTGGTGCTCTGCATCACCACACTGAAATGCATTGTCACGCATAATGCATAGTGGCAGTCTCAGGTGTACATGATGGCTGCAAACGTGAGTGTGGCAGCTGGCTGCAGGCACTGCCTGTGGTCTGCCTGCGCCGGCGCGCTGCTTCCGTGTTCTTGAGGCAGTGATCCCATCTAAGCTATGGCCTGCCAGTCCCAGGCTCTCTGCTACAATGTATCACCCGCGGCCGCGGTGCTGCGCGGCTCTGAGTCAGCCTGCCTGACGTCAAGTCCGTTGCCCAATGAATAGCTAGGGCTCCGCAGGGGTATGTCACATCCTGCTGGCTCCGAGAGCGGGGAGTTTATTGTTCAGGAAGGCGCCAAGGCGGCCGTAAATAATTATGGGGCAGGCAGCGCTGTTGCTCACACATGACGGCCCGGTCACACTGTGTTGTAGGCCATTATAATTAGGCCGCCGCAGCATTCAATTAACATTTCCGAGCCGGCCGCAGAGAGAATTGTGCAGTGACGGGTACGGAGCCATGACTGACCGTCACTGTCAGGTCCAGGTCTCCGTGAGGACAGCAGCAGCCTGGACCGAAGTATAAGGCAGATTGCCGTGGGGGTAGCTCACTCGTGGCATGAGCACCCAGCAGCCTTGTTGCAGTGCAAGTCACCGTCCGGCGATGTGCCAATCACGCTTCCGGCTGAAATTGCCAAGCCGACCAACGGAACAAGCCTGGGGTCCGAGTCAAGTAGACAGTAGAGTGAACAACAAGTAAGTAGACCACCCTCCCCATGTGACAGTACAGTACACAGTGCGTCAGAGATGTGTTAAATTTGGCAGCGCTGCCAGCAGTTGGAGTGGGAGGCTGCAGTGCTCACGAGACCTGACTGTCGTTTGTGAGTGTTGTAACTCACTGTCATGGATGATGTTGTGTTGGGGCCTCTCTCACTGGCAATGGAAGGTACACTGCACTCCGTGACCATCACCCTGCCGCGAATTGCTGAGGGAGGGAGTGACTTTGCAGCGGCCTGGACTGGACCAATTGCTGTGGCTTGCGGCCTCACAACTGAGTGCGGCCGAGTGTGTTAATTAAATTTGCTTTTTAGTGGCAGCACGCGATCAGCTGCTGCAGTACCAGTCGTATTAATAGCTGAAGTTCTTCTACCCTGTGCTATTTTTTATACTCTTTTGGACTGAGGTAAAACACTGGTCAGTCCTGAAATAGCTCACGGAAAATACATCTTGGTATCTGGTGAGATAGTCACTCTTAGAAAACATGTTTCCCCTGTAGCCCCTTTGAAACAATTTTAAGCATTCAGTACCCCAGAAGGGGCTCTAGAAAGATGAGCGTTTCAGAAATAATAATCTCTAAGCGAGGGTGGGTGTTTGTTTTTTACACAGCATCTAATACGGGCAGGCACCTGTTTCCAAGCAATCCTATTTTGTAGGTAACGGAGCTGAGTACATGAAGATCGGGTGATTTGACAAGGATCACACAATATTGATAAGTGGAGAGACAGATCGTCACTCACGGAGGTTTCCAGATTCTGTGTAGGACAATTTATTCTTGGGACAAGATCTTAGAGCTTCTTATTGCTCAAATACGTGTAATTTCATATATTTACATGTTTCCCTAGTCTTTGATACTTGATTTTGCGCACGAGAAAGTGTCACTCATAGTCCTTGAAATGTCACTCATAATTGCACTGAAATTATGAAAATGTCACACCTAGCTATCTGAAACCTTGGCAGCTATGTACAATTTGCCCGTGAGGTGAAGATGTAAAAGTAGAAAGAGAAAGCATTTAGTCATGAAGAGGACAGAGTCATAGAGTTCTCGCATGTGGACTCATTGCTATGCATAGGACTCAAGCATTCTATAAATGATGTTAGGTGGCTTAAAATTAGTAATCGTCCATGTGAGAAGGTGGCCTGGTATATGCTGTCCACTAATTAAAGTGGGCACCCTGTACCAGTCCACACCACCCTTATGATGTATGAGGTCAAAGATAACCTTATTGAAAGCTATCCTAGTGGTAGCTATGGAGAGCAGCCTTCAGGCTTAATCTTGAAGGAATGTAAAGCAGCTTGTTTTACCAGAATATCACCTCCTGAAAGACTAAATGAAAGGAGAACCACACAGTAGTTATATAAAAATATGTATGTATTAATATAACATTCTCTACTAGTCTCTACACGAGATTAGAACACAAAGCACAGAATACTGAATCAATAGAACATTTATAAGTAGCACAATACACAGCGGACTCCAGGGGGAGACAGAACCATATACTAAAAAAATGGTATAACAATTTCAACTTGACTAGACACAGTGCCAAGAGCACGTAGAATCGCTGGGACCCCAAGGAACCACCCAAGGCAGTGACACAGGGAGCCCACGGAGGACGGGTGTAGTGAGGAAACACGACCGTGTGCTCCGTACAACTCTATGGGAAAGTCGCAGTTGCAAAGTTATAGTTTAAGGACACTTCTACGAGGACTTCAAGCAAACCCTTGGGAACATAGGAGGTTTTAGAGCCAACCCACCAGTGAGTACCGAGGTACCCATGTTACCTATCCCAGAGCAGCCGGGTGCATAAGGATCAAGTGGTGTCAGAAACCTTCGTCGTTTTCAATTTGAGAGGCGCAAAGAAGTACTGCTGCCGGGAAGGCGAAGAGTGTCCGGTGGAATCCAAGCCTGGATTCTAGGTGAGAGGAACCTGAAAGCAGAGGGGACAGAGTCTGGGTCACTTCAGATGATCAGGGGCTCGGTAGTCGAATGCCCACCGATGTCGGAGGCTTCAGGTGCGAAGAAGGGATGTTTGACTCTGCAGCCACGGGGACCCGGAGATGTTGAGGACAACCAGGATCCGGAGGTGAGCTGTACCACGAAGGATGTTGAGTGCTGAGGGGTCAATGTCCGGCTGGAACGCCAACAAGCCTTGGCAAATGCAACCCACGCAGGAAGGACAAACAGGTTACGGTGTGGACCAGCAAGGTCCAGGTGACTCTCCAAGCAATGGGGAGTCAGGGCACGTCTGGAGCGACCAGGGAAGCCCAAGAACAAACAAGGTGACCCTCGCCAGGACCCACAGGCCAACAGACCAGGGATCGCGAGGAGACCTCAAGCAAGTCTGCAAAGCACCAGCCCACGGAGCACTCAGTGGGAGGAGGCCGGATTTCTTCAGTGCAAATAGTGCTCGGGGTTAGGACTACTCGGAGTCCAATGCACAAGTTTAGGGGTCGCCAACAAGCATATGCACTTTCAAGTGTACGCGGTGCACAGGGCTTCGGGTCACGCAGTCCCCACGAGGGATACTGGTCTCAAAATCGCTGAGAGGGCAGATCGACCTCAGGGACCTTCGGAAACCCACCTCCTGTGTTGCTGAAATCTTCGGAGTCCTCAGGAGCTTGGGAGATGCAAGCCAGTCAGATGCGCTTAGGTGCCTGCTAGTGCAGGGGAGTAACTCCTTTACTCCAAGGGAGAGTCTTCAGTCGTCCAGCGTCGTGCAGACAGTCGAAGTACTTGGTTTCTTCTTAGTAGAATCTTGTCCAGGTAAAATCTAAAGTCCTGTAGCCAGGTAACCCACTTTATACCCACAGGAAAGGGTTGGACAGATTCAGGGGACCCTCCTAGGGGAGGGGCAGGACAGAGGGGTGGCTACACCCATGTCCTTTGTCCAGTTTTGCACCAGAGCAGGAGCCAATGGCTCCTGGAACTGGTTTGAGCTGGACTATGCACAGGGACACCAAATGTGCCCCCAGTGCAGACTTTCTGGCACTCTCAGAGTGCACCCACCCAGCCCCAATACACTAAACCTTGTCTGGGAAGTGGTCACACCTCCCTGTGACAGGATGTCTATTGTCATGCCTTCCTCTGCTCGAGCTTGGCTCAGCAGCAGGAGAGCAGAATCGTGTGTGTGGCTGGCAGCGTCCATTTTGTGCTGCCCTGGTCAAAAAAGCTGGTACTGGGTAGACCGGTGACCCACAGTAGTGGTTTCAGAAGGGTGGAATCATACCTCCCACACCAGTTACTGGTGGGGAGGTATGATTCCAAGGTGTTTGACACCAAATACGACATGTTTCTAAGCAGCCATTTTAAAGTTAGCATTTACCGCGAGGTTATAATGCAACTTAATCTATATGTCTGGCTGCATCACAGACAACCCCAGAGAATGGTCTCCGAAGGCTGCAGAGGGGCTCTGCTCATGCAGGGGCACCCTCTCACGTAAAACCCAGCACCCTGCCTTCAGGATTGATAAGGCCTGCCATAGGGGTGACTGATAGGTTTTTAAGTGTAGTGATTTAGATAGATATAGTGAACCTATATCTAAGTAAGTGGTGCAAGCACCAGCTTACACAGGCTGCTGTAGCAGACCTGTTGTGTTATTTTGAATGGCCTCTCATGGGTGGCATAATACATGCTTCAGCCCAGGGGAGGCCTCTGGGGTACCTATGCCCTGGGTACATGGTGTACCATATACTAGGGACTGATAAGGGTACCCCAGTATCCAATCTGGAGTGTACCTAAAGTACATACATAGCAATTTAAGGGAGAAAGCAGATAGACTGGGGTCCTGGATAGCAGGATCCCAGTCAGACTAGTCCAAAAACAGTGAGACATCAGCAAAAAGTGGGGGTAACCATAAGAAGCAGATACTACTTTCCTACACAACATTAAACAGCAAGGACATTAAACTAACCTTGACCAGTTGAGTCTTCATGTTCTAAGTAGAAATATCTGGAGAGTCCATCTGCATTGGCATGGTTACTCCCAGGTCTATGTTCCACTGTATAGTCCATCCCCTGTAGGGAAATGGACCACCTCAAGAGTTCTGGGGTTTCACCCTTCATCTGTTTTAGCCATAAGAGGGGCTTATGGTCTGTCTGAACAATGAAGTGAGTGCCAAACAGGTATGGCCTCAGCTTCTTCAGAGCCCAAACCACAGCAAAGGCTTCCCTCTCTATATCTGACCAACGTTTCTCTCCGGGGTTCAGCCTTCTGCTTATGAATCCTGACCCTCCTCATTCAATTGTGTTAACACAGCCCCTACCCCCAACTCAGATGCATCAGTTTGAACAATTAATTGTTTGGAATAGTCAGGACTTTGCAGAATGGGAGCAGTGCACATGGCCTGCTTCAGGTCATCAAATGCCTTTTGACAGCTAACTGTCCACAGAACTTTCTTAGGCATTCTTGTAGAGGTAAGATCATTTAAAGGGGTCACTATAGATCCATAACCCTTAACAAACCTCCTGTAGTACCCAGTCAGGCCCAAGAAAGCTCTGACCTGAGTCTGGGTAGTTGGAGCAACCCAATCCATGATGGTTTGGATTTTGCTCTGCAATGGTTGAACCTGGCCTCCAGCCACAAGGTGGCCCAGGTATACAACCTTACTCTGCCCTATCTGGCACATGGTGGCCTTGATAGTGAGGCCTGCCTTTTTCAGGGCCTCCAGAACATTTTTGAGGTGGACCAGATGATCCTCCCAGGTGGAGCTAAAGACAGCAATATCATCCAGATAAGCTGCACTATAGGCTTCCAGACCTGTGAGAACTTTATTCACCAGCCTCTGAAAAGTGTCAGGTGCATTCTTCAATCCAAAAGGCATCACCACAAATTGGTAGTGCCCACTAGGGGTTGAAAATGCTGTTTTTGGTTTAGCATCCTCAGCTAATCTTATTTACCAGTAACCAGCTGTCAGGTTAAATGTACTTAAGAATTTGGCGGAGGCCAAAGTGTCAATAAGTTCATCTGCCCTTGGAATTGGATAAGCATCAGTCCCAGTGACTGTATTGAGTCCCCTGTAGTCAACACAGAACCTCATCTCTCTCTTACCACCCTGGGTGTGAGGTTTTGGTACCAAGACTACTGGGCTAGCCCAAGGGCTATCTGAGGGCTCAATCACTCCCAGTTCCAACATCTTCTGGACTTCAGTCCTGATACAGTCCCTGGCATGATCAGGTTGCCTGTAAATCTTATTTTTAACAGGCAGACTGTCACCTGTGTCCACCTCATGTGTACACCAGGTAGTCTGACTTGGAGTTAGTGAAAACATGTGTCTGTACTGATTGAGGACCTTCCTACAATCAGTTTGTTGTAGTTCATTGAGGCTGCCTGCCAAGGCTACACCATCAACTGAACCACCATCAGGGTTCTGTGAGAGGAGGTCATGGAGTGGATCACTCGCTTCCTCCTGTCCCTCATCAGTAGCCATGAGCAAGCCCATGTCTGCCCTGTCCACATATGGCTTGAGCCTGTTCACATGGAGCACGCTATGGGGGCTCCTGGGAGTTCCAAGGTCCACCAGGTAGGTAACCTCTCCCTTCTGCTCAAGAATGGTATGGGGCCCACTCCACTTGTCTTGGAGAGCTGCTGGGGCCACAGGCTCCAGCACCCATACCTTCTGTCCTGGCTGATACACAGTCAAAACAGCCTTTTGGTCATGCCAGGCTTTCTGTAATTTCTGGCTAGCCTCAAGGTTTTTGAATGCCTTCTTCATATACTCAGCCATCCTGGAGCGGAGACCAAGTACATAGTCCACTGTGTCTTGTTTAGGTGGTTTGAGAGGTAACTCCCATCCCTCCTTAACCAAACATAAGGGACCCCTAACTGGATGTCCAAACAGAAGTTCAAAAGGGCTGTAGTCAACCCCCTTCTGAGGAACCTCTCTGTAGGCAAAGAGAAGGCAGGGCAAAAGGATATCCCATCTACGCCTAAGCTTGTCAGGGAGACCTTTTATCATGCCCTTGAGGGTTTTGTTGAATCTCTCAACTAACCCATTGCATTGTGGGTGATAGGGTGTGGTGAATTTGTAATTCACTCCACACTCCTTCCACATAGCAGTAAGATAGCCAGACATAAAGTTTGCATCTCGGTCTGATACTACCTCCTTAGGGAAACCCACTCTGGAAAAGATTCCCAGGAGGGCCCTGGCCACAGCAGGAGCTGTGGTGGTCCTAAGGGGTATTGCCTCAGGATATCTAGTGGCATGGTCCACAACCACTAGTATGAATCTGTGCCCAGATGCAGTTGGAGGATCCATGGGACCAACAATGTCAATCCCAACCCTCTCATAGGGAACCCCCACCACAGGTAGTGGTATCAGGGGGGCCTTTGTAGTACCGCCTGCCTTACCACTGGCTTGGCAAATGGTACAGGAGCGACAAAACTCCTTTGTGTCTTCTGACATGTGAGGCCAGTGAAAGTGAGGGACAAGCCTGTCCCAGGTCTTGCTTTGGCCTAAGTGTCCTGCTAATGGGATGTCATGTGCCCGTGTTAATAGAAAACCTCTAAACGTCAGAGGTATAACCAACCTCCTGGTAGCACCAGGCTTGGGGTCTCTACCCTCTGAATATAGAAGTCCATCATCCCAGTAGATCCTGTGGGACCCACTGGCACTCCCAGAAGCCTCAGCAGCAGCTTGCTGTCTAAGGGGTTCAAGAGAGGGGCAGCTCAGCTTCTCCTGGCTCAGATCTGTCCTGGAAGGGCCCCCTGTTCCCAAGAACTCAACCTGGTCAGGTTCAAGTTCCTCTGAGACAGTTCCTTCACAGGGACTGAGATTATCTCCCTCAGGAGACTGATCCTCACTCTGAGGCAGGGGGGAAGACACTGCCTTACCCCTACTGCTCATTCTCTTGGAAGGCACCTGGTCCATCATTTCAGGATCCAGGGCCTGTTCAGTGGAAGACATTTTTGCCTGTGACCTAGTCATGACAAACACATCTGCAGGGATGCCCAACATTTCTGCATGTGTCCTGAGTTCCACTTCAGCCCAGGCTGAAGTCTCCAAATCATTGCCCAACAAGCATTCCACAGGGAGGTCTGAGCTAACCACAACCTTCTTAGGGCCAGTTACCCCTCCCCAGGTGAAATTCACAACTGCCAAGGAATGGTCTGTCCTGACATTGCTAGCATTGGTCACTTGGTACATTTCACCAAGTATAATCTGGTCAGGGCCCACAAGATCTTTTGTCACCATTGTGACACTTGATCCTGTGTCCCTATATGCCATGGCCTCGTTTCCATTTATCAAAGGCTGCTGTCTGTACTTGCCTAGGTTACTGGGACTGACAAATAAGGAGGCAATATCCCTGCCTCCATCCCAGACCAAAACAGCCTGAGTTGGAATTCTGACTAGGTCAGAACCCATCTCAGATCCCAGGGTTAACCCTACTATACCCTTGTTCCCAGTACCACCACTTGGAGCTGAACTAGGGGGAACAGTTGCCTTAGGGGCAGTGGTGGTGTTGGCAGGAGGATCCTTGGCCATTGAACAATTGGCATCTCTTGTCCAATGAGTTTTCTCCTTACACAGGAAGCACCAAGGTTTATTTTTATTTTTACCCTTGTTAGATTGTGTCCCCCCCAGATGCAGGGTTTTGGGGCCCTTGTGAAGACTTCTGATCTTTACCCTTCTCCCCACCCTTATCTGGAGTTTTAGCATCTTGCTTCTTTTAATCAGCACCTTGATTCTGAGTTTTCTGCTTCACCCTGGTTCTGACCCATTTGTCTGCCTTCTTTCCCAATTCTTGGGGAGAGGTCAGATCAGAATCAACCAAGTACTGATGCAACAACTGATTTTGGCAATTATTAAGGATCTGCTCCCTCATAATTAAATTGTACAATCCTTTAAAATCATTCACTTTACTGCCAAGTAACCAGTCTTCCAGAGCCTTAGTAGCACAATCTACAAAGTCTACCCAGTCCTGAGTCTGTGTCTTCTGGGTGTCTCTGAACTGTATCCTGTACTGTTCAATGGTTAAGCCAAACCCATCAATGAGAGCACTCTTCAGGACTGAATAATTGTCAGCATCCTCTTCTCTAACAGTGAGGAGCTTACCTCTACCTTTGTCAGCAAAGGAGAGCCACAAGATAGCTGCCCACTGCTCCTGAGGGACCCTCTGTACCTTACAGGCCCTCTCTAGTGCAGTTATCCATTTGTGGATGTCATCCCCACTCTGGTAGGGAGGGACTGTCTTGTTCAGGTTCCTATGATCATGGGTATACTCCTTAACCCTAGGGACACTGTTGCTGCCACCATGGGACTCTAGTCCCAATGTCTTTGTTGCTTTCTGGAGCTCTAGGGATTCCCTGTTTAGGGCCAACTGCTCCTTCTTGAGCCTAAGCTTGATTTTCTCAAGCTCCAGAAGTTGGCACTGTCTATCATAAGAGGATTCCCTCTTATTTGATATGGAGGTCCCTACAGAAGTTCCTGAGTGTCGAGATTCTACAGAGGGAGATCTGGATCTCCTAGGTAAACTCTGTACTCTTCCTGGTGGAGTAAAGAAAGGGCCACTGGGGCCTTCTCCCCCACCTAAAGGAAGATCTATGTTGCCCAGGTTAGAATCATTTTGATCCTCCTGTTCAGGGTTTGAGTCCAGGTCAAAGAAGGTTTCACTTCCTGGCCTTTCCTCATTCCCTGACCCACCCACTCTATCTACCTCATCAGACCCTGGGGTCTTCCTAAGGTCATCCAAGAGCAAAATCTCAATGAGACGTTGGGTGTTTGCACTTCTCCCTGTCCCCGACTTCCTAGATGCACACATGGCTGTCAATTCCTGGAATGAGAGGCCATTGTACCTAGTTGGCAGAGAGCCACTGGCTTCTCCTCTAGAAGACATACTAGTGTTATGTGGTGTAGGCACCTACCTAACCTAGTGGAGACTAAACTCTCTTGAGTTGGAGAAAGGGTGTGCTAGACCCTTAACTTACCCAACGCTAAGTTCAGTAGAACTTACTTATTCAAATCTTGATGTATTATATGTGCATAATACTTAGTGGTTTTCAGTTAATCACTCACTGAGATCCATCTGGTAAAACAATAGCAAGCTTGAATTCCAACCGCTGCACACCAATGTGAGAAGGTGGCCTGGTATATGCTGTCCACTAATTAAAGTGGGCACCCTGTACCCACCCAGTCCACACGACCCTTATGATGTATGAGGTAAAAGATAACCTTATTGAAAGCTATCCTAGTGGTAGTTATGGAGAGCAGCCTTCAGGCTTAATCTTGAAGGAATGTAGAGCAGCTTGTTTTACCAGAATATCACCTCCTGAATGACTAAATGAAAGGAGAACCACACAGTAGTTATATAAAAATATGTATTTATTAATATAACACTCTCTACTAGTCTCTACATGAGATTAGAACACAAAGCACAGAATACTGAATCAATAGAACATTCGTAAGTAGCACAATACACAGCGGGCTCCAGGGGGAGACCGAACCATATACTAAAAAAATGGTATAACAATCATGACTTGACTAGACACAGTGCCTAGAGCACGTAGAATCGCTGGGACCCCAAGGAACCACCCAAGGCAGTGACACAGGGAGCCCACGGAGGACGGGTGCTGTGAGGAAACACGACCGCGTGCTCCGTACAACTGTATGGGAAAGTCGCGGTTGCAAAGTTATAGTTTAAGGACACTTCTACGAGGACTTCAAGCAAACCCTTGGGAACCTAGGAGGTTCTAGAGCCAACCCACCAGTGAGTACCAAGGAACCCGTGTTACCTATCCCAGAGGACTCGGGTGCATAGCGGTCAAGTGGTGTCGGAAACCTTCGTCGTTTTCAATGGAGAGCTGCAAAGAAGTACTACTGCCGGGAAGGCGAAGAGTGTCCGGTGGAATCCAAGCCTGGATTTTAGGTGAGAGGAACCTGAAAGCAGAGGGCACAGAGTCTGGTCACTTCAGGTGACCAGGGGCTCGGTAGTCGAATGCCCACCGATGTCGGGTGCTTCAGGTGCGAAGAAGGGATGTTTGACTCTGCAGCCACGGGGACCCGGAGATGTCGAGGATGACCAGGATCCAGAGGTGAGCTGTCCCACGAAGAATGTCGAGTGCTGAGGGGTCGATGTCCAGCTGGAACACCAACAGGCCTTGGCAAATGCAACCCACGCAGGAAGGACAAACAAGTTACGGTGTGGACGAGCAAGGTCCAGGGGACTCTCCAAGCAATGGGGAGTCAGGGCACGTCTGGAGCAATCAGGGAAGACCAAGAACAAACAAGGTGACCCTCGCTAGGACCCACAGGCCAACGGACCAGGGATCGCGAGGAGACCTCAAGCAAGTCTGCAAAGCACCAGCCCACGGAGCACTCAGTGCGAGGAGGCCGGATTTCTTCAGTGCAAATACTGCTCGGGGTTAGGACTACTCAGGGTCCAATTCACAAGCTCAGGGGTTGCCAACAAGCATATGCACTTGCAAATGTACACGGTGGACAGGGGTTCGGGTCACGCGGTCCCCACAAGGGATACTGGTCTCAGAATCGCTGAGAGGGCAGATCGACCTCAGGGACTTTCGGAAACCCATGTCCTATGGTGCTAAAATCTTCGGAGTCCTCAGGAGCTTGGGAGATGCAAGCCAGTCAGATGCGCTTAGGTGCCTGCTAGTGCAGGGGAGTAACTCCTTTACTCCAAGGGAGATTCTTCAGTCGTCCAGCGTCGTGCAGACAGTCAAAGTACTTGGTTTCTTCTTATTAGAATCTTGTCCGGGTAAAATCTAAAGTCCTGTAGCCAGGTAACCCACTTTATACCCACAAGAAAGGGTTGGACAGATTCAGGGGACCCTCCTAGGGGAGGGGCAGGACAGAGGGGTGGCTACACCCATGTCCTTTGTCCAGTTTCATGCCAGAGCAGGAGCCAATGGCTCCTAGAACTGGTTTGAGCTGGACTATGCACAGGGACACCACATGTGCCCCCTGTGCAGACTTTCTGGCACTCTCAGAGTGCACCCACCCAGCCCCAATACACTAAACCCTGTCTGGGAGGTGGTCACACCTCCCTGTGACAGGAGGCCTATTGTCATGCCTTCCTCTGCTCGAGCTTGGCTCAGCAGCAGGAGAGCAGAATCGTGTCTGTGGCTGGCAGCGTCCATTTTGTGCTGCCCGGGTCAACAAAGCTGGTACTGGGTAGACCGGTGACCCACAGTAGTGGTTTCAGAAGGGTGGAATCATACCTCCCACACCAGTTACTGGTGGGGAGGTATGATTCCAAGGTGTTTGACACCAAATACGACATGTTTCTAAGCAGCCGTTTTAAAGTTAGCATTTACCGCGAGGTTATAATGCAACTTAACCTATATGTCTGGCTGCATCACAGACAACTCCGGAGAATGGTCTCCGAAGGCTGCAGAGGGGCTCAGCTCATGCAGGGGCACCCTTTCACGTAAAACCCAGCACCCTGCCTTCAGGATTGATAAGGCCTGCCATAGGGGTGACTGATAGGTTTTTAAGTGTAGTGATTTAGATAGATATAGTGAACCTATATCTAAGTAAGTGGTGCAAGCACCAACTTACACAGACTGCTGTAGCAGACCTGTTGTGTAATTTTGAATGGCCTCCCATGGGTGGCATAATACATGCTTCAACCCAGGGGAGGCCTCTGGGGTACCTATGCCCTGGGTACATTGTGTATTATATACTAGGGACTGATAAGGGTACCCCAGTATCCAATCTGGAGTGTACCTAAAGTACATACATAGCAATTTAAAGGAGAAAGCAGATAGACTGGGTTCCTGGATAGCAGGATCCCAGTCAGACTAGTCCAAAAACAGTGAGACATCAGCAAAAAGTGGGGGTAACCATAAGAAGCTGATACTACTTTCCTACAGTCCAGACATACAGGAGATTGCAAACTTGTTACATTGAAGAGGTATTCACTAGCAACAGTCTCATCATGAAGGATTCTGGAAAAAGTGTTCAGTGTTCATAATCATGGAGACATGGAGGAGGTGATTATGAACACTGCTCACTGCTTTTTCTAGAATTCTCTTGACCCTTGAGTCCAAAAAGGCTCAAGAGTCACCAACAATTCAGTTCAGGGGTCAGTCCCTCCACCTGTTCCAGTATCTTGCCACCTCCAAAAAAGGCGAGAGTTTCGTCTGGTCATGACTTTCCTTTGGGACAAGAAAGTGGCCTACTCATGGGGTCACCCTTTCAGATTGATATTCTGGTGGCAGGGCCAGCCTCGGCAGCTGTGCTCCTTATCCGAGGCGTGTGAGCTGCTCCAGATAGAACGTGAAGAGGAACCCTGACTGAATACGCAACCCAACAGGCAGGGAAAAGATGGCAGGTGGGGTTGGTGAAGGGTCCCTGGTGGCCATAGAGGTTCTGGCCCAGACCCAGAGACTATGGCATCTGAAAGGAAGGCCCTTCGGGACAAATTAGCGGAAAACACTATATCAAACGATCCTGCATGAGGTCACACAGCATAGCTTGAGAGGTGGGTGGGGGGAGGCGGGGATTGAGGGACGGGGCAGAGGACCCAAGTCTTGGCCAAAAACCCACACAGAGACTTCACCATTGGTAGAGAGATGGTATACACCTGCCCATCTCCAATCCAGGGACTATTGTTGCTTGTTGTTGTTATTATGGGGTTATGTTAGACCTGGTACCATTGGCGTGAGTCTCCCTTCCATTTTTTCACTGATTGCCTCCTCTGTTTTTGATATGTGTTGCTGGTTTAGATGCTTTGGGCACTGTGCCACAGTGCAAGTGCTCCCTATTGTAAATTGATGTATGGATTAGTGACTACATGATTGGGTTATTTGATTTACTTGTTAGACCCTAGTATAGTGCACCATGAGTGCCCAGGGCCTGTAAATCAAATGCTGCTGGTGGGCTTGCAGCACTGATTGTGCCACCCACAGAAGCAGCTTGTAAAGTGTGTCTCAGGCTTGCCATTGCAGAGCCTGTGTGCAGTCTAGTACTGCCATGTCGACTTGGTAAGTGCACCCACTTACCAGTCCCTAAACCTTCCCTTTTCTACATGTTAGCCACCCCGAAGGGAGGCCCAAGGGCAGGGTGCATTGTAAGTAAAAGGTAGGACATGCCCTGGTGTGTGTGGCATGTCCTGATAGTGAATTACAGCCAATTTCGTTTTTCACTATTGCAAGGCTACCTGTCCCCATAGGCCAGACTGGGCAGTTTGATTATAACATCTTATAAGCCTAACTGACCCAAGGAACATGGTAGAAAAACGAATTTAGTATGCCTGAACTCAGAACGATAAAATACATCTTTTAGTGAAGTTGGTTTTAACATTCTGTGTTTGAAAATACCACTTTTAGAAAGTAGGTATTTTCTTGCCTAACCATCCAGCTGCCTCTGCTAGGTTGTGTATTGCTTGTCTGGTTTATGAGTGACAGGGGGGTCTTGGCTCCAGCAGTCTGATGGGTCAGGGCTGGGCTGAATAGGACCCACATAGAATAGAGAGTAGGAGGGAGGAGACTTCCTTTCACTGACCTGAGCCCTCATAGAATAGAGAGTAGGGGGCGGGGATTTCCTTTCACTCCCCTGAGACCTCATAGAATAGAGAGTAGGGGGAGGAGATTTCCTTTCAGCTACCTGGGCCAGGTCTGCTCTTACACAATGCTGTCTCCACCTCCTGCCAGGAAGCTGCACAGAACTGGTTTTGGTCAGGCACAGACACTCTCTGCCTTCAGAGAACAAAGACTTTTTTGGTATAAATATTGGGGCCCAGACCCCAAGACTTTAGATGACTTCTGGAACAACAAGACGAACCTTTGCCAAGGAGAAGAACCAAGGAAGCTGCAGGAGTTTGGACTGCCCCTCTGCCAGTGTGCTGTTTGCTGGGTTGGCCTGCAGTGGTTTCTTTATTGCCAAGGAAAGGAGAAGGAACTTTTAAGGAACTTTCATCATCTTGCAGAATATTTCTCCAAGGGCTTGAACTTGTGCTTGCCTCCTGCTGAAGTCTCAGGGACAAAAGACTTTACCACCAGCTCCCCTCTGAATTTCCTTGCTGGGAATTCTGTCTGCAGAAGCCGGCGTGTCGCTGGGAGCTGGAAGTGCGACTCAACGAGAGGAAGCGTGTCGCTGTCGCAGCTGTTGCCGTCGCATCGCCGGAGAAGCGTGGTTTGCAGCCTATGAGATAGCAATGTTGGCCTACCGGATCCCTGAGAAGGATTGGGGAGCGGGGTTGTGGGGCCGCTTTGTGAGTGATGGGAGGGATACATTGTTAGACCTACCCAGTGAGAATAGGATGTCTTATGCCCACATGAAGGGAGCCCTGATGACAAGGTATGGTTTGACCCCAGAACTCTATAGACAGAGGTTCAGGAATTGTAAGAAGCTGGAGGCAACTACCTGGGTGGAGTATCAGTCTTTCTTTTGCAGAGCTATGGATGGTTGGGTGAAGGGTAGCAAAGTGGATACTTTTGAAGCACTCTATGATTTGTTTGCATGGGAGCACTTGTCTGCTAATTGTTTTCCAGAGCTACGCCAGCACCTTATTGATAGCAAGTTAACTAACCCTAGGAAGCTTGCTTAGGAGGCGGACCGCTGGGTAAGCACCCGGGTCCACAAGGGTCACGTGGGAGACTTTGCCAAAGGTGGGCAGGGTCCCCAGCAGAAGAGTGGGGAGGACAAGGGTAAACAGAGGGAGTTCCAGAAAGGGCCCCAAAGTAATTCCCAAGGGAAGGGTTCCCAGCCTCCCCCTGAGAAAAAGCAAGAGGCCCCGACAGGTAAACCTGTGGTCAAATGGGCCACCATTGGTATGATGCACAATGTCCCATGAGGGATTCCAAAGCACCGCCTCGTGCACCACCCCGTCAGATGGCGAGTGTAGCCCTGGGGGGGGAGGAGATGGGTGCCCAAGGTGGGTGGGGTCCCGCAGAGATGTCCCTTGTCTCTTTAGGAGACTTTGAGATGGTCCCTGAGACCCAGCTGCCTGATAACACTAAGAAGTACAGGCAGTGGATGACCATCAATGGCCATAGGGTGGAGGCTCTGAGAGACACCGGGGCCAGTGTGACAGCTGTCAATTGCCGGCTGGTGTCCAGAGAGCACGTTATCCCCCATGCATTCTTCTCTGTAGTTGCCGCGGACAACTCACAGAGCCACTGTGAGGTGGATCAGGTCCCCATTGAGTGGGGGGGGTCTCAGGTACTCTTCAAGTAGCTGTGAGGCCAGCCATGCCTATTGATTGTCTGTTGGGCAATGATTTAGAGAACTCCCCTTGGGCTAAGGTGGAGAGAAGGTCTCATTTGGAGATGTTGGGTCTGCCTGAGTGGGCGTGTGTGACCACTCGGTCTATGGCAGCCAGTAAGGGTGTTGAAGCGGTTCTGGAGCCTGAAAATATGGCCCAGACCCTGCCTTAAAGAGAAGAGGTAGGGGGCGCGGGAAACTGGCCCCCATAGTTCCCATGGTCCAGGAGGAGGCAGACCTTGAGGGGGATGCCCTGGAACCTACAGGGGAACAAGTGGCCGAACTTGGGGACCTGCCTGAGCTGACCCATTGGCAGCAGGAAGGAGGCCCCTCCAGGGAGGAATTTTGTGAGGAGCAGAAGAAGTGCCCTTCTCTTGTGGGTTTGCGGCAACAGGCCACAAACCAGGCAGCAGGTGAGAGCCCGTGTGCTGGTGGTACCCCAGCGCTTCAGAGCCTTCCTACTGAGTTTGGCTCATGATGTGCCTTTAGCTGGACATCTAGGGCAGAACAAGCCCTTTGAAAGGCTTGTCACCCACTTTTATTGGCCCCAGATGCGCAAGAGTTCAGATACTCATTGTAGGACTTGTCAAACTTGCCAGGCAAGTGGGAAAAGTGGGAGGAAGCACAAGGCTCCTCTCCAACCTTTCCCTGTAGTCAGTACCCCCTTTGAACGGGTGGGCATTGACATTGTGGGGCCACTGGACCCCAAGACAGCCATGGGCAACAGGTTTATCCTGGTCTTGGTGGACCATGCTAACCGGTACCCGGAAGCCATCACTCTCAGGACAGTGACCGCCCCCGTGGTGGCACGTGCACTGATGGGGATTTTCTTCTGTGTGGTACAAACTTCATATCTAACTATATGAAGTCCCTGTGGCAGGAGGGCGGTGTTACCTATAAGTTCACCACTCCTTACCACCCCCAAGGTAATGGGCTGGTTGAGAGATTCAACCGGACCCTTAAAGGCATGATTATGGGTCTTGAGGAACCTAGGAGGCGTAAGTGGGAAGTCCTCTTGCCATGCCTTCTTTTTGCTTACCGTGAGGTGCCACAGAAGTCCTTAGGGTTCAGTCCCTTTGAACTGCTGTATGGTCACCCGGTAAGAGGACCTTTGAGTCTGGTCAAGGAAGGCTGGGAGCAATCTCTCAGGAAACCTCCCCAGGATGTATACAGTTACATGCTGGCCTTCAGGAACCAGACTAGGCGATTCAGACAACTCGCTGAGGCGAATCTGGAAGCCAGCCAGGAGGAAATGAAGCGGTGGTACGATCAGAATGCCACTCTGATTGAGCTTCAACCTGGTCAGAAAGTTTGGGTCATGGCCCCTGTAGAGCCCTGTGCGCTCCAGGACAGGTGGACCGGACCATTTGAGGTGGTGGAGCGCAAGAGTGATGTCACCTACCTGGTGAACTTGCGGTCTCCTAGGAACCCTTTGCGGGTCCTGCATGTTAACCGCCTGAAGCCCCACTTAGAGAGGTCCGAAGTGGGCATGCTCCTAGCGACAGATGATGGAATGGAGGAGGTGACCGAGCCTCTTCCTGACCTCCTGTCTGCAACAGAGCAAGATGGGTCAGTGGATGGTGTCAGCCTCTCTGCCACACTGACCCCTGAACAGCAGAAAGATTGTCGCCAACTGTTGGGGCAATTCTCTGATTTATTCTCCCTGGTTCCTGGTGTCACTGAGTGGTGCGTCCATGACGTGGACACTGGGGACAGTCCCCCTGTTAAGCACAAAGCTTACAGAGTGACTGACAGGGTCAGAGCTTACATCAAGGAGGAGGTCTCCAAGATGTTTGCCTTAGGGCTGATTGAGTCCTCTCACAGCCCGTGGGCCAGCCCAGTGGTCTTGGTCCCAAAAGCTGCTGCGCATGGTGCCACACCCGAACTCCGATTCTGTGTGGACTACCGAGGGCTCAATTCAGTCACCAGGACTGACGTGCACCCCATTCCCAGAGCTGATGAGCTCATTGATCGGTTGGGGTCTGCCCGGTACCTCAGCACGTTTCATTTAACGCCTGGGTATTGGCAGATCGCCTTAACTGATGGGGCCAAAGAGAGGTCAGCATTCTCCACACCAGATGGGCATTACCAATTCCGGGTTATGCACTTTGGGATGAAGAATGCTCCTGCCACCTTTCAGAGGTTGGTCAACCAGGTGTTGGCTGGACTGGAGAAGTTCAGTGCTGCCTACCTGGATGACATTGCAGTGTTCAGCGCCAGTTGGGAAGAACATCTGCGCCACCTCTGGGAAGTGTTGATGGCACTGCGAAAGGCAGGCCTCACGGTCAAGGCGAGTAAGTGCCAGATCGGGCAGGGTTCTGTGGTGTACTTGGGGCACCAGGTAGGGAGCGGCCAGGTGGCTGCCCTACAACCCAAGCTTGATACCATCCTGGCCTGGGAACCCCCCAGGACCCAGACACAGGTCAGAGCCTTTTTAGGACTCATGGGGTACTACAGGAGGTTTGTCAAGGGGTATGGCAACATCGTTGCACACTTGACTGAGCTGACTTCCAGGAAGCAGCCCACGAAAGTGAACTGGACTGACACCTGTCAGAAGGCTTTTGACACCCTGAAGACTGCCATGTGCACCGCACCCGTGCTTCAGGTGCCCAACTTCTCAAAGGAATTCATTGTCCAAACAGACGCTTCAGAGCATGGTGTGGGGGCTGTTCTATCACAGATTAAATAGGAGGGCCTAGACCAACATGTAGCCTTCATCAGTAGGAGGTTACTTCCACGGGAACAGAGGTGGAGTGCAATTGAGCATGAGGCATTTGCTGTGGTCTCGGCACTGAAAAAGTTGAGACCATACCTGTTTGGGACTCACTTCCGGGTTCAGACAGACCACAGGCCCCTCAGATGGTTGATGCAGATGAGGGGTGAGAATCCAAAGGTGTTGAGGTGGTCCATTTCCCTACAGGGGATGGACTTCACGGTGGAACACCGCCCTGGTACAGAACACGCCAATGCTGATGGTCTGTCCAGATTTTTCTGCCTTAGTGAAGAGAACTCCCAAGGGGTTGGGTAGTTCTCCCCACATTTCAGCTGGAGGGGACACGTATTAGACCTGGTACCATTGGCGTGAGTCTCGCTTCCATTTTTTCACTGATTGCCTCCTCTGTTTTTGATATGTGTTGCTGGTTTAGATGCTTTGGGCACTGTGCCACAGTGCAAGTGCTCCCTATTGTAAATTGATGTATGGATTAGTGACTCCATGATTGGGTTATTTGATTTACTTGTTAGACCCTTGTGTAGTGCACCATGAGTGCCCAGGGCCTGTAAATTAAATGCTGCTGGTGGGCTTGCAGCACTGATTGTGCCACCCACAGAAGCAGCTTGTAAAGTGTGTCTCAGGCCTGCCATTGCAGAGCCTCTGTGCAGTCTGGTACTGCCATGTCGACTTGGTAAGTGCACCCACTTACCAGTCCCCAAACCTTCCCTTTTCTGCATGTTAGTCACCCCTAAGGTAGGCCCTAGGGCAGGGTGCATTGTATGTGTAAGGTAGGATATGCCCTGGTGTGTGTGTGGCATGTCCTGATAGTGAATTACAGCCAATTTCGTAAGTGCAAGTGTGAGCCTAGTTAGTATTAACTCCACCCACTCATCACTACGCAACTCGGCTCATGGGCAATAAAAAAAAAATGCACAGTGTCCGTGGCTGGAAAGAAATATATAAACTGTACATTTTTATTTACATTAAATTCAGGGGCTGGAGGACCAAACATAGGGGGGCAACGCCCCGATGCTCTTATAATGGAGCCGCCGCTGACTGGGTCTGAGGGACCTGTGGTGGGGCCAGCATCCAGAATCAAGAGACTATGGGGCATATTCACAAGGAGCTATCGCCGAATTAACGGCACTTCATCGCAGCCAAAGTCGTGATAAGTTTACCTCTCCATTCACAAGCCGGTGTGAACAGCCCACAGCACCAGTTTACCCGCGATAGCAGCCGCAAAAGACATCGCCACAGAGGACCCCCTCAAATATCGCTAATGAGATGCAGAGTAGGCGTTCCCGTGCCAAAAGCCGAGACAACATCACACCTCAACATTCACAACGACCAGCCACATCGGCGATAAGAACACAAAACAGGCGATAAGGAGCATTAGCACCAGGAAATTTACACGTGCTCTGTCCTGGTGTAAAGTCGGACGGCAGCCAGCACCACAAAAGGGAGCACAGCCCAGAGCCACACATGAAGGACAACAGATGCCCACGAGCAACTGAACATGCAGCACAGACACCCAAGAGGGCCACAACAACCACCAACACCACACCCAGGCCCGCAACACCCCCCCCCCCTGGGACCACCCCCAACCCCGGACTAAGAAATTGCACACCAACACCACGAATCCCAAAACAAACATTTTGCCTGAGGTCGCACAAGCAGGAAAATAAACATACATGTGTGGCCAGAAAATGGAGAACCAGTCATACAGCAATGCAATCACCAACACAAAACACCATACAAACAAAAGCAGAAACAACCACTAGGATGAGTCCTAGCGGCTCCTCACTGGACAATCCGAAGCACACAGCCTGGAGGACCAAATCCAAGAGAAGAAGGTGTGCCATGAGCCCAACAAAGGAAAGAGAGGGAGAGAGGGAGGGAGACGGAGTGAGATAGCACAATAAGCGCAAGGCCGCCCAGGCACCTGGCTCCACATGCCAACATGTGTGTGTGCATCGCCATCCGTACACCATGACCCCAAGGCCGTGTCCCAATCTCAGCACCAAAGCCACATCACATTCCGAAAACGCAAGTAGCAGTCAGACAAACATCAGGGATGAAAGCACCATTGTCCCAATGCAGAAGGCGGGAGGACACCTGCACCTCTGACCTTGGTCCAGAACCCGCATGGAACACCCTGATAGAGATGCAATGGCAGATGGGGACGACTCCCACACCACGCATTCCGCCATTGAACCATCCGACTCATCCACAGCCCACACACAGAAGACCCTGCCTGTGGTACCCCCGCATGGGATGCCCTTGACACTCACGGAAACAGCAACCCATTACCCACAACGTTGCACACACATACGAATCATTGCACAGAGCTGTGGCATATCCTCCACACAACTGCCGCAGTGCAGAAGAGTGCCGGTTCACGAGACGCACCAACGCAATGGCAGGCCATACCGGGCACATGCACAACCCCGTCACGTGGAACAGTACCGTGCATGTATGCTGCATTTACTGGGCGCACTGCCACTGGCAGTGCTGCAGATCAGTTACAGGCTCAGCTTCCGCATTGCCCACTTCACCTGCGTCCAGCCCTGGTTCCACTGCCGAACATGCACATTCAAGTGTCCCACGGATGTCTGCCTATCCAACACAACTGTTGATGAATTGGACTATGACTTGTGTCTGCGCCCCCTGTTGGATCACGAACAGGAGTGTAACCGAGACAGCCGTGCATGGGATGCCTTGACACACTGCGTATGTATTGGTAGTTGTGCATGGGAGTTTGCACAATTGCAGTGACCACATCGAGGCGCTCCCCTATTGGGCTGTGTTGCGGATCGGTGAGACGGCGTGGGCTGAGCACACCTGCCCAGACCACCTAATGGATTGGCTCACCAGGGTGTTCCTTGAACACGACAACGACGTACTATTGGAACACATTGCACATGAAGCTGCACGGATATTCATGGATGAGTAACTACGTCCCTGCAGCCACATCCGATTGCCACCCACAGCACATGGCCCAACAACTTGTTGCATCATTGGGATTGCTCACATATCCCACCACAACAGAGGACACGTCTGCCTTCGCTCGTGCTCTGGATGCATGTGCGTGGAATAACGCGTGTGTACACACACCTGTGCAAGGTGACGCAGGTCCATGGTCGGAGTGACACTGCGTCGTTTGGCAACGTTGGCATTTCGGACACACTGCTGGGGGAGAGCACACACATGGCAATGTAGCATGACATGTGAACCTGTCGGACCCTCACACCTGATCACTGTCAGCAGAGCAGACAATTGGCGTACTCCGGAGGCAGAGCACCATGCAGATCCCACATGCAGTGAGTCGTGCCCCCTCACACGGGGCAATGGGCATACGCCAAACAACACATGACTCATCCAGCGAGGCAAGGTGGGATGTGAGCGTTGCCATCCGTGATGAATGTTGTCCATGTCAGCCCCCACATTTCCTGAACCTCGACATGTACCCATGCTGCGTGTAAGTGTCTTAAGCATGTCCCTGCCTGTTGTGGCCGTTGCCTCATCCGTACTGACACGCACATGCCAATAAAGTCAATGCCACTCCACTGGTGTCTAACTGTGATGTGTGTAGTTCAGATTGTCCACTCGTGGGCCATGATGAGCATCATCCCAACACAGGGAGGAACTGACTGACGCATGTGCAATGGGGGTGTGTCCCTTTGGCAAGCTCCACCTCAGTGAGCCAGACATTGTTTTCGGATAGGTGCTGGACGACATGTGCACTTACATGACTACAGCTATGTGTGTATGGTGTCCAACCTCTGACCATGTGGAGCAATGTCATACATCACAACAGAATGTGTACACACAGATGTGTGTGAGTAGGTATGCGACGTGAAGTTCTGTTGGCACACGTGGTGTAGGACACCACTCCTGGCCTGCCACCGTTTTGGTCACTCCTACACACAGCCCTATTCAACACATGGACGTGTGCCTACGTTGGGGGTTGTGAGATTGTTGCTGATGTGCAATGGGGACACAGCTAGTACTCACCTTCACAGTCATCCAATTGGCCATGTGTCTCAGGGATAGACATGCGCATAGATGTCAGTTACCAGGGTGTACCTTCATGTGCAATCATTGTCCCTACATCCAGCCATACTTCCATATGTGAGTGAACATAGTGATGACACATCTGTGTGATTTAGAATGTTTTATTCACATTCAGGTGATTGCCGGAGCTGGAGCTGTACATGGCCATCCAAGCCCACATCACATGGAAGCCCAGTGGTGGGCCAACCAGAGTCCTTTGGGGATTGCACAGTGATTAGGAAGAGGGAGAGTGCAGTCCGCAGCATGATTGCTGTGTAATTGGCCAGCGATGAAGAAATGGCAGTCCGTGTCGGGGTCCGGGTGAATGTCACAGGGTGTTCCGGGGGTCAGTAGGAGGTATTTCCCAGGGCATGATGCATAGGTCAGAAGCAGGCAGGGACAGGCCATATGGTGGTGATGGATGCTACTGCCTCCTTCCTCACACAGTAGTTCCCATCCCCTTCTCACTCCCCTGATACGGGTTCTGTGTCCGGTGTGTCCGGTGTGTGTGGCGGGGTGATGGCTGCATTGCTGTGTGCCCGACACATCAGACTGCGTATGTGATGGGGCAGCATAACAGTGTGCCGAGGACACATCAGGGGTCGGAGCTGTGTGTGTCGATGTTCCCGCTGCAGTCATCTGGGAACGGCTCAGTGACAGCAATGGCAAGATGAAGTACTGCAGGGCATTGAAGTTCATAGCCACTACTCGCTGGTGTCCAGCCGTGGCAGACATACTTCCAGCCTGCATCTGCTCCATGGTCTCCATTGACCTCCGCACCTGTGCCAACTCTGTGCTGTCATGGCTGGTGCCTGTCTGACCAGACAGTTCTTGTATTAGATTCATGGCACCAGCGAGGTCAGCCAAGGTCTGTGACGGAGCATGGTGCGTACAGGGGGTGTCCGATAGGGACTGTACGTGGTCCCTGATGGGACTCAGACACCCACGTATGGCATCGAGTTTGGCTGCCACGAGCTCGAAACCCACCCGCAGCTGATGAGCCAACTCCACCTGGCAACCCAACACACGCCGTTGGAATTCCATGTATTGGTCGGGGGGTCCTGGGAGACAGCTGTGGTGCTGCGTGTTTCCTGCTGTGTGGTCTGTGCAGGTGGTGGGGTCACCTCGAGGCAGCTGGCCTGCCCTGCTCCTGGGTGGGGGGGTGCAGAGGCTGTCCATTATCCGTTGGAGGGTGTCTTGATATATGTGCAGGTTGTCCTCTTTATCATCAATGATGGGAAGTGTGGTGTGCTCTGCAGGAGGTGTTGTATGTCCCTCTGCAATGTGAAGGGGAGATGCAGGTTAACAGAGTTTCACATGTATGGTGATGATTTGCAGATGTTTACATTCAGACTGCATGCCAATGTACATTGTGACTGTTTTGGGGGAGCTGGCTATTTGATGGCAGTCAGTGTGTTTTTCGACTACATGAAGGATGTGTGGTAGTACCCATACATTGTCATCACACAGTGTATGGCAATGCCAGATGTGAGTGGCCAGTTACTACGCACGAGCGGAACCTGTTGTGGGCTCTGTCCTGTGGTGCTGGTGTTGCACTTTGTACCACATTGCCGTCATTGCTGATGTTCTGTTCATGTCGATTCGTGGGCCATGTCATTTTTTTTGGGCTGCTGCCATGCTATCGGACATGCAGTGTTACTTGCATGGTCATTGTGGGTCACAGAGCCGCTGCTTTGCTGGATTCAGCACATGTGCGCAGGGAGGTTGTGATATTGGTGATGGGGGGGCCCTCTGTGCACATTGTGGATGGGGGCCTACTTGGCGTTTCTATGTGTGCTGCAGTGTGCCAAGGCAATCAGGGACATGTTCCAAGGTCATTGTGGGTGTGCTGTGTGCTACACGTAATTGTGCATGTCTGCCATTGTGCCCATCTCCTCCCGTCCCTCCCGCCCCTAGTGGTTACTCACCCTGTTGCTGTTGGGTCAGGTCGTGGCGTGCTGTGTCCAGGCCCCCCAATCCTGCCACCGTCTCCTCACTGCTGACTGTGGCCACCATTTGCTCAAGCTCATCCAGCTCCTCCTGTGTTGCAGGACTTCCACCTCCAGTCGCCGTTGCTGCCTCCCTGTTGGCGGCAAGCTTATGTTTGGTCTGCCTTTTCAGTTCATGCCAGCGCCTCTTGACCTCCTCCAGTGACCTCCTAGACACTCCGACTGCATTGACGTTGGTGACGATGGCCTGCCATATTTCGGTTTGGGTTGCCAGTGCCGCAGTGGAGGTGCCGAACAGTTGTTGATGGTGTTCGGTCACCTCCATGACGATGATCCGGTCTTCCTGCGGACTGTACCCGGTCTTCCTCTTGTCCTTGCACTTCCCCGGACGCGGGGTTCCTGGCTGGTCCTCCGTGGGGCTTGTGGTGTTCGGCTTGTCCTCTGCACTAGGTCCGGGTGCATCCATGTTGCTGCGCAGTTTGAAATGTTTTTGTTTTTTTTCTCTTTCTTTTATGGTGCTTTTTCCCGCAGGACGCGTGGGATTTGCAGGCCTGTGGCTGGTGTTCGCTGATTTCTGTACCACGATTGGCCTCATCGCATGATTTCTCGCGTTTCGCATTTTCTTTCTGCGTGGCGTTGATTTTCACAGTGACATTTGACGCGTTATCTGGGGACTATCGCATGCTGCCGCATTGTTGTGAATTCCACGTTGACACAGGTTTATTTTCCTGAGGTAGGCTGCGATATTGAAAGTTGCGTTACGCTACTCTTGCGGTAGTTATCACACGTTCTTGTGAATATACCCCTATACCTTTTACTCCCATGCACATAGATTGTACGCAAGGCTTGACTACTTTCTGGGCTCCATTGAGGTACAGGAGGCAGTGCGCTCAGTGGAAATCGAACCACGAACGCTGTCTGACCACTCAGCTGTCCAATTGCACCTCGCCCTCCCACCCCAAAACCAAGAATCCCGAATGTGGAGACTACGGGAAACACTACAACGCCGCCCAGAAACTGTCCAACAGGTAGAGAAAGCGATTAGGGATTACCTGGAAGTCAACGAAATCCCCGAGACCCCGCCCGCGATAGTATGGGATGCTCTGAAGACAGTAATCAGAGGGGTGTTGATCGCTATATCAGCGGTGGATAACAAAGTCAGGCATGATAAACGGACACAACTCCAACAACAGGTCCGGGAACTCGAGCGCATCCACCACCGCACTGGGGCCCCAAGGGTATGGAGGCAGCATGATACGGTCAGGAAGCAACTAGCTGGCTTAGACCTTGACCACGCCGAAACATTCGATCTTACGCCTTAAACATGCATTCTATCTGGGAAGGTACAAGTGCGGGAGAATATTAGCCAACAAACTCAAAAGGCAATGTCAGGCTAACACTGTGGAGGCTCTGAAAACAGAAACAGGGGAGGTAATAGAGGGAGACGAGGCAGTGGCAACTAGATTCGGATCCTTCTATAAGGATCTGTACTCGGTGCAGGATCTCCGCCCCAGTCGATCGCTGAATACCTGGAAAAAGCTAGAGTGACCAGCTTGATGGCGGAGCAAGCAGCAGATCTCGAGAACCCCATCAGAATCGAGGAGGTCATAACCGCAATCTCTAGACTAAAGCCCAATAAGTCGCCTGGCCCTGATGGCTTCCTGGCCATCTTTTATAAAACTTTTTGCGGCTTAGTGGCTCCTCTCCTCACCAAGGTATTTAATGCAACTACGAGCGCGACGACGCTCCCCCATCAATGCTAGAGGCCTCCATCACAGTAATAGCAAAACCACGCAAGGACAAGAGGCTATGCAGGTCCTATCGACCTATATCGCTCTTAAATGTAGATGCAAATCTATTCACAGGGATCTTGGCGGCACGTCTTGCCCCTCATATGCCAGGGCTGGTCACTTCAGACCAGTCTGGGTTTTTCCCCAACAGACAATGTTCGGATAACACCAAGCGATTTCTCCATCTGATAGACAAGGCGTCCCGCTCCCAGTGAGAGAGGATGTTTTTCACCATAGACGCGGAGAAAGCTTTCGATAGGGTGCATTGGTCCTACCTGGCGGAAGTACTGAGGCATTTTGGATTGGGGACAGGTTCCGCTCGTGGGTGTTGAGTGGGTACGAAAGACCACGAGCCTCAGTTAGGGTAAACAGTAGAAATTCAGAGAGCTTTTCAATCCAACACGGCACGCGACAGGGATGCCCCCTTTCTCCTCTATTATTCACGCTCTATATGGAGCCTTTTGTGCAGAGAGTACAGGACGATCCAGAAGTGAGGGGCATATGCTTTGGGGGCGAAGAGCACCTTATTACACTTTATGAAGATGACGTTATCGTTTCTCTCGATGATCCACAGGTGACACTTCCAAGCTTTCTAAGAGAGGTCGAGAGATTTGGAGCAGTTTCGGGCCACTGAATCACAGGTGTTGAGTTTGACGGTGTCGCAGGCTACGCAGGAGCACCTCATGCAGGCGCTCTCGATTCACTGGCGTACCAACATTTCGTATTTAGCTATCCAACTCGCCCCGACCATCCAAGAGATTGTGACCCTCAATTACCGAGAGTTAGTAGACAGAGTGAAGTCGCACTTTGCCCGCTGGCAATCATATACACTGTCTTGGCTAGGATGAGTTGCGGCACTAAAAATGATAGCCCTCCCTAGAATTCTATATCTTTTCCTGACGCTGCCTCTCTGGCCCCCACAGGAAGCGCTCCAATCTTTACAGAGAGCTTTCCAGACTTTCGTTTGGGCAAATAGGTGCCCCTGCATGAGACGTGATCGAAGTTGGCAAACTCCTAGAGAGGGAGGCTTAGACGTTCCATCCATCCTGTGCTATTTCCAAGCAGCACAGCTCAGATATATGGTGGAGTGGTCATGTTCAGAATCAGAAAGGTCTTGGTTGTTCATGGATAGGGCACTGGCGGGAACCTCCATGTGGAAGATCCCCTTCTTGAAAAAAAGCTAGCCGCCCACCTAATCTTTACCTTTCAGCGATTACTGCGCCCACGCTTAGGGTGTGGGACGGGGTGGGGGTGAAAAGGGGCCTCGCATCGTTCTCTTCTCCTTTGACTCCATTAGTGGAGAACCCGGACTTCTCTCCGGGATTGAATCGCAAGACGTTCGGTGCCTGGTAGAAGCCGGAGTGCAGATCAATAGGCCACTTGTTTGACGAAGACGTTCCCATCCCATTTATTACCCTGAGAGCCGACTATGCACTCCCTTAGGACGTGAGATTCCAGCACACACAAATTAGACACTGGGTGATGAGTCTGGAGATGAGGGAAGCCGCACAGCGACACTTGACCAACTTCGAGAGGTGGCTCCTCGGTAGGGAATCCGACAAACGACTAGTCTCTGATCTATATAAAATCCTGATGGAACCTGAGCCAGAGACAAAATCCTCTGCTCAGCTGTGGTGGGGACGAAAACTGGGGCTACAATTGACACAGAAGGAGTTTAGGGACATTCACTACAGGGCGAGATACATAGCTCCCAATACATCCAACACAGAAACAGCAGTAAAGATCACTTCTTATTGGTACTTGACCCCAGCCCGCTTACACAAAATCAATCTAGCACGGGGAGACAAATGTTGGAGATGCAGGGACTCTCCTGGGACTTTGATGCATATCCTGTGGGAATGCCCCAGCCTGGCACATTTCTGGGCGATAGATACCCATTTTGATACCCAGCTTCCTAGATTACCCTCTTATATAGTACTAGGTCTTCCCAAACCACTTACCTACCTCCTCTAATCCAGGAGAGGCAGACACATTACACTGGTCCTCACGGCGGCACACCAATCAGTATTAGCCCTGTGGGATATAGAGAGAGTCCCAACGAGATTATCCTGGATACATCATATTTGGGACTTTCTGGGGATGGAGAGGCTCTCATCAGCACTTAAACCAGAGGGGGACACATTCCGGGATATCTGGTGCCCATTCATAGCAATTCTTTCACAAGAATTCACAGAGCTCACTTGCCCTAGATACCAGAGACTGTTACGATTGACGGAGCCAACCCCACACTTCCGCTGAAACCGAGTTGGTGGAAGCCAAAGACTGCGGTCATAGGACATACTATTAGCTACAGGAACCCGAAGGGGGAGGGTGAGGGTGGAGGAGGTTGATGGGAATTTCATGTTATAAGTTGCATAATAGCTGATAATGGCTGAATGTTGATGCCGTTTCAGCAGATGACTGCTTTCATTCACAGGCTTATATGGCAACAATAAAAACAAATTTAAACATAAAAAAGTAATGGGATAATAAACAAAAAAACACAACAAAACACAGTCAAGGGTGGGTCTGCTCAACAGGAACACACCGAACGAAAATATAATCTGTGAAACCGTGACAATAGTAGAAAACCTGACAGGTATCAGGATACTAATACATGTTCATCTCATTCCTTTCAGGAAACTTCCGAAAAGCATTCGGAGAGAGACGGACAGTCAGAGTACAGATCGGAAGAGCGAGTCAAGCCGAAAAGAGAGACACATTGCACTTCGGGCTACATCATTAAACAAGAAGACAAACAAAAGTCTCCAAAAACTCTGTTTAAAAAGAAGAAGTTAGCTGGGATTAAAATTAGACATGCCCAGGCTACTGAGGACTCTGCTCTGAACGGGGAATGGGCAGTGATGATGCTGGACAGGGCAGCAGAGGTCACCATAGCTCGCCAGAACCTGATGGACTTTCAGGGGGTAGTAGCGCTGAGTGTACATATCACGGTGGAAACATAGGATACAAGGGTGAGTGTCCCACATCGTTTATTCGAAATAACGCTCCAAATGGAGGGGGACATACCCAGGAACGTAAAGGGTCTCTTTTGGGAGAACCTGACCTATGGTTACGACATTCTTTTGGCCGAAAAGGATTGACCACCTGAGTTCATAATGGATTGCCCAATGTGAGAAGAAGTTATTTTACTTGCTTTCTCCGACCTTGTACCAGAATCAGTTAAAAATTCATACATGCAGGAGTGGGCATTGGCACTTGCTCCCACACTCTACTGCAATCATGTTGGATGGGATGATGAGTCACCTCATCACGAAATACCAGTAAAATCAATTCCTCAACCACAGAGACAGTATCCGATTAAAAACAAGGCAAAGAAACAAGTCAGGGAGATCTTAGATCAACTTGAATATCAAGGTGTGATAGAAAATTGCACCTCTCCCATGAACAATACGTTGCTTCCCGTAATGAAACCTGATAATTCATATTGTGTAGACTTAGATGATAGATATTTAAATGCATCCACATGTACATTTGCAGTACAGAATGCACACAGTGCCGCACTAATGAACAACATTGTGTGGAAAAACTACAAAACAATGCTAGACATCTCAAATGGATTTTTCTGTCAAAATATAGCGCCTGGAAGCAGATATTTGACATCATTGTCAGCGCTAGGCTCTCAACGCCAATTTTGTTGATTACCCCAGGGGTATAAGAACAGCCCCGGCTTGTTTTCAGCAAGGGTAACCGAGTTACTTCGAAACATTGATGAGGAGGCATTGTCCTATGTAGATGATATCTATTTGACGGACGATTAATTAATGGAACACTGGGCCAGAGTGAAAAACATTATACTTGGTTTTGCTCGTCTGGGTTACAAATTTAATTTAAATAAATCAAAAATCGCCCATCTCAGTGTCCTATTTCTAGGATACGAGTTGTCAAGTGAAGGCAAGAGCCTGGCAGTGCACTTTTTAGGAAAATGTGCACTTCTCCAACCTCCTACAACTCACAAAAGACTACAATCCATTTTAGGATTCTTGATTTTGGCAGAGCATACATTTTGGATTACGCAGAGAGAGTAAAACCTTTCTACAAGTTTAATCACACCTGATTTTTAGTACATCATGGACACAGGAACATACTGATATCATACGTTCATTGCAAGCTGACATGATAGCTTCCAAACATTTACACACACGTGTCAACTCAACTAACCTGGTGATCTGTGTAGTCTCTGTACCAACCTGGTATACTTATGTTACTTTCAATGAAGGCGATTCAGTACCTATTGCATACAAATCACATTTGTTCACAAACGCGGAAATGCGTTTTGCACCAACAGAAAAAATACTGATGGCAGTACAAACTGCTGTAGAGAGAGAGAGAGAGAGCGCTGTCGCAGGGGAAACGCATAATTGTTGTGACCCCGGTACCAACCTTAGAGGCCGTTACAAAAGTAAGCATCCCAAATGCGAAAGCATTACATCCAAGATGGATTCAGTGGGCTAACTCTCTCACTGCAACAGATCTAGATTACAGATTTTATCGTACATTACAAACACGAGCATTTCTGCAGTACGAACAAGAATATCCTCTACCGAATTAAATAATGCCACTAGATTGATATGAATGTATCATTTATACCAATGGATCAGCCCAGCAAAATTCTGCGGCATGTGCAATTGTAAAGGGACGCATGCGGGATGGAAAGTTCCTGCCCAATAAAACACAGACTCAGCCCCTAGGGGACTGTACGGCGCAGCTGGCGGAACTAAAAGCCCTGATACTGGCACTACAGAATACGGATTGTGAATCCCCCTCACTCATAGTGTGTGATTCATTCTATTGTGTCCAGTCCTACAATGAATATTTACATTATTGGGACCAGAATGGATTTAGGAATTCCAAAGTTTGCAAAATAAAGCACAAGTTGCTTTGGGAACAGGTGGCAAAGCTGAAAGAAAGCCTGCCACGGGCTCATGTTATTCATACATTGAGCCATCAACGTGTTGGCGTTCACGTTGAAGGGAATTCATTGGCGGATGAGGCCGCCAAGGCACCAGTACACACTGCTGCCATTGCTGCAATCACTCGCTCAATCACAAGAATAGATGGAGCAATCATGATAGCTGTCAATGCTACCCGCAACAACTCAGCCCTGCCAAAAGGTTTTCCACTCAAGTATTCCTACAAGTTAGATGCGCAAAATATTCTGTAAACTCAAATTTCGGGAGTGGGGGTGAGAGTAATACCAAACACTGATCTTAGATTGGGACTGATGTTAGCTGCACTCAAGGGTCTGGGTTCAGCACATGCAGGGGTCACTGCTACAGTTTAATTACTAAAGCAGCGCTATTGGTGGCCAAGTCTTACTAAACAGACCAAGGACTTTGTCCTTAAATGCGGCATCAGTCAGGAGATTAAGGGCTCCACCGTGGCACGTCCACCACAAACACCTTTATTGATCTCAGACAGACCTCTCGCATGTGTCTGTTTGGATCTCTGCGGCCCTCTACCCTCAGACGGGGCTTACAAGTACATCTTGGTGGCAGTAGATTCATGTACTACATTCCTGTGGCTTTGACCCCAGCGTTTGGCTGACGCTCTAACTGTTATAAAGGATTTGTGAGTCTTCATTGGGACATACGCAATTGGCACACTACATTCTGACCAGGGCCCGGCATTTAGCTCTTGGGATTACAAAGAAGCCATGGGTGTGACCTTGCGGTACTCCTCTCCCTATCATCCTGAGGGAAATTCAGTAGTTGAAAGGAAAAACCATGACTTAAAGCAATCCTTAACATCAAGGGTATTAGGCTCGGGCAGCAGTTGGGTCAATCACCTATATGGGGTCCCGAGGGCACTTATCAGTTGCCAAGAAAATCCCTAGGGGGTTGGACACCTTATGAGCTCCTGTTTAGGGTAAGAATGTGGGTAGGCAAACTCAATAGTGTCAGCACAGTGGCGGCTGAAACTCCATTTGACCTAAACGATCGTTTGGATGTTTTACAGGACCTAAAAGAATGTGCAGCTTTACAAAGCAACATCCAAGTAAAAGCGCCTCCATGGGAAAGCGAAAACGGTAATGGCAAGACCTGCCTGGGTCCCGAAGGTTGGGGACCTGGTCAGAGAGAAAATTGTGGACAAGAAAGGATTTGGACCATCCTACAGAGCACCTGTACCTGTCCTGGCTGTTGGGGGAACAAGAACTGTCCTTCTTCTGCCCCTTGCCGGCCAACCTGACAAAAGGTCTCCATTGATCTGATCAAACCACACTATGTGGCCGATCCTAAACAGTAGGCCACATGGACTCCTGGGTAGCCGCCGCACTCCCCTTGCTGCCATACAGGAAGTTCAGATGGAAGCTTTAATAACAACTGAAGATGCCACTCTCCAAAGAGAACCCACAAAGAGAAATGAAATGATGCTTCTTCCATTTGAAACTACCACAACTGTACAGTCAACAAGTACAGGAATTTCAACCCGAAAAATTGACGATGTCTATGTCAACATGCCGCAAAATAAGTCATCCACCAGTTCCACAAAACCTGCTGAGCTGCCAAGAATAGACAGGATGGCGTCTGGCTACTTTGTGCATTATGACGACTTCTCATCAGATCCAAGTGAACCTGAGTTGCCAACACCGCCGCTACCTTCCACTACAGGAATGGGGACACAGAAGTTTTATTTAGGGGCTCCAACTGTGAAGATGCCTTAAGCGGTTCCTTGGTTTGCAAGGACATTTCTCTCCACGGGGCATGTAATGCTTCAATGGCTAACTTGTATTGTTATCTGAAGGGTTTTATCCAGTGTTCAAACTATTCTCGAATAGGAGTTATTTAATGCTGAATGATAAAGGTTGTTGTGCAAGGGAATCGGGCAACTCTTATCTGGTGATGGTTAATTCTATAGTGACTTATTGTACACAAGTGCTGTTTCCACCTGTCCGCACAGTTAGGGAGGCAGCGCTATGGCCTTCAATAGATGTTTCCGACATTAAATTTGATTCCCTGAGCAAACTGAAAGCCTTGCTTCTACAAAAAGATGTGGCTTTAACTTCAGCCAAAGAGATGTTTGATCTCCAGGTTGCAAGGTCCTCGTCTCAGATACAGAGACTACTCCACACTAACTTCCCACTGCATTTTGGGGAGATGGTCCATCGTATCTTAACATGACTGATACAATGGGGATAGTGTACCTTTTTAAATGTATCGACTCTGGTTTGGTTAGCGCCTTTCAGACGATTTTTGGAGTTATACCATCTTTTACACACTCCGTGTTGGGAAGCGCCTTTGGAGGGCTCTCGTTTGTCCTGCTACTTGTGGCGGGGATCCAGATTTTTTTTTTCTACTCCGCAATATACGTCCCAGTTCAACTCGGAATGAAGATAGCACTGCTAGTGCTACGTTGACGTGAGCGCATGATATCTTGCTTCGGCACACCTCAGCTTTGAGAACTGAATGAGCATTGGTTCTTGTCGTTCAGGCCGTTCTGGCTTGACTGTATTCAACCTGTGTTCCACTGCCTGCTATGCAGCCAAGAGTGTGTCCTGGATTTATGTCTCGTATCAGACGTGGTTGCGCCACTGGATATTGATGTACTGATGGACCTTTTAAAGACCGATGTGCATGGTTGTCCTCAGCATATTCCATTGATGATAAACGCATTCTTAGAGCCAACCTGGGATGCTTTGGCTCCTGGTGATGTGAGCAACAGCATGCATATAATTTGTGGAATGCGACGACTCCCTTAGCAGCCGCTGTGGGAACTGGATGAAATCAACTTTGCTCCATAAACATGCTACGAGGAATGCCTCTGGGAATGTCTGCGGATGTGGGCAGCATCGATGTTGTGTCTACCACTCAGAACCCCTAAACAATTGGCCTTTTTCCATGCTGGAATAATTTGGCTTTTTCCTTTTTATAAAAAAATACCAAAACAGCTTTTCGTTTTTAGGTACCTTGTCTTTCTGGGTGCTTGGGATCTCAAATGATATAGATGATTTATGAAAGTTTTTAATATTTTATTGGAAATCCGCTTTTTAGATGCTTTTAAAGTTTAGGTTTTTATCATTTTTAAAAAACTGCCATTTGGCTTTTCTGATAGCTTTATATCGACCCTTAGGATGAGGAGTGGGTGTTATATTCCCGAGTTAGGCCCATGTAGCGAAGCAGCTTATTTCTTACATTGTCCGCACGAATACACATTTTTAAAGCTGTGACCTCTGGCATACATTTGCATGCATGACAATGTTGGCTTAGTTTCTCTGAAACTAAACTTGTTTTACATTTCGCTTTGTGCAACATTATCACAAAGCCCTGAACATCATGTACAAGGTCTCGTTTCTTACTGCGTACAAATGTTACTGAATCCGGGGGGCACTAGAGGGCGTGCAGACAAGATGGCCGCACTGTAGTGAGGCTCTGTCAGCCCTGGAGGGAATAATTCATAAATATCCTGAAACTGCGGGGGTACCTGTGCTGCAATCATCCGCATAAAGCAGCGGAAGGTCTGGAGAATCGTTATATCCTGCTGGCAGCACGCCAGAAGCAGCGCCGGGACGGACCGCGGCCTAAACAACAGGACGCTAACAGCCGGACCGAGTGAGGAGAACGTCTGCCATCGCCTGCTGAGAACGAACGCGGCAGGTGGCGAAGAACCGACTGCATCCTACTGCGGACAGCTTCGAGACGTGCCTGCTGTGCAATAAGTAAGGAGCAGGAACTGAGGCGAGGCCGTGCGGCCGGGGACAGAGCCCACGACCGCATGCTGTGCGGAACTACGCGGCGCCCAGAGCACGGGCAACAGTTACGTGAGGCCCGGGGCTTCGGGCCTACAGAACGCCCTCTCGACCTGTGCGACCGCCCGGCTGGGCTGAAACCCTGTGGTGCACATTGATGCTGGACGCACTCGGCGGTTCCAAGCAAAGGAAGCGGGCAGAGATAAGATTGTGTTAACCCGTGCGACTGCCCGGCGACGGGCCGGATCCGTGCCGGCCGGGAGACTCAGCCCTACCTGCAACTTGACAGACGCCCCGGGGTGGCCCGGCGGGGCGCAAGGGACTGGGCACTGCATTGGGGATCGCCCCAGCGCCAACACAGGAAAGCAACGCGGCCACTGAGGCGTCCCACTGAGCACAGTTAACACCCCACGACAAGGCGCTGCTGGCTCGCGGCCCTTTGTTCACGGACTGCCAGGTGCGCGCCGCGGGAGGCATCTCTGGTCTCCTTCGCCGCGGGGCTCTTCTCCCCGGCTGCTGCAAAACCGACACTGGTGGAGGCTTGAGATACTGCCCGGCCGTTGGGGGACGCGGGAGTATACCGCCTGGGCCCCGACCATTGGACTTGGCCTGCATAGTTAGCCATCCTTCTGAACTGCGCCCGTGCCCCCCATCTGCCTTGAGCCAGAGCATCATAGGCATCATAGGCGTTCGAGGAGCAGTGGGGATCTACCACGAGGGCCCCACTGCACCCACTGCTGGCAACGCATACTCACGCCTTGCTGTGGAGGTGCGAGCGTCCTGCCCGCCTGCGGGAGGTGTGTCATAGCGGGGAATCAGAGATCCTCGCAAAGAAGCCCACACGCGCCCGGGACTAACAGGGGGCACGTTGCTCCACCCGCGCACAGACTGTGACACCTTGCCAAAGCGCGCCGTCGGATGTGGGTAGGAGTGCCAGAACGTACCAGCACGCATCAACGTGCCTGGCTGCGCTGTCCCACGGGGGCTCTCCCGTCCAGCAGGGAGGTGTAGTGCATACACTGCGAGTAATCTCAATGGAGGCGGACCACTGAGGAACAACCCGCTCCACTAATCGATACCCGACACAGAGCAGGCACTCTAGACTGGAAATCACTGTGAGGTGGAAATAAGTACTCTGCCCCCCCACAAACGTCAGGGTGCCTGCAACTGCTCAGCACACCAGCCATAACAGACGCCGCAATGGGGAAACCGGATGGCAAACAGGCCAAATTATCGTTTGACACCCGCAAAACACCCAGAGGGCAGCCGCCTGAGACGGAGCACGACGGAACAGACCAGGCAAGCCAAAGCTCCGACGACGTGGACATGAAGAAGCTGCTTCTCACAGTGAAGAACAGCCTAGCATCCATTGAAGGGAAAATGGACTCAATGTGCGCCAGGATAGACCACATCACCCAGAAGCTTGAGAAACAGGATGGCAGGATCAAGGAAGTGGAAACCAGAATATCTACTCTTGAAGATGACCACGCACAGTCGGTAGGGCAACTCACAGATATGGACAAGTTACTCAAAGTCATTGAGGCGAAAATGAAGATATCGAAGCCCGCTCGAGATGCAACAATATTCGAATCACTGGCATACCCGAGACAACCAATACAGGCAGACTGGAAGGTTATGTAGAGAAACTACTCACTACCTGTTTCGGCCAGGAGGCCTTCTCCAAAATGCTTATTGTGGAACGGGCGCATCGAACCCTTGCACCGAGGCCCCCACCGGGAGCACCTCCCAGACCCATAGTCGCGAGGCTGCTCAATTATAGAGACCGCAATACGGCTCTCCGCAAAGCGAGGGAAATGAAGGACGTCATTTATGAAAATAATGCCATATCATTATATCCTGACTTCACGCTCAATATCCAAGAAGCGCAGAAAAAATATTTGCCTATAAAGAAGAAGCTACAGCAAGAGGGAGTGGAGTATGCCATGCTCTAACCTGCACATTTACGGATTACCTATGGCGGCAACCACCACATCTGCAACAACCCGCAACAGGCAGCAGACTTCTTTAAAAAGACGGTGAAGGCAGCCAGAAGACTGGAGCGCTCCCCCTCGGGTGGTGGAGAAGACTCAACGCACCACGACGAGGAGTGAGTAAGGCGTGCGGATGCTGAAGGGGCGCCTTTGGCAGCTTCTGCGATGAACATTACCTGTAACAAGCTCTCCACCTACTGGCAGGTAACGCTTCTGTCCCAAATGTAAGGCATCCCGCCACATCACTGGGTTGATTAAAGGCAGCGAGGAGCCTCCGGTCTATGACTTTTTTCTCCAGGGCCCCCTCCTGTACACCACAACCATGCAGGAGGCGCTAGGGCACCTCCTAGGGCACACGCCCCCAAGGGAATTCCCTTTTCCTCTTTCAGCGAGGACTGTCCTTATAGGGTGTTATCTTTATTCTTTTGTTAGGGGAATGTTATATCTAATGGGAGGGTTTGGGAGGGTGGGAAATGTACACTGCAAGTTGGGGCAGCCGTTGTGGGGGGAATGTTGGGGCAACAAAGTAGGCATTACTAAATATGCAACAGGTGTAGGCTACACGGATACAGAAACCGCCAGGACACAGGCACACATAGGTAGGGTATCTCCACTTCCTGACAATGGCTAATGGCAGCGAGGCGCATCGCACTAGCCAGACTGCGCGTATAGGTTTCCTGTCCTGGAACGTCCGTGGGCTGGGAGATCCCAGGAAAAAACGACATATATTGGCCTATCTGGAGAGGCATCAAGTAAGCATAACTGTGCTGCAGGAAACTCCTACTCCTCCTACTCAGGGGATTCAGTTTGCGACTCGATGGGCCTCCCACAGATATTTTTCCTCGTACTCCGCCTACTCGAGAGGTACGGCAATACTTATTAAAAAGACTCTGCCTTATATCGAGGAGGGCTCCACACTTGACCCGCAGGGGAGATTCTGCATGACATGGGGAAGGCTGCCGGCGGCCTCCGTCACTCTTGGACCGCTCGCACCCCCTGCCACATCACTACACCAAAGCACAACGCCAGATCCAGCAAATCATAGCAGACAATCTACTGGTGGACGTCTGGCGGCACCATCATCCCACGCAAAAGGAAGGGACGTTTCACTCGGCAGTGCACAACACTTGGTCTAGGTTAGACATGTGGCTCGCCTCTAGGGACATAGTGATACACGCTCTCTCCACACGACACCTAGCGTGCTCCTATTCCGATCACTCCCATGTGCTCATGCAGCTGAATCCCGCGGGTATGTTGCCCCAACCCAAGGTGTGGCGCCTGCAACCCACTGCACTCTTAGATACGGCATTTAAGGCTGAACTAGGGGAAGCGCTAGAAGAATTCCTACGGCTTAACATAGATTCTGTCCCTTCCCTAGCCATAGTGTGGTAAGTGCTGAAGGTCACTGTCAGGGGACTATGTATTGCTACTGCGGGGGGCATCCTCAAAGATATTCGAGCAACTCTTACTCGCCTAGAACGTCAGCTTAGACAGCAGGAAACAAACAGGCGCACAGCATGCGAGGGCCCAGCGCTGGCCAAGGTACGCAAGCTGCTTACGGAGTACCAAGCCGAGGCAGACAGGGAGTGCCATTTTCGAAGCAAATATCACACAGTGCGACGCTACAGCGAAGGGGAACGCCCCGGCAAAGCGCTCGCCGAGACCATTAGACCACCTAAAGCAGTGAACCACGTGTTGGCCATCCGTGATGAGAAGGGCGTGACGCACAGGGATACCCCCGCCATAATGGCGGTCTTTGCCACTCACTATAAACTGCTCTACTCGACCCACGCGACAAGGCAAGCCGAAACAGCGCACTATTTGAAACAGATAGAACTCGCCTGGCTCAGTATTAGGCAGCGGGAATTCCTGGCGGCCGACATTACGGTGGATGAGATACGAGTGGCCATCATGCAGATAGGGAACGGAAAGGCGCCGGGGCCTGATGGCCTCGTGATCGAATACTATAAGACCTATATCGACACGCTCGCGCCCTTTCAGAAATCGGTGTAAGAAGAGGCGGCCCAAACGGGGATGCTCCCACCCACCATGCGAGAGGCAATGTTAGTCTCGCTACTAAAGCCGGGGAAAACCCTTGATTCTACGGATTCATATAGACCGTTGTCCTTAATCAACTGCGACGTCAAGATATTGGCCAAAGTCCTGGCCAATAGTCGTATGCTATTGATGGGCAACCTAATCCGGCCAGACCAAGCTGGATTTATACCCGGACGGTCCACCTCTCACAATTTACGGACACTATTCTCTATTATACACAATATCGACCAAGATGAGCAGGCGGTGGCGGTCTTTCTAGACGCCACTAAAGCATTCGATTCCCTGGAATGGAAATATTTATTTGCAGTCCTAACGCACATGGGGTTCCCACCCGGGTTTCTAATGTGGATTAAGCTGCTGTATCATCACCCATGTGCCACTCTGCTCCTGAATGGTGAGCGCTCCCCAGCCTTTAGCATCTCCAGAGGTACACGGCAGGGGTGCCCCCTCTCACCCCTGCTTTTAGGTCTCGCCTACGCAGCACGCATGCACTGCTTAGGCAAAAAGACCTTTTGGAATCGCTTTGGCTTTTCAGCCAAAAACGTGCACGCGTTCCATTGCCTTCAATGGCAACGCGTGCACGTTTGGCGATTCACTTGCGGGAGCGAGTGGCGCCATATGATAGCAATTATCGCTCCTGGCACCGCTCGCTCCCGCAAGGGAAACGCTTTCACTTTTGCTCGAGGCGTGCACGCTTGTTTTTAACATCTGTTGCCTGCTTAATACTAATTCGTTTTATAAGCCGTTGCTGCTTCCTGGTGAAGTTCAGTTCTAACTCAAGTTCGGCACTTACGGGCAGTTTACTCGAATTGGCACTAACCTCATGCAAACGTTTCATTTGCTCTACAATTCTGCCACTCACAGCACATTTCAATGACTAATATTATAACTCAATCTTATTTTGATTCGTAAAAGCCATTAATTCTAGCAGCTTTCCGAACTCCTCATTGCACGTGCTTCCAGCGCTCCTTTTGCACTCAGTAGGATTAGGAACAAGCTATGACCTCCTAGCAAACATCATTGAGACGTTAACAAATATATTCTTTCAACAGCCTCCTCGTCTGTCAGTTGCTACCATCCAGTGTCCTTATTGGCAGATGTACCCCGGTAGGGAGGGGAGGAGCAAAGCCCGCTGTTGAGGGGAGTCGCACAAACTAACTTGCAGCCCTTACCCATTAGGCGGCCTCGTAGCCAAGTGTAATATTTTTTTATTTGAAAACATGGTCCCTGTTAAATGGAGCAGCAGTAGCCTTCATTTGCCTCCAAGGTTTCTCTTGGCTCGCGCATTTCAAAACAGTCCTGCTCTCCACTCGTTTAACGACTCTGAGAGGGACTGAAGTGTTTTTGCACCGAGAGACTGGCAGCTCTCTGCCTTTAATTTGCTAACCAAGCTGAATGCCCCCTCTCTCCCTCTTTAGCACTTTCTGGATCCTTGGAACTGATGTGTTCAGTCTGCACAAACAAATGCTTTTAGTGTTGCAGAACTCCTGGACCACATCCCTGATGTTTTAAATCCGAAACCTAATATCAGATACCTAACAGGCCATCCATCAGCCGAGCACATTCTTTCACGGGCTTGTGTATTCGAAAACGTAGTGCAACATCCTGGCGACATTTCTCTTTATTACTTTCGACTTCTCCTTCAGGGTTTAAAAAAGTTGCAACATTCCTCAGCAGAAGATTGTTTCATGGCTATTTTCCTCTCGAGCCTGCCGGTAAATATGTAATAGCGCGTACTCTATTTTCAAATAAGCTATGCCTAGTGGCTGTTCCAATGTGGCAACCTCATGTTCTCGTACGCAGGCGGTGCCAGTCCCTTTCACAAACACCCCCCGCCCCCACGGCACCAGAATGAAAGTAAGAGAGGTGCTCAGAAACACTCCAACCAGCATCAGAGTAGGTGCTGACTGCTGAACATGATTTGTCGAAATGTGTAGACTTTTAATAAGGGTATTTTCGATTGCTCACTGAAGTGCTTCATACGGAGCCAAAACATGTCACTTCAGAGCGCTTTGTTCTTTACATACAGACCAAGACTTGTTTTTTTAATTGTATTTATTGGCATTTATGCAATGATCCATAGTAAGGTAAGTAATTTCAGAAGAGAAAAAAAAGAACAAGCATTGGCATAGCCAATAGGTCTCGCTTTTGGGACCTTATAAGTATTTAGTTATGCAGCACAATATCCTTAATGCAACAACATCAACTGTTGCATGGCTAAACACTTACAAGGTCCCAAAGGCAAGACCTATTGGCTATGCCAATGCTTGTTGCATTAGCAATGGAGCCGCTGGCGGCCATGCTTCGGCAGCACCACAAGAGATATGCGCTGGACTACCCCACTAGGCCAGTTTTAATTTCGGTGTATGCGGATGACATCACGCTTTACGTGCGAAATCCCCAAGAAGGGCTGAACGCCATGATCCGTGAAAAAATAAAATTTGGAGCATTCTCGGGGATCACCATAAACTGGGGGAAGTCAGAGATAATGCCGCTCACTCGATGCACAATCCCCTTCCCAATGGACTATCCGCTTCAATGGTGCGCAGATGAGGTCCAATACCTTGGAATCACTGTAGTTAAAGATAAGGAGGACCTCATACGAGCGAATTATGGGACGGTCCTTAATAAAGTGGAGGAATCAATAACCAGGTGGATAGCCCTGCCGCTCTCATTCGCTGGCCGTGTTGCATTAATGAAAATGGTCATCATGCCAACATTTTTATACCTGTTCACCAACATTCCCTTCTCCCCAGGCCGACCTTTTTCACTCGGCTTAAGAGTCAGCTCATCCATCTGGCATGGGGTGGGAAACAGCCCCGGATCAAGTGGAGTACCCTTGTGCTGCCGTTTGCACAGGGTGGGTTTGAAGCGCCCGATCCCTAACTTTACTATCTCAGCGCTCAAGCACATTACGCCGCGTACTGGTTTGAGCATCTGCCCTTCATGACGCATCTAGCGGTGGAACAGGGGTATATGGCGCCTGTCCCCCTAACAGGGTTTCTGGGAGCAGACAACAAGACAGGTGGGGGACGACAATCAACGGTAGCCTGCACCAATAAGGCGTGGCAAGCTCTTGCAACATGGTCTCAAGTTTCCATGCTATACTCCCCGTTGCTTCCTCTCCGTGACCAGTGGGACCTGCCGGGCGGTCACACAGGAAGGTATATGCAAGCGTATGCTCCTCAAATATGGCATAAACACATGGGGGGATATGTACACCCATGGGCAATTCAAAGGAGCAGACAGTTTTTTCGGGGCAAACACCCCCACCATCATGGAGCGATTCCTCTATATACGTCCCAGACAGGATGTTAAGGCCACTACCTCCAAGTTCCCTGAGGAACCCCCCACACTGCTCCCATTGCACCAACTGCTACTAGCTGGGGCGCCTCACGCAGTGTCCCATATATACAGGGCAACCATAGGGACAGGGACACACCACACACTGAAGGCAAAAACGGGGTGGGAAACTGAATTAGGCTATCAGCTAACAGACGAGGCCTGGGCGTATTGCTGCCAGCAAACAGAACGAATCACAGCGAGCAGTAGATTTAGGATAATACATTTTAAATTTCTTCATCGGATGTATTATACCCCTGTAAAACTGCATAAGCTCCAACTGCGCGATAACGATAACTGCGACTGTTGCCAGCAGGAGGGTGCGGGGTTTTTACATTTTGCATGGGCATGTAGATCCACAGCGCGCTACTGGACAGAGGTGGAAGCGGCCCTGAGAGACATGGTGGGGGAATAGCTGGTATTAACACCTGTCATGGGTCTCCTAGGTTATCTACCTGGGTATAAGGGTTGAATCAAACGCCTGCTAGCGGTGGGCTTGCTCGTAGCAAAGCGAAAAATTGCATGTAGATGGGGGAGGGGCAGGGCGCCCAAATTTAAGGAATGGCTGGCTGATTTGACATACTGCCAGGAGCAAAATAACGTATACGCTGAGCTGCTCCCTCCTCGCTCTAGACCATGTGATATTTGGGAATCTCTCACGAATTATCTACTGCGCAAGACTGCTGATGACAAGGAGGACAGTGCGCCATCTGTACAGGGCGCCTGGCTGGATGAGTCCACTGAGTCATAGAAAACTGGGGTCATTGGATATCACGTATATTGTGTCATCTTGTAAAACATGCCTGCATAACAAACTCATTGTGTACTGTGGTCAGCCTATCCATGCCATCTATGCGTTGTATTACCAAGTAGCCATGCAATGTAATTGTACTGCCTATTATGTCCTGTATGTGTTATGTTCTTGTAACCAAAAATGCCAATAAACAAAGTTTAAAAAAACACAAATGTTACTGAATCCATAGTAAATCCATGCTATTCATTGTAAACACATGGAACTGAGTCCATAGTAAATCCATGGTACTGAATCCATAGTAAACCTGTGGGACTGAATTCATGGTAAATCCATGGGACTGAATCCTTAGTAAACCTGTGGGACTGAATTCATGGTAAATCCATGGGACTGAATCCTTAGTAAACCCAGGGGACTGAATCCTTAGTAAACCCAGGGGACTGAATCCTTAGTAAACCCATGGGACTGAATCCTTAGTAAACCATAGAACAACAGATGAATGGCCTGAGGGTGTGTACTACGCACTGCCCGCCAAGAGACTGCATCCATAGTAAACCCATTGGACTAAATCCATAGTAAACCCATGGGACGGATTCCCTAGTAAGCCCATGGGACTGAATCCATACTAAACCTATGGGATGGAGTCCACAGTAAACTCAATGTGACTGACTCCATAGTAATCCAATGGGACTGAGTCAATTGTAAACCATGGGACTGAATCTATGATAACCCCATGGGACTGAATCCATAGTAAGCCCATGGGACTGAATCCATAGTAAACCCATGGGACTAAGTACATATTAAACCCATGGGACTGAATCCATAGTAAACCCATGTGAGTGAATTCATAATAAACCCATGGAACTGAATCCATGGTAAACCCCTGGGAATGAATCCATAGTAAACCTATGGGACAGAATACATAGTAAACCCATGGGACTGAACCCTTAGTAAATCCATGTGATTGAACCCTTAGTAAACCCATTGGACTGAGTCCATAGTAAACCATGGAAATGAGTCAACTTTAAACCATGGGACTGAATCTATGATAACCCCATGGGACTCATGGGACTGAATCCGTAGTAAACCCATTGGACTGAGTCAATAGTAAACTCATGTGACTGAATCCACAGTAAACCCATGGAAATTAGTCAACTGTAAACCATGGGACTGATTCTATGATAACCCCATGGGACTGAATCCATAGTAAGCCCATGGGACTGAATCCATAGTAAACCCATTGGACTGAGTCCTTAGTAAACTCATGTGACTGAATCCATAGTAAACCCATGGAAATTAGTCAACTGTAAACCATGGGACTGAATCTATGATAACCCCATGGAACTGAATCCATAGAAAACCCATTGGCCTGAGTCCATAGTAAACTATGGGTTAGCATTTGGTTGAACCCAGCAGCCAAACTTTGTAAGGACATTATACTCGACTGCTTAACGCTGGACAAGGCCTATTCTACACCATGGTTAAGCTATATATGGGACACTTTAGGATCCCTGGGTTTATCTTCTTGGTTCAATGAACGCAGTTGTATTCCCAAAAATGCTAAGGAGGAGGTTAACATATTATTTAGGGCTATTGTGCAGATTTAAGATTGAAAAATGAGTTATCTAAACCCTCGGTTCTGAAATATTGCAGTCTTTTATACACAGGCAAACCTCCCATGTCCTTATCTCTGGATTTGTCAGGAAGGGAGTGGTCACTTCTGTTTCGCATCAGAGCAGAGTCAATTCATTGATCCTTATTTAAAAAAAAAAATCTAGATCCAGAGGGAAACATGGTATCCACCTGTCCATGTGACAATCACTCTGCACAATCACTATTGCACTTTATGTTCTTCTGCAAATTGCATAGCTCAGCACAAAAGCACTTTCTGAGACCCTTGTTACGGAGGCTAGGATTCCAACGCTGTAGACCAGCTCTCCTCCGCCTACAATTCTTAAGTTAACCTGAAACTGATTACTGTATCTTTGCTTATCTGAAAGTAGCCCTTAGTGTCAGAAAAAAACTATGATAGGTTAATCCTTCAAATCATATGTGCAATGTGGGTTAGTAATAGTATATGGAGTTTGGTTGAGACATTTTGGTCTAATTTCGGGGGATGGTAGGATTGTATAGCAGACAAGATTAGAGGTTTTTGTTCAGTCTCCTTTCCCATCACTCTTTTAAAACCTCAGCCAATTTCCATATGAGTGTAATGGTGCTTTAAATTCTAATCACAATTTGCATTTTCTGCTCCTTTTAATCATGGTTATTTGACGTACTGTGGAATTTTAAAGCTGTTCATTTACATATATCCTTTTTTATCTGTTCTTAACTCAATGTGAGATTGTTTTTAACTTTTTGTGAGATCATGGTTATGAGCAATTTTTCGATGTACTTTTATGGTCTATTTCTAATTAGACCGAATAAATATATAGAATTAAATTGAATTGAATCCATGGAATGGGAATGAGAGCATAGTAAACTCATGGTACTGAATCCATAGTAAACCCATGGGACTAAATCCATAGTAAACCTATGGGACAGAATCCATAGTAAACCCATGTGAGTTAATCCATAATAAACCCATGGAACTGAATCCATGGTAAACCCATGGGACAGAGTCCATAGTAAATGCATTGGACTGAATCCATAGTAAAGCCATGGGACTGAATCCATAGTAAACCTATGGGACTGAATACATAGTACACCTATGGGACTGAATATATAGTGAACCCATGGGACTGAATCCTCAGTAAATCCATGTGACTGAATTGTTAGTAAATCATAGAACAACAGAGGAGTGGCCTGAGGGTGTGTACAGCACACTGGCCGCCAAGAGACTGATCCTATAGTAAACCCATGGGACTGAATCCATAGTAAACCAAGGAACCAAATCCATAGTAAACCCATGGGAATGAATCCACACTAAACCTATGGGATTGAATCCATAGTAAACCCATGGGACTGAGTCCATAGTAAACCCATGCTACTGAACCCATAGTAAACCCATGCTACTGAACCCATAGTAAACCCATGGATTAAAGCCATAGTATAGCCCTGGGACTGAATCCATAGGAAACCCCTGGGACTGAATCCATAGTAAACCCTTGGGACTGAATCCTTAATAAGCCCATGGTACTGAGTCCATAGTAAACCCATGGTACTGAATCCATGGTAAACCTGTGGGACTGAGTCCATAGTAAACCGATGGAAATGAATTCATAGAAAACCTTTGGGACTGAATCCATAGTAAACCAATGGAACTGAGTACACAGTAAACCCATGGGAATGAGTCCATAGTAAAGCCATGGGACTGAATCCATGGTAAACCTGTGGGACTGAGTCCATAGTAAACCCATGGAAATGAATTCATAGAAAACCTATGGAACTGAATCCATAGTAAACCAATGGGACTGAATCCATAGTAAACCCATGGAATCCATAGTAAACCCATGGGACTGAGTCCATAGTAAACCCATGGGAATAAATTCATAGTAAACCTATCTGACTGAATCCATAGTAAACCCCTGGAGCTGAATCCATACTAAAACTATGCGATGGAATCCATAGTAAACCCAAGTGACTGAATCCATAGTAAACCCATGAGACTTAGTCCATAGTAAACCATGGGATTAGGTCTATGATAACTGCATAGGACTGAATCCATAGTAAACCCATGGGACTGAATCCATAGTAAACCCATGGGACTGCGTTCATAGTAAACCCATGGGAATGAATCCATACTAAACCCATGGGACTGAATCCATAGTTTACCCATTGGACTGAATCCATAGTTTACCCATGGGAATTAATCCATACTAAACCCATAGGACTGAATCCATAGTTTGTCCCATGGGACTGAATCCATCGTAAACCCATGGGACTGAATCCATCGTAAACCCATGGGTCTGAATCCATAGGAAACGCATTGGACTGAATCCATAGTAAACCCATGGGTCTGAATCCATAGTAAACCCATGGGAATGAATCCTTAGTAAAGCCTGGATACTGGATACAGGTAGCCAGAGTATTTACTATGTAGCAATTGGAGAGCTGTGCACAGTCATTGCAATCCCTTAAAACATACTGATGTTTTGCAGTTTTTTGGTACCGTTTGTCTTAAAACTTACAAAAATCATATTTCTGCATCTCTTCATCCAATTTAAACATTTCAGTGTCGTTTTATATATTATATTTATCACCTTTTTTTATTAAAATTGGCATGGGCATTTACCTTTTTTTTTTTTTCTTGAAATGCCTGCGTTTCCCTAGCTTGATGTTGAGCTTTTCAATTTCTTGCAGTTTTGCCTATAGGTGTTTTTGTTGCACGGAATGTTTGTCCACCAAGCACTCTATCTCCTCTTCCCTTCTTCTCAGATCATCATTTGATCCCCTACTTTCTTGCACTCTGCTTCAGATTGGAATGTGCAGAGCTGACTTCTCATTTAATTCTCCCAAGGAAGTTGTCCATCTACCGTCTGTCCATCGCTTTTGTATGTCTCTGTGCTTCGGAGTGGATTGTAGCTGCTCACACGCCTGCGCAGCTAGAGTCTTGTGCTTCGTAACTGCAATAGCAGCACATCTTTAACTGATGGTTGTCTCTTGTTACTAGTTACTATCTTCAAAGGCTTTGTTTTCATTCTTTTAGGAGGCCAGCTCATCCTTGCTTTAGCAATGAATCCCTTCAGTAAGGGATGCATACTGAAACTCCAAACCTATGTCCTTGTTTCAGAAATGGAACACTTCTCCGGAGTGAAGAGGTTAGCTCTCTGCTTATCTTCGATTACCCGCTTTGCGGCTTGAGGGGCCAGGCAGTATGCATCACCTTCGCTCAGTTCAACTCCTGTGTGTGTTAGCCCCTGCGGTGCAGGGGGGCCCAAACTCCGAGGGGCCCCCTCAACACAGTACTCTGGGCGGAGATCTCCTGCTCGAGTCCGAAGGGGGCCCCTCCACATGCCTTGCAGGGGGGGCCCCCTCAAGTTTCGTTACTCCAGTGGTTAGCCCTCGGAGAACCCTGTAGAGGTCCATCCTCTCCAATAACTCTGGAAGTGAGAGATGGAGATTATGCGGAGCTGAGAGCATAAGGAAGTAACCAGAACTCTAGTCTGCATAACCAGAACTCTGGTCTGAGTAACCAGACCTCTGGTCTTAGTAGCCAGAACTCTAGTGTGAGTAACCAGAACTCTGGTCTGAGTAACCAGACCTCTGGTCTTCGTAGCCAGAACTCTAGTGTGAGTAACCAGAACTCTAGTGTGAGTAACCAGACCTCTGGTCTTAGTAGCCAGAACTCTAGTGTGAGTAACCAGACCTCTGGTCTTAGTAGCCAGAACTCTAGTGTGAGTAGCCAGAACTCTAGTGTGAGTAACAAGACCTCTGGTATGAGTAACCAGAACTCTAGTTTGAGTAACCAAAACTCTAAAGTGTCCATGGGGCACTTTGAGGCCTCAGCTTCCCAGAGCTAGCCTCTTCACATGTTTTACTGCTCGAGGAGACAGTTTTATAATTTCCTTCTTAACATGGCTCTGCGGCACATACAGGCCGTCCAGCTCTCTCATTACTGGACATGTCTGTTAGACAGACAGACTGAGATTCCCTTCACTCCTGTGAGAGTAGGACCCTTCCGGTCTGTCTCACTTCAGCACTTGCTTCTCCCCCGGTACTTCACTCTGCTTGAGAAGGGCCCCGCCAGGTCTTCTTGATGCAGCACATGGCTCTCCTCCGTACTGATGCTTCACTCCCTCTAAACTAGGACCTTTCTAGGTCTTCTGAATCCTGAAATCCTTCACATCTCCTGATCCTTTACTCCTGCGAGATTAGGGCCCATCCAGGACTCACCTGCCCTCTGTACTGATCCTTTGATCCACGCTAGAGTAGGGCCCCCACAGGTCACCACTCTACCTCTCTCCTCTAATTATCCTTCACTCCCTCGAGAGTAGAACCCCTCTTCTGAATTCAGCACTCACTTCTCCCCTCTCTTGAACCCTCACTCCCCGCTAGAGGTGCTTATTTAATGTCCCTTCCCTCCTCGCTAGAGGGGCCCGTCTAATATCCCCTTCATTCCTTGCTAGAGGAGCCACTCTAATGATCCCTTCACTCCCCACAAGAGGGACCCCTCAAATGACTCTTCACTGCCGCTAGAGGGCCCCTCCAGTGATCCTTCGCTCCCCCTCTAGAGGGGCCCCTCTAATGATCTTTCACTCCCCCTCTAGAGGGGCCCCTCTAGTGATCCTTCAATCCCCCTCTAATGATCCATCACTCCCCCTCTAGAGGGGCCCCTCTAATGATATTTCACTCCCCATCTAGAGGGGCCCATCTAATGATCCTTCACTCCTCCTGTAGAGGGGCCCATCTAATGATCCTTCACTCCCCCTCTAGTAATCCTTCACTCCCCCTCTAGAGGGGCCCCTCTAATGGTCCTTTACTCCTCCCCAGAGGGGTCCCTCTAATGATCCTTCATTCCCCCTCTAGAGGGGCCCCTCTAATAATCCTTCACTCCCCCTCTAGAGGGGCCCCTCTAATGATCCTTCACTCCTCCCCAGAGGGGTCCCTCTAATGATCCTTCACTCCCCCTCTAGAGGGGCCCCTCTAATGATCCTTCACTCCTCCCCAGAGGAGTCTCTCTAATGATCCTTCACTCCTCCCCAGAGGGGTCCCTCTAATGATCCTTCACTCCCCTTCTAGAGGGGCCCCTGTAGTGATCCTTCACTCCTCCCCAGAGGGGTCACTCTAATGATCCTTCACTCCCCCTCTAGAGAACCCCTCTACTGATCCTTCACTCCCCCTCTAGACGGGCCCCTCTAATGATCCTTCACTCCTCCACAGAGGGGCCCCTCTAATGATCCTTCACTCCTCCCCAGAGGGGCCCCTCTAATGATCTTTCACTCTCCCTCTAGAGGGTCCCTCTAATGATCCTTCACTCCCCCTCTAGAGGGTCCCCTCTAGTGATCCTTCATTGCTCCCCGGAGGGGCCCTTCTAATGATCCTTCACTCACCCTCCAGAGGTGCCCATCTAAAGATCCTTCACACCCCCTATAGAGGGCCCCCTCTAATGATCCTTCACTCTCCCTCCAGAGGGGCCCCCTCTAATGATCCTTCACTCTCCCTCCAGAGGGGCCCCACTAATGACCCCTTTCACTCCCTGCTAGAGGGGCCCCTCTAATGATCCATCAATCCCCCTCTACAGGGGCCCCTCTAGTGATCCTTCACTCCCCCTCTAGAGGGGCCCCTCTAATTATCCTTTACTCCCCCTCCAGAGGGGCCCCTCTACTGATCCTTCATTTCCCCTCTAGAGTGGCCCCTCTACTAATCCTTCACTCCCCCTCTACAGGGGCCCATCTAATGATCCTTCACTCCTAATCAGAGGGGCCCCTCTAATGATCCTTCACTCCCCCTCTAGAGGGGTCCCTCTAGTGATCCTTCACTCCCCCTCCAGAGGGGCCCCTCTAATGATCCTTCACTCCCCCTCCAGAGAGACCCCTCTAATGATCCTTCACTCCCCCTCTATAGGGGCCCCTCTAATGATCCTTCACTCCCTCCAATAGGGGCCCCTCTGGTGATCCTTCACTCCCTGCTAGAGGTGCTGCTCTAATGATCCTTCACTCCTCCCCAGAGGGGCCCCTCTAATGATCCTTCACTCCCCCTCAAGAGGGGCCCCTCTAATGATTCTTTACTCTTCCCCAGAGGGGCCCCTCTAATGATCCTTAACTGCTCCCCAGAGGGGCCCCTCTAGTGATCCTTCACTCCCCCTCTAGAAGGGCCCGTGTAGTGATCCTTCACTCCCCCGAGAGGGGCCCTTCTAATGACCTTTGACTCCTCCTCCAGAGGGGCTCCTCTAGTGATCCTTCACTCTCCCTCCAGAGGGGCCCCACTAATGAACCCTTTCACTCCCTGCTAGAGGGGCCCCTCTAATGATCCTTCACTCCCCCTCTATAGGGGCCCTCTTGTGATCCTTCACTCCCCCTCCAGAGGAGCCCCTCTACTGATCCTTCACTCCCCCTCTAGAGGGGCCCCTCTACTGAGCCTTCACTCCCCCTCTCGAGGGGCCCATCTAATGATCCTTCACTCCTAATCAGAGGGGCCCCTCTAATGATCCTTCACTCCCCCGCCAGAAGGGCCCCTCTAATGATCCTTCACTCCCCCTCCAGAGGGGCCCCTCCAGTGATCCTTCACTCCCCCTCTAGAGGGGCCCTCTAATGATCCTTCATTCCCCCTATAGAGGGGTCCCTCTAATGACCTCTTTTACTCCCTGCTAGAGGGGCCCCTCTAGTGATCCTGCACTCCCCCTCTAGAAGGGCCCCTGTAGTGATCCTTCACTCCCCCTCTAGAGGGGCACCTCTAATGACCCCTTTCTCTCCCCGCTAGAAGTGCCCCTCTAATGATCCTTCACTCCCCCTCTATAGGGGCTCCTCTAATGATCCTTCACTCCTCCCCAGAGGGGCCCCTCTAATAATCCTTATCTTCTCCCCAGAGGAGCCCCTCTAATGATCCTTCACTCCCCCTCTATAGGGGCCCCTCTAGTGATCCTTCACTCCCCCTCATGAGGGGCCCCTCTACTGATCCTTCACTCCCCCTCTAGAGGGGCCCATCTAATGATCCTTCACTCCTAATCAGAGGGGCCCCTCTAATGATCCTCCACTCCTCCCCAGAAGGGCCCCTCTAATTATCCTTAACTACTCCCCTGAGGGTCCCCTGTAGTAATCCTTCACTCCCCCTCTAGAGGGGCCCCTCTAATGACCCCTTTTACTTTCCCTCCAGAGAGACCCCTCTACAGATCCTTCACTCCTCCCCAGAGGGGCCCCTCTAATGATCCTTAACTCCTCCCCAAAGGGGCCCCTCTAATGATCCTTCACTCCACCCCAGAGGGGCCCCTCTAATGATCCTTAACTCTTCCCCAAAGGGGCCCCTCTAATGATCCTTCACTCCCCCTCTAGAGGGGCCCCTCTAATGATCCTTCACTCTCCCTCTATAGGGGCCCCTCTAGTGATCCTTCACTCCCCCTCTAGAGCGGCCCCTCTAATGATCCCTTTTACTCCCCGGTAGAGGTGCTGCTCTAATGGTCTTTCACTCCCCCTCTAGAGGGGCCCTTCTAATTATCCTTCACTCCCCTCTAGAGGGGCCCCTCTAGTAATCTTTCACTCCCCCTAAAGAGGGGCCTCTCTAATGATCCTTCACTCTCCCTCCAGAGGGGCCCCTCTAATGATCCTTCACTCTCCCTCCAGAGGGGCCCTCTAATGACCCCTTTCACTCCCTGCTAGAGGGGCCCCTCTAATGATCCTTCACTCCCCCTCTATAGGGGCTCCTCTAGTGATACTTCACTCCCCCTCTAGAGGGGCCCATCTAATGATCCTTCACTCCCCCTCTATAGGGGCCCCTCTAGTGATCCTTCACTCCCCCTTGTTGCGGGGATTCTGCACATATACAGAACTATGCGCAGGAAAACAGGACCTCGGTGTATAGTGGTGTACCAACCATCCACCTTAGTGCCCAAAATCCCAATCCGACTAGCTATAGTGTCTCATTCGTTCTCCGTACTACAGCGAAGCTACCAATGATTAGACATCCCAGAACACGGACTCTTTCAGGAATCGTGGGAGCAAGAACACTCTTTCATTACTCACTCATACTTGTCCACAACGTGCGTATTAAGAGACACAGTATAGTTTAAAATGTTTATTTCAACTAACGTGCTCTAAGACACAGTACACGTGCCAGTACTAGCAGCATAATGCATAAAGACAAAACAGTAAGCATTGTTACAATTCCATAGAATACAAACGGGGCCAGCATTTTATAAAGACAGTGGATGAAGGACTATATGGCTTTGCCACCCTCCCCGTGCTAGTAACTAGTTTATTATAAAAATAGAAGACCTCTGGGCTTTGTCAGGGAGACCCCCATACCTCAAGAACAAGATGCAAGGTTTACATCATCGGACAAGCACAGCTCTTCTCTCTGGAAAGGTCTTTCTCCAAGTGCCTTCAACAGTGAGTTCACACTATTAAAAGCACATGAATTTCTCCAGTGCAGCTGTATGTCATGTTACGTCTAAGTGCGAAGGGCTGACCAGAACAGCAAAAACAAGGGACGTTGTTTTTCGACCTTGTACATTGTGTGCAGACGAAAACCACAGAGGACATCAGAAAAGGTGAAAGGCAGAAATGCAGACAGTTCTAATGTGAACGGTCACAAGCAGAGTCTGGAAAAACAAAGTCACGGAGTAACGTGTGCAAAAAGAGGCATCATAGCAGCTAGGCCTAAGCTAACTTAGCAATGTCGACAATGAGGCCACAATCCACACTACACCCTCCCCTGGTCAGTCCATTGGACAAGACATAGAACGAAAGCAGAGTTCAAATAGATGGAGCAGAATGCAAACGTCTGTATGCGGGAAAATTGTGTGGAACAGAGGGAAAAAAATTAAAAATAGGGGGGGAATAAAAATTGATCACTCTAAGAGGAGAAAATAAAAAATCCGAATATGCAGGTTAATGAGAGTTAACAAAACTAATCCATCAGAGTGTATGCGCAGAAGACAGCCACACCCTCCAAAAAGACATCATTGTCATCGTCTGAAAAATGAGATGCCATCCAGTTCAGTAAATCAAAACTGCATACATGTTCCTCACAATAGGGAGCAGTGATCAGCATTGCGGAACAACTTGCGTGATATTCAATATAACTTTGTTGTAGGAGATTCTGAGCAGCCGCCCAGATATCCCATTGTGCCAAGACTCCAAGTGCAGCCGCATGCGCCATCAATCCGTCACCGAAACATTCCTGTTCATGGGCCAACAAGGGGCCCATCAACTGGTCGAAATCCGGGTGAGAACAGTACGTATTGGAGAGGCAAACATCCACGGACCAAGAAAATGGACATCGTAAGCACGACATCAACGGTTGCACGCAAGTGAAATACGCAAAGCGAAAAGATAGCCCATAAGCCACGCTGAACGTTGCCAGCGGCAGGACGCCAAAGCTGTCAATCATGCGGTCACGGAGCCTCTGCAGGCGCCCTGGGTTGTGGTGGCCCACAAGAGGTGCAGCCATTGCGCAACAGGCAAAGTAAAAGCAATATTCCAGCAGATAAGGCTAGGATCAATGGGAAGCCACTGAAGACGCTGGAAAAAATAGAATGAATAAAAGCCGGTATTACACCAAATATAGTCTGAAAGGAAGTTAAAAGGCCAGAGCCCATAACTTTAAAAAAGTGTACAAGGCCGGCGGTGTTAGATGCATTAAATATACGGTGAATCAGTTCACCGAAATGTCGGCGGAGGTTAGTGTTTAAAAGGGCCTGTATCTCACTGTGGGTACTAGCCACCTGGAGGACGAAGGTCTCCTGCACGGAAGTCAGTATAACTTCCTGGTTTATTAAGAGCGCCTTTATTTTGCTCAATTTATTGAAATCTACCTTCAAAGTCAGTATGTAAGGCCAAATGGAACTATCTAACTTCCCACGCGGGGGTGGAAAAAGCACATTTTTGCAGCACACCACTCGTTGCGAAACTGTTACTACATAGGGTATGCCAGCCTGCAAACCACAGCAATCCTGATTATTCAAAAGCAGATAGCTACCATTAGCAAGCATAGTGAAAGTAGGTGATATAACAGGAGCAGGAATGCCCTTTAAAACACAAGCAATATTCGGGGCAGAAACATTACAAGCCCGTGCAATTTAATGTTTTTACAAACAAGGGAATGACCCACTGTAGAATCGCAAGACTCCCCTGTGAGAAATACCTCCTTGTCATCCCTAAGGCATCTGTATGTGAGGGACCAGAGTTCATGCAAAAAGGTACTGCCCAAAGGCTCAAAACGGCCAACAGGATAATGTTTCATGCATGAACTGAATTCAAATAAAGAAAAAGGCAAAGTGATAACCCCGTGTACTAGCCACGCTGCAGAGTCAGTCTCCGCCACAGAGAATGGTAAAGGATCTATTTTTTCGATATGTTGAAGAGTGTATGTCGCATCCTTCATGGACATGAACTGCTGCTTTTCGGTCAGGTTAAATGTCAAAAACAATGCAGACGTGTTTAAGAAATGCCATGGAACCTTACCCATTTTCAGAGACTGCAAAGTCGATGCAAACTGCATTACTGAACGCAATTGATTCTGACCATGATATAACACAGACATGTCATCCTGAACAATATCAACAACAGATGAAACAATATTCTCTAATGTGTAAATGCGGGAAGACAGGGTGTTAATACTGTTGTCGACAACAGCAAGCACTTTTTCTAGATTTGCTTGATCTATTTCCCGTAGACGGGAAGCCGCTTCTATTTGTGAAAGCTTCCAGATTTCATTGTAAGTTGCATAAACAAATCTTTTAGGTCTTGGACCTCGAGGTCCCAAAACAAAATCGGCTAGATCGATGTTGCCTGATAGGAGGGATAAATGTTGTTTTACGGAATCTAATGTAGAGTGCTGCAACCACTGTTTACACAATTTACCAACTGAATATGTCGTAACCGTACGTGATTCAGAAAACCGTGGATCTGGTCTATCCTGTTTGTAACCCGGAGCAGAATTGTGAAAACACAGTTGGCATGCATTAGATGTTATGGGCCACACCAACCAGGCTGATTGATCCATTGTAGAGACAATAAATGAGTTATTCTGAAATAATGCTTGCAATGTTTCAAGGGAAAAATTTAAATGCATGCTCCTGTTGGGCCAGGAAGACAACGCAGGAGTGGAGGGTGTATTCAATTGTTTGGAAGTTGCCAAACCCAAACAAGTTGTTTGATATATAGTACTGTTTAAAAATAACATTTGTGTGGGGATAAGGCAAGCACGGTTCAAAGCTTCTGTACCGCGTACCTGCCAAGATTTAGTGCCCCAAATAGATTTCAAGTCAATGGTGTTTTTCCAGTGCTCATAGCCATCTACAGCTGATGCGTCTAGAAAGGAACTGGAATAAAGCAATTTGGTGTGGGTCAACATTACCTTTGGATTTGAATAAATGTTCAATTTAAAATAATAGGACCCTGGGTTAGATCTGTCAAAGTCTGTAAAGTAGATACATTTATTTATCAGTGTTCGAGAGCTACCTTGCAGAGGGGTTGGGCAATGTTCCCACTGGGTGTAATTGAAACTACCTCGAAGTGTACTTGGCTTATGCAAAAAATGGTTACCATAATGTTGATAGCAATACAAATCGGCATAATTGGCTGAATTTAAGTATAAATCCTCAGCATTAAAAGCAGCATAATATTTCAAATCAGAAAATAACGATTCAATTGCATGCACATCCCAATCATCTGAATGAATATTCCTCTTTACGACATCACCCATGGAAACACGAAGCACATTAGGGACATTAATAATTTCTGTCGGTCCATGAATTTGAAAATTAATTGCATCCCATACGATGCCATCTGCAACAGGAAAGGCTGAAATGTTCACAAATGTGTGGTCACGCTTCATGATGTGTGAAGAAGAATGCGGAGCCAAAGTTCCAGCCACAGAGTTCACCGCAGAGCATTCTGGCAAGTAGTGACCATTGATGAGCACAAAACCAATGGACATAAACAGGAAAATCAGGAATAGCACCAACCAGATGTATGTCCATGGAGGGACCAAAAAATTATCTCTGAACCAGGATACAAAAATACTGAATTTGGTTGGGACAAATGATGAGGTGGAAGACGAATCAAAGGAAAAACGAGACGGGCTCAGTGGTGTTGTAGGCAAACGAGCCACTGACTCGTTTGCGGGAGAAGTGTACTCAGTTTCCTCGTTGCAGGAGGAAGCCGGGAGGTTGAGCAGCCGATCCGGGAAAGCGACCATCCCAATGGCAACATCGGCACATGTGGAGTCAGGAGGGCCACAAACAGGATTTCTTGAAATTGCTGGACATTATACAGCAGGTGTTACACTATTCAGAATCGGCCAGATGTTGTAGCTTGACATTGTCCACTGAGATGTATCTGTTGTCTTTGCGACCAGGAAGCGGTGGTAAGATGACTGTACGAGTACCCTTCAAGCCAAGAACCGGGACCGGTGCACGATAAGAGGGGCCAAATTCTTTTTTGTTCTCCACCTTCTCTCTGACCAGATCTCCAATCTTTGGAAGCCGGCCGGCAAACGGAATCAGCAGCGCTGCGTCTGTGGCTGAGGGTAAGTGTTCGCTTGCAAGTCTGTCACGGGTCTCCTGTAAGTCCTGTAACATAGTAGAGTGATTATCTACGTCAAAGATTGCGGTTGTAGCTGCCATGTCTAGATCATCAAGGTCTGGCACAAACATCTGTATGCCAAAGAGCATTTTGTATGGGGTCCGCCCACCCAGAGATCTTCTAGGGAGATTATTAAGTGCACGTTGCACGCCATACAAGTGGGCCAGCCAGTTCCTGCCAGTACCTAAGACTCTAGCTGTCAAGTATTGCTTTAAGTCGCGGTTCATTTGCTCCACAATTGAGTTGCCCTCAGGCCTGTATGGAGACTAAAATTGCACCAGCACCCCCATAGACCTCATCGCGTCCTTGTACGCCTTAGAGGCGAACGCTGGACCTTGGTCGGAATGGAAGGTGCCACAGGCAAAAATTCCCACAAAGACACGCAAATCCCTGATGACATTTCGAGTGTCAGCACTGCGTTGTGGCCAAACCCAGATGAAACGTGTGCACGAATCAACTGCAACTAAGATGTATTTATAAGCAGTATCAGAAGAAAATGGACCGCAGTGATCAAGATATACACACCCAAAAGGTTTATTAGAAATGCATAGCTGTGTTTGTGGTGGATGTGTAACCGTAGAGGGCTTAATTTGTTGACAGATGTCACAAGAAAGGACATAATTACGTGCCTGTTTGTATAAGCCACGCCACCAATAACGCTGCTGCAAGAGTGAAACAGTTGCAGACATGCCAGCATAGCCCGAAGCCAAGCCTTCGTGTGCGGCAGTTATCAAAGAATGTCTGCAGTCCGCGTTGGGAATCAGCTGATCACCAACGTCCGGAATTCTTACATAAGGAACCTGGTCGGGACTTAAGTGATAAGAGTACTTGGAAGGGAAACCCTGCAGGTAAGTAGAACCTTCCTTAGTTGCAGCAATAGCTGCCAAAATCTCATTATCTATCTTTGTCATGGATCTTTTAACGGCTACTACTGAGCACGTGGCTACTGCTGACTTGGCAGCTTCGTCCACCAAACTGTTACCTACCGCGTGTGCGCCCACACACTGGTGGCCAAGAGTGTGAATCACCTGTGTGAGAGGCAGACGTTGTTTAAGATCTGCTACTCGAACCCAAACCATTTTATGCTTAATTGCGCTGCCTTTAGAATCTCTATAGTCATTCTGAGACCAAAAGAATAAGTTGTCATTAAAAGACTGAACACAGTAGTAAGAATCGCATACAATAAGTGTAGTTACATCCGGGTCTGCAAACTCAAGTGCGAGCACCAAAGCACGCAGCTCGGCCAATTGTGCGGTACTGTCTCCCAGTGCCTGCGTGTGCACAACACTTGATTTGAACTCACCGTTCACTATGTTACCTGCCACAATCGCGCAAGCTGCTGAATAAGCATGCTTAGAACCAGTGGCCGGTTGCGCTGAACCATCTGTGTAAATGATACATTTGTACTCCTCAAGCGGCAGCAAAGACAGAGGAGGAGGATGAACAAATTCATACTGCAAGAACTCCTGTGTCTGAAGAGAGGAATCAAAGATGAAGGTGACATCTGGAGACGTCAAAGAAGTAGCCCATTGTATCCAACGGGGGTGCAAAGCCTTTGAGTTTGGTACACTTGCCTTTGTCACTGCCTCTAGGACAGGATAGGGTGTTACTACCAAGATGCGCTTTCCCTGTGCCAGTGCGCGTTCTTTAAGAATCGCCATTTGCACTGCTGTCAAAACTTTCTCCACAGTTGAAAAGCGCAACTCGGCGGAAGTGTAAAGATGCGACTTGTATGCAATAGGTACTGTGTCACCTTCGTTAAACGTCAATTAAGTGAAACCCACTGCCCCTGGCATAATTCTAATCACCAGGTTCGTGTGGTTATCACGAGTTAACAAGAACTTAGATTCAAGTAGATCAGACTGCAAAGATTGCAGAATAAGTGAATGTTCCGGAAGCCAGCATGACTTTGAAAAGGTCGGTTGTATCAAGCTATAGAGAGGCTTGATACGCTGGGCATATTCGGGAATGTAAGAATGCCCGAAGTTCAAAAATCCCAGTAAAGACAGAAGTTTTTTCAGGGTCGTCCGAGGGCGCAGTAGTGCGCACTTCTCCAGGAAGTGGGGAGCTAAGCCCCTGACTTCATTGTTGAGCTCGTAGCCCAAAAACAACACAGTGTATTCTGCGATGTGAGATTTGGCAAAATTAAATTTGTAACCTAAAACCGCAAATTCAAGAATAATGCGGTCTACTCGGGAAAGATGCGGCCATAGTTCGTCGTCTGTCAGATATATATCGTCCACGTACGAATATGCATCTGGCTCTATGCTGTCCAACAAAGAGACAACACGGGCGGCGAAGACCCCCGGGCTGTTTAGTAGCCCATTGGCAAACGCCGGATTTCCAGTGTTTTCCACCGGAACTGAAAGCGGTCCATTGACTGCAGTCAGGGGACAAATTGTGTGTATAAAATCCATTGGAAAGGTCAAGTGTTGTTTTATATTTCTTACGAACAAGACTGTCTACTAGCGCAGAACTATGGGTATTCTGTACCGCAAAGGTTCGACAATGAGAGTTCAAATGCTGGTAATCTAAAACTAAGCGGTAAGACCCATCCGGTTTAGAAACCGCAAAAAGGGGATTATTCATTGGTGACACGCATGTTTCAATTACTCCTTGATATTCTAACTGTGTCAGAATGTCGGAAACGGGACCCTTTGCTTCCCACCGGATGCGATATTGGGGTTGAGGCTCCTGCATAGACCGCAATGGTATATCATGGGGAGGAGAATCCTCATCCCAACCCACATGATTACGGTACAGTGCAGGGGCATGGACCATAGCCCACTCAGCTGCGAGAGCCTCCGCTTTGTCCTTGGGGACATGACGAGCAAAGCTCGGAAGGACTACTGCCTCCCCTTTAGGCGCAGCGAATGCAAATGGGGGTGGCCAATCCACCTTCGCCAATAAAATGTCGTAAGAAGAGGTCAGATTTTCCCAAAAAATCCCTTTAATAACACGCTCAATGTCACCTTCAATTTGAAGGACAATATTAAATAGTCTGTCAGGGGGTGCCACTCGGGTGTCAGCTGTCTCGACAGTAATGAAAGTATCAGTTGCTGTCGCCTCCACATGAGGACGTAGTGCCTCCCGCACTATGGTAACTTCCGCGGCGCTGTCTTGCAGCGTCACCGCCCACGTCCATTTCAGGAGTCTCGTTCTCACCGTCTGTGGCATATCTCGCTGTTAAAGCAGCAACTTTTTTCTTCTGAAACTGGGGGCGAGAACGTGGGAATTCATCTTGTTTTCCTTTTCCAGGCTGTCGAGGTTGGTCTCATCCCTGTGGGGCGTCACGACCCCTGCCTCTGTCCTGTCGATCTCCTCCACCAGCCTGTGAGGTCGATGGTGCCTGTGAAGAACGAGGAGAACGCTGATCAGGGACCTGAAATCTGTCAGGAGACCTAATTCTCGCTCGGTCGCGCAAATCATATGTGCATTCAGAAGATGCGGAAACCGGAGACGCTCCACGCGACCCTGGTTTTTGTTTTTGCTTCCCCTGTTTCTTTAACTTCCAATTCTTTTTAGAAAAGAAAGGTTTCTCGTCTTTACCAGACTGAGTTTGTGGTTGAGTTTGCGTTTTAGCAAAAGGCTTAACTCCCAAACTATTGCGGCCAATGGTTTTATAAGTCTGTGCAATAATTTTCGGTAATTCGCAAGGCTTGTCCGGTTCTGGAACTAAAGCCAAGGCATTAGCTATTTGAAAGTTAACTGCATCACCCTTGACGTTCGCAAAGATTAGATCAGCCATCACATTGAACACTCCCACTAGTCTCATCCCCAATTCTACAGCCGCTTCAGGGCCATGTTCGTCTTGAACACGCTTAATCACGGTGGGGAGGACCGTCATGGATGGAGTGCCGAAACACTTTGCATACACTGCCGCAAATACCTTACCCCAGTTGTTGCATTCTGTCAACTCGGGAATTAAGTCTTTTGGCAAACTTATAGTTAAAATCCTGTGTTTTTCCACAGGAGAGGTATTCGGAAACACCGCCTCCAGCTGGTCAAATTTTTCAGCAAGCCAATAAGGCAAATCATCCTTATTCTGTGGGCGCTTGCCCATCACCGAATTAACCATGTTGGGGCTTATAGTCACACCGCCAAGACCAGCTGGATGCGCCGCAACTCCAGGAGGGGCCATCTGGACTTTGCCTGTAACATACTGTACTAAGGCTCTGTGCACACGTACCAAAGACGTATGCAGCAAGCGCAGTTCATCTACTGGAACCGCCAAATAACGTGGATGCGGGGTCTACCCGGCCAAAACAGGTCAAGCGGCCCCATCTATCGATAAAGGGCCTAAGCGAATTGGGGTGACCGGGTGTGGGAGGGCGCCATTAAACCAAACACGGTGTTGCCATGCCGTGAGCGGAACTCCAAGAGCCTGATAAGGCCGATAAACATTAGGAAGGACGGTGGGAGCGTAAACGTGGAATAAATTGTCAGCTCCTTCCACCGCCGGAAAAGTGACCCATGAGTAAAATACCTCAAAGTGGTAAACCGGATCAGCTTGTACCACAAAGATGAGGGCGACATCCGCGTCCGGTACTCCATAGGCTGCTAAATGAGCACGCGGCGCGGCTATGTGCCGGAATATTGACATTCACAGCCATCAATACTAAGAACATAGAACAACCTAGCGCGTGGCAGCGCAATATAGGGTTAACAGTAAAGCTAATACCTTTTAATAACTTCAAGCTTGAAAGAACCTATAAAAACATCAATGTAGGAGGTTACACCCTCACAATTATTTCCCGGAAACAGAAGTGAAGGGAATTGTGGACAAGCACAAGCACTATTCAAGCTTCTCGCAGATAAGAAGCCCACCTCGTTGTTGGGGCCATGTTGCGGGGATTCTGCACATATACAGAACTATGCACAGGAAAACAGCACCTCGGTGTATAGTGGTGTACCAACCATCCACCTTAGTGCCCAAAATCCCAATCCGACTGGCTATAGTGTCTCATTCGTTCTCCGTACTACAGCAAAGCTACCAATGATTAGACATCCCAGAACACGGACTCTTTCAGGCATCGCGGGAGCAAGAACACTCTTTCATTACTCACTCATACTTGTCCACAAAGTGCGTATTAAGAGACACAGTATAGTTTAAAATGTTTATTTCAACTAACGTGCTCTAAGACACAGTACACGTGCCAGTACTAGCAGCATAATGCATAAAGACAAAACAGTAAGCATTGCTACAATTCCATAGAATACAAACGGGGACAGCATTTTATAAAGACAGTGGATGAAGGACTATATGGCCTTGCCACCCTCCCCGTGCTAGTAACTAGTTTATTATAAAAATAGAAGACCTCTGGGCTTTGTCAGGGGGACCCCCATACCACAAGAACGAGATGCAAGGTTTACATCATCGGACAAGCACAGCTCTTCTCTCTGGAAAGGTCTTTCTCCAAGTGCCTTCAACAGTGAGTTCACAATATTAAAAGCACACGAATTTCTCCAGTGCAGCTGTATGTCATGCTATGTCTAAGTGCGAGGGGCTGACCAGAACAGCAAAAACAAGGGACGTTGTTTTTCGACCTTGTGCATTGTGTGCAGACGAAAACCACAGAGGACATCAGAAAAGGTGAAATGCAGAAATGCAGACAGTTCTAATGTGAACGGTCACAAGCAGAGTCTGGAAAAACAAAGTCACGGAGTAACGTATGCAAAAAGAGGCATCATGGCAGCTAGGCCTAAGCTAACTTAGCAATGTCGACAATGAGGCCACAATCCACACTACACCCTCCCCTGGTCAGTCCATTGGACAAGACATAGAACGAAAGCAGAGTTCAAATAGATGGAGCAGAATGCAAACGTCTGTATGCGGGAAAATTGTTTGGAACAGAGGGAAAAAAATTAAAAATAGGGGGGGAAAAAAATGGATCACTCTAAGAGGAGAAAATAAAAAATCCGAATATGCAGGTTAATGAGAGTTAACAAAACTAATCCATCAGAGTGTATGCGCAGAAGACAGCCACACCCTCCAAAAAGACATCATTGTCATCGTCTGAAAAATGAGATGCCATCCAGTTCAGTAAATCAAAACTGCATACATGTTCCTCACAATAGGGAGCAGTGATCAGCATTGCGGGACAACTTGCGTGATATTCAATATAACTTTGTTGTAGGAGATTCTGAGCAGCCGCCCAGATATCCCATTGTGCCAAGACTCCAAGTGCAGCTGCATGCGCCATCAATCCGTCACCGAAACATTCCTGTTCATGGGCCAACAAGGGGCCCATCAACTGGTCGAAATCCGGGTGAGAACAGTACGTATTGGAGAGGCAAACATCCACGGACCAAGAAAATGGACATCGTAAGCACGACATCACCGGTTGCACGCAAGTGAAATACGCAAAGCGAAAAGATAGCCCATAAGCCACGCTGAACGTTGCCAGCGGCAGGACGCCAAAGCTGTCAATCATGCGGTCACGGAGCCTCTGCAGGCGCCCTGGGTTGTGGTGGCCCACAAGAGGTGCAGCCATTGCGCAACAGGCAAAGTAAAAGCAATATTCCAGCAGATAAGGCTAGGATCAATGGGAAGCCATTGAAGACGCTGGAAAAAATAGAATGAATAAAAGCCGGTATTACACCAAATATAGTCTGAAAGGAAGTTAAAAGGCCAGAGCCCATAACTTTAAAAAAGTGTACAAGGCCGGCGGTGTTAGATGCATTAAATATACGGTGAATCAGTTCACCGAAATGTTGGCAGAGGTTAGTGTTTAAAAGGGCCTGTATCTCACTGTGGGTACTAGCCACCTGGAGGACGAAGGTCTCCTGCGCGGAAGTCAGCATAACTTCCTGGTTTATTAAGAGCGCCTTTATTCTGCTCAATTTATTGAAATCTACCTTCAAAGTCGGTATGTAAGGCCAAATGGAACTATCTAACTTCCCACGCGGGGTGGAAAAAACACATTTTTGCAGCACACCACGCGTTGCAAAACTGTTACTATATAGGGTATGCCAGCCTGCAAACCACAGCAATCCTGATTATTCAAAAGCAGATAGCTACCATTAGCAAGCATAGTGAAAGTAGGTGATATAACAGGAGCAGGAATGCCCTTTAAAACACAAGCAATATTCGGGGCAGAAACATTACAAGCCCGTGCAATTTAATGTTTTTACAAACAAGGGAATGACCCACTGTAGAATCGCAAGACTCCCCTGTGAGAAATACCTCCTTGTCATCCCTAAGGCATCTGTATGTGAGGGACCAGAGTTCATGCAAAAAGGTACTGCCCAAAGGCTCAAAACGGCCAACAGGATAATGTTTCATGCATGAACTGAATTCAAATAAAGAAAAAGGCAAAGAGATAACCCTGTGTACTAGCCACACTGCAGAGTCAGTCTCCGCCACAGAGAATGGTAAAGGATCTATTTTTTCGATATGTTGAAGAGTGTATGTCGCATCCTTCATGGACATGAACTGCTGCTTTTCGGTCAGGTTAAATGTCAAAAACAATGCAGACGTGTTTAAGAAATGCCATGGAACCTTACCCATTTTCAGAGACTGCAAAGTCCATGCAAACTGCATTACTGAAAGCAATTGATTCTGACCATGATATAACACAGACATGTCATCCTGAACAATATCAACAACAGATGAAACAATATTCTCTAATGTGTAAATGCGGGAAGACAGGGTATTAATACTGTTGTCGACAACAGCAAGCACTTTTTCTAGATTTGCTTGATCTATTTCCCGTAGACGGGAAGCAGCTTCTATTTGTGAAAGCTTCCAGATTTCATTGTAAGTCGCATAAACAAATCTTTTAGGTCTTGGACCTCGAGGTGCCAAAACAAAATCGGCTAGATCGATGTTGCCTGATAGGAGGGATAAATGTTGTTTTACGGAATCTAATGTAGAGTGCTGCAACCACTGTTTACACAATTTACCAACTGAATATGTCGTAACCGTACGTGATTCAGGAAACCGTGGATCTGGTCTATCCTGTTTGTAACCCGGAGCAGAATTGTGAAAACACAGTTGGCATGCATTAGATGTTATGGGCCACACCAACCAGGCTGATTGATCCATTGTAGAGACATTAAATGAGTTATTCTGAAATAATGCTTGCAATGTTTCAAGGGAAAAATTTAAATGCATGCTCCTGTTGGGCCAGGAAGACAACGCAGGAGTGGAGGGTGTATTCAATTGTTTGGAAGTTGCCAAACCCAAACAAGTTGTTTGATATATAGTACTGTTTAAAAATAACATTTGTGTGGGGATAAGGCAAGCACGGTGCAAAGCTTCTGTACCGCGTACCTGCCAAGATTGAGTGCCCCAAATAGATTTCAAGTCAATGGTGTTTTTCCAGTGCTCATAGCCATCTACAGCTGATGCGTCTAGAAAGGAACTGGAATATAGCAATTTGGTGTGGGTCAACATTACCTTTGGATTTGAATAAATGTTCAATTTAAAATAATAGGACCCTGGGTTAGATCTGTCAAAGTCTGTAAAGTAGGTACATTTATTTATCAGTGTTCGAGAGCTACCTTGCAGAGGGGTTGGGCAATGTTCCCACTGGGTGTAATTGAAACTACTTCGAAGTGTACTTGGCTTATGCAAAAAATGGTTACCATAATGTTGATAGCAATACAAATCGGCATAATTGGCTGAATTTAAGTATAAATCCTCAGCATTAAAAGCAGCATAATATTTCAAATCAGAAAATAACGATTCAATTGCATGCACATCCCAATCATCTGAATAAATATTCCTCTTTACGACATCACCCATGGAAACACGAAGCACATTAGGGACATTAATAATTTCTGTCGGTCCTTGAATTTGAAAATTAATTGCATCCCATACGATGCCATCTGCAACAGGAAAGGCTGAAATGTTCACAAATGTGTGGTCACGCTTCATGATGTGTGAAGAAGAATGCGGAGCCAAAGTTCCAGCCACAGAGTTCAAGGTAGAGCATTCTGGCAAGTAGTGACCATTGATGAGCACAAAACCAATGGACATAAACAGGAAAATCAGGAATAGCACCAACCAGATGTATGTCCATGGAGGGACCAAAAAATTATCTCTGAACCAGGATACAAAAATACTGAATTTGGTTGGGACAAATGATGAGGTGGAAGACGAATCAAAGGAAAAACAAGACGGGCTCAGTGGTGTTGTAGGCAAACGAGCCACTGACTCGTTTGCGGGAGAAGTGTACTCAGTTTCCTCGTTGCAGGAGGAAGCCGGGAGGTTGAGCAGCCGATCCGGGAAAGCGACCATCCCAATGGCAACATCGGCACATGTGGAGTCAGGAGGGCCACAAACAGGATTTCTGGAAATTGCTGGACATGATACAGCAGGTGTTACCCTATTCAGAATCGGCCAGATGTTGTAGCTTGACATTGTCCACTGAGATGTATCTGTTATCTTTGCGACCAGGAAGCGGTGGTAAGATGACTGTACGAGTACCCTTCAAGCCAAGAACCGGGACCGGTGCACGATAAGAGGGGCCAAATTCTTTTTTGTTCTCCACCTTCTCTCTGACCAGATCTCCAATCTTTGGAAGCCGGCCGGCAACCGGAATCAGCAGCGCTGCGTCTGTGGCTGAGGGTAAGTGTTCGCTTGCAAGTCTGTCACGGGTCTCCTGTAAGTCCTGTAACATAGTAGAATGATTATCTACGTCAAAGATTGCGGTTGTAGCTGCCATGTCTAGACCATCAAGGTCTGGCACAAACATCTGTATGCCAAAGAGCATTTTGTATGGGGTCCGCCCACCCAGAGATCTTCTAGGGAGATTATTAAGTGCACGTTGCATGCCATACAAGTGGGCCAGCCAGTTCCTGCCAGTACCTAAGACTCTAGCTGTCAAGGATTGCTTTAAGTCGCAGTTCATTTGCTCTACAATTGAGTTGCCCTCAGGCCTGTATGGAGACGAAAATTGCACCAGCACCCCCATAGACCTCATCGCGTCCTTGTACGCCTTAGAGGCGAACGCTGGACCTTGGTCGGAATGGAAGGTGCCACAGGCAAAAATTCCCACAAAGACACGCAAATCCCTGATGACATTTCGAGCGTCAGCACTGCGTTGTGGCCAAACCCAGATGAAACGTGTGCACGAATCAACTGCAACTAAGGTGTATTTATAAGCAGTATCAGAAGAAAATGGACCGCAGTGATCAAGATATACACACCCAAAAGGTTTATTAGAAATGCATAGCTGTGTTTGTGGTGGACGTGTAACCGTAGAGGGCTTAATTTGTTGACAGATGTCACAAGAAAGGACATAATTACGTGCCTGTTTGTATAAGCCACGCCACCAACAACGCTGCTGCAAGAGTGAAACATTTGCAGACATGCCAGCATAGCCTGAAGCCAAGCCTTCGTGTGCGGCAGTTATCAAAGAATGTCTGCGGTCCGCGTTGGGAATCAGCCGATCACCAACGTCCACAATTCTTACATAAGGAACCTGGTCGGGACTTAAGTGATAAGAGTACTTGGAAGGGAAACCCTGCGGGTAAGTAGAACCTTCCTTAGCTGCAGCAATAGCTGCCAAAATCTCATTATCTTTGTCATGGATCTTTTAACGGCTGCTACTGAGCACGTGGCTACTGCTGACTTGGCAGCTTCGTCCGCCAAACTGTTACCTACCGCGTGTGCGCCCACACGCTGGTGGCCAAGAGTGTGAATCACCTGTGTGAGAGGCAGACGTTGTTTAAGATCTGCTACTCGAACCCAAAGCATTTTATGCTTAATTGCGCTGCCTTTAGAATCTCTATAGTCATTCTGAGACCAAAAGAATAAGTTGTCATTAAAAGACTGAACACAGTAGTAAGAATCGCATACAATAAGTGTAGTTACATCTGGGTCTGCAAACTCAAGTGCGAGCACCAAAGCACGCAGCTCGGCCAATTGTGCGGTACTGTCTCCCAGTGCCTGCGTGTGCACAACACTTGATTTGAACTCACCGTTCACTATGTTACCTGCCACAATCGCGCAAGCTGCTGAATATGCATGCTTAGAACCAGTGGCCGGTTGCGCTGAACCATCTGTGTAAATGATACATTTGTACTCCTCAAGCGGCAGCAAAGACAGAGGAGGAGGATGAACAAATTCATACTGCAAGAACTCCTGTGTCTGAAGAGAGGAATGAAAGATGAAGGTGACATCCGGAGACGTCAAAGAAGTAGCCCATTGTATCCAACGGGGGTGCAAAGCCTTTGAGTTTGGTACACTTGCCTTTGTCACTGCCTCTAGGGCAGGATAGGGTGTTACTACCAAGATGCGCTTTCCCTGTGCCAGTGCGCGTTCTTTAAGAATCGCCATTTGCACTGCTGTCAAAACTTTCTCCACAGTTGAAAAGCGCAACTCGGCAGAAGTGTAAAGATGCGACTTGTATGCAATAGGTACTGTGTCACCTTCGTTAAAAGTCAAGTAAGTGAAACCCACTGCCCCTGGCACAATTCTAATCACCAGTTTCGTGTGGTTATCACGAGTTAACAAGAACTTAGATTCAAGTAGATCAGACTGCAAAGATTGCAGAATAAGTGAATGTTCCGGAAGCCAGCATGACTTTGAAAAGGTCGGTTGTATCAAGGCATAGAGAGGCTTGATACGCTGGGCATATTCGGGAATGTAAGAACACCCGAAGTTCAAAAATCCCAGTAAAGACTGAAGTTTTTTCAGGGTCGTCCGAGGGCGCAGTAGTGCGCACTTCTCCAGGAAGTGGGGAGCTAAGCCCCTGACTTCATTGTTGAGCTCGTAGCCCAAAAACAACACAGTGTATTCTGCGATGTGAGATTTGGCAAAATTAAATTTGTAATCTAAAACCGCAAATTCAAGAATAATGCGGTCTACTCGGGAAAGATGCGGCCATAGTTCGTCATCTGTCAGATATATATCGTCCACGTACGAATATGCATCTGGGTCTATGCTGTCCAACAAAGAGACAACACGGGCGGCGAAGACCCCCGGGCTGTTTGGTAGCCCATTGGCAAACGCCGGATTTCCAGTGTTTTCCACCGGAACTGAAAGCGGTCCATTGACTGCAGTCAGGGGACAAATTGTGTGTATAAAATCCATTGGAAAGGTCAAGTGTTGCTTTATATTTCTTACGAACAAGACTGTCTACTAGCGCAGAACTATGGGTATTCTGTACCGCAAAGGTTCGACAATGAGAGTTCAAATGCTGGTAATCTAAAACTAAGCGGTAAGACCCATCCGGTTTAGAAACCGCAAAAAGGGGATTATTCATTGGTGACACGCATGTTTCAATTACTCCTTGATATTATAACTGTGTCAGAATGTCGGAAACAGGACCCTTTGCTTCCCGCCGGATGGGATATTGGGGTTGAGGCTCTGGCATAGATCGCAATGGTATATCATGGGGGGAGAATCCTCATCCCAACCCACATGATTACGGTACAGTGCAGGGGCATGGGCCATAGCCCACTCAGCTGCGAGAGCCTCCGCTTTGTCCTTGGGAACATGACGAGAAAAGCTCGGAAGGACTACTGCCTCCCCTTTAGGAGCAGCGAATGCAAATGGGGGTGGCCAATCCGCCTCCGCCCATTAAATGTCGTAAGAAGAGGTCAGATTTTCCCAAAAAATCCCTTTAATAACACGCTCAATGTCACCTTCAATTTGAAGGACAATATTAAATAGTCTGTCAGGGGGTGCCACTCGGGTGTCAGCTGTCTCGACAGTAATGAAAGTATCAGTTGCTGTCGCCTCCACATGAGGACGTAGTGCCTCCCGCACTATGGTAACTTCCGCGGCGCTGTCTTGCAGCGTCACCGCCCACGTCCAATTCAGGAGTCTCGTTCTCACCATCTGTGGCATATCTCGCTGTTAAAGCAGCAACTTTTTTCTTCTGAAACTGTGGGCGAGAACGTGGGAATTCATCTTGTTTTCCTTTTCCAGGCTGTTGAGGTTGGTCTCATCCCTGTGGGGCGTAACGACCCCTGCCTCTGTCCTGTCGATCTCCTCCACCAGCCTGTGAGGTCGATGGTGCCTGTGAAGAACGAGGAGAACGCTGATCAAGGACCTGAAATCTGTCAGGAGACCTAATTCTCGCTCGGTCGCGCAAATCATATGTGCGTTCAGAAGATGCGGAAACCGGAGATGCTCCACGCGACCCTGGTTTTTGTTGTTGCTTCCCCTGTTTCTTTAACTTCCAATTCTTTTTAGAAAAGAAAGGTTTCTCGTCTTTACCAGACTGAGATTGTGGTTGAGTTTGCGTTTTAGCAAAAGGCTTAACTCCCAAACTATTGCGGCCAATGGTTTTATAAGCCTGTGCAATAATTTTCGGTAATTCGCGAGGCTTGTCTGGTTCTGGGACTAAAGCCAAGGCATTAGCTACTTGAAAGTTAACTGCATCACCCTTGACGTTCGCAAGGATTAGATCAGCCACCACATCGAACACTCCCACTAGTCTCATCCCCAATTCTACAGCCGCTTCAGGGCCATGTTCGTCTTGAACACGCTTAATCACGGTGGGGAGGACCGTCATGGATGGAGTGCCGAAACACTTTGCATACACTGCCGCAAATACCTTACCCTAGTTGTTGCATTCTGTCAACTCAGGAATTAAGTCTTTTGGCAAACTTATAGTTAAAATCCTGTGTTTTTCCACAGGAGAGGTATTCGGAAACACCGCCTCCAGCTGGTCAAATTTTTCAGCAAGCCAATAAGGCAAATCATCCTTATTCTGTGGGCGCTTGCCCATCACCGAATTAACCATGTTGGGGCTTATAGTCACACCGCCAAGACTTGCTGGATGCGCCGCAACTCCAGGAGGGGCCATCTGGACTTTGCCTGTAACATACTGTACTAAGGCTCTGTGCACACGTACCAAAGACGTATGCAGCACGCGCAGTTCATCTACTGGAACCGCCAAATAACGTGGATGCGGGGTCTACCCGGCCAAAACAGGCCAAGCGGCCCCATCTATCGATAAAGGGCCTAAGCGAATTGGGGTGACCGGGTGTGGGAGGGCGCCATTAAACCAAACACGGTGTTGCCATGCCGTGAGCGGAACTCCAAGAGCCTGATAAGACTGATAAACATTAGGAAGGACTGTGGGAGCGTAAACGTGGAATAAATTGTCAGCTCCTTCCACCGCCGGAAAAGTGACCCATGAGTAAAATACTTCAAAGTGGTAAACCGGATCAGCTTGTACCACAAAGATGAGGGCGACATCCGCGTCCGGTACTCCATAGGCTGCTAAATGAGCGCGGCGCGGCTATGTGCCGGAATATTGACATTCACAGCCATCAATACTAAGAACATAGAACAACCTAGCGCGTGGCAGCGCAATATAGGGTTAACAGTAAAGATAATACCTTTTAATAACTTCAAGCTTGAAAGAACCTATAAAAACATCAATGTAGGAGGTTACACCCTCACAATTGTTTCCCGGAAACAGAAGTGAAGGGAATTGTGGACAAGCACAAGCACTACTCAAGCGTCTCGCAGATAAGAAGCCCACCTCGTTGGTGGGGCCATGTTGCGGGGATTCTGCACATATACAGAACTATGCACAGGAAAACAGGACCTCGGTGTATAGTGGTGTACCAACCATCCACCTTAGTGCCCAAAATCCCAATCCGACTAGCTATAGTGTCTCATTCGTTCTCCGTACTACAGCAAAGATACCAATGATTAGACATCCCAGAACACTGACTCTTTTAGGCATCGCGGGAGCAAGAACACTCTTTCATTACTCACTCATACTTGTCCACAACGTGCGTATTAAGAGACACAGTATAGTTTAAAATGTTTATTTCAACTAACGTGCTCTAAGACACAGTACACGTGCCAGTACTAGCAGCATAATGCATAAAGACAAAACAGTAAGGATTGTTACAATTCCATAGAATACAAACGGGGACAGCATTTTATAAAGACAGTGGATGAAGGACTATATGGCCTTGCCACCCTCCCCGTGCTAGTAACTAGTTTATTATAAAAATAGAAGACCTCTGGGCTTTGTCAGGGGGACCCCCATACCCCAAGAACGAGATGCAAGGTTTACATCATCGGACAAGCACAGCTCTTCTCTCTGGAAAGGTCTTTCTCCAAGTGCCTTCAACAGTGAGTTCACAATATTAAAAGCACACAAATTTCTCCAGTGCAGCTGTATGTCATGCTATGTCTAAGTGCGAGGGGCTGACCAGAACAGCAAAAACAAGGGACGTTGTTTTTCGACCTTGTGCATTGTGTGCAGTCGAAAACCACAGAGGACATCAGAAAAGGTGAAAGGCAGAAATGCAGACAGTTCTAATGTGAACGGTCAGAAGCAGGCTCTGGAAAAACAAAGTCACGGAGTAATGTGTGCAAAAAGAGGCATCATGGCAGCTAGGCCTAAGCTAACTTAGCAATGTCGACAATGAGGCCACAATCCACACTACACCCTCTAGAGGGGCCCCTCTGGTGATCTTTCACTTCTCCCCAGAGGGGCCCCTCTAATGATCCTTCACCCCCCCTCAAGAGGGGCCCCTCTAATGATCCTTCACTCCTCCCCAGAGGTGCCCCTCTAATGATCCTTAACTCCTCCCCAGAGGGGCCTCTCTAGTGATCCTTCACTCCCCCTCTAGAAGGGCCCCTGTAGTGATCCTTCACTCTCCTCTAGAGGGGCCCCTCTAATGATCCTTCACTCCCCTGTAGAGGGGCCCCTCTAGTAATCTTTCACTCCCCCTAAAGAGGGGCCTCTCTAATGATCCTTCACTCTCCCTCCAGAGGGGCCCCTCTAATGATCCCTTTCACACCCTGCTAGAGGCGCCCCTCTAATGATCGGAGGAGTCTCCAACGGAACTCCGGTGAGTGGGGCAGACCGGAGCTGATCTTGGGCTCCCAAGGCACGTGTAGTGCCGGCGCCTATTTTTATTGTGATGGGGGCAGTTCAATTAGAGAGCCCCACAGTAGGGCTCCAGAGCCGCTGCTTTATTTGCCACAGCTACACCGCCGTAGCAGGCAGCTGCAACGGGGGTCAAATTCCTTGAGGTTATTCTCTACTGTGATTTATGATTACGAGGTTTTGGTCTAATATGTTTAGGCTTATGAGGTTGACGCAAAATGTATTTTACGCCTGATGTGATACTGATTGCATAATATGATTTATGTTGCAGGATATAATGCTGAGTACAGTGTTTGCCAGTAGTGACTGGTTGTGTTCTACATTTACTATTTCCACTTTGTGATGGTTCTGATAGTGGCCCAAATGGCCCTGTCATGTGTATATAATCCCCTGTAAATATTGCCTAGTGCCAGTTGGTACAGTGTATATTGTGTGATTACTATTCTAATGTGTTTATGATAATACAAAGGCTATTTTTTATATATATAACATTGTGTGGAGTTTCTTTTGTAGTGTGCCTAGTATGTTGCTGCTGTGTGTGTGTTGCACAAACGCTTTACACATTGCCTCTGGGATAAGCCTGACTGCTCGTGCCAAGCTACCAAGGGAGTGAGCAGGGGTTATCTTCAGCGTGTAACTCCCTTGCCCTGACTAGAGTGGTGGTGTCTGCCTGGCTTTGGCGCAAGCCTTAGCCAACCAGAAATCCCATTTCTAACATTGGTGGTCAGCGGTGAGGATAGGACTTGCGTTTGCGCAGTACCACAGCGACAACTGGTTGCACTACAAGCTCTGCATTTAGATAGTCACATGTTTGGGGATTATTGTTTCTGATTTTGTTTTAAGTATCATTTCTTTGAAATGTGTTTTCTTGTTGCACTATGAGTTGGGGTTCCTGCCAAGGACAGAAACCAGAGAATCTGGAGGAGTTTTGTACTGCCCTTGTGCAGACTGCTATTTCTGGGTTGGTCCTGCAACGCAAGCTGGAGGAGGTAACTGCCCCTGTGCTGTCTGCTATTTCTAGGGTTGGCCTACAGTTGTGACTTAATTGGCATGGAGAAACTAGCTCGGGGGGTAGATTATCCCCTAAGTGCAGGTTTAGTTTTCTGGATTCCCCAGTAAGGGTGTGATCCAGTGGTGGCAGCAATAAAGAGACCAGTGCAGGAAGTCCCATTCCCAGTTCCCAGAGTATGGTACCTGGTTCCCAGTTAAGAGGGGGACAGGTTGAGATTCAGGGGCAGTAAGATACTGTCTCACCAGTCTTGGGGGGAGTGTGGATGAATGTGTGGTGCACTGGACATTTGGGTGATGGTTAGCACAGCAAATGATGTTAAAGGGCTGTTCAATCCGTTTTGTCAGAGAGCACAAGTCCCGTAATTGTTTTCCGGAGTTGCGCCAACACCTGTTGGAGTGTGAGTTTTTTTGATTCTAGGGAGCTTGCATTGGGGAGTGATCCTAAGAGGAATGGTGCAAGTGTCTTCAAACCCAGAGTGGTGGAAGTGGTTCAGAGTAGCCCAGCTAGGTACACTTATAGTGAGAAGGTTGCAAGACCTCACATCCTGTCTCGCAGGGGAAGGTGTGAGACTGGGCCGTATTCCGAGTCTCAACCTCAGTCTCCAGTACTGGGTGGTTTTTTTAGGGAACACTAGGTAGGGAGGTCCTGTTGGACCGTCCTTTGAGGGGGATCTCCCCGTGTTAGATGAGCTGGGAGTGTCTGTAATCAGGCCTCCATCAGTTCTGGTGTCTGGCAGTGCCACTCCTAAGTGGAGGGTGCAGAAGTCCAGATTGAGGGGTGAGAGGGGGAAAGAGTCCCCAGTGGAAGAACCATTGGGTCAGGGGCCAGCCAGAAGGGCTGAGTCACCAATGATTGACCATAGTGATGCCACTTCTGTCCTGGGGGATCTTCACGCACTGTCAAGTGGACAGGAGGTCGTGAGATCTGCGCCAGGCAGACTGTCACACGACACATTAGTTATGTGTCACCCTCAGGGAGGGTATATGTACTCCCCAGGAAGGCCTGGTTCGCCGAGCAATTGTCCAACCAAAGGGTTCCGTCCCTGGGTTGGGAGGCCAGGTTCAGGTGTTGTCTGACCTGGAGGGAGGGTTTAGATCCCAGGTGGGTAGACCAGTTGATGGAGAGAGGTCCTGAACTGGTGGGAGAGTTGTGTTCTGGGGGTGCTTCTCCTGGGAGAGTGCGGAACCCCAGAAAGAGAGGTAGGGGGAGGAGAAACTTCGCCCGTGACCTCTGGTCAGCCTGAGGGTGCGGACCCTAGGTTGGAGGATCAGTTGCAGTTTGGAACTACACTGAGAGGAAGAGTGGAGAATGGCTATAATGTGCCAGGGGTTACTGCCCCCCACTCTGTGGATTAGCAAGGACCAGTGACATCTGGGTGGCCTAGGGCCTGGTCCTGGCCGTGGACAACTAGGGAGTACCAGTGGGGTAGCCTAGTTGGGCCTGAGAGCTTTTTACAGAGGGAACCACATGTGTTCAGAGTGGCGTAGAACCAGAGGGTGTCCCTGTAGTTGTGGGCCCACGTCCGTGTTATATCGCCCAAAGCAGGGAAGCCCATCAAGGTAGTGATTGGTCTACCCTGCGTTTTGGCTGAAAGGGGGTTGTGTTGGACTTGGTCCTTTTTGCAGGGTCATCCCTAAACATTTTGCCTTCTCCTAGCCTTTTCTCTGACATGGTGTTGGTGGTTTTAGGCCTATGGGCACTTTAACACTGCTGTCCAGTGTAAAGTGCGTGCACTCTCTGTGTTACATTTGATAAGATTGGTCTACACCTGTTTGGCATATTTAATTTACCTGTCAGTCCCTTGTAAAGTGGTATCTCATATACCCAGGGCTGATAAATGAAATGCTACTGGTGGGCTTGCAGCGCTGATTGCACCACCCACCAAAGTAGCCTTTCAAACCTATCTCAGGCCTCTGCCATTGCAGGGCCTGTGCGCGCAGAGTTACTGCCGCTGTGACGTGGCACCTAAAGTGTGTGCCATGTTTGTGACCTCCCTTTTACTACATGTCAGTCACCCCTAAGGTAGGCCCTAGCTAGCCCTATGGGCAGGGTGCATTGTAGGTAAAAGATAGGACATGTACCTCAAGAGTGTGATATGTCCTGGTAGTGACAAACAGCCATTTTGGTTTCTCACTACTGTGGGGCTGCCCTCCCATAGGAATGCATTGGGGATTCCCTGATAAGTGTTTCAGTGGTAATTCCTGATATGGGAGGAGCAGCGTGGTCAAGTTTGGTATATTTGGAATTGTCATAATAAATGCTGCTCAATGGTGTGCGCAGATTTATTATAACTATTTTTGAAATGCCACTTTTAGAAGTTGGCACTTCTGTGTGCTATGTGTCTGCCTGCCTGATGTGAATTGCATGCCTGGCTTTTGAGTGACAGGAGCTGGGAGGTGTGTGTGGCTCCAGGAGGGGCAGGGTGAGTCAGCGCTAGGCTGAATAGGACATCTGCATTGGGAGTAGTGGGAGGTGTAATCCCCTGTCCCTGAATAGGATTGTGCCTGCCCTGTACAATGCTGGCTCCGCCCCCTGTGGTGTGTCTGATCACCTAGCCCCCACCTGACAAAGGGGAAGAGGAGCTTGGTAAACAAAGTGCTCCATTTCCCCGTGAGCCAGTTGCATCTGGTTCCCCCAAGCCCTGTGCTGCAGACAAAGAGATTGTGTGGTATAAATGTAGGGGCTATGACCCCATGTTTGTTGTTCTGTGCTGGTGCTGTTCCTGAACTTACTGGGGCGTGCTGCTGCTGGGGCCCAGGAGGAACTGCCATGAGGGCTTGCCTCCCTGGGCCCAGCCTTGCCCCTCCTTGATCTCTGAGGACTTTTGCTGATTGGAGCTATGGCTCCTTCCGCCCTGTAAGCGCTACACCTTTTGTTTTTCCTTGCGCCCTGGGAGCGCAATGTTTTTCACGGAGAGAGGAACGCGTGGGCTTTGCAGCACTGCGCTGCATGAAGAGAGAGGGAATCCCCATCGTAGGGATTCCCCCGTGATGCCGTACCGAGCGGGAGACCACCCCGCTTGTTGAATATTTGAATTGCGGGTGCCCACCCCGCTTTTGGATTTTAGTTATAGCGGGTGCCCACCCCGCTTTATGTTTTTTTTCACGAGCAGGTGCCCACCCCGCATTTGCCCGGCCGAGAGAAGTCACTGCCGCGGCCCGATCCTACGAGCCGGAAGACAGGCGGCCTTGCCTGACTGTGGGTGGGGCTTGAACGCGTCCGGCGGGCCGGGAGAGGAAGTCCGGCCCGCCACAGAAGCCGCCAGAGAAGGAGAGAGAGTCCCCGAGGAGTGGGGGCTCTCCTAAGCATGCCGCCTGGGACCGGAGGACTCTCCAATGGAACTCCGGTGAGTGGGGCAGACCGGAGCTGATCCTGGGCTCCCAAGGCACGTGTAGTGCCGGCGCCTATTTTTATTGTGATGGGGGCAGTTCGATTAGAGAGCCCCAGAGCAGGGCTCCAGAGGCGCTGTTTTATTTGCCACAGCTGCACCGCTGTAGCGGGCAGCTGCAACGGGGGTCAAATTCCTTTCCAGAGCGCCAGTAGGGGCCCTGAGGGCACAGTCGTGCCAGGGCCCCTTTACTTGTTCCCAGCTGCACCGCACCAGCGCGGGCAGCTGCAACATTGGCCCCATTTGCTTCCAAGGTCCCAGTGAGGACTCCCGAGGGCACAGTGAGTGCCCGTGTTAATTCCTTAGGGGGCATTTTGTTGTAGAGTCCCAGAGAGGGGCTCAGGGGGCACAGTGGTGCCAGGGCTGATTTCTTACTCAAAGCTGCGCCGCACCAGCGCAGGCAGCTGCAACGTTTTGCGCATACTTGTTTTACAGAGTCCCAGTGGGGACCCTCCCAGAGGGCACAGTAAGTGCCCCTGCCTTCAGTGATGTTCACAGCTGCAAGGCAATTAGCGGCAGCTACAACGTTTAGGGCATCATTTCTTTGGGGGCATTTTGGAGGAGACAGGAGTGAGATACACTCCTTTGCCCCAGCGCAATTGCGCACTTTGATGTTGCTGCATTGGCAGCCAGCCCTGACATTATGGACATAGGGCATTTGAGCCCTCTGTGAAGGCCAGTTGGCCAGGGGGACTGTGAGGTTGATAGGGTGCCAGGCCCTAATGTGATTTATGTGGTGCGCAGGAAATGTGATTCATGTACTGCGATTTATGCACTGTGATTTATGCCTCTAATGTGATTTATGATTAGGAGGTTATGGTCTAATATGTTTAGGCTTATGAGGTTGGCGCAAAATGTATTTTACGCCTGATGTGATACTGATTGCATAATATGATTTATGTTGCAGGATATAATGCTGAGTACAGTGTTTGCCAGTAGTGACTGGTTGTGTTCTACATTTACTATTTCCACTTTGTGATGGTTCTGACAGTGGCCCAAATGGCCCTGTCATGTGTATATAATCCCCTGTAAATATTGCCTAGTGCCAGTTGGTACAGTGTATATTGTGTGATTACTATTCTAATGTGTTTATGATAATACAAAGGCTATTTTGTATATATATAACATTGTGTGGAGTTTCTTTTGTAGTGTGCCTAGTATGTTGCTGCTGTGTGTGTGTTGCGCAAACGCTTTACACATTGCCTCTGGGATAAGCCTGACTGCTCGTGCCAAGCTACCAAGGGAGTGAGCAGGGGTTATCTTCAGCGTGTAACTCCCTTGCCCTGACTAGAGTGGTGGTCTCTGCCTGGCTTTGGCGCAAGCCTTAGCCAACCAGAAATCCCATTTCTAACAATCCTTCACTCTTCCCCAGAGGGGCCCCTCTACTGATCCTTCACTCCCCCTCTATAGGGGCCCCTCTAGTGATCCTTCACTCCCCCTCTAGAGGGGCCCCTCAAATGATCCTTCACTCCGCCTCTAGAGGGGCCCCTCTAATGATCCTTCACTTTTCCCCAGAGGGGTCCCTCGAATGATCCTTCACTTCTCCCCAGAGGGGCCCCTCTAATGATCCTTCCCTCCCCCTCTAGAGGGGCCCCTCTAATAATCCTTCACTCCCCCACTAGAGGGGCCCCTCTAATGATCCTTCACTCCCCCTCCAGAGAGACCCTTCTAATGATCCTTCACTCCTCTCCTCCCCAGGGGGGCCCCTCTAATGATCCTTCACTGCTCCCCAGAGGGGCCCCTCTGGTGATCCTTCACTCCCCCTCTAGAGGGGTCCCTCTAATGATCCTTCACTCCTCCCCAGAGGGGCCCCACTAATGATCCTTCACTCTCCCTCCAGCGAGACCCCTCTAATTATCCTTCACTCCCCTCTAGAGCGGTCCCTCTAGTAATCCTTCACTCCCCCTCCAAAGAGACTCCTCTAATCTTTCACTCCCCCTCTAGAGGGGCCCCTCTAGTGATCCTTCACTGCTCCCCAGAGGGGCCACTCTAATGTTCGTTAACTCCTCCCCAAAGGTGCCCCTCAAATCATCTTTCACTCCCCCTCTGGAGGGGCCCCTCTAGTGATCCTTCACTCCCCCTCTACAGGAGCCCCTCTACTGATCCTTCACTCCTCCCCAGAGGAGCCCCTGTAGTGATCCTACACTCCCCCTCTAGAGGGACCCATCTAATTATCCTTCACTCCTCCCCAGAGGTGCCCCTCTAATGATCCTTAACTCCTCCCCAGAGGGGCCCCTCTAGTGATCCTTCACTCTTCCTCTAGAAGGGCCCCTCTAATGACCCCTGTCTCCCCCGCTAGAAGGGCCCCTCTAATGATCCTTCACTCCCCCTCTATAGGGGCCCCTCTAATGATCCTTCACTCCTCCCCAGAGAGGCCCCTCTAATGATCCTTCACTCCTCCCCAGAGGGGCCCCTCTAATGACCCCTTTCTTCCCCGCTAGAAGGGCCCCTCTAATGATCCTTCACTTCCCCTCTATAGGGGCCCCTCTAATGATCCTTCACTCCTCCCCAGAGGGGCCCCTCTAATGATCCTTCACTCCTCCCCAGAGGGGCCCCTCTAGTGATCCTTCACTCCCCCTCTAGAGGGGCCCCTCTAATTATCCTTCACTCCCGTCTAGTAATCTTTCACTCCCCCTAAAGAGGGGCCTCTCTAATGATCCTTCACTCCCCCTCTATAGGGCCCCCACTAATTTTCCTTTACTCCCCTCTTGAGGGGCCCCTCTTGTAATCTTTCACTCCCCCTAAAGAGGGGCTTCTCTAATGAACCTTCACTCCCCCTCTATAGGGGCCCCTCTAGTGATCCTTCACTCCCCCTCTAGAGGGGCCCCTCTAATTATCCTTCACTCACCCTCCAGAGGGGCCCCTCTACTGATCCTTCACTCCCCCTCTAGAGGGGCCCCACTACTGATCCTTCACTCCCCCTCTAGAAGGGCCCCTCTAGTGATACTTCAATCCCCCTCTAGAGGGGCCCCTCTAATAATCCTTCACTCCCCTCTAGAGGGGCCCCTCTAGTAATCTTTCACTCCCCCTATAGAGGGGCCCCTCTAATGATCCTTCACTTTTCCTCCAGAGGGGCCCCTCTAATGATCCTTCACTCTCCCTCCAGAGGGCCCCTCTAGTAATCCTTCACTCCCCCTCTAGAGGGGCCCCTCTAATGATCCTTCACTCTCCCTCCAGAGGGGCCCCTCTAATGATCCTTCACTCTCCCTCCAGAGGGGCCCCTCTAGTAATCCTTCACTCCCCCTCTAGAGGGGCCCCTCTAATGATCCTTCACTCCTCCCAAAGGGGCCCCTCTAATGATCCTTCACTCCTCCCCAGAGGGTCCCCTCTAATGATCCTTCACTCCCCTCCTAGAGGGGCCCCTCTAGTAATCCTTCACCCCCGCTCTAGAGGGGCCCCTCTAATGTGCCTTCACTCCTCCCCAGAGGGGTCTCTCTAAAGATCCTTCACTCCTCCCCGGAGGGCCCCCTCTAATGATCCTTCACTCCCTCTCTAGAGGGGCCCCTCTAATGATCCTTCACTCCCCCTCTGGAGGGGCCCCTCTAATGATCCTTCACTCCTCCCCAGAGGGGCCCCTGTAGTGATCCTACACTCCCCCTCTAGAGGGGCCCCTCTAATGACCCCTTTTACTCTCCCTCCAGAGAGACCCCTCTAATGAGCCTTCACTCCCCCAGCTATGGGGGCCCCTCTAATGATCCTTCACTCCCCCTCTATAGGGGCCCCTCTAATGATCGTTCACTCCTCCCCAGAGGGGCCCCTGTAGGGATCCTTCACTCCCCCTTTAGAGGGGTCCCTCTAATGATCCTTCACTCCTCCCCAGAGGGGCCCCTGTAGGGATCCTTCACTCCCCCTCTAGAGGGGCCCCTCTAATGATCCTTCACTCTCCCTCCAGAGAGACCCCTCTAATGATCCTTCACTCCTCCCCGGAAGGGGCCCCTCTAATGATCCTTCACTCCTCCCCAGAGGGGCCCCTCTAATTATCCTTCACTCCCCTCTAGAGGGGCCCCTCTAGTGATCCTTCACTCCCCCTTTAGAGGGGCCCCTCTAATTATCCTTCACTCCCCTCTAGAGGGGCCCCTCTAGTAATCTTTCACTCCCCCTAAAGAGGGGCCTCTCTAATGATCCATCACTCCCCCTCTATAGGGGCCCCTCTAATTATCCTTTACTCCCCTCTAGAGGGGCCCCTCTAGTAATCTTTCACTCCCCCTAAAGAGGGGCCTCTCTAATGAACCTTCACTGCCCCTCTATAGGGGCCCCTCTAGTGATCCTTCACTCACCCTCCAGAGGGGCCCCACTACTGATCCTTCACTCCCCCTCTAGAGGGGCCCCTCTAATGATCCTCCACTCCTCCCAAGAGGGGCCCCTCTAATGACCCCTTTTACTCTCCCTCCAGAGAGACCCCTCAATTGATCCTTCACTCCTCCCCAGAGGGGCCCCTCTAATGATCCTTAACTCCTCCCCAAAGGGGCCCCTCTAATGATCCTTAACTCCGCCCCAGAGGGGCCCCTCTAATGATCCTTCACTCCCCTTCTAGAGGGGCCCCTCTGGTGATCCTTCACTCCCTCTCTAGAGGGGCTCCTCTAATGATCCTTAACTCCCCCTCTAGAGGGACCCCGCTAGTGATCCTTCACTCTCCTCCCAGAGGGGCCCCTCTAATGATCCTTCACTTCCCCTCTAGAGGGGTCCCTCTAATGATCATTCACTCTCCTCCCAGAGGGGCCCCTCTAATGGCCCCTTCACTTCCCCTCTAGAGGGGACCCTCCAATAATCATTCACTCACCCTCCGGAGGGACCCCTCTAGTGATCCTTCACTCTCCTCCCAGAGGGGCCCCTCTAATGGCCCCTTCACTCCTCGGGGCTCCTCCGGATCTTCTGGATTCAGCACTCGGCTCCCCTCTACTGACCCGCTCATGCCCCAGTGCTCCTTCCACTTGTTTCCGGGGGTGTCTCTTCTTGATTCAGTGCCTGGAGGGTGAGGGGGTCGCTTGTGTCTCCTCTTGATGACAGTCACGTCCTCTCCTACATATGTCTGGAGGGGTCTCTTCTGCTTCACAACCATATTTCTAAGCATCTCTGCACCACATTACAGACCCGCCAGGTCACACTCATCTCTTTTTATTTCAATAAAAGAAGTACAGTTTTTCGAGTGATTATGCACAGTTTTTTAATGAAAATAGGATGCATGAATTTTGTTTTTATTTTATATGAAATAATATATATTTGTGCATTCCTCAAGAGAAATATATATTAAATTTTTGAAAAAGTAAATAACAAAAAGGGTTAATAAATAAATAAAACAGACCCCATAACAAAATAAAAGCGGTGGTCTGGAAACTGATGCTTTTTATTTGCAGAGGAAACTCTTGACTTATGAAGCCCTAGGTAAACTTTTGATTCTTTTTTCACCTTTACAAAGTGACAACCTTTCTAACAGAAATGAGATGCCCTGTAAAGTCAGGCACTGACATATTGCAGGGGTTACGTTAGCAGTGCGGTGCAGTGCAGTGGAGATGGAGTGCTTCGCAAACAAGCACAAGTGAGCGAAAAGGGAGCGACAGATAACATCACTGGACCCTACAGCTAGCAGAGTAGGAGTTCTTGACGAGGTGTCTGTGACAAGTCCACTTCACGGATCCTGAAGTAGGCACCACCGCTGCAAATTAGAAATGGCCACGTGGGTTTTGCACTGAGACCTCAGAGGGTCTGAGACCGGTGATCGGTGGTGGAGCAAGGCTGCCACAGGCCCTCGTGCAATCAAAGACCACAGTTTGGGTAGTAACCGATGCCTATAACTGGGATGCAGTGGGCCCCTCACACTCCTGTGCCTTGGTGCCGTTGCACCTGCTGTGCTGTTGACAGCTGCACTCCGAATCATGATGTCTACAGTGACAGGGATGGGGGCGGTTCCCTCTCAGATCCTTTGAGTGGTGATGACTCTCCAGACATTCCCAGAGCTCTAATCTTTGCATATAGTGACTATGCTTCTTGTTATCTGCGGTTCTGGGTGGGGTCTGCTGCTTGGTTGGTTGCAATGGTTGTCTACATTGGCCCCTACCTCCTTGCGAGATGAGATTGTCCTGTAAATCTAAGACACGTCATATGCTGTTTCAGGTGCAACAAAGTGACGCTGCATATTCCACAGCAGAAGAAGAAGGCCACTAAAAACAAAAAGAAAAAAAATAAAATACCAAGATTTCAGAGACCTGGTGAAGAGATCAAGAAGTACAAAGGTAATTGCATTGACTATATAGTTTTTTTTATTGTTAGATTTATGTACCTAATAGAGAACACCAATAACTCCATAATGGCAACTTGAGGCACTGAGACAGATGAAACCCTTAATGGCTGAGGGTTTTTTCCTCACTAGGGTAAGGAAACGGGTGAATGACGGAACAACGCATTCCGTTGTAATGCATGACGTTACAATGCAGCTGTAACAACGCGAATGCCATTACCATGCATAACCTTTACCCCTCATTTTTTTACAACGATTATGCCTCTACTATGAATGTCTTTATAACAAATTTCATCGTAAAAGCATGAATGTTAAAGGCATATGCATGGTAAAGGTTTTCACTGATCCCAGCCCTGAGCCCTAAAACTGGACCCTGGCGCAATCTCCCCCTTACCCCTAGCACTTCAAAAAAATACCCGGCCCCAGCCCTGAGCCCTAAAACGGGACCCCTGGTGCAACCTCCCCTGGCCCCCAGCTCTTTAAAAAAAACAGTCCTGAGCCCTGAGCCCTAAAACTGGACCCCCAGTGCAACCCCACTGTCTCCCTGCCCTTATAAAAAAAGCTGGTCCAAGCCCAAAGCCCTAAAACGGGTCCCTGGTGCAACCCTCCTCCCCACCCCAGGCCCCCAGCACTTAAAAAAAACCCACCTCCAGCCCTAAAGCCAGACCTGGTCCTGAAACCCCCCCACCCCCACGCCCTCCTGTGCAATTCCCCTTACCTCATGACGAGGCAGCTCCTAAAGGCTGACACGCGGCGCAGGTTGTTTTTTTCCCTAAAGAGGAAGCAGAAGGGTCTCTTCGCTCCTCTAATGACGCTGATTGCCACACATTTGCCTTTACCACCAGTATCACGCATATGCCCTTACCGTTCATATCTAAACAACGTAATTAGTTGTAAAGGCATGCGTGGTAAAGGCATATACATTGTAAATCACGCGTGGTAGCGGCTATGCGTAGTAATGGTAGACGCGTTGGCATAACTGAGTTGTAAAGGCTATGTGTGGTAACAGCCGCGTTGTAATGGCTGTTTCCCTAAGCAAACATTCTGGGATTCATGCAAGCCACACCACCCTGGATTGTCCCAGACCTCTAGATTTAAGACATGTTAGGGTTTATAGAGTTCAGTCGTTGACGGCTGACCCCGTGGTCAAATAGTGCAGCCATTTTGATTAGCAAACAAGAATAAATTGTGATTTTTTTTGTGGATAGTTTTCATATATGGGCCGGTGGAGAGGGTGTACACCCCCAATCTGCATTCCACTGATGGTAGAAAATATTATTTTCATAGTTTCACAATATGCAATTCAGCCACTAGATGGGTATGCATTTCTCTCCCTATTAATATCAAAGATTTAAGCTTTGTTTTTAATTCTTGGGGCTGGAGGTTAGAAAGTAGGAGGCAGGCAGAAACCACATGCAACTGCAACTCTTTCTGGCCTGGGTTCAAGCTTCCAAGAGGACCTCAAGTTGAGCCAGAGCCAGGGACAAGTTTCAGGGGCCTGCCCGTCTCAATCTGATAGGATCTGTAATTGTGTGGCCAGATAGGAGCACTCCATGTCCAGCCTGCCTAGTCCACCAGACTCGTATGAGAACTTCAGTGTAGCCAGTTTGATTCAGATAATTGGTGACAAGATACTGCTAAATTCATGAAAGACATATATATATATCTATATACAGTTTAGTTGTGAAAGCTGGATATCCTATTTGGCAAAATTGCTTTGAAAGACCTTATCATGAACATTTGCAAATCTGATCTGTTTGTCTTTCGATTATTGTGCTAATCTGTCATATTTTACTGGGTGCATCGCTTGGCAATCTAATGTCGGGAGAAGAGTTGGCCTAACGGCTAGGCTAGGGGGTCGACCTCAAATCTGGGCTACCGGGTTCGAGTCTCGGCAAGGACGCGCAACATCTTGTGATTCCGGGCAAATCACTTAATCTCCCCGTGCCTAACAAAAAATAATGAATGTGTTCTCATGTAACGCAACCGGTGCTCGTGTAAAGCGCTCCAATACCGTCCGGTCAAGTTTGCTCTATATAAAACTCCGTAAAATAAAAATAAATGTTCTTATAGGTGCAATGGTGTCACTGCTATTCTAAAAGGGATTATGCTGAGGTATGCTGAGGTATGTACAAAGGTGTAAATAATGCATTCTTAATTTATGATTTCTGGTGGGGGAACTAATGAAATACTTGTCAGTGTACATAGTTTTTTGCCTTCTAGTGATAAATTTAAGGAAAACATGTTAGATCTAATTTTTTTAGCAGGCCCCTCAGGCTTATCTGCACTAAACCAAGGCTATATGGAGTCTCTAATTAGGGAGATTCATTTTTGGGGTTCAAGTGACAAGCTGGTCAGAGAGGAAGCAGCAACAATAGAGCTCAGGTTCCATGCAGGTTGCAAGCCCCCTCTGAGTTGACAGACACCGGAGTCGCTCTTGATCACTGCCTGCGGCCTATGTTAGATGTGTCACTCACGATCACTGCCCGTGGCCTCTGTTAGATGTGTCACTCACGATCACTGCCCGTGTCCTCTGTTAAATGTGTCACTCACGATCACTGCCCGTGGCCTATGTTAGATGTGTCACTCACGATCACTGCCCGTGGCCTATGTTAGATGTGTCACTCACGATCACTGCCCGTGGCCTCTGTTAGATGTGTCACTCACGATCACTGCCCGTGGCCTCTGTTAGATGTGTCACTCACGATCACTGCCCGTGGCCTATGTTAGATGTGTCACTCACGATCACTGCCCGTGGCCTCTGTTAGATGTGCCACTCGCGATCACTGCCCGTGGCCTGAGTTAGATGTGTCACTCACGATCACTGCCCATGGCCTGTGTTAGATGTGTCGCTCACAATCACTGCCCGTGGCCTGTGTTTGATGTGTCACTCACTATCACTTCCCATGACCTGTGTTTGATGTGTCACTCACGATCACTGCCAACAGCCTGTGTTAGATGTGTCACTTACGATCACTGCCAACGGCCTGTGTTAAATGTGTCACTCACGATCACTGCCCGTGGCCTCTGTTAGATGTGCCACTCGCGATCACTGCCCATGGCCTGTGTTAGATGTGTGACTCGCGATCACTGCTTGCGGCCTGTGTTAGAAGTGTCACTCACAATCACTGCCCGTGGCCTGTGTTTGATGTGTCACTCACTATTACTGCCCGTGGCCTCTGTTACATGTGCCACTCGCGATCACTGCCCGTGGCCTGTGTTAGATGTGTCACTTGCGATCACTGCCCGTGGCCTGTGTTAGATGTGCTACTCGCGATCACTATCCATGGCCTGTGTTAGATGTGTCACTCGCGATCACTGCCTGTGGCCTGTGTTAGATGTGTCACTCACGATCACTGCCCATGGCCTGTGTTAGATGTGTCACTCACGATCACTGCCCGTGGCCTGTTTTAGATGTGTCACTCACGATCACTTCCCGTGGACTGTGTTAGATGTGTCACTCACGATCACTTCCCGCGGACTGTGTTAGATGTGTCACTCACAATCACTGCCCGTGGCCTGTGTTAGATGTGTCTCATGATCACTGCCTGTGTTAGATGTGTCACTCACAATCACTGCCTGCGGCCTGTGTTAGATGTGTCAATCACAATCACTACCTGTTGCCTGTGTTAGATGTGTCACTCACGATCACTGCCCGTGGCCTGTGTTAGATGTGTCACTCAGTGTCACTGCCCGTGGCCTGTGTTAGATGCGTTACTCATGATCACTACCTGCGGCCCGTGTTAGATGTGTCTCATGATGACTGCCTGTGGCCTGTGTTAGATGTGCCACTCGCGATCAATGTCCGTGGCCTGTGTTACATGTGCCACTCTCGATCACTGCCCGTTGCCTGTGTTACATGTGTCACTCACAATCACTTCCCGTGGACTGTGTTAGGTGTTTCACTCACAATCACTGCCTGTGACCTGTGTTTGATGTGTCACTCACAATCACTGCCTGCGGCCTGTGTTAGATGTGTCACTCACAATCACTGCCCGTGGCCTGTGTTAGATGTGTCACTCACGATCACTGCCTGCGGCCTGCGTTAGATGTGCCACTCACGGTCACTGTCCATGGCCTGTGTTAGATGTGTCACTCACGATCACTGCCTGCAGCCTGTGTTAGATGTGCCACTCGCAATCACTGCCCGTGGCCTCTGTTAGATATGTCACTCACAATCACTGCCTGTGGCCTGTGTTAGATGTGTCACTCACGATCACTTTCCGTGGACTGTGTTAGATGTGTCACTCATGATCACTGCCTGCGGCCTGTGTTAGATGTGTCTCATGATCACTTCCTGTGCTAGATGTGTCACTCACAATCACTGCCTGCAGGTCTGTGTTAGATGTGTCACTCACAATCACTACCTGTTGCCTGTGTTAGATGTGTCACTCACGAACACTGCACGTGTCCTGTGTTAGATGTGTCACTCACTGTCACTGCCCGCAGCCTGTGTTAGATGCGTCACTCACGATCACTGCCTGCGGCCTATGTTTGATGTGTCTCATGATCACTGCCTGCGGACTGTGTTAGATGTATTAGATGTGTCTCATGATCACTGCCTGTGGCCTGTGTTAGATGTTTCACTCACGATCACTGCCTGTGGCCTGTGTTAGATGTGTCACTCGCGATCACTGCCTGTGGTCTCTTTCTAGATATGTCACTCACAATCACTACCCGTGGCCTGTGTTAGATATGTCACTCACGATCACTGCCTGCGGCCTGTGTTAGATGTGTCTCATGATCACTGCCTGTGTTAGATGTGTCACGCGCAATCACTGCCTGCGGCCTGTGTTAGATGTGTCACTCACAATCACTGCCTGTTGTCTGTGTTAGATGTGTCACTCACGATCACTGCCCGTGGCCTGTGTTAGATGTGTGACTCGCGATCACTGCCTGTGGCCTGTGTTTGATGTGTCACTCACAATCACTGCCCGTGGCCTGTGTGTGATGTGTCACTCACTATCACTTCCCATGACCTTTGTTCGATGTGTCACTCACGATCACTGCCAACGGTCTGTGTTAGATGTGTCACTCGCGATCACTGGCTGTGGCCTGTGTTAGATGTGTCACTCATGATCACTGTCAATGGCCTGTGTTAGATGTGCTACTCGCGATCACTGTCCATGGCCTCTGTTAGATGTGTCACTCGCAATCACTGCCTGTGGCTTGTGTTAGATGTGCCACTCGTGATCAATGTCCGTGGCCTGTGTTACATGTGCCACTCTCGATCACTGCCCGTGGCCTGTGTTAGATGTGTCACTCGCGATCACTGCCCATGGCCTCTGTTAGATGTGTCACTCACGATCACTGCCCGTTGCCTGTGTTAGATGTGTCACTCACAATCACTTCCCATGGACTGTGTTAGGTGTTTCACTCACAATCACTGCCTGTGACCTGTGTTTGATGTGTCACTCACAATCACTGCCTGTGGCCTGTGTTAGATGTGTCACTCACGATCACTGCCTGCGGCCTGCGTTAGATGTGCCACTCACGATCACTGTCAATGGCCTGTGTTAGATGTGTCACTCACGATCACTGCCTGCAGCCTGTGTTAGTTGTGCCACTCGCAATCACTGCCCATGGCCTCTGTTGGATATGTCACTCACAATCACTGCCCGTGGTCTGTGTTAGATGTGTCACTCACGATCACGTTCTGTGGACTGTTAGATGTGTCACTCATGATCACTGCCTGCGGCCTGTGTTAGATGTGTCTCATGATCACTTCCTGTGCTAGATGTGTCACTCACAATCACTGCCTGCAGGTCTGTGTTAGATGTGTCACTCACAATCACTACCTGTTGCCCGTGTTAGATGTGTCACTCACGATCACTGCCCGTGTCCTGTGTTAGATGTGTCACTCACTGTCACTGCCCGCAGCCTGTGTTAGATGCGTCACTCACGATCACTGCCTGCGGCCTATGTTTGATGTGTCTCATGATCACTGCCTGCGGCCTCTGTTAGATGTGTCTCATGATCACTGCCTGCGGACTGTGTTAGATGTGTTAGATGTGTCTCATGATCACTGCCTGTGGCCTGTGTTAGATGTGTCAATCACAATCACTACCTGTTGCCTGTGTCAGATGTGTCACTCACGATCACTGCCCGTGTGCTGTGTTTGATGTGTCACTCAGTGTCACTGCCCGTGGCTGGTGTTACATATGCTACTCGCGATCACTGTCCGTGGCCTGTGTTAGATGTGTCACTCACGATCACTGTCCGTGGCCTGTGTTAGATGTGTCACTCGCGATCACTGCCCGTGGCCTGTGTTAGATGTGTCACTCGCGATCACTGCCCGTGGCCTGTGTTAGATGTGTCACTCGCGATCACTGCCCGTGGCCTGTGTTAGATGTGTCTCATGATCACTGCCTGTGTTAGATGTGTCACTCAAAATCACGGCCTGCGGCCTGTGTTAGATGTGTCACTCAGTGTCACTGCCCGTGGCCTGTGTTCGATGCGTTACTCACGATCACTACCTGAGGCCCGTGTTAGATGTGTCTCATGATGACTGCCTGTGGCCTGTGTTTGATGTGTTACTCAGTGTCACTGCCCATGGCCTGTGTTAGATGTGCTACTCGCGATCACTGCCAACGGCCTGTGTTAGATGTGTCACTCGCGATCACTGGCCGTGGCCTGTGTTAGATGTGTCACTCGCGATCACTGACCATGGCCTGTGTTAGATGTGCTACTCGCGATCACTGTCCATGTCCTGTGTTAGATGTGTCACTCACGATCATAGCCCATGGACTGTGTTAGATGTGTCACTCACGATCACTTCCCGCGGACTTTGTTAGATGTGTCACTCACAATCACTGCCCATGGCCTGTGTTAGATGTGTCATTCACGATCACTTCCTGCGGCCTGTGTTAGATGTGTCTCATGATAACTGCCTGTGTTAGAAGTGTCACTCAAAATCACTGCCTGCGGCCAGTGTTAGATGTGTCCCTCACGATCACTGCCCGTGGCCTGTGTTTGATGTGTCACTCCGTGTCACTGCCCGTGGCCGGTGTTAGATGTGCTACTCACGATCACTGTCTGTGGCCTGCATTAGATGTGTCACTCGCGATCACTGCTCATGGCCTGTGTTAGATGTGTCACTCACGATCACTGCCCGTGGCCTGTGTTAGATGTGTCACTCGCGATCACTGCCCGTGGCCAGTGTTAGATGTGTCACTCACGATCACTGCCCATGGCCTGTTAGATGTGTCACTCACAATCACTTCCCGTGGACTGTGTTAGATGTGCCACTCGTGATCACTGTCCATGGCCTGTGTTAGATGTGTCACTCAGTGTCACTGCCTGTGGCCTGTGTTAGATGCGTTACTCACGATGACTGCCTGCGGCCTGTGTTAGATGTGTCACTCACGATCACTGCCTGCGGTCTGTGTTAGATGTGTCTCATGATCACTGCTTGTGTTAGATGTGTCACTCACAATCACTACCTGTTGCCTGTGTTAGATGTGTGTCTTGCATTCACTGCCTGTGGCCTGTGTTAGGTTTGTCACTCACTATCACTGGCCGTGGCCTGTGTTAGATGTGTCACTCGTGATCACTGCCCATGGCCTGTGTTAGATTTGCTACTCGCGATCACTGTCCATGGCCTGTGTTAGATGTGTCATTCACGATCACTGCCTGCAGCCTGTGTTAGATGTGTCTCATGATAACTGCCTGTGTTAGATGTGTCACTCAAAATCACTGGCTGTGGCCTGTGTTAGATGTGTCAATCACAATCACTACCTGTGGCCTGTGTTAGATGTGTCACTCACGATCACTGCCCGTGGCCTGTGTTTGATGTGTCTCTCAGTGTCACTGCCCGTGGCCGGTGTTAGATGTGCTACTCACAATCACTGTCTGTGGCCTGTGTTAGATGTGTCACTCGCGATCACTGCTCATGGCCTGTGTTAGATGTGTCACTCACGATCACTGCCCGTGGCCTGTGTTAGATGTGTCACTCACGATCACTGCCCGTGGCCTGTTAGATGTGTCACTCACAATCACTTCCCACGGACTGTGTTAGATGTGTCACTCACAATCACTGCCCGTGGCCTGTGTTAGATGTGTCATTCACGATCACTGCCCGTGGCCGGTGTTAGATGCATCACTCACGATCACTACCTGTGGCCTGTGTCAGATGAATCTCGTGATCACGGTCCATGGCCTGTGTTAGATGTGTCACTCAGGATCACTGCCTGTGGCCTATGTTAGAAGTGTCACTCACGATCACTTCCCATGGACTGTGTTAGATGCGTCACTCACAATAACTGCCTGTGACCTGTGTTTGATGTGTCACTCACAATCACTGCCTGCGGCCTGTGTTTCATGTGTCACTCACAATCACTACCTGTTGCCTGTGTTAGATGTGTCACTCACAATCACTGTCCGTGGCCTGTGTTAGATGTGTCACTCACGATCACTGCCTGCAGCCTGTGTTAGATGTGCCACTCGCGATCACTGCCCGTGGCCTGTGTTAGATGTGCCACTCGCGATCACTGCCTGCGGCCTGTGTTAGATATGCCACTCGCGATCACTGTCAATGGCCTGTGTTAGATGTGTCACTCGCAATCACTGCCCATGGCCTGTGTTAGATGTGCCACTCTCAATCACTTCCTGTGGCGTGTGTTAGATGTGTCACTCGCAGTCACTGCCTGCGGCCTGTGTTAGATGTGTCTCATGATCACTGTCTGTGTTAGATGTGCCACTCGCGATCACTGCCCGTGGCCTGTGTTAGATGTGCCACTAGCGATCACTGTCCGTGGCCTGTGTTAGATGTGTCACTCACAATCACTGCCCGTGGCCTGTGTTAGATGTGCCACTCGCGATCACTGCCCGTGGCCTGTGTTAGATGTGTCACTCGCGATCACTGTCCGTGGCCTGTGTTAGATGTTCCATTCTCAATCACTTCCCTTGGCGTGTGTTAGATGCGTCACTCGCAGTCACTGCCCGTGGCCTCTGTTAGATATGTCACTCACAATCACTGCCCGTGGCCTGTGTTAGATGTGTCACTCACAATCACTTTCCATGGACTGTGTTAGATGTGTCACTCACGATCACTGCCTGCGGCCTGTGTTAGATGTGTCTCATGATCACTGCCTGTGTTAGATGTGTCACTCACAATCACTGCCTGCGGGTCTGTGTTAGATGTGTTGCTCACAATCACTACCTGCAGCCTGTGTTAGATGTGCCACTCGCGATCACTGCCCATGGCCTGTGTTAGATGTGCCACTCGCGATCACTGCCTGTGGCCTGTGTTAGATGTGTCACTCACAATCACTGCCCATGGCCTGTGTTAGATGTGCCACTCGCGATCACTGCCCATGGCCTGTGTTAGATGTGCCACTCGGGATCACTGTCTGTGGCCTGTGTTAGATGTGCCACTCTCAATCACTTCCCGTGGCGTGTGTTATATGTGTCACTCGCAGTCACTGCCCGTGGCCTCTGTTAGATGTGTCACTCGCAGTCACTGCCCGTGGCCTCTGTTAGATGTGTCACTGACGATCACTTTTCATGGACTGTGTTAGATGGGCCACTCTCAATCACTTCCCATGGCGTGTGTTATATGTGCCACTCGCGATCACTGCCTGTGGCCTGTGTTAGATGTGTCACTCACAATCACTGCCCATGGCCTGTGTTAGATGTGCCACTCGCGATCACTGTCTGTGGCCTGTGTTAGATGTGCCACTCTCAATCACTTCCCGTGGCGTGTGTTAGATGTGTCACTCGCAGTCACTGCCCGTGGCCTCTGTTAGATATGTCACTCACAATCACTGCCCATGGCCTGTGTTAGATGTGCCACTCGCGATCACTGCCAATGGCCTGTGTTAGATGTGTCACTCGCGATCACTGGCCGTGGCCTGTGTTAGATGTGTCACTCGTGATCACTGCCCATGGCCTGTGTTAGATGTGCTACTCGCGATCACTGTCCATGGCCTGTGTTAGATGTGTCATTCACGATCACTGCCTGCGGCCTGTGTTACATGTGTCACTCACGATCACTGCCCATGGCCTGTGTATGATGTGTCACTGCCCGTGGCCGGTGTTAGATGTGCTACTCACGATCACTGTCTGTGGCCTGTGTTAGATGTGTCACTCGCGATCACTGCTCATGGCCTGTGTTAGATGTGTCACTCACGATCACTGCCCATGGCCTGTGTTAGATGTGTCACTCGTGATCACTGCCCGTGGCCAGTGTTAGATGTGTCACTCACGATCACTGCCCGTAGCTTGTTAGATGTGTCACTCACAATCACTTCCCGCGGACTGTGTTAGATATGTCACTCACAATCACTGCCCGTGGCCTGTGTTAGATGTGTCATTCACGATCACTGCCCATGGCCGGTGTTAGATGCATCACTCATGATCACTACCTGTGGCCTGTGTCAGATGTGTCTCGTGATCACTGTCCATGGCCTGTGTTAGACGTGTCACTCACGATCACTGCCTGTGGCCTATGTTAGAAGTGTCACTCACGATCACTTCCCATGGACTGTGTTAGATGTGTCACTCACAATAACTGCCTGTGACCTGTGTTTGATGTGTCACTCACAATCACTGCCTTTCGGCCTGTGTTTGATGTGTCACTCACAATCACTACCTGTTGCCTGTGTTAGATGTGTCACTCACAATCACTGTCCGTGGCCTGTGTTAGATGTGTCACTCACGATCACTGCCTGCAGCCTGTGTTAGATATGCCACTCGCGATCACTGTCAATGGCCTGTGTTAGATGTGTCACTCGCGATCACTGCCTGCAGCCTGTGTTAGATGTGCCACTCGCGATCACTGCCCGTGGCCTGTGTTAGATGTGTCACTCGCGATCACTGCCTGCACCCTGTGTTAGATGTGCCACTCGCGATCACTGCCCATGGCCTGTGTTAGATGTGCCACTCGCGATCACTGTCTGTGGCCTGTGTTAGATGTGCCACTCTCAATCACTTCCCGTGGCGTGTGTTAGATGTGTCACTCGCAGTTACTGACCTTGGCCTCTGTTAGATGTGTCACTCACGATCACTTTTCATGGACTGTGTTAGATGTGCCACTCTCAATCACTTCCCGTGGCGTGTGTTAGATGTGCCACTCGCGATCACTGCCTGTGGCCTGTGTTAGATGTGTCACTCACAATCACTGCCGATGGCCTGTGTTAGATGTGCCACTCGCGATCACTGTCTGTGGCCTGTGTTAGATGTGCCACTCTCAATCACTTCCTGTGGCGTGTGTTAGATGTGTCACTCTCAATCACTGCCCGTGGCCTCTGTTAGATGTGTCACTTACAATCACTGCCCATGGCCTGTGTTAGATGTGCCACTCGCGATCACTGCCCATGGCCTGTGTTAGATGTGCCACTCGCGATCACTGTGGCCTGTGTTAGATGTGTCACTCGCAGTCACTGCCCGTGGCCTCTGTTAGATGTGCCACTCTCAATCACTTCCCGTGGCGTGTGTTAGATGTGTCACTCGCAGTCACTGCCCGTGGCCTCTGTTACCTGTGTCACTCGCAGTCACTGCCCGTGGCCTCTGTTAGATATGTCACTCACGATCACTGCCCGCGGCCTGTGTTAGATGTGTCACTCACGATCACTGCCTGCGGCCTATGTTAGATGTGTCTCATGATCACTCCCTGCGGCCTGTGTTAGATGTGTCTCATGATCACTGCCTGCGGCCTGTGTTAGATGTATTAGATGTGTCTCATGATCACTGCCCGTGGCCTCTGTTAGATGTGTCACTCGCAGTCACTGCCCGTGGCCTCTGTTAGATGTGTCACTCGCAGTCACTGCCCGTGGCCTCTGTTAGATATGTCACTCACGATCACTGCCCGCGGCCTGTGTTAGATGCGTCACTCACGATCACTGCCTGCGGCCTGTGTTAGATGTGTCTCATGATCACTCCCTGCGGCCTGTGTTAGATGTGTCTCATGATCACTGCCTGCGGCCTGTGTTAGATGTGTCTCATGATCACTGCCCGTGGCCTCTGTTAGATATGTTACTCACAATCACTGCCTGTGGCCTCTGTTAAATGTGTCACTCACGGTCACTGCCCGTGGCCTTTGTTAAATGTGTCACTCACGATCACTGACTGCTGCCTGTGTTAGATGTGTCTCATGATCACTGCCAGTGTTAGATGTGTCACTCACAATCACTGCCTGCGGCCTGTGTTAGATGTGTCACTCACAATCACTACCTGTTGCCTATGTTAGATGTGTCATTCACGATCACTGCCTGTGGCCTGTGTTAGATGTGTCACTCACTGTCACTGCCCGCGGCCTGTGTTAGATGCGTCTCATGATCACTGCCTGCGGCCTGTGTTAGATGTGTCTCATGATCACTGCCTGCGGCCTGTGTTAGATGTGTCTCATGATCACTGCCTGTGGCCTGTGTTAGATGTGTCAGTCACGATCACTGCCCGTGGCCTGTGTTAGATGTGTCAGTCACGATCACTGCCCGTGGCCTGTGTTAGATGTGTCTATCTCTTATGGTGCCAACAGTTACAGACATTTCACTGTAGAGTGGAGAAGGGTTACATATTGTGAGGCAATAAATGGCTCAACATTCCGAGGGAGTCCTTGGCTCAGTATTAAAATAGAGAAACATACCTCATATTCTGAATCTGATTACATATTGTAAGAATTTGAACAATTAAACCTATGAGAGTGGCTGGATGATATATGTAAACTTTGATAGTTTATGTATTCTTTCTAAAGGCGCAATCCTTTTCTATGCCACTTTCTGCTGTGTGCCAACCACAAAAGGAATGTCAGGCCCAAATATAGCATTGCTGCAAACAATTATGTAAGACTTACACTGATCTGAATCTTCACCTATATACAAATATTGGAGGTCATTCATAAAAGTATCTTTGAGTACGTAAAAGAGGATTCTTTATGTATTCTTTGCGCCTTTGTGACTCAGCCTGGAAATGCCCAACTCCCTATTATTAAAAGTTCAGATGTCACAGGCCTTTCTGTTTCTACTTAGGGTCTATGAATGTTCCCTAAATATTCCTATTTTATTACCATTTTAGATGTTTTGCGGCCAATTCACAAAAGTCCCTTCGTGTTTCTGTTGGTATCGTTGTTAAATGTTCAGGGTAGGAATGCATTGAACCTTTAAAAATGACCTTGAAGAATACTGTTTATTAACACTCTTACAAGATGGATTATAGGGGCCCACCTTTTATTCCCATTCCCAATTGAATTTTCGGAATAGTTATTAGAGGTCCCTAAATAAGGTAAGGTAAGGTAAGGACAAGAAATGAAAAGGTTAATTGTACTATTTTAATCGGTTTGGTTTATTCTACTGCTTGCCATTGATCCAGCGGTGTACTAACAGCAGATACTCCACTACCATATACTCACCTGGGCCCATATAACTACTTCCACAAAACAGCAAGTAGACCGCTGGAAACTTTAGTTTATGATTTTCATACTTCAAGATCTAGTTATTTCTTTCCCTAACTAAACCTTTCACTGATCAATTAGTTCTTTCCTCTGGTCAATGGACCATTAGTTGGAACTAGTTGATGGTGATAATTAACATAACTTATTAAACATTTCTCGATTAAAATGAAATAATCACAGACTCGGAAAGTTTTAAAATCTTTATCTAAATTAGTTGCGTGTGAACCATCTCAACCGTTTCAGTACAAACACCCTCATTCGCAGGAGTGCCAATTCAATTCAATCAAGTTTCAAAAGACAATAGCAATTCAGAGCCACACAATAACTATGCTCAGAAAGAAGAGGAAAGAGAGAGTGAAAAACATCTATCAATACGATACATTTATAATTACCAAGTATGGTGTGAAGACCAACCCCCTGGCCAAAGGGCTGGTAAGGGTCCCCCGGGATAGATCAGTAGACAAAGACTTCAGGACAGGAATCAGGACAGGATACTTCACCTCGCTAGATACCGACGACTGCGTCGCACCCCTCTCTGACACTCTCTTCCTCCTCGTGGTTCTTCTGCGATCTTCTTTCTAACCCAATTAAGTTAAATAGATGGTTCTACATTCGATTTTTCTGCATCAGCGTCTCACAGCTTCAGCACCAGCCCCAGCACCGACAGCATCCCGAGCTCTGCATCGCCTCTGCTTCTCCCCGTGTCTGCTGCCAAAAAGCTCTGTGTCAGCTCTCGAATCATCAGCAAGACTCCTTTAACTAACGAAAACTACCCCAATTATACCTTTCCCTAACCACGTACCACCTATTAATGTTTCAATTTCACAAAATACTAACTCTGATTGGACAGGCAAGGGGGATGATCGTCACACCATGCTTACATTTCACTTATTTCATTAAACCATTGTTTCAAACCCCTCCCCTCAAACTTTTATTAAATAATTTCCTTTCCCATACATCTCCAAACTTTATTAATACAAAATGTTGCGATGTCATGAATAAAGCTCCTTCATATGAACTCTTCACCCTTATGTTCCCAGGGCACATCTTCGCTGTCCTTGGACGCGTGACAAGTCCTTACTCATCTTTCTTTATTCTCTCTCTGGTGCGCATGAGTAGGATCAAGTCAGTCAACTCAATTCAGACAAGTGTAGAGGGCCCAAATGCGCACTAATAATAAAGTCAAAAGAAGAAATGTTATTTTCAAAAATAAATGGTTTCACTGTACACCACCAACCTCTACTCTAACCCATTCTATTTATTATTACCCTTTCTGCATTTGCGTTAGTATAAAACTTATTTTCTAATTCAGCCAAGCAGGTGCCATGCATGTGAGCTTTCAAGCGGCCATTTTATCGTCTTTTGCGCAGGCGCAAGATTTTTCCTCCAAGCATTAGTACATCATACTACGTAGATGTAGTAGATGCATGTGCAGTAAAGATCCCTTGTTAAAGTGTGTTCTAGTCCTTCGTTCATGTTATTGCAGTTAGTGAACACATAAGCAAGCTTCACTGTCCTGCGTGTCTTTTTCTAAATGCAAATTATTAATTACAAACACGTTGTTAGTAATTTGTTAATGAGTTAAAATGAAAGGATTGCTTCCGAGCAAGTCTCATTTACGAGTCCTTGCTCCATCAATCCCCTCTCTGATGGCATCTTAAGCCATCACAAGATTACCCATCCCATCCCAGATACCAACTTTAACACTTCTCAGTTTTCTCTATTTCTCCTCTCAATTTTTTCATCAATCAACTCGTTTCCTTCTAAATCCCTCATCTTCTTGTATAATCTGCCTTTCATTTCTTCCAGCTGTATTTCATCATATTTTCTTTTTCTTTTCTGTCCCTTTCCTTTTCTTTCAAAATGTACTTTCTCTTTCCTTCCTCTTCTACAACACTTATATGCAATCATTATTATCATTACTACTGTTATTATCATAACTAATGGTATTATTTGACCTAGAAAACTTTTCCTAAAATCAACAAACTATTTCCCTATTGATGTTATACTTTTTGTTAGTCTTCCCCACACACTGTCAACCTCCAGTTGGGTCAAGTCTTTATGCATTCTTGTAATGTTTTCAATATATCCTTTAATTTCTCTGCTCTTGTCCGGAATATAAGTGCAGCAATCTTGAATTTTCAACATGCCACAGACTCCACCTTCTTTTGCTAACAATATATCAAGAGCAAGACCGTTCTGTAAAACCATAGACCTGATTGCAACCATTTCTGTGTTAATCATTAAGAATCCTCCTGCAGTATCTGTAGAAAGACGATCAACTATGGTTGATAACTTACAAATTTTCCGTGAATTAAGAACGACTCCAACTGAGGGTATCAGTGCACTAAAAATGTCTCCTACAATTTCAGAAAAACTAACTCTTCTTCTACGTGTTAGTCCATTATATTTTCCATTGGTTCCACTGATTTTATCTACATGATAAATCTTTGGAAAAACTATTCCAAATTAGCAGCTTCCGTACCATCTTGCAGGTAACCTATAATAGGCGTTATTCCCACAAACATAATACATTCCTGGAAACACAGGATCAGTTTCCCCTTTTAGTCCCCACCCTCCTAGAATTAGGAAGTTGTGTTCACATTCACTGGAACCAATGTAATTATTGTTATAATCTGTTTTTAATCTATGGAGGCAGAATTTTCTTCTTTTCACAAAATCCAGGGACATCGCAGCATGAGCCTTGCCACTAGCATAGATTCCCTCCTTCCCAACCCATGGAGGTACATGGGTTTTCTGTTCAGTTGCCTTCTTTATTAAATCCTGTCTCCTTTCTTCTACCAAATCCCAAAAATCTTTTTCTTCTTTTCTTAGTGTACATGTTAAATTATCTTTATGTGCCTGAACTAAATCTATTGAACTCATTGGGCCCGATTCACAGAACTAACTTAAGACAAAATCCTAAACTTACTACCATTTTGGTATTCACAGAAGGCACTTACTCATTTTGGTATTCACAGAAGGCACTTACTCATTTCGGTATTCACAGAAGTTAGGAGTCCTAACTTTAGGAATCCTAAACTGAGAAAATCCTAACTTTAAGACTTTCGGTATTCACAGAAGGCATTTAGGAGTCCTAAAGTTAGGACTCCTAACATCTGTGAATACCGAAATGAGTAAGTGCCTTCTGTGAATACCAAAATGATTAAGTGCCTTCTGTGAATACCAAAATGGTAGTAAGTTTAGGATTTTGTCTTAAGTTAGTTCTGTGAATCGGGTCCATTGTTAAGAAAAATTCACCCATAAACTGTGCATTTTTACTACTAACTACTGGATTCATATTCTTTCTAATAGGTAATTCTGAAAATACTACATCTATATCCGAATAAAAATATTGAAGTCTCCCTGTAGCATAAAATAAACTTGATAAAATACTACATGACACACCATACGTTACAGGTATATGGTGATACGTCATCCCTTCTGATACTGATGAGGGTAACTTCATACACACGTAACAATTATTAATCTCCATAATACTAACATATTGAAATAACAATTTAATAAACACATTAGAAGACGTATTATAGTCTGATTCATTATGATAGTTTGGTTCATCTTCTACTCCTATTTCTATTTTAGTTTCTTTTATTCTATCCACTTTAACATTAGTATCTGTATTATTCTTGTCACTTGTTTTCATTAACAAAGGTACTCCTACTGTTAGGAATAACCATACTAATGCTACTAATAAAATACTACAAAAACAAAATCTAAAACACTTTCTTTTTAATCCACGTTTTGGTTTCCCGGTAACTTCAATTTCTGCCATTTTACTCCTGAGAAAATTTCTTTTCTCTTATCTTTTCTTTGTCAGTTTTATTTTTCTTTTAGTTTTTAAGGAGGCCTCAATTTGCTTTCATCAATCTGGACAATATGAATTTCTTCTGTTTCATCAGTCAGATCTAGGGATTCAAATTCCTCGAGTATGACGTCCATTCAGGAGCCTTGTATCTCCTGTATAAATTTCTCAATCTTGGACTTCCTCGATTTATCTTTGCCAAAGTTTGTTTAGATTGTGTTTGACTTGTGACTTCGTTTACTTGTTCTGGTCTCTTTTCAGATTTTCTCTAGTGATATTTTAGTTTCTTTACTCCAGTTAGCGAATTGTCTCCCTTTCTGACTCTTTTGATTTGCACTGCGTTTTCACCTTCTTTATCTCCTTGTAAAGTTCTTTTTATTTCATTTATTCTAGGCACAATCTGTTCTGATTCTCCGTTTTCTGTGCTTGTACCTTCTTTTACTTCCACCTGCTCAGGTCTTACCGTATTTTGTTCTTCTTCTTCCTGAGCTTGTTCTTCTAATTCTATCTGACCCTGTTCAGGTCTTACTTCAAACCTTTCTTCTTCTGCCTGAACCTGTTCTTCTAACTCTATCTGATCCTGTTCAGGTCTTAATTCAAACTTTTCTTCTTCCGCCTGAAAGTGTTCTTCTATTTTTCCCTCCTCAGGTTCGTGTAAGTCTTTTTTATTTTCCACCTGAGTGTGTTCTTCTTCCCCTGTCTCTTCCTGACTACTTTCCTGTCATTTCAGTTCTGTTCTTCTTTTTGTTTCAATAACATCATCAATTACTTCAATCACTGGTATCCACTCTTCCGACTTGTACCTGGCTGTTCGTCATATGGTTGTCTTTTAGAATCTATTACTCTTGATTCTTCAATCTCACAGCTTACAACTCCTGACGCTTCAGCCTGTTCAGTCAGTGGTTGCTCTTGTTGTTCTGATGGGCTCGGAACTCTTCTGGTATGGCTGGCATGAATCCAATTGGGCAAACCTGCACACTTCACTGCCGTGGTAGCGACCAGTATGACTTGCCGCGGTTTATCCCACCTTGGTGCTAAGCACGACTTTCTTGCGTGTTTCTTCACGAGCACCCAATCTCCAGGATTCAAATAATGCGCTTGGTCTGGCTGTCTTTCAACTGCATCTTCTCCAACCTGGTGAGAGACAGAACGCATCATTTCAGCCAATACTTTGCAATAGTCCAATACCAGATCATCAGTTATACTCATTAGTTTATTTCCAGGAATAAATGCTTGTCTCATGGCTCTTCCCATGAGAATCTCATGTGGGCTCATTCCTGTTTTCCTGTCTGGAATACTCCTGAGACCCATCAATACAAGAGGTAATGCATCTGGCCATTTCAGCTTTGTGGATGCACACACCTTTCCCAATCTTGACTTGATTGTGCCATTAATTTGCTCAACAATTCCAGAAGCCTCTGGACGATAAGCACAGTGCAGTTTTTGTTCAATGTTAAATGCAGCACAGATTAATCGAATTATTTCATTATTAAAATGAGGGCCTCTATCTGATTCCAAAGTGACTGGAAAATTAAATCGCGGAACTAACTCCCTCAACAAAAATTTTGCAACTATAAGACTGTCATTTCTTCGAGTGGGATAGTCTTCCACCAATCTTGAGAAAAGGCATACTATGACAAGTACGTATTTCAGTCCATTGCATGGGGGCAATTCAATAAAATTTAACTGTAGTCTAGTGAAGGGTCCTTCTGCCTTTCCTATCTTTCCCCAGCTAACCACTGTCTTTCTTCCTGGGTCCTGCTGTTGACAGGTTAAGCATCTTTGGCAAAGGCTTTCTGCGACTACCCTGAACTTCGGATTGTACCAACTCTGTCTGAATAGCCTGATCATTGAATCTCTCCCTATGTGTGTTGCTCCATGATACACTCTTGCCATTTTTAAAAGTAAACAATCTGGCATGACTGGTCTTCCATCTATATACACCCATACCTCATCATGTGGTCTTTTTGTACAAGCTGCCTTTATCCAAATTTCCTTTTCCTTTTCCTCAACTTCTTCCTGCAATTGTCTAATCTCATCCCATGTTTCTGGTACTGAAAAAAACGTAAGTTGGCATCTGGTTTCACCCGTTTCAATTTTTACTGTATTTTTGGCACAGTATTTGGCCACTTGATCAGCATAATTATTGCCAGCAGTCACATAGTCATTTCCTGACCGATGAGCAGCACATTTTACAACTGCTATCTCTTTTGGCAATTGTAATGCTTCCAACAAATCCTTCACATTTTTGCTGTTTCTGTTAGGAGATCCTGAAGAAGTCAGAAATCCCCTCTGCATCCAAAGCTGGCCGAAGTCGTGCACAACCCCGAACCCATATTGACTGTCCGTAAATATGGTTACTCTCCAATTTTTCCCCTTTTTGCATGCCATTGTTAAAGCAACCAATTCAACTACTAGTGCTGACTTGACCCCAGGTAAACAGGATGCTTCAATTACCCCAGATATTTTACAAACAGCATATGCAGCACTTAATCCTCCTTCTTGTGTTCTGAGGCAGGAACCGTCTACAAATAACTCATGGTCAGCCTCTTTCAAAGGTGTCTCTTTTATATCAGGCCGGGGCTTCGTGCATAACTCAGTCACGTCCAAACAATCATGATCACTCTCATCTCTCACTTCTTCATCGCAGGGGTCTGGCAGTAGGGTAGCTGGGTTCATAATCGTACACCTTATCACAGTCACGTTCTCAGCTCCCAGAATCACTCTTTCATACTTAGTCAATCGACTAGGGGTGAGATGCTGTGTTCTTGTTCCTGTCAAAAGAATCTCAACCGAGTGTGGAACAAAAACTTTTACCGGATGTCCCATCACTATCGACTCACTTTGCTCCAGACTCATACAGACTTTAAGCAGCCAGGCAATGCTGAAGCCACTGGGTCCAATGTAGCTGAAAAATACGCCACTGGACGTCGACTCAATCCATGTCTCTGTGTTAAGACTGAAAGTGCACAATTTTCTCTCTCACAGCAAAACAAAGCAAAGTCTTTTGAATAATCAGGCATACCCAAAGCAGGAACCTCACACAAACAGTTTCTTAGTTTCACAAATGCCTCTATGCAGTCATCATTCCAATCAATCGGATCTTTTGCTCTTTTCAGGATCATCTGTATTAATGGCTTTGCTAACATTGAAAAACCATTAATCCATTGCCTACAGTATCCAACCACTCCTAGAAACATTCTCATTTCTCTTTGAGTCTGTGGCAATTGCATTTCTTTGATTATTTTTATTCTTTTGGTGTCACTTTCTAACTCCTCTTTCTATTTTATGCCCTAAATATCTAACTTCTCGTTGACAGAATTGTAACATTTCTGGAGACAGCTTGTGTCCTCCTTCAGCCAAATGATTCAGCAATGCAATTGTGTCTGTGACACAATCTTCACGTATTTTTGATGCCACCAATAGGTTATAAATGTACTGGACCAAAACAGATTTTCCGGGCATAACCAATGATTCTAGACACTTTTTCAAAATCTGATTAAAAATTGAAGGACTCTCTATCTACCCTTGAGGAACTCAACACCATGCGTAAATATGATCCTCAAACTTAAACGTAAAAAGATACTGGCTGTCTGGGTGCAAAGGAATAGAAAAGAACGCTTGGCATAAATCAATCACTGTAAACCAACCTGCATTCCAGGGTATCTGATAAAGGATCACTGCTGGATTTGGCACTATTGGACAACATGGCACTACAATATTATTTATTTTCCGTAAATCTTGCACTATTCTGTACTTTCCGCTAGGCTTTTTCAGTCCCATTATTGGCGAATTGCAGGGACTACCCATCACCTCTTTTAAAATACCTTGTTTAACCATTCGTTCAATCTCTGGAATAATTACTGCTTTTACTTCTGGACTCATCTTGTACTGTCGGGTGTTTGGATACACTTCACCTTCTTTCACTGTCACTTTAACTGGGTCTATATTCGTCATTAGCCCAATGTCTTTTCCTGTAAAATCCCACACTTCTGGATTAACTGTGGTTCTCAACTCTTCTGGTAATTCATTCTCAGTTATTAGTGAAAACATTTCATCTACTACTGTTCTCTGTTTGGCTAGCATCATCTTGTATACCACGTCTTCATCAGGGGTTTGGAAAGGGACACCATCCGGTGTACAATAGATCGTGCAATTCATCTTGCACAAAAGATCTCTTCCCAACAGATTTACAGGACTGGAATCACAAACTACGAACTGATGCATTTCCTTAAAATTTCCAATGTGCACCTCCATTGGTTTGGTGATTGGGGTTCTAATCTGTTGGTTTGACACGCCTACGACTTGGATTGATTCTCCCGAGAGGGGTAGGTTTGGGATGTCTGCTGTTCTCACAGTAGACCTGGTAGCACCAGTATCCAATAGGAAAGTAATGTCTTTACCTTCTACTCTCCCATCAACAAATGGACCTGACTGATCTACCGGCAAGGATGCGCCAAGCACGCACTCCTCTTCCTCCCCCCTCAGGCACCGTCATTGTGCGACATCTGAATGTTCTTCATCATTCTCTAAAAAATATTGTGTAATTGTTCTATTATTCTTACCACTTTCTCCTTGAAATCCGGTGTTCGCACTGAAACTTTGATGATCCACAAAATTTGGCATAGGAGCTGGTGGCACCTGATATTGTGGAGTAACTACCTGCTGCTGCAGATTCATAAGTACTTCATTCTGCATCTGTGGGATTAAATTTTGATTTGGCCCATTATTACTCTTATTATTCTGAGTACTCTCACGCTCGTTCTTCCAGTGTTCAAGCTTTCCGCACGCATGACAAGGAAACTTCTTTTTCGCTTCTTCTCTGTCCATTCGTCCCCTATATTTATTACCATTCGCTCCTTGATTATTCTGACTCTGTTCTTTCACTTGATTATTATTTTGGGCATTTGTTTTCTCCTCTTGTTGTTGTGCCAATCTAACTTGTGCCCACATCATTTTCTCTTTTAGCTTCCTACGCCTGGCCTCAATGTCATCTCCGCAATATTTTGCGTACTTTAAAATCTCATCCACTGTCTTGCTTTGCCAACACAACATGTGTTGCTGTATCATCTGACTGATTTCTGGTTTCAAACCATATACAAACCGATACACAAAATGTCCCATATCCTTGTCACCGATATTCTCAAAGCCACTATACTGCTTAAACACCTGTAACAACCTTTCATAATATGCATGTACAGATTCATTTGGTGCTTGTGTTGTTCTATCTATTTTTACCCAATCTGTTTCTTTAGGAGGAATTTTCCCTTTCAAATACGTAATCACTTGGTGATACTTTTTCATCACCTCCTCCGAGGGTGCCCCTGTCTTTGCATCTCTAGGGTACTCCTCATTAGGCCAGTCAATTGTAATTTTACATTCGGTCCATAAATCAGCAGGTACCACTTTATCAAATAAACCATCCAAATCTTTCAATAAAACCTTTGAAACCTTCACAAATCTCTCTACCTGTTTGTATCATTCAACTGTTTTTTCTCTCAGCTTTGAAAAATCATTTGTAAATGACAAAATATCTTGTCTACTCCAAGGAACATGAACATATCCACCTCCAGGAACCTCTCTCATTGGACACAATTTTTCCACTTTGCTTGATTCTCTTACTGGAAATGCAGCTGCTGCTTCTCTCGCTTGTACTTCCTCCTTCTTTCTTATCCATCTAATTCTCCATTTATCAATGTCTCCCCATTTTCGCAAAATGTTCATTAATTCCTTTATCTGTAGTCTCTTTCCAGAAGCATTTTCACTTTCTAAATCTTTATCAGTAAAGTCCGCTCGATATGGTTTCTGTAACAACTTTGATTTCCCTATGTCTATTCCAATCTCTGAAGCAACTTCAGTCAATCTCTCATGAAATACTCTTGCTCTCCTGGTTATACTCTAACATAAAAATAATAATTCCTCATCATTGTAAGCGTTCAATCTTTCTGTACCCACACATCCTGTCATCATCTCTTCCAATTCCACTTTCAATCTGCTGATGTCTAAAATTCTTGGTGTTGGGTTCTGATCATCTTTTTCCTGTCCCCATCTTTCTATTTCTCCAGAGGTGACTACTGTTGCGCCTCCAGTTCCAGTATGAACCAAAGGTCTTCTTTCTCTCAAATTCATGAGCGTAACTCTCTTTGGAGTTTCCGTCAAAGGTTCCACATTAGGGAGATCCATTAATGAAATAACTGACTCACTTTCGCTAACCTGATCATCTGTAATTATCATTTCTTTTCTAGGACTATTTAATGGAATTGTCACAGGTTGTGGTTTCTGGCAAATCTTATTATCTCCATACAATGGGATTACCGGACCAATGGGCACTGGTACTGTCAAGGCTTCAGTATTCAAATTTAATTTACTTATCTTTTGAACTAGTTCTTCTCTAGTTTTATTCAAAGCATCTCTTTAATTATCCTGCAACACTCTGTTGTATGACGTCTCATGTAAAATCTGTGGGGTTAATGGCATTCCCATTACTGGTGCACTTGGGGTAACCTTACTAGCTGCTTCTTGATACAGTGGTGGATTTTTAATTAAAATATCCTCTAACAACTCGTCATCTGATTCACCATATCCTGCTGTGTTCATGTGTTTCGTTTTCTCCTTACACTTTCCTCCAGACTGTTCGTCAGCCATTAACACTGGATATAAACATTCTGCTACCATAGCTCTCCTCCATTGTTTCATCTGCCCTTCGCGTGACTCATGCAAGTGTCTGGGAAAGAATCCTCTATACCTTCCACCTCTGCATTTCTCTCGTTCATATGACTCAGTCTCCCATTCTTCCAAAGCCTCATATTGAGTTAACCTAGGTCTAGGTTCCAAATCATTCATTTTCAATCTCAAATTCTGAAGAATCCTCCCATTAAATGTACCATCTTTAGGAAATGCTAACACTCCATCATCCTTTGTATATTCTTTCCAGTTTTCCAAACACACGCAAGTATGATATCCTCTTTCCATCATCATAAAAGATGCTGGTGTCTTCGGTGGCGGAATAGGAATTTCCTCTCTAGTCAACACAGGCTTATCCTTTACAAAGAAATTCTTAATTTTCTTTAAAAATGACATTTCTTTTTTCTCTCCATACATGAGGAACGATGTAGGAAATTGTATTCTGCAAACCCTTGAAATCTTCTACCTGTACGTCTTGCACTAACAGTCAAATCAAAATCCTGCATACAATCTTTCTCTCCACCAATCCAAGCGTGGCTTCTAACTAGCTATCCAATCAAATCAGGCTCACGCCCGTGATCTGACCAATGCCAGCGCTGCCTTTTCCTGACGTAAATTCTGCTCCTTACTACTGACCCCTCCTTTACAAAGCTGCTCCTGTCACACACCCGCTGTTGCTACCAATCCCAGCGCGGCTCACTGTGACGTCAGTACCACTCCAGCAACTGACCCTCCCTTCACAAGGTAATACGAAAACTTTATTTCTCTGTATTTTCTTTAAAATTCTTTGTTATTAACGACGTAAAAACATTCGCTACTCTGTCTGTTCTGCTAAATCAAAGGATAGTTTATTTATTTCTACCACGAGTAAAACCTTCCGCTTACTCTTCATATAAGCTCCAGAGAACCTGCTACTCCTCCGGTGTCACCCGTTTGGGAAATTTGAGACCAAAGTTTCACCAGCGAACTCCTTTTGCTGTCAATCTAGCTTGGAAGAACCTGCTACTCCTTCAGGGTTACCCTTTCTAGGTGATATAACGCCTGAAGTTTCACTAGCGAACTTCTTTGCTATCAATCACTCTCACTTTTACACAGAAAATAGTCCCTACTTTAACACTGCCAGCCCTACCTAGCTTCTCAGTGTTGATCCAACAGACGAGTAACCTCACTGCAGTGTGGTTTCTATCGCCACCCACTATTCATTCCCCGGGAATTTTCCAGCGACATAAAACAAGGACGCTAACTCTTTTTGTTAAACATAAATCAATAATCAATAATCTATACTTATCACCAAACTAGTCAATAATAACCATAACTCTGCTACCAGAAAACTGATCCAGCGGTGTACTAACAGCAGATACTCCACTACCATATACTCACCTGGGCCCATATAACTACTTCCACAAAACAGCAAGTAGACCGCTGGAAACTTTAGTTTATGATTTTCATACTTCAAGATCTAGTTATTTCTTTCCCTAACTAAACCTTTCACTGATCAATTAGTTCTTTCCTCTGGTCAATGGACCATTAGTTGGAACTAGTTGATGGTGATAATTAATATAACTTATTAAACATTTCTCGATTAAAATGAAATAATCACAGACTCGGGAAGTTTTAAACTCTTTATCTAAATTAGTTGTGTGTGAACCATCTCAACTGTTTCAGTACAAACACCCTCATTCGCAGGCGTGTCAATTCAATTCAATCAAGTTTCAAAAGACAATAGCAATACAGATCCACACAATAACTATGCTCAGAAAGAAGAGGACAGAGAGAGAGAAGAACATCTATCAATACAATAAATTTATAATTACCAAGTATGGTGTGAAGACCAACCCCCTGGCCAAAGGGCTGGTAAGGGTCCCCCGGGATAGATCAGGAGACAAAGACTTCAGGACAGGAATCAGGACAGGATACTTCACCTCTCTAGATACCGACGACTGCGTCGCACCCCTCTCTGACACTCTCTTCCTTCTTCGTGGTTCTTCCGCGATCTTCTTTCTAACCCAATTAAGTTAAATAGATGGTTCTGCATTCGATTTTTCTTCATCAGCGTCTCACAGCTTCAGCACCACCCCCAGCACCGACAGCATCCCGAGCTCTGCATCGCCTCTGCTTCTCCCCGTGTCTGCTGCCAAAAAGCTCTGTGTCAGCTCTCGAATCATCAGCAAGACTCCTTTAACTAACTAAAACTACCTCAATTATACCTTTTCCTAACCATGTACCACCCATTAATGTTTCAATTTCACAAAATACTAACTCTGATTGGACAGGCGAGGGGGATGATCGTCACACCGTGCTTACATTTCACTTATTTCATTAAACCATTGTTTCAAACCCCTCCCCTCAAACTTTTATTAAATCATTTCCTTTCCCATACATCTCCAAACTTTATTAATACAAAATGTTGCGATGTCATGAATAAAGCTCCTTCATATGAACTCTTCACCCTCATGTTCCCAGGGCACATCTTCGCTGGCCTTGGACGCGTGACAAGTCCTTACTCATCTTTCTTTATTCTCTCTCTGGTGCGCATGCGTAGGGTCAAGTCAGTCAACTCAATTCAGACAAGTGTAGAGGGCCCAAATGCGCACTAATAATAAAGTCAAAAGAAGAAATGTTATTTTCAAAAATAAATGGTTTCACTGTACACCACCAACCTCTACTCTAACCCATTCTATTTATTATTACCCTTTCTGCATTTGCGTTAGTATAAAACTTATTTTCTAATTCAGCCAAGCAGGTGCCATGCAAGTGAGCTTTCAAGCGGCCATTTTATCGTCTTTTGCGCAGGCGCAAGATTTTCCCTCCAAGCATTAGTACATCATACTACGTAGATGTAGTAGACGCATGCGCAGTAAAGATCCCTTGTTAAAGTGCGTTCTAGTCCTTCGTTCATGTTATTGCAGTTAGTGAACCCATAAGCAAGCTTCACTGTCCCGCGTGTCTTTTTCTAAATGCGAATTATTAATTACAAACACGTTGTTAGTAATTCGTTAATGAGTTAAAACGAAAGGATTGCTTCCGAGCAAGTCTCATTTACGAGTCCTTGCTCCATCATCATCATGCACATGCGCTGATGTATCCTGGCTGGGTTGGGGGGTTGTTTAATTAGTCCTTTATTTGTGTTCATGAAATCACTAGTCTATTGTATTGGACTCTCTAGTATTAACTCTATGATTTACTCTCATTGCAGTGATGGTTACTCTGGATCCAGATACAGTACATTGTGAGCTTATCTTGTCTGAGGATTACAGGCATGTGAGAGAGGCAGACACATTGCAGCCCCTTCCGGACACCCCGAAGAGATTCACCAGTGCTCGCTGTGTGCTGGGGAAAGAAGGGTTCACCTCAGGCAGACATTACTGGGAGGTGGAGCTGTTGAATGACTGTGGAGTATGGATTGTGGGTGTTGCAGCAGAGACTGTGGACAGGAATGGAGGCATTAGCTGGTCACCGGAGGGGGGAGTCTGGGCTCTGCAAGGGCGTGTTCGTTGCTACCATGCTCTCACCACCCCTCAAACTCTGCTTTACCCACATGAGGAGTTCCAGAAGCTGGGGGTGTATCTGGACTATGAGGTGGGGCGGCTGTCCCTGTACAATGCGGACTCCATGGAGCACCTCTACACTTTCCCTCATGCTTCTTTCAAACACAGGCTCTTCCCGATCTTCTACATCTCTGATGGAGTAATGCTGAGGATGGTGTAGGAGCTGCAGACCCCACGTACCATCCCTGTAAATAGCTGCCAAGTGACTCTGATTACTGAGTCTGGCCCCACTATAGAGATGGCTTACCCTGCCTTTGAAGCCTCCCTTCACAAACACACAGGCTGCTGCTCCAGGGTTTCTGATTAACATACTTATGATATTTATTTGTTAGTTGTGCAGATTTGTGTGCAGGATTTCTCAACAACTCCCAGTTTTTTTCCCACTGAATAAATAGATTGTATTGTATTTAAACAAATCAGTTACAATAAACAATACTGTTAACACAATAAGATAAGAATTATGAACAAACAACAGTTTGTCTGTACAAAGTGAAATCAATTGCTTAATTCAAACATCGATAAAAGTTGATCTTTAAAATCACAGAAGGTTTAAGTGGGGTTTAGGGGTCTTTTAACAATTTATACACACAATCCAAGACCTTGACAAGCTTTGTAATAAAAGAGTCTATTTTCAATGTAAAACCGTATTTAGTTGCCTCGTTTGTTAATCTTATGTTGGCTTCTTTGCATGTACTAGGTAGATATTTTTTCCGTAAATGCAATAGTTTAGGACATAGAGAAATGATGTGCTCCTGAGTCTCAACCTTATCACCACAGAGCCTGCAGCTGAACTGCTCAGTACTTTGATTTCCATGTTCCTTCAAGGGGAAACAGCCATTACATCGCATGCGTTACAACGACCGCATTGTTACATCACAGTACATTACAAAGCAAGTCGTTAAATCGACTTGCTGTAGGGGGCGCGCTAACCTAAAGAATAGTATAATTTACTATTCCAACACCTTCCCTACTGTTGCGCAGGCTGGAGTTGGAATAGTAAATTATACTATTCCTAAGTCCAGCGCCCTACAGCAAGTCGATGTAACGACTTGCGTTGTAATGTACTGCGATGTAACTAACGCAGTCGTTATAACGACCAGCGTTGTAATCGCATGCGTTGTAAACGCATGCGATGTAACATGCTATATTCTCCTTCAAGCTATGATAATGGGATGTAGAGTAATCAAAATCATATGCATTTATTTTTTATTGCAGGATTTAATGCTGAAGTTATATATTCATGACTTTTCTGCGAGTCTCTAGTGTTAACTCCAAATATTTGTACTTTGATAAGAAACAGAGGGGCATATTTACAAGGATTTAATGCCGCCGTAACATCATTTTTTTGATGAGACGGCGGCTTTTTTTTCATCGCCATATTTTCAAAGTGTTGCAAAATCCCTTTGAGCGACATTTTTACACAGTTAGCGACAACTTTCAACAGCGCCAGTTCGGTTAGCGTAACTTACCGAAAAGGATATGCAAGGTAGGCGTTCCTGCGATAAAACTCCTGCAAAACACACAAAGCAATATTTACAAAAATTTCCTTGTACGTCGCTAAAAAAGAAAAACTTTTGCTAAATCCAATTAGCGGCAGTTTGCTAACACTAGGAATTACCTGGTCTTAAAAATGACTCTAACACACTTGAATAAAAGTAAAACCCTCCCAATTCATCCTTGGCAAGCTCAACTACGCCATGGATCTTCTGCTATTGCAGCTAGGAGCACCAAGGAGACCACCACCACCGAGGCAGCGCCGAAGAAGGGAGCGGATCTACCATCAGAGGATCACCCTCATTCACCTCTGGCAAGAGGAGGTCATAGCTCATTACAGGCTTAAGAGGGGGTCCATTGTCCGCCTCCTGAACCAGATTGCACCAATGCTGCAACCCTCATCCCAGCGCTGCACCAACATCCCTCCGCAGACCAAGCTACTCGCTGTCCTCCCCATGCTGGGGTCAGGATCTTTTCAACCCACCACCTCCAGAGTGGCAGGAGTATCCCAGACATCCTTATCCAGGTTCCTCCCCACCGTCCTGGATGTCCATCATAAGCCTCACGCCACAGTACCTCTATTTCCCCAACACTGCGCAAGAACAACAGGACAGGCAAGGATCTTATGCCATTGCTGGATTCCCGTTGGGGGCAATGGACTACAACCATGTGCAACATGTGCCTTCAGCAGAAACTGAACACGTATACCGCAATAGGAAGCACACCTACTCCATGAATGTACAGGCAATTGTGGACCATCGGGGTATATTCATAAATATACTCGCAAAGTACCCTCGCAGTGTGCACGACTCATACATCTTCCGCCAATCTGCCATCAACCAGCGTTTCCAGAATGGGACCTATGGGAATGGCCTGCTTGTTGGTAAGTACAACTCTAACACATGACAGACTACAACGCACTCAATCATGAAGGAAAACTGTTAGACCTGGCACCATTGGCGTGGGTCTCCCTTCCATTTTTTGCTGTTGCCTCTTATGTTTTGCTGGTTTTAGATGCTTTTGGGCACTGTGCCACTGCTGTTCAGTGCCACAGTGCAAGTGCTCCCTATGGTAAATTGATGTATGGATTAGTGGCTCCATGATTGGCTTGTTTGGTTTACTTGTCAGACCCTAGTACAGTGCACTGCGTGTGCCCAGGGCTTGTAAATCAAATGCTGCTGGTGGGCTTGCAGCACTGGTTGTGCCACCCACCGGAGCAGCTTGTAAAGTGTGTCTCAGGTCTGCCATTGCAGAGCCTGTGTGCAGTCTGGTACTGCCATGTTGACTGGGCAAGTGCACCCACTTGCCAGTCCCTAAACCTTCCCTTTTATACATATTAGCCACCCCTAAGGTAGGCCCAAGGGCAGGGTGCATTGTAGGTAAAAGGTAGGACATGCCCTGATGTGTGTGGCATGTCCTAATAGTGAATTACAGCCATTTTCGTTTTTCACTATTGCAAGGCTACCTGTTCCCCAAAGGCCAGAATGGGCAGTTAGATTATAACATTTTATAATCCTAACTGCCTCAGGGAACTAGGTAGAAATTCGAGTTTAGTATGCCTGAACTCAGAATGATAAAATACATCTGTTAGTGAAGTTGGTTTTAACATTCTGTGATGGAAAATACCACTTTTAGAAAGTAGGTATTTTCTTGCCTAACATGGGCGTCCGCAGAAATGTTTCCAGGGGGGGGCAACATTTTAACTTCATCACCATCCTCCGACATGATTGAGCACAAGTATTAAATAAATAAATACAAATCTAATAAGACAAAGAGCTTAAATAAACAAAGAAACCCATAGGGGGAAGAGAAAAATCGTGGGAGGCGCCACAGCAGATGACCTGGCAACTACAATGAAACAGAGGGAAAAACAAAAAATGGCCGGAAGAAACAAACAAATTCTAAATCAGGTTGATTTGGTTCTAGAGAGATCCACATCAGCAAATCTTTCAATGATGATACAGTGGACGATTGTGTCAAATTCAAGAGCTAGTAGGATCAGCCTCGCTAAGCCACATCGTCTCAAACAATATTAATGAAGCATTAAGTACCAAAGCCATGACTGATTCCATCTATCTAGTTGGACAGAAACTCACAGAGGAGTGTCCAGAGCATCGGATTCTTCAAGATGGTCGGTAAGTTGTTCAGACATTATTTGCTTTGTCTTTTTTTCCAAAGTGGGTAACAGCACCATGAGATCAGAGATATAAACATTTGGAACATCCAAACCATCTTTTAAAGGCAGAGGGCTAACAACACTGGATTTCCAAACTTTGGGGACAAATCCAGCTGTGAACAATGCATTGATAATATTGGCAATTTCCTAGACACTGGCAGTAGAAATTCCTAGTAATATTCTCACACAGCACGAGTCATTGGGAAAGCCAGGTTTCAACATGGACAGAAGAATGCCTACCTCTTCTTTAGAGTCTGTGGAAAAGCAAGAGAGGGAGATCTCAGTGCAGAGGTAAAGGCCAGGTGCAGGAAAACTGAAACAAGGAAGCAGGGGACTGATAAATGGGTAGGTTTTAGGTGTACTCTGCAAGTCATTGAACATGGAAGTGGCAGGGCTACATATCCTCCAATGCAAACCTCTTTAGAACAGAGGCAGAGACCAAAAGGCAAACAATAAGGATGGACAGAATGGAGTTCATGGGTTTGGTGAGATGAAGTTCTGAGAGACTTGGGAGTTACATTCAGCTAGGAGTAGGGCGGCAAGAAATTGGAGGACGAGCTTGATGCTGTATTTTACGTTAATCAGGGGCCTTGCCCATTCTAGGGAAGAAACCGTGTTTTGAGATCATAACCAACTGAAACCCTTACCCCTAATAAAGCACCTTGCATTGCATTCCTCTAAGTACCAATATTTCACACAGCCCAAGATGTACTTTAACAAACATCGACATCTTCCCCTATTAAATAAATGATTTATCATACCGACACTTTGAGGATACCAAAAATAAGCAAAACATGCCGTAATCCGACTGCTAACTTAAGCAACCTTTTGTATCTAAAAGGTGTAAACCAACTCCAAAAGCAAGAAAGTCAATATAGTTTCAGTGATGGGTGACTGAAACCTCCCATCACCCCCGTCTCCAGCTGTAAAACAAATGTTTTCTCTATTTCTTTAAACTTACCTTTCGGGGGCAGCAGAAGAAACAGTCAAAGGGGGTCTGGAGGTGGCAGCCATGATGCCTTTGCAGTCCCACGGAGGTCTCCGCAGCATTTTCTGGGCCCTCTCTCCCCTCCCCACCTTGACCGGCCGCTCACAGGTGCTGCAGCCAATTACTGGGGGAACATTTTTGGTTAGTAAATCAGTTGTTCCCAGTTGGTGAATTAAAGAGACAGGGCTGCAAGAAAGCATTCCTCGCTGGATGTAGCGTCGAATAGCACGAAGAGCAAGGCTACTTTGTGTAGCGAATGTCTGCAGCACTCAAGATCCTTGTGCAAGTAGCTCTGCTAGTTTGCAAGCTTTGTGGGGCACATCACGTGATAAAACATGCTTATATTTTTTATGCATTATACTCTGGCCTTGGCCTGTCCAAAAGTGAACTCAAAATCTTATTGATAGAATAAAATCATTATATAGAAACAAATTCTAAGTAACAAATGCACACATTTAAAAACGGATTTCAGTTGCACCGTGGCAAATTCGGCACCAGTACGGCCCGCACTCGTGGGCCGAGCGCCATTATTTTTTGTAACGCTGGCACTCCTGCAGCCCAGAGTGTCACTGGGCTGCAGGATTGCCAGCGTTACAAAAAATAATGGTGCCAGGCCGCCCGCGCCGCTGCTGCCACCCGGCCACACCATCCACATCACCCCCAGTACGTCCCGCACCAGACGGACCGGCGATCCACATATCTGCCAAGGTTTCAGATTGCTATGTGTGACATTTTCATAATTTCAGTGTGATTATGAGTGACATTTCAACGACTATGAGTGACTTTCTTGCGAGCAAAAATCAAGCAATGAAGACGAAGGAAACATAAATATCAGAAATTAGACCCATTTGAGCAATGAGTAATTCTAAGAAGATATAAAACTGCTGCAAACGCCTGCTGCAGCCGACTCATAATTAAAATGAAATTATGAAAATGTTACACATAGCAATCTAAAAACTTGGCAGCTATGGACATCTAGAAAGAAGGTCACATGGCTCCGCTAAGAATTAACACCAAAAAGAGCAAGGACCTGCGTTTAGACTGTAGAACCACTGGAGCGAAGCTGTGCAATAAGAGCCACTGGCAATACAAGACAACAGTTTAGTAGAGGGCACAGATCTTTACTGGAACATGCCCCACCAATGTAGAAGGGGTATTGCTGGGTGCACATGAGGCATTCAGAGTTGTAGTGGCATGAGCATCACCAGAGCCTACCCTGATGTCCTGGCATAATTATCTCTAGTCTCACACTGCGAGTGACCAGTTACACTCCAAGTGTAAATACACCACAAGACACTTCAGGCAAAGATTGAAATTTGTTTTTCTGTCCATGGCACAGAAGCAGCTTGGTCTTCAGTCGGGTATTCTGTATGTCCTATATTGCTGCTTAAAACCTGCAGCACAGCAAGTGTCGAAAGACACCTAAATCCAACACCCAACCTTCAGATCCAGAGACACGCAGGTAAGTGCAAAAGTAGTCTGTCTCGAGTGACAGTCAGGACGCACACTGATGAGAGTACCTGTCTGTGAACTGGTGGCATTGCGGCTGTTTGGAGAGAGCTCAAATAATAAACCAGGAGAGAAGAATCACTAAACTCCATGCTGCTCTCTCCGTCCCACATGGGACCTGGGCCCAGACTATAACAGGGTGTGAGAGGCCCTAACACAGATCTCAACTGCCTCAGGCCTATACCATAAATTAATTAGAGTTTGCTGACTCGCAGACTTCGGCGCAGCAGTCAGCATGTGTGTGATAGCATGATTGCTGGGCAAGCCTCAGGAGAGCCTGTGAAAGACGCATAGCGGTCACAGTAAAGCCGGCTGACAAATATTTTAAAATGTATTTAAAAAATGTCACACAAGTATAATTAAGCGAGCGGCCCCGGGGTGCGGTGCGCAGCCCTCTACTACTGCGAGTTCAGATAGTTAACACCAGTTAATAAACTAAGAGACTAGCACGTACTCTGTAGCAAACAGAATCCATTTATGTCATTTTAAAAACACAGACGTCTTACTGCATATATGCTTTGCCGGTTCACCCTGCCTTCGGCGGAGCCTTTCTTCCTGCTGCAGAGTACATCTTCCCCTCCACGCTGAAGCTGTCAAGACTCCGCCTCAGTACGTGCTCTCTGAACAGATATCAACTTTTCCAGTTAGATACTGTCAGAGTTATGACGTGTCCCTTCATGCGAAAGAAACTCTTGCAAACAGGTTTTTTTCTGTTATCATGACGCCGCCCGCAAAGCAGCCAGCGCGGTGCGGCACTGGCCCTTCCTAGAAACTTCCCACTCTCCGGCTGCAGAATATGACGTCCTCCGCTGCGCCTGACTGGTCGACTTTGACTACTTCGGATCATGGGGTCATGACGTCAGGCTGCCAGTCAGCCATGCCAAGATGCGAGTAATCTGATCACAGGTCAGTTTATCCATGATAGGCACTGCAGTTCCCTTGTCACTGTGAGTGCGAGCCTTCCAGCACTGACTTAGCTCCTCACAGTGCAAGAGCCAAAGCTTACGTGACAGCTGAGACCAGGGCCGGTCCTAGGATATGTGGGGCCCCGGGCAGAATAGGAACATGTGAGGCCCCTAAGCAGAGACAACGTGGGATCGGATCGGGCCGGCTAAGGAAAGTTTTTTTATAATTAAAATTAAACCACCCCTCGCGACCCCCATACCCGCGACTCATCCTGGCCGCGACTTGGTTTTGTCAATGGTTGTTAGCTGTTTAAGATAAATGTGTAACAATAAATTATTTTCCTTTCACCTTGTTGTTTTGACCAATAAGTAGCTCCTTCACACACATTTGCATAGGATCACAACTGGAATGCAGGACCATTGCTCTTTGTGCTCTGCAGAGAGGCCATATTTTGAATGATCATGTAATCTGAACACCTTTTTGACCCACAGACAGGCACAGTGTGAAAGTTGTACTGCCTGCATCCTCAGCTCCACTGTAGCCTGTTATAAACACCTGGAGGCGACTCAGTACAATGGGTATATCATACAAGAGTAATATGCTGTGAAATGAAATACAGAAACACACATGCTGGAAATAGCTAGCACACTTGGGGAATGCAAGATTAAGTAAAGCATGTGAAATAAACAGGAACAAAATCACTGCCATGGATTACCCTAACATCAGGACCACTGGAATTATGTGGCAGGAAAGGGCTAAATTATGTGGCAGGGTGAGTAAATTATGTGGCAAGAAAAGGCAAATTATGCGGCATAATCCAGCACATTTTGAAATAGTAATACTTCATTTTTTTGCCATTTTTAAATTTGGTAACACTGTTTGGGCACTGGTTGCTCCCCATTAGTACCAATTTAACACCCAAATTTAGCAGTGGGAAACAGAAAGTTGACTATTCCAGATTTTCAAAGGGCCTTCCCACATGCAGCAAGACGTGTCGCTGCATTTTTAGTAACTTTTGAACCATTTGAGATAGAAAGCAATTTTGTTGTTAAAATCTGTAGATTATGCAGCAGATGATGTATTATGTGGCAAATGCGTCAAATTCATAATTCTGCAGAAGTCGCCGCTGCCGCACAATCGCATAATTCCAGTGGCCCTGCCAAACATGCAGCATCAGACTGGGAAAGAAAATAGGCCCAGTACCAAAATAAAAGGGGCCCCCATTAGTGAGTTAGTTAGCTAGAAAAGTGTCCCATGTTTGCAAACTAGGGCAGGTTTGAACTTGTAAAGATATGCTGTGTAAGTTTTTTGTAAGGTATGGAAGACTGCACTGATTTGAGTTTGCTGCAGGCAATGTTTGCTTTAATATCATAAAAATCAACAGTAAAAACCGTCTCACCTGACCATAAGGTAGGTCAACAACTAGCCAAAAAACAGGGCCTACATACTAACCTGACAGCAGGGCTTTAAGTGGGATGAAAAAACTGGGGGGTCTTTCAAATGGGCATGGCTGATGTAATTAAGGGTGCGGCTTAAAAACATGTAAAATCTGTACGTAGCATAGTGCGCCGCCCGACTGGTATTTTGCTGCTTCATTCATTGACTCCAGATAAATATTGCAACAAGTAAAATTACACCTACAACAAGCCTGGACTATTGGCTTTGTCAGTGGTTATTAGTTGCATAAGATGAATAAGCAACGTCTACGGCTTCCTTGTATATAATATTGAAAATGCTGCAGTTCTGACATGATGAGACTGTGAAAGAACTATAACGAGTCTCACTGAAGTTACATTAAAGGGTATGAAGGCTGGCACTGCTGCAGAGTTAAGATTTGTTTTTTCCCTCTGAGGGTGAGGGCAAAAATGGAGAGCGGGCCCGTCTCATCACCTGCTTTTCAGAACTTTCATTCATTGTGCAGACACTGGATCAATGTTTTTGCAGGCGAATTTAAGGACATGAATATAGGGCCCCTTTTGAATGTCCATTTTAATTCACTACCGGGTCTGAGACTTGAGTGCCCCAGCAGACTTTAAACCCTGCTGCATCCACTTTTGCATGCGGATTCTGCTCCTCTGCGTGCACCTCTTGTCTCACTGCTGTACAGACACCTATCTGCCCCCCCCCCCTGCACTCTATTGAGTGTGTTTTAACCCTTTAATCCCCCTCTCTGCTCTCTTTCCACTTGTCCTAGGTGAGCAGTTTCCATTGTGATGCCCCGTTCTATCTTTTGTTCTGCGCCCAGCAGGATATTCTGCTCTTCATTGATACAGGGGCAGGGCAACCTTCACAGGCAAGGGCACTTCAATAAACGGTCTAATTGCTGTCATCAACGTGCAGATGCAGCCATTAGGCCCACAGAGACAGGCCTGCAGGGGAGATTTTTCAAACAAAGAAAAAATGTAAACTCTTAGGGGGCCCCCTGGGCCTCAATAGTCTGGAGTCTGTAAAGGTGCAAGGCCCCACGGCTGCGAGCAGGGGCGGGGCCCTGGGCAGCTGCCCATGCCTAGCGCCGGCCCTGGCTGAGACAAAACACAGATATGCGTGACGGTGACTGCATTTCAGTGCGAAGCGTGGCACTTGACAGGACTGGATCCAGGGGGGGGGGGGCAAGCGCCCCTCCTTGCCCCCCCCCTGCGGACGCCCATGGGTTTAGGTATGGTTCAGAGGGACCAATAGGATGAATCTAATCACTGACGTCCTCATAGTGGTTTACTTTGTGGACTCATTCCAAGTACCCAGCGCTTCTCACACTGTCGGCCCGGAGAACTCAGGGTTCCCAGGTCCTTGTGAGAGAAACTAAATCCATTGCAGGGTTTTACATTTTATTCCAGAACATGTAGCCATGATATATGGGATAAACCTACGTTTGACACTTCTCGTCATTTGTGTCATCTGAGGTCCAGACACTGAATTGTGGAACGTGAAGTTTAAAGATATTGCAGATTTCACAATCTCCAGGTAAGGGTTTAAAGCCTGTAGTTTAGCAGTACAATCTGGGTGAAGGGGCTTTGAGCTGGTAGGCGACAGGAGGAACTATCTTGTGTGTTAAGTTCAAGTTTCATCTGGGAAATCCTCGACACTACGTCAGAAAGGCATTGGACTAGAGTGTCACTATTGCCAGTGCCGTTGATACTAAGGTACAGCTGCATATCTTCATGCAGGGCAGTAGTCAGAAAATTAAAATAGTCCCTCTTTGCACCGAAACAAGTGAGCACGAGCCTACCTAGAAGAGCTCCCTTGTCTCTTCCATCTAAGCACCTATCCGTTCAACCCATTACCTTCCACCCACCCTTTGGTATCTACCATTTCACCCTTATATTTTGTCATCCATTCATTCTTTTATCCATCATTTAATCTTTCATCATTCCATCCACCAAACATTCCGTCCATCATCTATGCATGCATGCATCCATCCACCAGTCATTTGGCTTACCCATCCATCAATAAAGCATTAAATCCATCAATTGATCCCTTCGCCCTCCCATCCTCTCAGATTTCGATTTACTCTACCATTCTTTCACCCATTGTTTCATCCAGCCATCCCCCTATCCACTCATCTTCACCCACTCATCCATCCCCATCACCCACTTATCTATTCTTTCATCCAGCCATCCTCCTGTCCTCACCCACTTATCCATCATTTCACCCATCTATTCTATCATCCACCTATCCTTTCACCCACTTACCCATTCTTCCTCTCACCCACCCACCCATCCACCCACCCTTTTACCCACTCACCCATTATCCTTTTACCCACTCATCCACCTATCCTTTAGCCGCCCATCCTTACACACACTCATCCGTCAACCCACCCATTCACTCATTCAGAAATCCATGCATCCATTCATCATTATTTCCCTTTTCTATCAACCCATCTTTCTTCCTTATAGCGTCAATTCTGAGTATTTTTTATCTATATCTGGCAAACTGCAGACAGAAGAGGCACATAAAAACTTCCACACTGTAGCTACTAAAGCAAGGGTTTCAAGACGCCCGTCTTCATGTAGTGGTGGAAATCAATATCAGGGTTGGACAAGATCTCAACTAAGGGCTAGACCTACTCGCCGATAAGTAAATGGGGAGGGAGGAGGGAGGTTAGCTTCAGAAACCCCAAATAAATAGCTGTGGGGTGTGGCATGTGACTGCATTGAGACCCCTGTAGTCCACACAAAACCTCATCTCTCTTTTCCCACCACTGGTGTGAGGTTTTGGCACAAGGACCACTGGACTAGCCCAAGGGCTATCTGAGGGTTCAATAACTCCCAAATCCAACATTTTCTGGACTTCTGTCCTGAGATAGTCCCTGACATGGTCAGGTTGCCTATAAATCTTATTTTTAATAGGCAGACTGTCCCCAGTGTCCACTGCATGAGTGCACCAGGTGGTCTGACTTGGAGTCAGAGAGAACATATGTCAGTACTGATTGAGCACTTGTCTGCAATCAGTAGCTACTAAAGCAAGGGTTTCAAGACGCCCGTCTTCATGTAGTGGTGGAAATCAATATCAGGGTTGGACAAGATCTCAACTAAGGGCTAGACCTACTCGCCGATAAGTAAATGGGGAGGGAGGAGGGAGGTTAGCTTCAGAAACCCCAAATAAATAGCTGTGGGGTGTGGCATGTGACTGCATTGAGACCCCTGTAGTCCACACAAAACCTCATCTCTCTTTTCCCACCACTGATGTGAGGTTTTGGCACAAGGACCACTGGACTAGCCCAAGGGCTATCTGAGGGTTCAATAACTCCCAAATCCAACATTTTCTGGACTTCTGTCCTGAGATAGTCCCTGACATGGTCAGGTTGCCTATAAATCTTATTTTTAATAGGCAGACTGTCCCCAGTGTCCACTGCATGAGTGCACCAGGTGGTCTGACTTGGAGTCAGAGAGAACATATGTCAGTACTGATTGAGCACTTGTCTGCAATCAGTTTGCTGCTGGGCAGTGAGGCTGCCTGCCAAGGCTACACCATCCACCGACCCATCATCAGAGTTCTGTGAGAGCAGGTCAGGGAGTGGGTCACTCTCTTCCTCCTGTCCCTCATCAGTAGCCATGAGCAAGCCCATGTCTGCCCTGTCCACATATGGTTTCAATCTATTGACATGGAGAACCCTGTGGGGACTCCTGGGTGTTCCTAGGTCCACCAAGTAGGTAACCTCACCCTTCTGCTCAACAATGGTATGGGGTCCACTCCATTTGTCTTGGAGAGCTGCTGGGGCCACTGGCTCCAACACCCACACCTTCTGTCCTGGCTGGTAAACAGTCAGTGCAGGCTTTTGGTCATGCCAGGCTTTTTGCAGTTCCTGGCTAGCCTGAAGGTTCTTAGTTGCCTTTTTCATGTACTCAGCCATCCGGGAGCGGAGACCAAGTACGTAGTCCACTATGTCCTGCTTTGGGGGCTTGAGAGGTAACTCCCATCCTTCCTTCACCAGGCACAATGGACCCCTGACAGGATGGCCAAACAAAAGTTCAAAAGGGCTGTAGCCAACCCCCTTTTGAGGCACCTCCCTGTATGCAAATAAAAGGCAGGGCAAGAGTATGTCCCATCTTCGCCTATGCTTCTCTGGGAGCCCTTTAATCATGCCCTTTAAGGTTTTTTTGAATCTCTCAACCAAACCATTGCATTGTGGGTGATAGGGTGTGGTGAATTTGTAAGTCACTCCACACTCCTTCCACATTGCCTTCAAGTATCCAGACATAAAGTTTGCACCCCTGTCTGATACAACCTCCTTAGGGAAGCCCACTCTTGAGAAAATTCCCAGGAGGGCTCTTGCCACCACAGGGGCTGCAGTGGTCCTAAGGGGAATAGCCTCTGGGTACTAGTGGCATGGTCCACCACCACTAGGATAAACCTGTGCCCAGATGCTGTTTGGGGATCCATGGGACCAACAATGTCAATCCCCACCCTCTCAAAGGGAACCCCCACCACAGGTAGTGGTATCAGGGAGGCCTTTGTAGTGCCACCTGCCTTGCCACTGGCCTGGCAGGTTACACAGGAGCGACAAAACCCCTTGGTGTCTTCAGACATGTGGTGCCAGTGAAAGTGAGGGACAATTCTGTCCCAAGTCTTGTTCTGGCCCAGGTGACCTGCTAGAGGAATATCATGGGCTAGGGTCAATAGGAAGCCCCTGAACTTCAGAGGTATAACCAACCTCCTGGTGGAACCAGGCTTGGGGTCTCTAAACTCAAGAGTCCATCATCCCAATACACTTTATGGGGACCACTAGCATTCCCAGCAGCCTCAGCAGCAGCTTGCTGTCTGAGGGGTTCAAGAGAGGGGCAGCTCTGCTGCTCCTGGCTCAGATCTGCCCTGGAAGGGTCCCCTGTCCCCAAAAACTCAACCTGATCAGGCTCAAGCTACTCTGGGACAGTTCCTTCCTCAGGACTGTGATCATCTCCCTCAAGAGACTGATCTTCTTTCTGAGCCAAGGGGGAAGGCACTGCATTAACCCTACTACTCCTCCTCTTGGATGGCACTTGGTCCATTGTTCCAGGATCCAAGGCCTGTTCAGTGTTAGTAATTTTTGCCTGTGACCTGGTCACAGCAAACACATCTGCAGGGATGCCCAGCATTTCTGCATGGGTCCTGAGCTCCACTTCTGCCCAAGCTGAAGTTTCTAGATCATTGCCAAGCAAGCATTCCACTGGTAGGTTTGCACTCACCGCAACCTTATTAAGGCCAGTTACCCCTCCCCAGGAGAAGTTAACAACTGCCAGAGTATGGTCTGTTCTGACATTGCTAGCATTGGTCACTTGGTACATTTCATCAAGTATAATCTGCCCAGGATCCACAAGATCTTGTGTCACCATGGTGACACTTGCTCCTGTGTCCCTGTATGCCAAAGCCTCTTTTCCATTTATTAATGGCTGTTGTCTGTACTTGCCCAGATTACTGGGACTCACAGAGGAGGTCACATCCATGCCTCCATCACAGACTAGGACAGCCTGAGTGAGTTCTCTGACTAGGCCAGAGCTCATCTCATTACCCAGGGTCAACCCTACTAAACCCTTGGCTTGTGTACTCCCACCACCATTTGTAACTGCACTAGGGGGAACAGGTGCCTTAGGGGCATTGGTGGGGGCTGGAATAGAGTCTTTGGACTTGGTGCAATCACTGGTCCAGTGTGTCTTTTGCTTACAGACTTTGCACCATGGTTTCTTTTGGCCTTTCCCTTTGTTAGACTGTGAATCCCCACCTGAAGAAGATTTGTGGGGGCCTTGTGAAGACTTCTGGTCTTTACCCTTCTCCCCACCCTTATCAGAGTTTTTAGAATCTTGCTTCTTTGGGTCACCACCTTGGTTCTGTACCTTCTGCCTCACCCTGGTTCTGACCCATTTGTCTGCCTTCTTTCCCAATTCTTCGGGAGAGGTCAGATCAGAGTCCACCAGGTACTGATGCAACAGCTGATTTTGACAGTTATTAAGAATCTGCTCCCTCATGATAAGATTGTACAATCCTTTGAAGTCACATACCTTACTGCCCACTAACCAACCTTCCAGAGCCTTAGCAGAACAATCAACAAAGTCCACCCAGTCTTGATTCTGTGCGTTTTGGGTATCTCTGAACTTTAACCTGTATTGTTCAGTAGTTAGGCCAAACCCATCAATCAATGCACTTTTTAAGACTTGGTAATTATCAGCATCCTCTTCTCTAACAGTGAGGAGCTTATCTATACCTTTGTCTGCAAAGGAGAGCCACAACATTGCTGCCCACTGCTCCTGAGGGACCCTATGTACTTTACAGGCCCTCTCCAGTGCAGTTATCCATTTGTGGATGTCATCCCCACTCTGGTAGGGAGGGACAATCTTGCTCAGGTTTCTATGGTCATAAGACCTTTCCCTACCACTAGGGAAATTGCTGCCACCATGGGACTCTAGTCCCAACTTTCTTCTTTGCCTTTGATGCTCTAGGGGCTCCCTGTCTATAGCCAACTGCTCTCCTCTGAATCTCAATTGAGCTTCCTCATACTTGAGCAGTCTCTCTTTCCTCTCATGAGAGGTTTCCCTCCTATGAGAAGAAACAGAGGTCCCTACTGAGGTGTCAGAGTGGCTAGACTCCTGAGAATGAGATCTAGACCTTCGGGGCACACTCACAACTCATCATGGGGGGACAAAGGGGAGGTCATCCTGATCCTCCTCCTCATCCTCAGGAGTAGCTGCACTTTCCAGGTCAGGATCATTGTCACCTTCCTGGCCAGTTTCAGAGGTCAGGTCCTGGGTATTTTCACCCCTGGCCCCTTCCTCATCTTCTGCCCCACCCTCTCTGCCTACCCTTGCAGACCCTATGGGTCTTCTAAGATCATCTAGCAGAAGCATCTCCAGGAGACGTTGGGTGTTGGCACTTTTGCCTGTCTTCAACTTCCTAATCTTGCACAACTCTCTTAATTCCAACAATGAGAGGTTGTCATTTCAGGATGGCAGGAGCCCACTGGTCCCTGACAGTGAAGACATTACTAGTGTGGTGTGGTGTATGCACTACCTACACTAGTGTGGCCTACTAAACTCTCTTGAGTTGTAGAAAGGGTGTGCTATCCCTTAACACACAACTCTAAGTTCAGTAGAACTTACTGTATACTAAGCTTGTTATTATATTATTATGCATTGTCAGTGAAATTGCTCTCCCACCCTCGCAGCTCCACCATTAAGTGAGGCCTGCCCCTGCACTCTCGAGTGTTGGTGATCGAGGCCCTCCTCCACCCGCAGGTTTCCCTGCGCCTCAGCCCTGGTGGTCCAGTGGACCTCTGTCTCCTTCCTCTCACTCTGCTCTTTCACTCGTTTTCTACCCTTTTCTATCTTTCACCTTTCTGCACTTTTCTGCATCTCTGCTCTTTTGTGCCTTATTTCTGCTCATTTTCCCTTCCTCTCGCTCTGCCCTTTCACTCGTTTTCACTCGTTTTTCTACCCTCTTTTATCTTTCACCTTTCTGCACTTTTCTGCATCTCTGCTCTTTGTGCCTTATTTCTGCCTACTTTCCCTTTTTTCTTTATCCCTTATTTCCTCCCTTTACCTTTCCCCGCCGCTGCTGCCCCCGCGGCCCCTCCCCCCCATCGCGACCGGCCCAATCCAGCTCCCCTCCCCGCTCCCACCTCCCAGCTGTCCAGCCCTCCCCGACCCCTACTTAATGGCGGCCACTGCGGGGACAGGCGAGCAAGACCACTGACTCATTGTCAGTGAAATTGCTCTCCCACCCTCGCAGATCCACCATTAAGTGAGGCCTGCCCCTGCCCCTGCACTCTCGAGTGTTGGTGATCGAGGCCCTCCTCCACCCGCAGGTTTCCCTGCGCCTCATCCCTGGTGGTCCAGTGGACCTCTGTCTCCTTCCTCTCACTCTGCTCTTTCACTCGTTTTTCTACCCTTTTCTATCTTTCACCTTTCTGCACTTTTCTGCATCTCTGCTCTTTTGTGCCTTATTTCTGCTCATTTTCCCTTCCTCTCGCTCTGCCCTTTCACTCGTTTTCACTCGTTTTTCTACCCTCTTTTATCTTTCACCTTTCTGCACTTTTCTGCATCTCTGCTCTTTGTGCCTTATTTCTGCCTATTTTCCCTTTTTTCTTTATCCCTTATTTCCTCCCTTTACCTTTCCCTGCCGCTGCTGCCCCCGCGGCCCCACCCCCCCAGCGCGACCGGCCCAATCCAGCTCCCCTCCCCGCTCCCGCCTCCCAGCTGTCCAGCCCTCCCCGACCCCTACTTAACGGGGGCCGCTGGCGCGCCGCTGACCCGACCGCGACCAGCGCCAGGAACCCTGGACCTCCGCCCCGCCAACGCTACGACCCAGCAGCACTCCACGCACTCAACCCAGGCCGCAACAACAACTGCAAGCTAGCATCACCAGCCGACTCCCACGGACCCTTCAGCTGTCACCGCTGCCGGCACACCTGCAGCACCGCCAAGAACACGGATCCAGCACAACCCGCCCACAAGACCACAACCGAACCGAAGACCCTGCAATGCATCCTCCTCAACGTCCGATCCGTCCACAAACACGCCACAGAAATCTGGGACCTCCTAGACAGCACCACCCCGGACGTAGCGTTCTTCACCGAAACCTGGACCAACACCACCTCGGGACCGGACATCGCCATCGCCATCCCCCAAGGATACAAGATCTCCAGGAAGGACCGCCCCACCCGCCCAGGAGGAGGAATCGCCATCGTCCGCAAATCCAGCCTCTGCCTGAGCACACTCCCTGACGAGCCCACAGAACTGATGGAACACCTTCACTTCAAGATACCGGCTAGCCCCACCGCCACCCTCCGAGGAACCCTCATCTACCGACCCCCTGGACCCCGCGGACCCTTCGCCAACTCCATCCCGGACATTATCTCCCCGCAGGCCATCGCATCCACCAACTACACCCTGCTGCGAGACCTCAACTTCCACCTCAACAACCAACTGGACCCCAACACCACATCCCTCCTGGACAACCTCCACAACATTGGACTGCGCCAGATCGTGACCGAGCCCACGCACTCAGCAGGACACACCCTCGACCCCCTCTTCACTACGGGAAACTCCATCACCTTCAGCCACACCACCGAACTCCCATGGACCGACCATCGTTGCGTCCACTTCACGTTCAGAACACCCACCATCCACAGACACCAGCACCTGCTTCCACGAAGAAACTGGACCAAAATCACCGACGACCAGCTCACCTCCTCACTCAACAACTCCACCCCAACCATCGCGGAAAACGACGAACCCAACACCGCAGCCCGAACCCTGCATAGATGGATCTCGGACAGCACCAACACCATAGCCCCCCTCAAGAAAAACAACAATACCAGCGCCAAGAAAGCCAGATGGTTTACCACCGAACTTCGAGAGTCCAGAAGAACATGCCGCCGCCTCGAAAAGGCCTGGAGGAACACCAAATCCACAGAAGCCCACGACAACTTCAGAGCCGCCACCAACGCCCACCATCAACTCATCAGAGAAACGAGGAAAAAGCGATTGAAGACAGAATCTCCACCCACGCGCACAACAGCAAGGAACTCTTCAGCATCATCAAGGAGTTCGCCCAACTCACTAGCGAGTCTACCGACATCCCTCCCTCACAAGACCTCTGCGACAAACTCAGCACCTTTTTCCACCACAAAATCAAGAGCATCTACGACAACTTCGACGAAGACAACCAACACACTGAACCCTCACCAACCACCCCGACACCCGGAAACCAGTGATTGATGACTGGACAGCCCTCACCACCGAAGACACACTGAAGACAATGAAGTCAATCCACTCAGGGGCCCCCACGGACCCCTGCCCACACCACATCTTCAACAGAGCCGCCGACACCATCGCACCCATGCTCCGCCACACCATCAACCGCTCCCTGGCGACCGCCTCGTTCCCCGACGACTGGAAACACGCTGAGGTCAACCCCTCCCTAAAGAAACCCTCAGCGGACCCCACCGACCTCAAAAACTACAGACCCATCTCCCTGCTCCCGTTCTCAGCGAAAGTCATCGAGAAAGCCATCAACAGCCAACTCTCCACATTCATTGAAGAACACAACATCCTCGACTCCTCCCAATCCGGCTTCAGAAAAAACCACAGTACGGAAACCGCCCTCCTCGCCGCAACAGACGACATCCGCACCCTACTGGACAAAGGAGAAACAGTAGCCCTCATCCTCCTCGACCTATCAGCGGCGTTCGACACAGTCTCCCACCGCACCCTAATACGCAGACTCCACGACGCAGGAATCCAGGACAAGGCCCTCGACTGAATCCGCTCCTTCCTCTCCGGCATGACGCAGGGGGTCAGACTCCCCCCTTTCCTCTCGGACCCCACACCTACCACCTGCGGAGTCCCCCAGGGCTCCTCCCTCAGCCCGACGCTCTTGAATGTCTACATGGCTCCACTCGCCCCCATCGTCAGAACCTACGGACTCAACATCGTGTCATACGCAGACGACACCCAGCTCATCCTCTCCCTATCCAACGAGCCCAACACCGCCAGACGCAACTTTCGAGAAGGCATGGAAGCCATCGCCAAATGGATGAAAAACAGCTGCCTACAACTAAACATCAACAAAACAGAAGTACTCATCATGGGCCCAAACCCCGATGCCTGAAGCGACACCTGGTGGCCCCCCGCCCTCGGAAACCCGCCAACCCCCACGGACCACGCACGCAACCTGGGAATCATCCTGGACTCCGAGCTCAAAATGGACCGCCAGATCAACTCTGTCTCGTCTTCCTGCTTCCACACCCTCCGCCTCCTTCGTAAGACTTTCAAATGGATCCCCCTCGAACACCGAAAGACCGTCACTCACGCCCTGGTCACCAGCAGACTCGACTACGGCAACGCACTCTACGCCGGAATAAACAAAAACCTCACCGCAAGCTACAGAACATCCAGAACGCCGCCGCAAGACTGGTCCTCAACCTGCCAAAACACTGCCACATCTCCCAGCACCTGCGCACACTCCACTGGCTCCCTGTCGAGGCGAGAATCACCTTCAAGATGCTCACCCACGCACACAAGGCCCTCCACGGCACCGGACCAGCATACCTGAACAGCCGACTCAAATTCCACGCACCCCAAAGGACCCTACGATCAGCCCAGCTCTCCTACGCCGTCGTCCCCCGCACCAGAAAGACCAGATCGGGAGGCCGCTCCTTCTCCTTCCTCGCGGGCAAAGCATGGAACGCCCTTCCGCTCCACCTCAGACAGACAACATCGCTCCCCATCTTCGCAAGAAACCTCAAAACCTGCCTCTTCGACAGACCCCCTCCTTTATGGATGGAACCTGCACCCCCCCCCACCCCTAGCGCCTTGAGACCCTTACGGGTGAGTAGTCGCGCTTTAACAAATCCCTGATATGTACCTAAGGTACCCTTAGTGGTTTTCAGTTGATCAATTCAATTGAGATTATCTGGTAAAACAATAGCAAGCTGGAATCCGACAAGCTGCACACCAATGTGAGAAGTTGGCCTGGTATATGCTGTCCACTAATTATAGTGGGCACCTTGTACCAGTCCAAACAACCCCTTATTGGAGATAGGTTAAAGACAACCTTTAATGAAAGCTATCCTAGTGGTAGCTATGGAGAGCAGCCTTCAGGCTAAGTCTTGAAGGAATGTAAAGCAGCTTGTTTTACCAGTCTATAATCTCTTGAGTGACCAAATGAAAGAGGACCACACCAGGTATATATATAAAATATATGTATTTAGTCTTAAACACACCCCTCTAGTCTCTTTATGAGGCTAGAGTTCGAAGTACATAAGTTACAAGTGAAATATCAACAGTAATAGCACAAATACACGTTTGAGCCCTAGGAGCGTACCAAACCATATACCAAAAAAGTGGTATAAGAACCACGACTGAGCTAGACACAAGGCCTAGAGCCTGTAGAAGTACTTGGCCCTCAAGGAACCACCCAAGGTAGTGACACAGGGGACCCACGGGGGACGCGTGCAGTGTGAGAACACAGCCGCGAGCCGCCGTTGACTTCTATGGGGAAAGTCGCGGTTGGATTTTTAATAGAAAAGGACACTTGGAGGAGGACTTGGAGCAAACCCCTTTAGAACTAGGCAGTTCTAGAGTCAATACCCACGGGAGCACCGGAGTACTCGAGTTACCTCACCCAGGGAAGCCGGGTGCATAGGTGTCTTTCGGTGTCGGGTTTCGTCGTCGTTTTCAATGGCGATCTGCTGCAAAGTGCTGCTGGCGGCCAAGTCGAAAGTGTCCGGGTGGATCCAAGGGTGGATCGAAGATCTGAAGAACCTGAAAGCAGAGGGGACAGAGTCTGGGTCACTAGCCAGTGACCAGGAAGGCGATGAGCAGATGCCCACCGATGTCGGGTGCTTCAGCTAGGTTGACGGTCGTCTTGTCTCTTCAGCCACGAGGTCCAGGAGGCGTCGACGATGACCAGGAGCTGGATTCGAGCTGTCCCACGACGTCTGTCGCTTGCTGAGGTGTCGGCGACTGGATTGGACCCAACAAGCCTTGGCAACGGCAAGTCTTGTGGAAATAAAGAAAGGACGTTGGTACAGACCAGCAAGGTCTGAGGGACTCACCCATCAAGGGTAAGTCAGGGCACATCTGGAGCAACCAGGAAAGCCCAAGCAGAAGAGGAGTTGCCTTCGGGAGGGCCCACTAGCCAACGGACTAGCGACCGCAAAGGAGCCTCAAGTGGACGCACTTGGAGCTGGCTCACAGGACACTCGTGAAGTGGAGGCCAGTGATCTTTGGAGCAGTCGGTGCTGGAGGCGAGGGCTACTCGACGCCCAAAGCACAACTTCGTGGAAGGCCAGGAAGAGTATGCACTTGCAAAAGTTCTTGTTGTCCAGGGGTCACAGTTCCACGTTACCCACGACAGCTACGGGCTTCAGCTTCGCTGGGGACTCAGGGCAGCCTCGGGGAAGTCTGGAAATCCACCTCTGGTGATGCAAAGACTTCAGCGTCCGTCGGGAGCTTCAGTGATGCAGACCGGACAATTGCTTCATTGGTGCCTGCCAAGTAGGGGAGTCACTCCTTGACCCCAAGGGAGATTCTTCAGTCCTCTAATCTTGAAGTAGAGCGTCGAAAGTCCAGGATTCGGTTTCAGAGTTTCGTCCAGGGTAATCTAAAGTCCTAAGGACTGGGGTCCCATACTTATACTAAGGTAGGGGGTTGGACATACTCTGGGGACCCACCTATGGGAGGGTCAGGGAAGAGGGGTGGTTACACCCATTCCCTTTGTCCAGTTTCTCACCAGAGCAGGGGCAGGCAGTCCCTGCAACCGGTTTGAACTGGACTATGCACAGGGTCACCAAATGTGCCCCAGTGCTGGTCTTCAAAGCACCAGGGAGTGCTCCCGCCCATCCCCAATACACATTATCCTGTCTGGGGAGGTGGTTACACCTCCCTGCGACAGGAAACCTATTGTCCAGGCCTCCCCTGCCGGAGTTTCGGTCAGCAGCAGGAGGCCAGACACGTGTCTGTGGCAGCGGCATCCATTATGTGATGCCAGGGCTCTGAAAAGATGATACCGGGTATGCCGGTCTGTACATATCTCTCCCTCTACAAGGGTGGAATGCTACCCCCGCCGCCAGGACTGGCGGGGGGGGTAGTATTCCAAGGTGTTTGACACCAACCACGACATGTTTTGGTGCAGCCAGTCCAAAGTTAGCATTGTACCGCGAGGATATAATGCACTTAAGAGTATATGGTCAGGCTGTACCACAAACAGCATCAGAGGAGGGACTCCGAACGCTGCAGAAGGGCTCTGCTCATGCAGGGGCACCCTCTCACATAAAAACCAAGCACTCTGCCTTCAGGATTGTAAAGGCCTGCCATAGGAGTGACTTATAGGTTTATATGTGTGTGCAATGGTAGTGATATAGGTAGCCTATATCACAGTAAGGGGTGCATGCACCACCTTACCCAGGCTGCAGTAGCAGACCTGTGGTGTCATTTTGGCTGGCCTTCCAGGGGTGGCATAATACATGCTTCAGCCCCTGGTAGGCCTCTGGGGTACCTATGCCCTGGGTACATAGTATACCATATACTAGGGACTTATAAGGGCACTCCAGATTCCAATCAAAGATGTACTTAAGGTACATGGAAACCATTTTAGAGAGGAAGCAGCTAGGCTGGGGTTCTGATTAGCAGGGCCCCAGCCAGACTAAAGTCGAAAAACAGTGAAGCATCAGCAAAAAGTGGGGGTACCCATGTGAAGCAGATCCTACTCTCCTACAGGCCCAAGTCATTGAAGGAGGAGAGGAGAGTGGGGTCGCGCCCCCCCAGGTAACAGGGATCACCACCTGGCGTGGGGTGTGGGCTCGGAGGGACACTCTCTCGGCCTCTCGATTCTGTCAGCTGCGTGAACCTGTTGCTTCGGCTCGGATCGAGGCCCGTGCTGGCCCAAGGAGGGGCAGTACTGGGGCCGGAGTGAGAAGCGGTACTTTTGTGTCATCATTGATTCATGTTGGGGGCAACTGTTAACGGACCACCTAGACTGTCGTATTACACTTTGCATTATTGCTGCTAACGAACTATCGAACTGTCGTATGACGCCTGACCTTATTTGTGCCTGACGAACTACATGCTTGGTGCGCTACGCACTGCTTTATTTTTCCCTTGCAGAGTACATGATTGTAACGTGGCGCATTGCATTATTTCTTCATTGCACATTACATGATTATAACGTGGCGCATTGCATTATTTCTTCCTTGCACAGTACATGATTGTAGCGTGATGCATTGCTTTGTTTCTTCCTTGCACAGGGCATGCTGGTAGTGATACGCATTGCATTATTCCTTCTATTGCAAAGTACATGACTGTGGTGCTACGTATGGCATTGTTTCTCTATTGCCCAGTACAGGAGTATATATTGTTACGCATTGCAGTATTTAGTTTCTTTTGCAACGTGTGTGATTCTAGCAATACGACCTGCCTAACCTTTTGGAAACGGTTAGAAGTAAGCTTAACTGTTGGTTAGAAGCGGTGGTTGGGATTAGAACCTACCAATCCACCGGAAGGAATACTACCCATTATTATATGTTGGTTTTGTATCGTGTGGTCATATCGTATATCTTCTTATATAAAGATTATACTTGTTTTATAAAAACTCATGTGGAGTCTATTTGTGGTGACATCATTGGGTTGCTGTAAGTGTGGTTGCACATACTGTTCACTCGTGCCTTGGAGATAAGCCTGGCTGCTCATGCCAAGCTATTAAGGGGGTGAGCAGGGCTATCTCAGACGGTGTCCTTACTTAGCCTAACGTTGAAACGAGGGGTCCGGATCTCGCACCTGGCAACAGTGGTGTGGGACAGGTACTCCCGCCTCCAGCATTTGGTGGTGGTGGTGATGGATAAGGACCCCTGTTAGACCTGTCAGCCCTAGGGTGGTCTTACCCGGTTTTTTTCTCTTTGCGCCTCATTTTTGCCACTACCTTTTTGTTGGACCTAGGTCTCTGGGCGCCTTACCACTGCCAAACAGTGCTGAGGTGCAGGTGCTCTCTCCTAACAATATGGCTGCCACAGGCCCCTGCTACTGCGGAGTGGCCATTGCACACGCACATACTAGTAGTCAGGATCAGGCTGGGACATTATGATACAGTATCCATGCCGTCCCGCCTCTGGGCCTCATAGCCAGACATGAGGGAAGCTTCTAGAACCTTCCAGCCCAGGGAGGAGTTATGCTTTGCCGCCTTTCAGGAGGGTCACCTGACCTAGGGGTATAAGAGGTTTGGAGGGAAACCTAGCTAGTTAGTTGGGGCACCACTGGACCTGGGAGAACCTCTGCCGGAGTACAGACTGTTGGGCCTAGGGGGGAGACCTACACTACTGGTACTGACTGGGCTTAGGCGCTGCTGTGCTAAGATAGCTGAGGAACACCTTCCACCTACTGACCTTGCCCAGCGTGAGGGGACCCAGGGAACCACCTCCAGTGTGCCTGCAGGGCACCCATCTGCCCTTGTGCCCACCAACTCAACCCCCCTTTCCCCTCAAGTAACTGTAACCACAATCAACTTGCTGCAACAATTCAGAAACTACCGAAACTGCCAAGAAACTGTCAAGCCACTGCAACCTGCACATGCAGCTGGGGATCACCAGGTAAAGCGCTGTATGCTGTGCCCTGAAGAAGCGCTGTGTGCCAACCTGCCTGCCTCCCCTGCAAGCGCTTTGTCATTGGAGCGCTGTGTCACCTGAGCGCTGCACCCTTGAAGCGCTGTGTGCCAGGAAGCGCTAACTGGACCCCAAAGCGCTGTGTGTCAGAAGAAGCGCTGGGACGAGATCACCACCGCGGTTGTAGCGAAGGCCGCGCGGGGCCCAGAGAGCGTCTCCCAGCAACGAGGGCGCCGACCGCGTCATCGGCCGTGCCCCCAGGAAGCCGCGACGTCATTGGCTCCCGGCTCCGGAGGCCGACGGAGGCCCGGAGCCTGGAGCAGGACAACGTCAGGGGGCTCCACTGCCTGTGGGAGCCCCGGAGCCAAGTCCACAGTCCCGAACGGAAGCGCCGCCTCCCCCGGTCGAGGCCCCACAAGTAATTAGGAGCGGGCTGACCGGGGAGGAGGCGCCCAAGGCCCCCACGCAGAGCGGGACAGTAATGTGAGCCGGGAGGCCTGGGAGGGGATTCCACGCCATACGGGGGTATTCTTATACAGACGCTTCCCCCGCCTAATGCCCAGAGGATACCGAGCGGGGCAGTTTCCCTGATTTGCCGCATTGACTGTCCCTGCTGCACTTGAAGCCGGGCCCTCGCTCCCCAAATTAGGTCTGGCCTGATCACCCCTTGCTTCACCCCGCCCCGTAGAGCCACAATACCCGGGTGTGGGGGTAGCTGGGCCCGCAGGCGCTACTAGTCGCCTCTGATGATACCGGCCTGCTGTCAGGTCGCCTGTGCCTTGAAAAGTACCGTGATGTGGGGCCTATTAGCCATGATTATATGCTGAAGTATTTGCATTACGTCTCCTAATGAGGGAAATGTTTACAATGTTGTGTGGTTAATCTACATTAAGGCCTTTAATGAATTGAATGTACCTACGTGAATTGAGCCTCTGTGTTCACCTGCCAAGAGTTAAAGTGTTCCTATGTTGTAGGCCTACCTGCTCTGCGACACCCACTGTACTGAATGTGGTTGCGCCTAGGTTGATACAGGTTCCTCCTCATCTACAGTGTTATGTGCATCTAAATTCTTGCTAATTGAATGTCGCTAAATGCATTGAAGTCTATGTTTTGACCTGCAATCTATGACCTACAGTGTTACCTACTTTTCTAGGAGGTTATTGCTACTGCCTATTTACTGGCGTAAAGTTTTACTGTTATGATGTGCTTGAAGGAATTTACGCACTGGTTCTAAGAAGCTAAATTAATTGAAATGTTGCCTGCGATTATCTGCCTCATCTATTACTGATTTAAAATTAGATAAAGAATCTTGTTTTTACATAACAGCCTGGTGTGGTGTCTCCTTATTGTGTGCGCATTACTGAGTCAGTGTGAGTGTGTGCTGCACAAGTGCTTAACACATTGCCTTCGGGTGCCTTCCTGCCTCGCGCCAAGCTACCGTGTCGGAATCGGTGACCCCGGTTCTAACATTGGTGTTCAGCGGTGGGATAAGGACTTGTGCTTGTGCAGCACCCTACAGGGATTCAGAGTGCGCCGCAATTGGACACCTATTTGTAAGCAAGCCTAACAATTCGCCCATCATTGCCTGACTGTACAGGCTCCTGTGTTAACCTGTTGCCTATGTCCTAGTAGTTTTCCCTTAAGTTGTCTGGGGCCCCACCTGTCAGGATGGAGTTCGAGCTGGCCAACCTTGAAATGTATACGGTGGCGCAGCTGAGGGAGTTCTGTCAGGGGATGGGGGTGCCCGTCAAGCGAGGCGCCAAAAGAGAGGAGCTTCAGAAAGCCTTGAGGGCATGGGTATTGGCCCACCAGGGAGGGAGAGTGGTTGAGGAACAGGGGGAGCCAGACGCTCCAGGAGAGCTGGACCTACTACAGGTAGACACTAGTGAGAATGTGTTGCCAGGGAGACGTTCCAGGGCAGGCAGTAGTGGGTCAGCGAGGAGTGTGTCTGTGGAGGAGTAAGAGGACAGGAGGGAGGAGAGGCAATTGAGGCTAGAGCTTGCTAGGATGGACAAGGAGCGAGAACAGGCGAGGCTAGCGATGGAAGAGAGGAAGCTTGTGCACGAGCTTAGCCTGAAAGAATTAGAGCTCCGAGCATTGCAGATAGGGACGCAGGGCAACTTGAATGGTGGCAGCGTACCCGCTGAGGCTCCACGAGAGCCTAAGTTTTACCTACCTTAGGAGGTGATGGCCAGTTTCAGTGTAGGGGATGACATTGATAAGTGGTTGGCGGCGTATGAGGTGTCTTTGGTAGCCCATGGGGTGCCTGAGAAGTACTGGGGGGGAGGCCTGTATAGGTACATACCTCCGGTGGCAAGGGACACACTCTTGACTTTAGACAAAGGTGATCAGACAAATTACCCTGTCATGAAAGAGGCACTGCTTAAAAAGTTTGGCCTCACTCCAGAAAAGTATCGCCAGAAATTCCGCAACAGCCACAAGCTTCCCACTCAGAACTGGGTGTATTTTTTTGATTATGCCCGTAAGGCATTGGAGGGTTGGGTGCGTGGCAGCGAAGTGAGTGACTATGAAGGGCTGTACAATCTGTTTTTAAGGGAGCACCTTCTTGATAAGAGTTTTCCAGAGCTGCGCCAACACCTGGTGGACCGCAAGCTGACCGATCCTCGGGAACTTGCGGAGGAGGCGGATACCTGGGTTAGCACTCGGGTGTCCCACAAGGGATCCGGGGGAGACCCCCCGAAAGGTGGACAGGGTTTTCCCCAGAAGAGAGAGGGGGGAGATAAAAAGAAGGAGTTCTTTAAAGGCCCCCAAAATAGACCGCAAGGGAAGGGGGTAGGTTCCCCACCCCAATCTGGATTCCAGAGACCCACTTACCCTGACAGGAGTCAACAGCCCAGAACTGTCCGGTGCTACGAGTGCGGGGAGGTTGGACACTACAAGGGGGATCCCCAGTGTCGCAAGAGGACCCCATCCCCCACAGGAGGTAAGAGCCCCGGGGTGGCCAGTGTAGCGCTTGGGGAGGAGTTGTCCCTAGGTAGGGGGGGTGAGTGGACAGGCTTGACCTTAGTTTCCCTGGGGGATAGAGAGATCATCCCACGGGTTCAGGTACCCTCAAACACTGCCAAGTACCGGCAGAGGGTCCTGGTGAACGGGGAGGAGGTGGAGGCTCTGAGGGACACAGGTGCCAGCATGACGATGGTGAGGCGTCAGCTGGTGTCCCCAGAGCAGGTGATTCCTGAAGTATTCCACCCGGTTGTCATGGCTGATAATAGCCTGGGTCATTACCCCGTGGCCCAAGTTCCCTTTGAGTGGGGAGGAGTCTCAGGCCTGTTGAGAGTTGCGGTGAGCCCTGCCATGCCAGTTGACTGTCTGCTCGGAAACGATTTGGAACATACTGCCTGGAAGGAGGTGGAGTTCAACGCCCACGCTGAGATGCTGGGATTACCAGGGTGGACTTGCGTGGTCACGCGGTCCATGGCTGCCCGGCAAGGAACTCAACCCGGGTTGGAGCCTGAAACAATGGCCCAGCCCACTGCTGGACAAGAGGACATCTCGGAGGATGCACCCGGCGAGATGGATGGGGAGCCCGCGGAGGTGACCCCGGAGTCCGCTGAGGTGGATGTTGTTCCCGTGGGGGACTTGCCGACCCCTGCAGAGTGGCAGGTGGAAGGAGGGCCTACCCGGGAGGAATTCTGTCGGGCGCAGAGAGAGTGCCCAACGCTTGAAGGCATGCGGCAGCAGGCTGAAACCCAAGCAACTGGTACAGAGACTGGTAACTACCATGTCTACTGGGAGGATGGTCTCCTCTACAGTGAGCCTAAGGCTCCGGTGAATGGGTCATCAAGGGCCTTAGTGGTCCCCCAATGCTACCGAGCCTTCCTGCTGGAATTGGCACATGAGATACCCCTGGCAGGACACCTGGGCCAGGATAAGACATTTGCTCGTTTGGTCCCACATTTTTATTGGCCCAGGATGAGAGTTACCTCTGACACCTTTTGTAAGACCTGTGTGACTTGTCAGGTGAGTGGCAAGACTGGGACTAAGTTGAAGGTCCCTCTGGAACCGCTCCCGGTTGTCGGTACCCCTTTTGAGCGGGTAGGAATTGACATTGTCGGGCCAATGGACCCGCCGACTTCTTCGGGACATAGGTTCATCTTGGTGTTGGTGGACCACGCCACCCGGTACCCGGAGGCAATCCCTCTGAGGACCATCATTGCACCTGTGGTGGCGCGGGCCCTGATGGGGATTTTTACCCGAGTGGGATTCCCCAAGGTCGTGGTGTCTGATAGGGGCACGAATTTCATGTCGGCCTGCATGCAGGCCATGTGGAAGGAGTGCGGAGTGACCTACAGGTTCTCCACTCCTTATCACCCCCAGATGAACGGGCTCGTAGAGCGCTTCAATAAGACCCTGAAGAGGATGATCCGGAGCCTAGCCGAGGACTTGAGAAGGAAGTGGGATGTCCTCTTACCCTGCCTGCTCTTCTCCTACCGAGAGGTGCCGCAGAAGGGGGTCGGTTTCAGCCCCTTTGAGCTGCTCTATGGCCACCCCGTTAGGGGGCCCCTCAGTCTCGTGAAGGAGGGGTGGGAGAAGTCTTCTAAGAAGCTCCCCCGTGATGTGGTCAGCTACATGCTGGCATTCCGCAGCCAGATGGCCAAGCTGTGGAAGGAGGCCTCAGACAATCTGGAGGCTAGTCAAGCCGTCATGAAGGAATGGTATGACCGGAATGCTCAGACGGTGGAGTTGGATGCTGGACAGAAGGTGTGGGTCATGGAGCCCGGAGAGCTTAGTGCCCTCCAGGACCGGTGGACTGGACCGTATGAAATTTTGGAGAGAAGAGGGCAGACCACTTATGTAGTAGACCTCAAGACCCCCCGACAACCCCACAGGGTGTTCCATATCAACCGCCTTAAGCCACACCAGGAGCGGTCAGAACTTACCCTCCTGATGGTGACGGATGGGAGTGAAGAGGAGGATAGCGAGCCTCTTCCAGACCTTCTGGCGGCCCACGAGAAGGATGGATCAGTGGAGGGAGTGGTCCTCTCCCCATCCTTGACCCTTGGGCAACAGAGGGACTGCCGCCAGGTATTGGAGCAGTACTCCTCGTTGTTCTCTCTCACGCCTGGGGTCACGCACCTGTGTACCCATGATGTGGACACAGGGGACAGCCCGCCAGTGAAAACCAAGTCTTATCGGCTGTCCGACAAAGTCAGAACCAGCATCCAGAGTGAGGTGGCCAAAATGTTGGAGCTGGGGGTGATTGAGCCTTCCAGCAGCCCTTGGGCTAGTCCGGTGGTGTTGGTGCCGAAAGCGGCCCCACCGGGCACCACACCAGAACTTCGGTTCTGTGTGGATTACCGTGGTCTGAATTCCGTGACCAAGACTGATGCTCACCCGATCCCTCGGGCGGATGAGCTCATTGACCGACTGGGAGCAGCTCGGTACTTAAGCACAATCGACCTGACGTCAGGATATTAGCAGATTGCCATGGCGGACGGAGCGAAGGAGAAGACTGCGTTCTCCACCCCCGAGGGCCACTTTCAATTTCGGGTGATGCCCTTCGGGCTGAAAAATGCTCCGGCCACTTTCCAGCAGTTGGTTAACCAGGTACTGTCTGGCCTAGAGGCCTTCTCTGCTGCCTACCTGGATGACATAGCTGTCTTCAGCAGCAGCTGGGAGGACCATCTGGAGCATCTCCAGGAGGTGCTGCAGGCACTACAGCGGGCTGGCCTAACCATTAATGCCAGCAAGTGCCAGATTGGACAGGGATCTGTCGTCTACCTGGGGCACCTGGTGGGCAGGGGTAAGGTTCAACCCCTCCAGGCCAAAATCGAGACCATCTTGGCCTGGGAGCCCCCCAAAACCCAAACGGAGGTCCGGGCCTTCCTTGGCCTCACGGGTTACTACCGCCGGTTTGTCAAGGGATATGGGACCATCGTAGCCCCCCTGACTTAATTGACCTCCAAGAAGCAGCCACGTAAAGTGATCTGGACAGCTGCCTGTCAAGAAGCGTTTGACACTCTGAAGAACGCGATGTGCACCGCTCCGGTGCTTAGGACTCCAGACTTTGGAAGAGAATTCATCGTGCAGACAGACGCCTCTGAGCATGGCATTGGAGCTGTGCTCTCTCAACTTAATGATGACGGCCAAGACCAGCCAGTGGCCTTTATTTCTCGAAGGCTACTCCCCCGGGAACAGCGGTGGAGTACGATAGAGCGAGAAGCCTTCGCTGTGGTTTGGGCTTTGAAGAAGCTGAGGCCATACCTCTTTGGCTCTCACTTCCTTATTCAAACCGACCCCTTCGCTGCCTCATGCAGATGAGAGGCGAAAACCCCAAATTGTTGAGGTGGTCCATTTCCCTCCAGGGGATGGACTTTCGGGTGTAACATCGACCCGGAGTAGACCACGCCAACGCTGACGGTCTCTCCCAGTTTTTCCGCCTTAGCGATGAGAACTCCCTAGAGGTTGGGTAGCTCTCCCCACTTTCGGCTGGGGGGGATGCGTGTTAGACCTGTCAGCCCTAGGGTGGTCTTACCCCGTTTTTTTCTCTTTGCGCCTCATTTTTGCTACTACCTTTTTGTTGGACCTAGGTCTCTGGGCGCCTTACCACTGCCAAACAGTGCTGAGGTGCAGGTGCTCTCTCCTAACAATATGGCTGCCACAGGCCCCTGCTACTGCGGAGTGGCCATTGCACACACACATACTAGTAGTCAGGATCAGGCTGGGACATAATGATACAGTATCCATGCCGTCCCGCCTCTGGGCCTCATAGCCAGACATGAGGGAAGCTTCTAGAACCTTACAGCCCAGGGAGGAGTTATGCTTTGCCGCCTTTCAGGAGGGTCACCTGACCTAGGGGTATAAGAGGTTTGGAGGGAAACCTAGCTAGTTAGTTGGGGCACCACTGGACCTGGGAGAACCTCTGCCGGAGTACAGGCTGTTGGGCCTAGGGGGGAGACCTACACTACTGGTACTGACTGGGCTTAGGTGCTGCTGTGCTAAGATAGCTGAGGAACACCTTCCACCTACTGACCTTGCCCAGCGTGAGGGGACCCAGGGAACCACCTCCAGTGTGCCTGCAGGGCACCCATCTGCCCTTGTGCCCACCAACTCAACCCCCCTTTCCCCTCAAGTAACTGTAACCACAATCAACTTGCTGCAACAATCCAGAAACTACCGAAACTGCCAAGAAACTGTCAAGCCACTGCAACCTGCACATGCAGCTGGGGATCACCAGGTAAAGCGCTGTATGCTGTGCCCTGAAGAAGCGCTGTGTGCCAACCTGCCTGCCTCCCCTGCAAGCGCTTTGTCATTGGAGCGCTGTGTCACCTGAGCGCTGCACCCTTGAAGCGCTGTGTACCAGGAAGCGCTAACTGGACCCCAAAGCGCTGTGTGTCAGAAGAAGCGCTGGGACGAGATCACCGCCGCGGTTGCAGCGAAGGCCGCGCGGGGCCCAGAGAGCGTCTCCCAGCAACGAGGGCGCCGACCGCGTCATCGGCCAAGCCCCCAGGAAGCCGCGACGTCATTGGCTCCCGGCTCCGGAGGCCGACAGAGGCCCGGAGCCTGGAGCAGGACAACGTCAGGGGGCTCCACTGCCTGTGGGAGCCCCGGAGCCAACTCCGCAGTCCCGAACGGAAGCGCCGCCTCCCCCGGTCGAGGCCCCACGAGTAATTAGGAGCGGGCTGACCGGGGAGGAGGCGGCCAAGGCCCCCACGCAGAGCGGGACAGTAAGGTGAGCCGGGAGGCCTGGGAGGGGATTCCACGCCATAGGGGGCATCCTTCTACAGACGCTTCCCCCACCTAACACCCAGAGGATACCGAGCGGGGCAGTCTCCCTGATTTGCTGCATTGACTGTCCCCGCTGCACTTGAAGCCAGGCCCTCGCTCCCCAAATTAGGTCTGGCCTGATCACCCCTTGCTTCACCCCGCCCCGTAGAGCCACAATACCCGGGTGTGGGGGTAGCTGGGCCCGCAGGCGCTACTAGTCGCCTCTGATGGTACCGGCCTGCTGTCAGGTCGCCTGTGCCTTGAAAGGTACCGTGATGTGGGGCCTATTAGCCATGATTATATGCTGAAGTATTTGCATTACGTCTCCTAATGAGGGAAATGTTTACAATGTTGTGTGGTTAATCTACATTAAGGCCTTTAATGAATTGAATGTACCTACGTGAATTGAGCCTCTGTGTTCACCTGCCAAGAGTTAAAGTGTTCCTATGTTGTAGGCCTACCTGCTCTGCGACACCCACTGTACTGAATGTGGTTGCGCCTAGGTTGATACAGGTTCCTCCTCATCTACAGTGTTATGTGCATCTAAATTCTTGCTAATTGAATGTCGCTAAATGCATTGAAGTCTATGTTTTGACCTGCAATCTATGACCTACAGTGTTACCTACTTTTCTAGGAGGTTATTGCTACTGCCTATTTACTGACGTAAAGTTTTACTGTTATGATGTGCTTGAAGGAATTTACGCACTGGTTCTAAGAAGCTAAATGAATTGAAATGTTGCCTGCGATTATCTGCCTCATCTATTGCTGATTTAAAATTAGATAAAGAATCTTGTTTTTACATAACAGCCTGGTGTGGTGTCTCCTTATTGTGTGCGCATTACTGAGTCAGTGTGAGTGTGTGCTGCACAAGTGCTTAACACATTGCCTTCGGGTGCCTTCCTGCCTCGCGCCAAGCTACCGTGTCGGAATCGGTGACCCCGGTTCTAACAACCCCCACTTCCAACAAGCGCCTATTCTGGAAACTGAGAAAAATTAAAAAGGATGACTGCTATGGTATGTTCATTCTTTGGGAGCTACCAGTATCAAAACTGAATCTTACCTAAATGGGCAGGAGGAAGGAGAAGGACCACGAGTCCTAATGTGCCCAAGACACCGGCATTAGACCTTCGTGCAAAAACCTTACACTGCTCAGGTGTGAACAGTTCATCCAGTACATCTTCATCCGATGGTGCATTATGGGACTTGCAGTCCTGCATCTAAATGGCCAATGCATAACTATAAGTAAAAATTACAAAGTAAACAAAAAAATATTAATCAAGTTATTGATGCTGTGTCTATGAAGAAGGAACAACTGACGTTAATTACAGTTTATTTTCAAAAATGTAAATGAAGTGCCCGCAAATAATTTGTTGTGCACACACCATTCGAGGTTCTATTCTTTTCAGTGCATGTACATTTCATATATTTTAAATACAGAAATGATATCAATTGTTGCAGTTGGGTAGCTAGGCCCCTGCGTTTGCTGCCCGTGGAGGCCTGAACAGCGGGGGGGGGAGGGAGGGGAAGGGCCTGGAGGCTCTGGCGATTCATGTGGCCACGACGGCCGCAGGGCAGGTAAGAGGGGGAGGGGTCGGGGGTTGGGGGTGCTTGCAATTCATGGGGCCGCGTGTAAGAGCAGGGGGGCAAGGCTTTAAGTGGGATGAAAAAACTAGGGGATCTCTCAAAGCGGCGTGGCCAATGTAATTAAGGGCGGGCTTAAAAAGGAGACGGGGTAGACATGGCTCTGCACTGACATAAGGCGTCAGACATGGCACAGCACTGGCAGAGGTGTCAGACATGGCACAGCACTGGCAGAGGGCATCAGACATGGCACAGCACTGGCAGAGGGTGTCAAACATGGCCCAGCACTGGCAGAAGGTGTCAGACATGACACATCACTTGTAGAAGGTGGTAGACATGGCAAAGCCCTGGCAGAAGGTGGTAGACATGGAACATCAGTGGCAGAAGGTGCTAGACATGGCACAGCACTGGCAAAAGGTGTCAGACATGGCACAGCACTGGCAGAAGGTGTCAGACATGGCACAGCAATGGCTGAAGGCGTAAGACATGGCACAGCACTGGCAGAAGGTGGTAGACATGGCACAGCACTGGCAGAAGGTGTCAGACATGGCATAGCAGTGGTAGAAGGTGGTAGACATGGCACAGCACTGGCAGAAGGAGTCAGACATGGCACAGCACTGGCAGAAGGTGGTGAACATGGACCAGCACTGGCAGAAGGTTGTATACATGGCACAGAAGTGAAAGAAGGTGTCAAACATGGCTCAGCCATCGTTTTGTGCCCACCCTGCTACCCCAGACAGTAATACAAGCATTCTATCCATCACCTTGTTGTTTATGCATTTGCCGCCCTAAGTGCTTTGGGTATGCCCAGACGTGGGCCCCCTGCTCACTGTGCCACTGGATTCAAGTTAGCCTAGCTGATGAGGGGTGATACCCCGAAACTGGTCCCAGGATGCTTGTTTCTGGTCCAGGGAGGACCTGGCCTGGCTGTTTGGGCTGGACAGTTCCCATGGGGAGGAGAGGCAAGACTGATTTGCATATGGCTGGGTCCAAACTGGGGTGGCACAGTGGACAAAAAAAGATTGATTGGGATGCAGCCCCAGCGATTGCCAATGGCTGAGATTAATTCAAGCATTCCATCTATCCCCTTCTTGTTTTTACTTTTAGAAATTTGGCATTTTCCTGCCCACAGCCCTTCTGTGCCTGCAGCCTGCCTTTGGTCACATGCCTGGATGTAGCTGACAGACTTTGTGAATTCCTCCCAGACAGTCACACAATAGTGGGATTAGCTGCGCCTCAATGAACCATCAACTGGCAGGGTGGAGGAGGCGGAGGTGAGCTGAACACAGCCCGACTTGCACCTAGATATGCTGTGTCCTGTCTCCTCACAATAGGCCTAACAACCCTGTATTGACAGTACAGCCAGCTTGGAGCCAGGGCTGGGGAGTCAGGAAACTCCTAGAACTTTAATGAACCTTTCCAGAAACTTCTCCCACCTTCTATACGAAGGGCACCAGGGTATAAAAATTGGCTCTCAGACCCACTCTTCAGTTCACTACTGGACCTGTGGAAGGACTCTCAGAGGACTGCCTGCTGCTGTGACCTGCTGTGCACTCTGCCAGACTGCTGCTGTACCTGGAATGACTGCTTTGCTGCGTTGAGCCTGCCTTGAACCCTCAGAGGCCAGCCCTGCATCTACACCTGCACCCAGGACTACCAGGAGTGACTCCAAGGGCTAATTTCCTAACCTCCTGTTCAGAGCCACAGGGACATAACAGACTTCCACCGTCTTGAACCAGCACCTGGATCAAGCCTGAGTGAGTCCTGATCCCTCAAAAGGTCTCCATCCACTCCTTGACCTATGGTTGTGGTGTTAAAGGAGCCTAGATGGGAAATTTGCAAAACAGAGGACCTAGACAAAATTTGGCCCGAAAGTACTCTTGAGAACCAGGAGAAGACCGGGACCAACCCACTCACCTACCTGCCCAAGGTGCATTGCTGGTCGGATCGACTTCACAGCTTCTCCCGCTACGTTCTTCTCCACAGTAGCACATCAGGTTCAGTGGTCCTTCTCTAAAGGGGTATCCGCGCTTGTAGAACTGTCTTCAGCTACTGCCTTATGCTGTAGATTTTCGACTTCCATCTCGACAACTAAGTCTGAAGGTGAAATCTTCACAGCGGCTTCGTGCCATGGCTATCCAATTACAACGCTCCCTCCTTAGACACTTCTGCAGACTTGCCCCTCTGAATTTCTACCTTCTAGACCTTTTCACTTCAAAATCTTTCTAAGTCCAAAGGTAAGCGCTGACCGGGCCCAATCCACTTTGAGTATCAGAACCTTACTCCATGGCGGTCAGCGATAACATTTGACTTTTCCCCAGTCTAGTGCGATCAGATGTAACCACTCATTCAAGAACTGAGGTCAACACACTTGGGCACACCTATATAGGTACGGCACATGTCACTTCTAGTGGCGACAATGTCAACAAAGCCAAAAAAGCCTATCAATGCCACCTACTGTCATGCACAGGGATTGGTCAAAAGTTTCTGGATCCAGTCTGATGTCTGTGGAATATTTTAAGGTAAAGAATCTACAGCTAGAAGTCTCTTTCAGATTGAGTAGTTTTACAGTTTATAGAAACTGTAGGAGAGTAGGATCTGCTTCACATGGGTACCCCCACTTTTTGCTGATGCTTCACTGTTTTTTGACTTTAGTCTGGCTGGGGCCCTGCTAATCAGAACCCCAGCCTAGCTGCTTCCTCTCTAAAATGGTTTCCATGTACCTTAGGTACATCTCTGATTGGATTCTGGAGTGCCCTTGTAAGTCCCTAGTATATGGTATACTATGTACCCAGGGCATAGGTACCCCAGAGGCCTACCAGGGGCTGAAGCATGTATTATGCCACCCCTGGGGAGCCCTCCAAAATGACACCACAGGTCTGCTACTACAGCCTGGGTAAGGTGGTGCATGTACCCCTTACTGTGGTATAGGCTACCTATATCACTGCCATTGCACACACATATAAATCTATAAGTCACTCCTATGGCAGGCCTTACCAATCCTGAAGGCAGAGTGCTTGGTTTTTATGTGAGAGGGTGCCCCTCCATGAGCAGAGCCCCTCTGCAGCGTTTGGAGTCAATCCTCTGGTGCGGTTTGTGGTACAGCCTGACCATATACTCTTAAGTGCATTATATCCTCGCGGTAGAATGCTAACTTTGGACTGGCTGCACCAAAACATGTTGTGTTTGGTGTCAAACACCTTGGAATACTACCCCCCCCCCACCAGACCTGGCGGCGGGGGTAGCATTCCACCCTTCTAGAGGGAGAGACATGTACACCGGCATACCCGGTATAAACTTTTCAGAGCCCTGGCATCACAAAATGGATGCCGCTGCCACAGACACGGGTCTGGCCTCCTGCTGCTGACCGAAACTCCGGCAGGGGAGGCCTGGACAATAGGTTTCCTGTTGCAGGGAGGTGTAACCACCTCCCCAGACAGGATAGTGTGTATTGGGGCTGGGCGGGAGCACTCTCTGGTGCTTTGAAGTCCTGCACTGGGGGCACATTTGGTGTCCCTGTGCATAGTCCAGTTCAAACCGGTTGAAGGGGCTACCTGCCCCTGCTCTGGCGTGAAACTGGACAAAGGGAATGGGTGTAACCACCCCTCTTCCCTGACCCTCCCATAGGTGGGTCCCCAGAGTATGTCCAACCCCCTAACTTAGTATAAGTATGGGACCCCAGTCCTTAGGACTTTAGATTACCCTGGACGAAACTCTGAAGCCAAATCCTGGACCTTCGACGCTCTACTTCAAAATTAGAGGACTGAAGAATCTCCCTTTGGGTCAAGGAGTGACTCCCCTGCTTGGCAGGCACCTAAGAAGCAACTGTCCGGTCTGCATCGCTGAAGCTCCCGCCGTACGCCGAAGTCTTTGCATCACCAGAAGTAAATTTCCAGACTTCCCCGAGGCTGCCCTAAGAACCCAGTGAAGCTGCGGCACGTAGCTTTCGTGGGTAACGTGGAACCATGACCCCTGGACACCAAGAACTTTTGCAAGTGCATCATCTTCCTGGTCTCCTTCGAAGTTGTGCTTTGGGCGTCGAGTAGCCCCCGCCTCCAGCACCCACTGCACTGAAGATCCCTGGCCTCCACTCCACGAGTGTCCTGTGAGCCAGCTCCAAATGTGTCCACTCGAGGCTCTTTCACGATCTCTAGTCCGTTGGCTAGTGGGTCTTCCCGAAGGCAACTCTTCTTCTGTCTGGGCTTTCCTGGTTGCTCCAGACGTGCCCTGACTTACCCTTGCTGGGTGAGTCCCCCAGACCTTGCTGGTCTGCATCAACGTCCTTTCTTTGTTTCCATGTGACTTGCCGTTGCCAAGGCTTGTTGGGTCCAATCCGGACGCCGACACCCCAGCAATCAACAGATGTTGTGGAACAGCTCGAATCCAGCTCCTGGTTGTCGTCGACGTCTCCTGGACCTCGTGGCTGAAGAGTCAAGAGGACCGTCAACCTACCTGAAGCACCCGACATCGGTGGGCATCTGCTCATCGCCTTCCTGGTCACTGGCTAGTGACCCAGACTTTGTCCCCTCTGCTTTCAGGTCCTTCAGATCTTCAATCCACCCTTGGATCCACCTGGACACTTTCGACTTGGCTGCCAGCAGCACTTTGCAGCAGATCGCCATTGAAAACGACAACGAAACCCGACGCCAAAAGACAGTTATGCACCCGGCTTCCCTGGGTGAGGTAACTCGAGTACTCCGGTACTCCCGTGGGTATTGACTCTAGAACAGCCTAGTTCTAAAGGGGTTTGCTCCAAGTCCTCCTCTAAGTGTCCTTTTCTTCTAAAAATCCAACCGCGACTTTCCCCATAGAAGTCAACGGCGGCTCGCTGCTGTGTTCTCACACTGCACGCGTCCCCCGTGGGTCCCCTGTGTCACTACCTTGGGTGGTTCCTTGGGGTCCAAGCACTTCTACAGGCTCTAGGCCTTGTGTCTAGCTCAGTCGTGGTTCATATACCACTTTTTTGGTATATGGTTTGGTACGCCCCTAGGGCTCAAACGTGTATTTGTGCTATTACTGTTGATATTTGACTTGTAAACTATGTACTTCGAACTCTAGCCTCATAAAGAGGCTAGGGGGTGTGTTTAAGACTAAATACATATATTTTATCTATATACCTGGTGTGGTCCTCTTTCATTTGGTCACTCAAGAGATTATAGACTGGTAAAACAAGCTGCTTTACATTCCTTCAAGACTTAGCCTGAAGGCTGCTCTCCATAGCTACCACTAGGATAGCTTTCTATAAAGGTTGTCTTTAACCTATCTCCATAAGGGTTGTTTGGACTGGTGCAAGGTGCCCACTATAACTAGTGGACAGCATATACCAGGCCAACTTCTCACAGAAACAGAGACAGGTTATAAAATATGCGGAGTGTGAGTATCTACCAGAAAAGACGTTACCAAAGGTAAGTCTCTTGTTCATCTCTCATTCAGCCCTGTCACTTTATCAGCACTCTCTCAAATTTCTTCCTTCCTTTATCTGCCACTTTCTCTCCTTTCCACCTCCTCTCCTCTCTCAGCTGTCTTTCTAACCTGTCTCTTTAGTACGTCTCTCTCTTGCTCCTGTCTTCCCTTCCCTGTCAGCTGTCTCTCTCATCATTGTCTTTATTACGTCTCTACACCATCCCCCAGCCCACTTCTTCTTCTCTCTGAATAGACTCTTTCTCAGTACTCTTTCACCTCTTACCTGCCTCCCCACTCTCTCTCTCAGCTGCCGCTGTATCACTTGACTTACTTGTTTGTCTCTGAGCTGTACCTTCCTAACAATTCTCACCTACCTCTCGGTGCGTCAGTTGTCTATCACTAGTCGTCTCTTTATCCTTTTTCTCACACCGCCTGTTCCTCTCTTCCTGCCAATCACAGCTGTATCTCTCTCATCCATCTCTATCTATATCACATCACCCCTTCTCATCTGTCTTTCCTCTCTTTCTCTCCCTCTTGGCTTTCTCTTTGTCACCTGTCTATATGTCTATCACCTATCTCCTATCTCGCTCTCCTGCCTCACTCTCTTTCATGCCTGTTATTTGTATTTGTAAGTGCACTATCACCTGTGAGGATGTCCTGGCGCTGAGCAGGTGTGTGTACCTGGCCCTGCCTATGAGGGGAATCTACCATTACTTTGCGGGCATTTCTACGTTTTACTTTTACAGCGCATTTTTTTTAAGCATACTGTTACTACGCAATTACCGATACTTCGCAAAGGGAAATACTTTACAGACTATCCACATCGTTGTTTGGAAAAGGAGGCGTTTCCGTTTCCAAACAACAATGTGCTGCTCTTAAGACGCTTGAAGAAGGAGAAGAGTGGATCCAAGAGTGAAGGTGAAGAGAGTGACCACGAGGGGAGAGAGGTAAGTGGGGCAGTGTATTTTTTAGGGTCGTGCTGGGAGTTGTGTTTAAGGTTTAAGGGTTGTGTTTGTGTAGTGTAATTTGGGTTTAGGGTAGTGACGGGGGTCGAGAAGGGTAGTGTTTGGGAGTAGGGACAGGACTGTGGGTCGGGGAGGGATGTGCAGGGGGTAGTGTTGTAGGGTTTAGGGTAGTGTTGTTGTGTTTGTGTAGTGTAGGGTAGTGTTTTAGGGTTTAGGGTAGTGTCGGGGGCATGTAGGGTAGTGTTTGAGTGTAGGGTGCGGAATAGGGGAGGGTCGTGCAGGGGGTAGTGAATTAGGATTTAGGGTAGTGGTGTGGTGTTTGTGTAGTGTAGGGTAGTGTTTAAGGGTTTAGGATAGTGTCGGGTGGTGAAGTGTAGTGTTAGAGTGTAGGGTCCAGGCAGGGGGAAGGGGAAGGTTGTGTAGGGAGTATTGTATTAGGGTTTAGGATAGTGTAGTGGTGTTTGAGTAGGGTAGTGTAGTGTGTGAGGGTGTGGGTAGTGTTGATATTTTATGGTGAATTAGGGTTTAGGGTAGTGGTGTGGTGTTTGTGTAGTGTAGGGAAGTGTTTTAGGGTTTAGGGGAGTGTCGGGGGGTCATGAAGTGTAGTGTTAGAGTGTAGGGTCCAGGCAGGGGGAAGGGGGAAGGTCGTGTAGGGGGTAGTGTATTAGGGTTTAGGGTAGTGTAGTGGTGTTTGAGTAGTGCAGGGTAGTGTAGTGTGTGAGGGTGAGATTTTAGTGTGATTTTTTTAATTAGCATAAACCATTACAGGAAAAAAATGTAGTAGTGCTATGCGTAGTAATAGAATGCGGAATAAAAGCATTTAAAGTACATTTCTAACCATTTGCGTTATAAATGCATGCGCAGTTAAAGCTTGCAATTGAAAAGCCTGTTCTTCAGCATCTTGCAGAATTCAAGAAGAGAGGAGAAAGCTCTGATGTGGCGTGAGAGGTCGTTCCACGCTTTCGGAGGGATGTAAGAAAACACCAGTCTTCCTGATCTGGCTGTGTATGTGTGTGGTGTGTGAGAGTAGCAGCCCTGCCAAGTACCACGCATCAGGCAATCTGAAACCTTTGCAGCTATTGAGTAGGAGTGCTGCGGAAGTGTCTGGGTGGTTGGTGGAAAGAGATGCGGCTGTTCAGGTGGGTGGGGCCTAAGTTGTGTAGTGCCTTGAATGTGTGTGTTTGGAGTCAGAAATCAGTGTGTTGGTGTATCAGGAGTCAGTGGAGCTCCCTGAGGTGTGGTGTGATGTGAGTTTTAACTGAGAAGTTGTGGATGAGTCTGGCCTGTCTATAACTCTCTCACACCTGTCACTTGTGATTCTCTTTAATCACTCTGTCTGCCTTTCTCACACACACACACACACACACACACAGACACACACACACGCGCACACACACACACACGCATGGACGGACACACACACGTCTGTCTCTCGATCTCTCACCGATCTATCTCGTGTCCTCTTGCTGCCCTTCCTTTACATATTTTCCACTCATTTCCCCAAAAGTGTTTGCCTCCACCCCCTGCCACCCCCTTCTATCTCCTGTATTTCTTGCTTTCTTCCCATGCTCATTGGCACAGAGGAACCTTTTTAGCTCCACTTGGAACAGTAAATAATCATAGTGCCAAAATCGGCAACACTCCCCATCCCCCCACAGCAATATCCTGGAGAAATAAACAGACAAGACACCTTCTTTGTGGAGAAAATTGCTGCAGGTTTATTTGCATAACAAATATGCCAACATGGTGGGTTATCTTACGGCGATCCCAGGGCAGGCAGCCCCTCGCCGCCTGCCCACATGATGAGCCAAATTACACCGTGGCCCTAGCCAACCGGTGTTTGCCATATTTGGGGGGGATAGCCCCTCCCACCGGTGGACCGCCAGTCCACCCCATTACTCACGCCCCCAGAAGGGGGGTGGAGCGTTCCAGGCAACCCCCGGTTGCTCAGGTCCACAACCGCCCGTAGGACTAACGGGGTGCCTTCGTTCCTCCAGGGTCCAACGCGAGGACCTCCCTGGGGATATTTGGCCTTTGCACTCTTGTGGTGCTCGTGCAGAGGGTACCTCTCTGTACCTTACAGACTCTGGATCGCCCTGTAACTCCGCCTGCAAAACAAAATATTAAGTTAGACAAACACACCCCCCAACCCCCTGCCTGTACGCCGGGTATTCGGTAGGGAGGGAAACGGCGTCAGGGCAGCGGGAAAAGAGGGCACCCAGTGGGCGGGAGAGGTATATATACCTCGCATCCCGCCCACTCCTGCCCGGAAGTGACGCAGGCATGCGGACCCTTAGGGGGTCGCAAACACTGGGCAGCTGCCTCGTGTGCCATCATGTGGCACTAAGGGGGGCCGCCCTCTTAGGAGGGCCCCCTTCATTGACCCGGGGCAGCCCGCATAGTGCCAATATTGGCAATACGCCCCATCCCCCCCACAGCAATATCCTGGAGAAATAAACAGACAAGACACCTTCTTTGTGGAGAAAATTGCTGCAGGTTTATTTGCATAACAAATATGCCAACATGGTGGGTTATCTAACGGGCGATCCCAGGGCAGGCAGCCCCTCGCCGCCTGCCCACCTTATGAGCCAAATTACACCGTGGCCCTAGCCAACCGGTGTTTGCCATATTTGGGGGAGGGGGTAGCCCCTCCCACCGGTGGACCGCCAGTCCACCCCAGAAGGGGGGCAGAGCGTTCCAGCCAACCCCCGGTTGCTCAGGTCCACAACCGCCCGTAGGACTAATGGGGCGCCGTCGCTCCTCCAGGGTCCAACGCGAGGACCTCCCTGGGGATATTTGGCCTTTGCGCTCTTGTGGTGCTCGTGCAGAGGGTACCCCTATGTACCTTACAGCCTCTGGATCACCTGTAACTCTGCCACAGCTCTGGGTGTGGCCACCATCACCCCAGGGCCCCCCACCAAGAGAGGCCTAGTTACCTACACCCTGCTGATTCCAAGGCCTCCCCCAGATCAAGCAAGAACAGGTCCAGTCCCACTCTGGACAGGTGTATCCCATCTTCATCAAAACACCCTATGGACTTAGCGTGCAGTAACCCATGTCGGATGAAGCCAAATCCCCTTTGTTCTTTGAATTTTCGCATGGCGCTGTTAACCCCCTGCACGAGGTCTCCATGGCTTTCCCTGACCGTGCTCCCTGCCACACCTGCCGGGGGGCTATTTCCAACCACCATAATTCTCCAGTCCCCAGCTGGTTGCTCAACTCACACATTGTGGACCTCATATCTTGCAGCAGTGCCCTACTCTCCAGAGATGCCAGATCATTCCCTCCCAGGTGTATGACCAACATATTGGGCGGAGAGTTACCCCCCCCAGTCTCTGCTGCAGTTCCAGCGCATGCCTGGGTATCCAGCCAAATAATCTCTGTGGCAGTAAGGCCGTGCCTCCATTTCCTGCTTTCCGCCCCCGTGACACTCGCAAGTACAACCTCTAAAATTGCACTTCATTACACTCCACTGCAAGCCACCGGCATTTGGTGCCGCAACATGTCCCCTCGGGTAACCATAACGCTTGCCAGTACCTACGCACTTCCCCACATCCTTAGGCCTTACTGTGTGAACCTCAAGACCGGATGTAACTCTTGTAACACTGGGGCACCCACCGCCCCAGAGTGACTGCAAAAGCGCCTGTCAGGGCCCGCATTGCCTGTCATACTTAATCATGCCTTCAAAACCCGTTCACTGCGTGCAATGTGTGCCTTACATCTATGGTTGACTAAGCCCTTGTTTACCCACGAACCTGGTGATTCCCAAATTCGGAGGTACAAATTGATACCCCTGTATCGCACTAGCAGTAGAAAATGACCTGCTCCTTCAACTTTGACTACACGCTGAGTCCTAGTAACAGTCGGCATGGATGCGCCGAACCATTATTTCTCCTCCACCTTGGGTGTGTCACCCAGGGTCAGTGCTCTTGGCTAGTGGAGCCCTGGAGTAAATCATATACATAACTTGCCTGCACTTTATTTTTTCTATTGCCTGCAAGTCCATCTCTGTCTGCAAGCGATCTAAGGATGCTGAGTCACCTTGCTACTGTGCCCACCCTGGCGTGAGTGGCAACGTGCCTCACTTCTGTTAAAGTAAACCAGGAAGCAGACAAGTGGATGGTGAGAACAGGAGGACAGTCTGAAAAAGAACCCAAACCCCTTCTGCCTGTGGACTTTGATGCATGTTGTGTAGCCGTGCCGGTGTACCCACCCTGGTGTGGTTTACCCAGCCCCAAGATTGGACTATTGCTGGGATGCAGGAGGGGAAATGTAGGAGCTTTAAAACACTATAACAGCCAGAGTCCTCCAACAAGTATACCCCACACCTTGAGGACCCTGCCCCCTCCAAGGGCAACCACTCCAACCCATCTGGCTGGGCCAGCTATGGGGCAGGCAGTATCATCCATCAGTGAAGCGTCCGGAGGTACCCACTGGTTATGTTGAGGGATATCCATGTTAACTGGCCACTAAGTTTGCACCTCCCCAAAATTATAGATACAACTGTCCTGAACCAATGTTGTGTTTTAGTCCAGTACCCTTGGGGAATTGTCTTTTGTGCCTCACCGAGTCAGTCCCCTGCTCGTTTACCATATCAAAGTCTGATCAAATGACAGACACACACACGTCTGTCTCTCGATCTCTCACCGATCTATCTGGTGACCTCTTGCTGCCCTTCCTTCACATATTTTCCACTCATTTCCCCAAAAGTGTTTGCCTCCACCCCCTGCCACCCCCTTCTATCTCCTGTATTTCTTGCTTTCTTCCCATGCTCATTGGCACAGAGGAACCTTTTTAGCTCCACTTAGAACAGTAAATAATCATTTTGCAACTGTGTTACTTTCTTCTGAGGCCAGGGTTCGCATGCACATTACTAGGGACCACATGAGGCAAGACATGGGTCACAGCTGTGACCTCTGGCAACCCCTAAATGACGTCTATGCTCTTTGGCTGTCTTTGGAACAGAAGCTCCTCCAGCGGGATCAGACGGGAGCATCAGATCTCTTTTCAGGGGTCCGTGAGGGGATACACGATTCAAGGGACACCAAACTCCTCTAAATCACCGGATGCTTGTCTAACGCTGCAGCGGGTCATTGCTGCACGCGAAGAGACAGCAGGAAAAGTGTGATTAATACAAAGAATGAAACGTGAAATAAAGGAAAATTAAATTAATGCACAGAGATATAAGAGTGAAAAGGAAGGAAATATTTGTTCGAGGCACAGCTGCCAAGTTTTCCATTTTCTTATGTTTGACATGTCCGTGTTTTCAGTAGACTTAAGAGTGACATTTCAAAGATGTGCGAGTGACATTATGAGTGACACTTTATTACAATTAGAACAGAGTAGAATGTTCTTGTGATGAGATAGATCACCCCCTTCAGTGCCGTATAATGCCTCAGAGATGACCTCATTATAGCTGTAACTTTGTAGAGGGTTTATTGAAGCCACGCCCACTTCCGTTCTCCACACGACTGCCTCGGGATTGTGAATGGGGGGGTCTTATGCAAACTAACCAGCGCTATTGAGTTATTAGACTTTGAAGGTGGAGCAATTGTGCCCTCTGGCCTCCAGAAAATGATCAACTAATTGATGCAAAGTGGCGACAGAGACCTTGTTGACCCAGATCTCACGCATCACAGTGATTCTATAGGTTACACAGAGGCCTCATACATCATAGTCATTCTATAGGTTACATGAGGCCTCACGCATCACTGTGATTCTATAAGTTACACAAAGGCCTCACGTCACAATGATTTTATAGGTTACACATAGACACAGAGGCCTCACACATCACAGTGATTCTATAGGTTACACATATGCACAGAAGTCTCACACATCACAGTGATTCTATAGGTTACACAGAGGCCTCACACATCACAGTAATTCTATAGGTTGCATAGAGGCACAGAGGCCTCACACATCACAGTGATTCTATAGGTTACACAGAGGACACAGGCCTCACACATGACAGTGATTCTATAGGATACACATAGTCACAGAGGCTTCACACATCACAGTGATTCTATAGGTTACACATAGGCATAGAGGCCTCACACATTACAGTGATTATAAAGGTTACACATAGGCACAGAGGCCTCACACATCACAGTGATTCTATAGGGTACACAGATGCCTCACACATCACAGTGATTCTATAGGTGGCACAGAGGCCTCACACATCACAGTAATTCTATAGGTTACACATAGGCACAGAGGACTCACACATCACAGTGATTCTATAGGTTACACATAGGCCTCACACATCACAGTGATTCTATAGGTTACACATAGGCCTCTCACATCCAAGTGATTCTATTGGTTACACATAGGCACAGACGCCTCACACATCACAGTGATTCTATAGGTTACACATAGGCACAGAGGACTCACACATCGCAGTGATTCTATAGGTTACACAGAGGCCTCACACATCACAGTGATTCTATAGGTTACACATAGGCACAGAGGACTCACATATCACAGTGATTCTATAGGTTACACATAGGCCTCTCACATCACAGTGATTCTATAGGTTACACATAGGCACAGAGGACTCACACATCACAGTGATTCTATAGGTTACACATAGGCACAGAGTCGTTACACAGCAGAGCGAATTCATGTAACACAGAACTGTTGTTCAGTTCGCCAAGGGTTACAGTTTCAGGACACACACAGCCCAACTATCCCACAGATGTTGCATTTTTGTTCTGGTGTTAGCATTAAATACCTGAGCTATTGCTAAAGTTGAACAGATCGTACATAACTTTGCTTTTAAATAGGAAAGTTGTTGCTCAGGTTTCACAAACCTTAATTGTCTCAGGCCTCAGACAGCAGAGCTATTTCTTACAATGCGTAGATCCGGAAGACTAAAGTTTCATTCAGTAAAGATGTAACAATCAAGGAAGTCTCGTAGACAGCTCTTGTGGTTGGTAGTTTACTCTCCAAGTTACATCTTAGTAAGATCCAATGTAAGCCCCACCAGGAGCAGCCTCCTGGCTGCTCAGCCCATCTTCTCCAACTGCTCTCTCACCAGTACAAACATTCCTCACATTCCAAATGACATCATATAGTTAGAGCATCAGGTAGAGCACAAGGGCAGGGAAGATGCATTACTTAACAAGCAGATTACTACACAAGTGCTTTCTCAGAGTGTGGTTGTAAACTTCTCACTTGAAGTCCGCCCGCAGCCTGTGTCTTCTGTCCACTTTCCACCCCCTCTGCTCTTTGATGCTGCTTTGGGCGTCTCCGAGAGCTTGTCCAGGTCACTCTGATCACCTGGATAATAGTCTGATCTCCATGTGGCAGGTGAGCCGGGAGCTGTCATATCAATCCCACCAACATTCACCCTCAGAGATGTTCCCCTGCGGACCCATGCCAGGAAGTGGAAGAGGAGACCTTGCTGCACGGCCTCCGTGCGGACTCCGTGCTTGTTCTCTTCAGTCATTTACATGGAGTCTCCGCCCTGTTCATTTTACAAAGTAGGAAGTAGAAGAACTGCAGTCCAAACAGGAGGCTGAGGGCCCTGCTTCCCAGGAAAGCATGGGGCCTTGTGCCTGTGAGCCTGGCTTCCCTGCAGCACCTGGGACGGTTGCAGCACCCTAGGACCCAGGACCGGGCACCGCGAAAAAGCATCAGGATCTGCGGCAACTAAACACTTGGGGCATTACATCACCTGAGAACCCACAACCGTGCAGCAAGGCAGAATATTGGGACCTGTAAAACCTCAGCTCGAAGGACCTGCAGCACCTCAGCTTGTGGAACCTGCAGCATCTCTGCTTGTGGGACCTGCAGCACCTCAGTTTGTGGGACCTGCAGCATCTCAGTTTGTGGGACCTGCAGCATCTCAGCTTGTGGGACCCGCAGCACCTCAGCTCTTGGGACCTGCAGCACCTCAGTTTGTGGGACCTGCAGCATCTCAGCATGTGGGACCTGCAGCATCTCAGCTCGTGGGACCTGCAGCACCTCAGTTTGTGGGACCTGCAGCATCTCAGCTTGTGGGACCTGCAGCACCTCAGCTCTTGGGACCTGCAGCATCTCAGCTTGTGGGACCTGCAGCACCTCAGCTTGTGGGACCTGCAGCATCTCAGCTCGTGGGACCTGCAGCACCTCAGCTCGTGGGACCTGCAGCACCTCAGCTCATGGGACCTGCAGCACCTCAGCTCATGGGACCTGCAGCACCTCAGTTCATGGGACCTGCTGCATCTCAGCTCGTGGGACCTGCAGCACCTCAGCTCGTGGGACCTGCAGCATCTCAACTAGTGGGACCTGCAGCACCTCCGCTCATGGGACCTGCAGCACCTCAGCTCTTGGGACCTGCAGCACCTCAGTTTGTGGGACCTGCAGCACCTCAGTTTGTGGGACCTGCAGCATCTCAGCTTGTGGGACCTGCAGCACCTCAGCTCGTGGGACCTGCAGCACCTCAGTTCGTGGGACCTGCAGCACCTCAGCTCATGGGACCTGCAGCACCTCAGTTCGTGGGACCTGCAGCACCTCAGCTCATGGGACCTGCAGCACCTCAGCTCATGGGACCTGCAGCACCTCAGCTCATGGGACCTGCAGCACCTCAGTTCGTGGGCAACCGTGGTCCGTGCAGGTAAGAGTGGTGAGGCAGTGGGGCCGGGTAGGGGGGCCCTTTTCGATGGACGATGACGAGGGAAAATTAAATAAATAATTATTTGTTCCTTGTCATCGTCCTTCGAAATCCCCCCCACACAGCCCCACCACTCATACCTGCACGGGCCGCGGCTACTCGTGGGACCTGCAGCACCTCAGCTCGTAGGACCTGCAGCACCTCAGTGCCAGAGTGCTCTGTCACGCCTCTAATCCAGTGGTTCCTGCACCTGCAGAATCCCATAGAAACAGCTTAGAAGCGCTACACAGGACTCAGGCTTTGGGGGGCTGCAGGGCCCCAGGATCTGTGATCCTGCAGATCCCGTTGCTCAGACGTGTTGCAGGGTTGAGTGTTCTGAGAAGCTGCAGCTCTTCTACGTAGTGCAGGGATAAACTCTCAAGGGCTGCAGGGCACACTACCCCCATGTGCTGCAGGGCCCCGTTTAAGCTGCAGCATATATACCACCTCTTCCTATGAGAGGGAGAGTATTTTTTTCCTTTTTATTGTTATCTTTCTGTCTCCATTTCACTTTGCTCCAGAGCTTAAAAAATGGCTTATTCTTTCTTAAATGTCCCATCTGAATATTTCAAACTGTTGCCACGTGTGGTTAAGGCCCTTATGATTCTACCTTTGATGTTTCACCAGCTGTAAGGAAGGGGTCTATGCAGTGGCGGCCAGCATGGCTCACAGGTGGTGGGGTGGGCTGAGGGGGGCAGCGGGGGAGGGGATGCGCGAGGCACAATGTAAAATAAGAAAAAAATACACTCACCTTGCCGCCGGGTCCCACGTCTCTGCTCCTGCTCTCCTCCATCTCGGACTCCAGGAAGCACAGCCAGGCTCCCCTGACCAATCACAACGCTGCAATGCAGCGTTGTGATTGGTAAGCACCCAGGCTCCCCTTACCAATCATAACGCTGTAATGCAGTGTTGTGATTAGTCTGAGTGCCGTGGTTGGGCGCTCAGCCAGGGACTGGGGGCCGGGCATGCTCTCCGTACAGGCTGTAATGCAGCCTGCATGGAGAACAGGGAAAGGCGCATGACTATTTTGGGCGGTCCGAGAGGGCCAACCAAACAGTCATTGCGCACTTAGGAGGGTTATAACACTCCTCCCCTGCTCTGCAGCCCCGTCCCCCAGTCACACAAATCTGCAATGCAAACATTACGTTATCATTTTATTTTTTTTCCATTTTTTACTGCTTCAAGGCAGTGGGGCGACGCTCCTCTGCCTTAGTAGAGGAGTCGCCACTGGTTCTGTGTCTTAGGCTCCCTATTACCATTGCAACAAGTGACGCGGCCCTGAACACATTGAGGGTCTGATTACAAGTTGGTTGGTGGATTCTCACCCATGTGTAAACCCATGTGTAAACCCCTGTTTATGCAAGTTTGTAGGTATTTAATGCATCCAATAATTATCAGATGCATTAAATAACTCAACAGTCGCTAAATTTCAGCAGGGCAAACCTGTCCACATTTAATGGGGGAAAAACATGCCATACCAGATTCTGGTGCGTTAAACACCAAAATCTGCATGATATTTCCCACAAAATCGTAACAGGTGGTATTTATTGAACCTAATATATATAATGTATCCGGTAGTATCAGTATTTAACAGGTGCGATAAATAGCATCTAAGCTCTTAATCAGGGCCCAAGTCACCGGCTCTTGCATCGGCAGAATGAGCCCTCAGAGCAGAGGCTGCGAGAGTGCACCATACAGAGGAGACACAGAGCTCAAGAGGACACAGAGCCCCTAGGAGAGGGCTACGATAAGGGGTAGCAAATCCCACCTCACAGCCAGGACAGTGGTAACAAGTCCCCAGTAGAAAAGAATGCCCTCTTCGCCCTCCGAAATAGAAAATATCAGATGCAAAAGCACTGAGACCCTGAGAGGGAAGGGAGTGTGACCTAGAAAACAGGCTCCCTCTGACAGGAAATAAAGCTACTATCGGTGGACAGCACGGAAAGTGGAGACAGACCCCTGAGAGTGGAAGAAGAGTCCAAAGGAGAAATTCCATGAGATTTGATTTGATTTTTCGAAAGCGTGGATTAATGCCCGAGGGCCTCTAGGCGCTACAACCTGAAATACACTGAAAGAAACAAGAATAATGAAGAGAACAGCCGATAAATGGACCGTTATAAAAATTGACTACAGAGTGAAAAGCCAGGTCTTAAGGGTTTTCCTGAAAGGTAGCAGTTCTGAAGAGGTCTTCAGGTGGGTGGGTAGGGTGTTCCATAGTTTTGATGTTGAAAAAACAAAACTACTACCTGAATGAGTGAATTTATTAACTGTTCAATTAATTAAAATCATTACAGTAAAAGGAAAAAAAATTGTTAAAACGGATCCCAGCTACACCCTTCCCCCACCCCTTCAATGTCTTTGTCCTTATGATCAGCCTTTGCCCCTTAACTCATTTGTGCAAATTCATAGTGGCATATTCTCAAGGATCTATCGCCGAGTTATCGGCACTTTATCGCAGCCAAAGTCGCGTTAAATTTATCGTACCATTCACAAGCTGGTGCTAACAGCCCATATCACCAGTTTACCTGCGATAGCATCCGCAAAAAATATCGCCACAGATGACCCCGGCAACTATCGCTAATGAGATGCAGTGTAGGCGTTTCCGAGCAAAAAGCCACGACAACACCACACCTCAACATTCTCAACGACCAGCCAGATCGGCGATAAGACCACAAAACAGGCGGTAAGGCTCGTTAGCAGCAGGAAACTAACACCTGCTCTGACCTGATCCAAAGTCGGACGACAACCTGCACCAGAAAAGGGAGACCAGCCCAGAGCCTCACATGAAGACCAACAGATGCCACGGAGCCAACGACCATGCAGCTTGGACACCCAAGAGAGCCACAACACCCACCGTCACCACACCCAGGACCACCCGGGCCCCGCCCCACCCCCCCTCCCGGACCACCACAGAGGCAGCGCAGACAAAGACAGCGGACCTTCAGGAAACACACCAGCCTCATTGACCTAACACCAGACAATGTCATTGCCCACTACAGGCCCAAAAGGACAACCATCCTCTGCATCCTGACCATCATTGCCCACAGGCTGATGGTACCAACACAGCGGACAACCAACATCCCACCTCAGACAAAGCTGCTGGCTGTGCTGCACCTGTTGGTCTCTGGTACCTCCCAACGAACAAACGCCAGAGTCGGAGGAGTCTCACAGCCAGCCCTATCCAAGTTCCTCACACCTGTCCTGGATGCCATCATCAGCTTGGTACCCCAGTACCTGTACGTCCCCCACAATGCGCAGCAACAGCTGGAGACCAAGCAAGTCTGCTACGCCATAGCTGTATTCCTGCACGTGTTGGGGGCAATCAACTGCACACATGTCCTTCTTGTGCCCCCTGCCGACACTGTACACAATTACCGCAACAGAAAGCACACGCATTCCCTCAATGTGCAGGCAATAGTGGATCACCGGCAAATCTTCACCAATGTCGTTGCCAACTACCCAGGCAGTGTGCATGATTCATACATCTTCCGACAGTCCATCATTAACCGGCGATCCAGGATGGCACCTACGGAAATGCTCTGCTCGTTGGTAAGTACCAACTGAACACACCACACCCCCCAACTCCACAATCATGCAACTTACAACTCTGGCAATGCACACGTCACAGACTCACATACAACATGCCAAAGAACATGCCCACCCACCAGACACGACAGCACAACTTACTGTGGCAACCTGGGCTAGCCATGTACATGAGCCATCAACGGCATGGCACCTCAGCCACACAATAGCGGAATGTGGGGAGAGGTGGGAAACAGGCATGTGCGAAGGAGGCAAGTGACCCATGAATGAGAATGTACACAATGCCAAGTGTGGCGGAGATGTGCTGGACAGGCTGCAGTATGCAGACCACAGACATATCCATGTCTATATGCACTGCTGGCGTTTGGAGTGTAGTGGACATTGGACGCAACCATGTCACCCCAGCCAGTGGGGAAGATCGTGGAAATGTAGCTTGTGACGTCCCCCCTGTAAGCGCGTGCAGAGTGGCCTGGCCCGGCGTACGCCAGGCCAGTGTAGGGGTGTGAATAAAAAGCACGTAGCTCTGGGCATGGTTCTCTTCCGGAATGCCCAACGTGTCTGCCAGGGCGGCGCCTCCCACCCCGCCACGAGGCCAACGCCGTCGCCGTGAGCGGTGTTGCTTGTGATCCTGTGCGCCTGCTGCACCCCGTGCCGCTGGTCCCCGAACCCTTCTTGCCCGCCCCTGCGCACCCAGGCCTCACTGCTCACCTGCCGACACCGGTGTGTGCCAAAGAGGGCCCACCATGTGCCGGAGCAAGCTTCAAGCCCGAGGCCCGCGACCTTGGCAGCCTCCTCAAACCATCATGGCCTCCGCGACATAGGCCCGCAGTACTCCTTTCCCGTTGACGTACTCTACCGCTGCCTCCGGCCTACACTACGGTCAAGTAGGTCACACATTTGGAACTCAGTCATGATATCCTGATGGCCGAGTTCATATGTTCATGGGACGTTTGATGTCACTGTACTCCCTTCGATGTGCTGCCACCAAGTCTGTGCATAGCATTGCAAGCATACGTGTCTGTGGTCCCTCGCTGACTACCGCCTTCGGCCCCCACTGCGGGCCAGTAGGTCACAGATTTGGAACTGAGTCTTGATTTCCCAATGGCAGAATTCATATCATTGTACGCCAGGAGAGGAGTAAGAGGAAGACGCGGTTAAGTCCGGAGCAAAAAAGGATCATCGTTACGGAGGTGCCTGAACACTACCGACAACTACTCTGGTGTCACTGATTCTGTTCCACGTGAGCCAACGACATGTGGCTGTGGGCCCCTGCTGACCGCTGCCTCCGGCCTACACTGCGGTCGAGTAGGTCACACATTTGGAACTCAGTCTTGATTTATTTATGGCAGATTTTATGTCATTGTACAGGCCTCATCGCAGACTGCCTCCCCTTTCAGCTCTGGTGCCACTAAGTGTGTCCCCCGACATCCATGGACACTTTCTGGTTGAACTTTGGTGGCGACTGAGTCTATGGACTGGGGGTTGTCTTCATCATCATGTCGGTGATACTGACTTTGTGGCAAAAACGAGGCTGTAGCATTCCACTCTTCCATTTGCCGCTTCCGGCCGGCTTCTGCCCTCTGCATCATGCCCTGGAGGACACCCTCCACTGTCCCCCGCAACCCTCTGCTACATTCACCTTCAACATCGACAAGGACCCGCTCAGCTCGCGTGGCCCTACCTCAGTGCACCACAAGTCACCGTCCTGTGGCGGGGTGCCTGTGCCGGCCGCAGTACATCCGGGGCCACTAACTCTGTGCAGCTCAAGTCATGGACCCTGTCTGATAGCATATTGGATGGCCTCTGGGTCGATGGACTGGGGTCATCAAGGCCATGTGTCTGTGGCCCTGCGCTGTCCGCTGCCTCCGGCCTCAACTGCGGTCCACCTGGGCTCACACATCACATCGAGTCCTGACCTGCCCGGACATCGCATCAGCACAGGATGCACACACCACCACCACCAGGACCAACTGCAAACAACAGGTGCCAGAGTCGGAAGCGTCTTACTGCCAGACTATCAGAGTTGCTCACCTCTGTCGTGGGTGCCATCATCACCTTGATACCCTGCTCAGCTCTTCAGGTGCCACTAACTCAGTGCACCACAACTCATGGACCATTCTGGTTGCATATTGGGTGAACACTGTACTTTCTCCGGCTACCACCATGATGCTTCACAGTTGTTTCTGTTATGCTGGTGTTTTCTGTTTCTGCTTTCATTGTGATCACTGTTCAAGTTGTTGCCAGCACCAACGAGTCCATGAGGGCTGGCTGACACTCACCCCACACACATCCAGCACAGGCGTCACTGTACATGTGACCCTGGCAATGAAGGTGTCGAGCGCACGTGTCCGTGGCCACTTTGACAAACTATCTGAGTGTGTCCGTGTGCTCATGATGTATGCATTAGGGCCGGGCCCCACAACATTCCATTGTGCCATGTACAGCTGACGCAGCCATGTCACCGCAGGCAGCGGGTGAGACCTTGCACATGTAGCTTTGTCGTCCCACACTCAATACGTAAGAGGAGTGAACTGGGCCGGCGTACGCAGGTCCAGCATGGGGGTGTGGATGATTATCCCGTGGCTCTGGGCGTGATTCAGTACTGGAAATGTGCAAAGGCATGTGTCTCTGTAGCAGTGTGGGTCTCCGTTGGGGAGTGTAAGTGTTCCCTGATGGGACATAGACACCCACGTATGTGGTCTAGTTCGGCTTCCATGAGGTTGAACCCCACCCGCACCTGTTCAGCCACCCCCTACTGGCAGTCTGACACCTGGCCTTGGAATGCGATGTGTGCTTCGGTGGGCTGCTGGGAGCCAGCCATGGTGGTGGGTGCGCCCAGCTGTGTGGTCTGTGCAGGGGGTGGGGTATCCTCGATGCACCTGGGCTGCCCTGCTCCTGGAGGTCGATTGCCTAAGATGTCCATGAACTGTTGTAGGGCGTCGGTGTCGAAAGTGTGGAGGTCCTCTTCAGCATCACTCTAGAGTTGCCTGGTCTGCTCTGCTGGAGGTATTGTTTGTCCCTCTGCAATGTGAAGGGGAGATGCTTTTTGACATTGTGTTGGCATATATGTTGTTGCATTGTTCAAGTTTACATTCAGACTGCATGACAATGTACATTGTGACTGTTTGGGGAGAGCGGACTATTTGATGCAGGACAGTGGACATTAGGACTACATGACGTAGGTGAGGTTGTATACATACATTTTCATCTCACAGTTTCCTGCTATGTCAGATGTGATTGGCCAAGTTCTACGCACAAGCGGACCCAGTTGTGTCCTCTGTTCTGCAGTGTAAGTGTTGCACTGTGTACCACATTGTCGTCAATGTGGATGTGCTGTTATTGCTATGTGTGTGTGCTGCATTGTGGGAGAGTCGCCCCTGCAGCTGTGATTTTGCTGCCCCTTATCCCTTGGAGGCGGTGTGCCTTTGACTTTTGTGCTTTTAAGGTGCTGTGATGTTGACGACTTGGGTCATTTGTGCTCTTGGACGGTTTTGTACTCTTGTGCATTGTTTGCAGATGTATTGTTGACGTCAGTGGTTGTTTGTGCACGTGGATGTGTCAGAGTGTGACCTGCTCCTTTACGGATGTGGTCCACACTCAGGCACCTCAGACTCATGGAGTGCACAATGTCATGGCGATTGTACTCCAGCCATGCTGATCGTCATGTAGTGTCACTTGCATTGTCAGTGTGGCTCACAAATACGAATCTTTGCTGTGTTTCGCACGGGTGCATGTGTGTGTTGTGGAATTGGTGATGTGTGGGGTGGGACCCCTTTGGGCACGTGGTGGACGGGGGCCTACTTGATGTTTGTATGTCTGCTGCAGTGTGCCACAGGGATCAGGGACATGATCCAGGGTCATTATGGGTGTGTGGTGTGCCACACATCGTTGTGCATGTGTGCCATTGTGCCCGTCTCCCCCCGTCCCCCAGTCCCTGGTCGTTACTCACCCTGTTGATGTTGTGTTAGGTCATGTCGAGCTGTGTCCGGACTCCCGACTCCTTGCACCGTCTCCACACTGATGACTGTGGCACCATTTGCTCCAGTTCCTCCTGTGGCGCAGGACTCCCACCTCCAGTCGCCGTTGCTGCCTTCCTGTTGGCAGCGGATTTCTGCTTGGTTTGGCTTTTCACATCATACCAGCGCATCTTGACCTCCTCGACACTCCGACTGCATTCACGATGGAATGCCATTTTTCCGTCTGTGTTGCCAATGACACGGTGGAGGTGACGGACAGTTGTTGTTAGTCTTCTGTCACCTCCGTGACGACGATCCGGTTGTCATGCGGTCTGTACCCCGTCTTCCTCTTCCTCTTCTCCTTGGCCTTCCCTGACCCCGAGGTTCCTTGCTGGTGGTCTGTGGGGCTTTTGGGGTTCGCGTTGACCTGGGCACTCGGTCCGGGTGCATCCATGGTGCTATGCAGTTTATTTAGTTTTTGGTGTGTTTTTCTTGTTCTGCTTTTATAGTGCATTTTCCCGCATGACGCGTGGGAATTGCAGGCCTGTCGCTGGTTATAGATGATTTTTGTATCGCGGTTGGCCTCATCGCAACTTTTTTCGCGTTCGTGTTTCGCATTTTTTGCAGCGTCGCGTTGATTTTAACGAGGTCATTTGGCATGTTATCCTGCTACTATCGCATGGTGCCGCCGGGTTGAGAATACTACGTTAACACGGAGTTGTTTTCCCGCGATAGACTGCGATATGCAAAGTTGCCTTAAGCTAATTTTGCGATGGTTATCACACGTTCTTGAGAATATGCCCCATAGAGTTACTTGTAATTGCATGTTCGATGAAACGAATAAACTCTAAAACTTTAAAATCTGATTTGATGAGTAGGCCTTTTGAATATGAAGGTTGGACCCCCTTAGTGGCTGGCGGGGACCACCCTACAGCTTTCAACGTATTATAAAATGTAGCGTGCCAACACAAGCAGTGGTCATTAGGCTGTCAAAGGATTAGCATCACCTTGTAACGTCTCTTTTATGGCGAGCCTAATTAAGTGCATGAATTTCCCAAGTCTAGCTAGGCTTCTTGTCGTTGATTCAGTGAAGCACAGGGCCGAAGCCTCTCTGCAGGTCCTTAGCCCATTTGCGATGAGTATCGGGCGAAGAAGGCGCCCACGCTCATTATTTAGTTTGAGGCAACAGCACAGGAGGTGCAGCAAGTATTCTCTGTAAAAGGAACATAGCCTACACTCGGTGTTTTCCCCTTACGTGCCCATGCTGGGTTGAAATCAGTGATGGGTAACGGGATGAGCCTCATGTAAAGAATTTTCCTGCGGACTTGTATCGTCAATGCCTCTCATAGATAGGGTTGAGCTTTTCCCGAAATGTATGATTTATCCAATGTCTCTGAAATCGAGCTAGGGCAGAGGGTTTCTATATCTTGAGCAAATGATGTTTCCAGAACCTGCTTGTTCACCGCTTTCTTCCATGCGAAAAGGGGAATTTCAGGTAGTTGTAAGCTTGCTGCCTCAATCCTCAGGGTGGTTATGGCCTGGCCCAGGCTGGCATGCCAGGCTGAACTTGTCTCCTCAAAAACAGACCTCAGCTGATATCTGAGTGATTCTGCTGGTGCCCTCAAGGTCCTGAGGTATAGCTTTATCAGGTCCCCTGGCATGTCAAGTCCGGTCTCCCGAGGCCAAGCTCCAGTCTCAGCCTAGTGTCCTTGCTGTCCGCAGGATAAGCAACACTGATGTACATGCTTTGACTTGGATTGTATTTAAGATCTTGTCCAGCGCTCCAGGGAATGCCAGATGACCGTAACTGATGGCAGGCAGCAGTTTTGCTTTTACAACGGTCAGTATCGGCTTGGCTGATGGACTTAGCAGGTGGTGGCTCAGTTGTCTTAATAAATTAATAACGTTGTTGGCCTTAGAGTAAGATGTTTGCGCTGAATATTTGGGTTCGCCCTTTGTGAGAGCCAGACCCCAAGGTAATTGTAGGATGTTACTGTGCCAATTTGCAGTTCACCCAGGAGCCAGTGGGCTTGCCTCTTGTGTTGATGTTTCCCGAACACCACTACTTTAGTCTTCCCCTGATTAACTAGTAGATAATTGTCCTGGTTGAAGCGGTCCAGCGCATGCAGGGCTCTCTGAAGGCCCACTCTGGTGTGGTCCATTATCCTTTTGTCATCTGCGTATTGTAATACCGACAGCCCTGCCCAGCCTTGGTGATACTAGACTGGCGCCTTGCAGAGCGGCCCCCAGGTCTGCGGTGTAAAGGTTAAACAGGAGGGGGGCCAACACACAGTCCTGTTTGAGCCCATTGTTTGTAAGGATTTTAGAGGTCACTGTGTTGGCGCTTGTTTTGACCCGAACCCAGTTGTCTTCGTATAGCGATGTTATTGCTTTTAGTAGTTTAGGTGGAATTCCACACCTGCTTAGTTTCCACCAGAGCCTCCTGCGGTCTACTTTATCAAAAGCTGTGCTGTAATCGATGAAGCAACAGAGCAACGGGAGGCTCTTTTTCTTCTCCGCCTGGGTTGCTAAGTGGGCTAACACTATGATGTTATCCATAGTTGAAGAGTGTGGCCTGAAGCCAGATTGATAGAAGGGAATGATGCCTGTTAGACTTGGCATCTTTTGGCGTGTTTCCCCTGACTTTTTGCTTTCTGACCTCCCATTTTTGACTCTGTTTTTGCTGGTGTAATGATTCTGCGCACTTTCCTCACTGCTGTCCAGTGGGAAAGTGCAAGTGCTCCTGTATAAAATGTGTTATGGATTGGTGTTTCCATGATTGGCCTATTTGATCTATGTGTCAGTCCCTAGTAAAGTGCACTGCGAGTGCCAGGGCCTATAGATCAAATGCTGTTGGTGGGCTGCAGCACTGGATTGTGCCACCCACGCAAACAGCCCGTAAAGTGGAACTCTGGCCTGCCATTGCAGAGCCTGTGCGCAGCCTGGGGCTGCCATGTCGACTTGGCAAGTGCACACACTTGCAAGTCCCTAAACCTTCCCTTTTCGACATGTTGGTCACCCCTAAGGTAGGCCCAAGGTACCCCTGTGGGCAGGGTGCATTGTATGTGAAAGGTAGAACATGCCCTGGTGTGTGTGGCATGTCCTGATAGTGAAATACAGCCTACTTCGTTTTTCACTATTGCAAGGCTACCTGTTCCCCATAGGCCAAATGGGCAGTTTTGATTATTACATCCTATGATCCTAACTGACCCAGGGAACATGGTAGAAATTCGAGTTTAGTATGTCTGAACTCAGAATGATAAAATGCATCTTTTAGTGAAGTTGGTTTTAACATTCTGTGTTTGAAAATACCACTTTTAGAAAGTAGGTATTTTCTTGTCTAACCATCCAAGCCTGCCTCTGCTAGGTTGTGTATTCCTTGTCTGGAGTGTGAGTGACAGGGGCTGGGGGATTCCAGGAGACAGGGTGAGTCAGCACAGGGCTGAATAGAGAGATCTGCATGCAGATGGGTGGGAGGAATTGCACCTGGGACCTGAATAGGACAGTGCCTTCCCTCCACAATGCTGGCTCCTCCTCCTGTGGTGTGTCTGATGTCCCTGGCCTACACTGCAAAAGGGAAGAAGGAGACTTGTCAACAAAGTGCTCCAGGACTGACCAGAACTGGTTTGGACTAGGCAAAGGCCTCTCTGCCTTCAGAGAACAAAGAGAAATTGAGGATAAAAAGAGGGACCCAAACCCCAGAACTTTAGATCTCGCTGGAATCAAGGAACCTGCCAAGACGAAGAGCTGGAAGAGCTGCCAGGAGGAGTACTGCCCCTTTTTTCTGTGTTGTTGCTTTGTTGGGTTGGCCTGCAGCTGCTGCTTCTGCCTTGGGCAGTGAAAGGACTGGACTGAACTTTCTCTACTTGTGCTGAGTATCTCCAAGAGCCTGAACCGAGCTGGCCTCCTGTTAAGAAGTCTCAGGGACTGCAAAGACTTCGCCAACCTCTGGGTACCGCTCCTGGAACTGCTGTTTCAGTTGCCACAGAGAAGAGGGAACCGCGACCGACTCTGTCAATCGACTCCGTCGCTGGCCTTGTGTCCTGAAGGCACCGCAAGCCGCACCGACTCGCCCTGCACCGTAAGCCTTGGTCTCACCGACTCCGTCACCGAGCCGCTGCCTGCACCGCATCGAGAGACACCGCGACCTGCATCGCCTCGCTTCACCTCGCTGGCCTGGGCTCACCGACACGGTCGCTGCTGGCTCGACACCCGTGACCGACTCGTCACGCACAGCTGTCCGGCTCGACCAGCGCCAATTCCCGCCAACCGGCTCTGTCACCCGCACCGCAACCTGCCAGCACCGCATCGAGCACCGACTCGCCCTGCACCGCCAGCCTTGGTCTCACCGACACCGTCTGCATGATCGTCACCGAGCTGCTGCTCGCACCGCATCGAGGGACACCGCACCTTGCACCGCTTCCATTTTGCATCGCGACCGCGACGGATGCCAAGACCGACTCGCACGCCTGTGTGAGCCGCACTAAGAAAGGTACTGTGAACGAATCTGTCCCGCTGTTGCTGGCCCGTACCGACGCGGTCAGCGGGAACTGCGAGACACTGTTGTTTTCAGCATCGCGGTAGGCTCGGACCGAGCTACAGACTCGTACGAACTGTGTTTTTCAACGTATTTTGCAACTTAAAGAGAATTTGAGAAGTAACTATTTTTGAAGTACTGTATAGTGGATTTTTATCGTATGTGGTCTTGTCTGAAGTATATAAAAATATTGGATATTTTTCTAAACTGGTGTGGTATCCGTTTGTAGTGCTTGCATTGTATTACTGTTGGTTATGTGCAAATGCTTTACACACTGCCTCTAAGATAAGCCTGACTGCTCGTGCCAAGCTACCAAGGGGGTGAGCTGGGGTTATTTTAGGAGTGTAACTCCCTTATCCTGACTAGAGTGGTGGTTTCTGCCTGGCTTTGGCACATGCCCTAGCCTACCAAAAATCCCATTTCTAACATTGGTTGTCAGCGGTGAGGATAGGACTTGTGTTTGCACTTGACTTACAGTGATAGGTGTGCACTACTACCATATCGCAGACCATTACGTACCACATACAGGGTCTTTTTCTTTTTGGCCTATTTTTGATCTTGCCAGTTTGAACTTGCTACTTCAACATGCCTGAATCTATAGTATCATCAATTGCATCAGTAGAAATTGCCTTTGAGGAGGATCGATTGGAAGCCTACAATGTCAAGGAGTTAAAATCGATTTGCAAGAGCCTGAAAGTCCAGGTCAGAGGCCTCACCAGGAAGGATGAGCTACAAAAGGCGCTGAGGGCCTGGGTAGCAGCCAGACATGCCAGTGGGCAATCTGGTGATCTCACTGGAGAGGTGGAGGAGCCTGTTCCTAGGGTGGATGTGCTTTTGGGAGGGGGGGAGCCCTCCAGACCAGGCAGCAGTAGTTTGTCCCCAGAGGAGCTGGAGGACAGGCGGGAAGTAAGGAGGTTTGAATTGGAGAAACTCAGAATAGAAAGTGAGAGGGAAGAGAAAAGAATAGCCATGGAGGAAAGGAAGATGGTACTAGATCATGAGAGAATGATTAAGGAGCTGGAGCTAAAAAGTAGAACCGGCTCAGATGGTGGCAGCAATTCTTCAGCATACACAGACAGGATTGTACACATCCCCAAGAATGTAGGTAAAGAGTACAAAAAGGGTGATGACATACAACGGTCGTTTCAAGGGTATGAGTCGTCTATTCATATGAATGGGGTCCCTGAGAGGAACTGGGGAGCGGGGTTGTGGCCTCTCTTTCCAGAGGAAGCTAGGGATACTCTGATAGCTTTGGGTAAGGGGCAGGACCTCACCTATGCTGACATGAAAGACGCTCTCCTCACTAGATATGGGCTCACTCCTGAGAAGTACAGGGATCAGTTTAGGTCCAGTAAAAAGTCTGAGGCCAACACTTGGTTGGAATGTGTGGATATGTTCTGCAGGTCGCTGGATGGTTGGGTAAAGGGCAGTAATATAACAGATTTTCAGGGGCTCTACAATTTGATTGCATGGGAGCACTTGTCTAGTCTATGTTTTGCAGATCTGCGCCAGCACCTAGTTGATAGTAAGCTAACTGACCCCAGGAAGCTTGCTATGGAGGCGGACCGCTGGGTGAGTACCTGGGTCCACAAGAAAGCGTTTGGGGGAGACTCAGCCAAAGGTGGGCAGGGTCCCCAGCAGAAAAGTGGGGGGACAAGGGTAAAGCACAGGAGTTCTCTAAAGGGCCCCAAACTAGTACCCAGGGTAAAGGTTCCCAGCCCCCGGTGATAAGAAGAAAGGGGTCTCTACAGGGAAGCCTGTTGAGACCGGCCCCCACAAGTGTTATGCATGTGACCAGGTAGGTCACTTCAAGGGGACCCCAAGTGCCCAAAGGGGACACAGCCACCCACCGGTGGACAGTCCAAAGTGTTGGCTAGTGTAGCGCTTGGGGAGGAGGGGTGCCCACAGGAGGGTGGGGATCCCGCAGAAATGACCCTCGTCTCACTAGGGGACAGTGAGATGGTCCCAGGAAACCAGGTGCCCCCTAACACAAAGAAATATAGCACCTGGGTGACCATCAATGGGAAAAGGGTAGAGGCTCTCAGAGATACTGGAGCCAGTGTGACCTCTGTCCTGTGTCACCTGGTCTCTGAGAAGCAGGTAGTCCCAGGGGCATTCCACCAAGTAGTTGCTGTAGACAACTCTGAGCGCCAGTGTATGGTGGCGCAGGTTCCCTTTGAATGGGGGGGTCTCAGGTCCCTTGAGGGTGGTTGTGAGCCCTACCATGCCTGTAGATTTTCTGCTAGGTAACGACCTGGAGCAGTCCTTATGGAAGGATGTTGAGCTCAGGTCTCACTTGGAGATGCTTAGGTTGCCAGAGTGGGCATGCGTGTCTACTCGGTCAATGGCAGCCAGAAAGGGTGATCAAGAGGACTTGGAGCCTGGAACAATGGCCCAAGTCCCTGCCAAGAGGAAGGGCAGGGGGCGTGGGAACCCGGCCCCTGAAGTTCCCATGGACCGGGAGGAGGCGGACCTCAAGGGGGACGCCCCGGTGCCTACAGGGGAGCAGGTAGCCGAACTGGGAGACATCTCTGAGCTGACCCATTGGCAGCAAGAAGGGGGTCCCACCAGGGAGGAGTTCTTCAGGGAGCAGAACGAGTGCCCTACTCTGGAGGGCCTGCGGCGGCAGGCTGCAGACCAGGCAGCTGGTAATCAGTCCGGGTCACATCTGATCTACTGGGAGAATGGTCTCCTATACAGTGAGCCTGGGTCAGCCCGTGTGCTGGTGGTACCCCAGCGCTTCAGGACCTTCCTACTGGGTCTGGCTCATGACGTACCTTTGGCAGGACATTTGGGGCAGGACAAGACCTTTGACAGGCTTGTCACCCACTTCTTTTGGCCCCAAATGCGAAGGCAGTCAGATGCACACTGTAGGTCTTGCCAAACTTGCCAGGCAAGTGGTAAGAGTGGGAGGAAAGTCAAAGCTCCTCTCCAACCTTTCCCTGTTGTTGGAACACCCTTTGAAAGGGTGGGGATGGATATTGTGGGGCCACTGGATCCCAAGACAGCCATGGGCAACAGGTACATCCTGGTCTTGGTGGACCATGCCACCCGGTACCCGGAGGCAATCCCTCTCAGGACAACGACGGCGCCTGTGGTGGGCCGGGCGTTAATGGGGATCTTTTCCCACGTGGGCTTCCCCAGAGAGGTGGTTTCTGACAGGGGGACCAATTTCATATCCAAGTATATGACAACCCTGTGGAAGGAGTGTGGTTTAACCTACAAGTTCACCACTCCTTCCCACCCATAAGGAAACGGTCTGGTGGAGAGATTCAACCAGACCTTGAAAGGCATGATCAAGGGTCTAACAGAACCCATGAGGCGTAAGTGGGACGTCCTCTTGCCATGCCTGCTCGTCGCATACAGGGAGGTGCCTCAGAAGTCTCTTGGGTACAGCCCCTTTGAGCTCCTGTATGGCCACCCTGTCAGAGGACCTCTGAGTTTGGTAAAGGAAGGCTGGGAGGCAGCTCCCACGAAAACTCCCCAGGATGTGTTTAGTTACATGCTGGCCTTTAGAAACCAAACTGCCCGCTTCAGGAAACTCGCTCAGGCGAACCTAGAAGCAAGCCAGGAAGAAATGAAGAGGTGGTATGACCAGAATGCCACTCTGGTTGAATTTCAACCTGGGCAAAAAGTGTGGGTCATGGCCCCAGTGGAACCTTGTGCCTTGCAGGAGAAGTGGACTGGGCCATATGAGGTGGTGGAGCGCAAAAGTAACGTCACCTACCTGGTGGATTTGCAGACTCCAAGGAACCCTTTGAGGGTCCTTCACGTGAACTGCCTCAAGCCCCACTTCGAGAGGTCCGAAGTGAGTATGCTCTTGGCGACAGATGATGGGGTGGAAGAGGAGGAGCATGATGGGTCAGTGGAGGGTGTGATCCTCTCCCCTACACTGACTCCAGAGCAGCAGGGGGACTGTCGCCAGTTGTTGGGACAGTTCACCCCACTGATCTCTCTGACCCCCGGTGTTACTCACTGGTGTACCCATGAAGTGGACACTGGTGACAGCCTTCCTGTAAAGCACAAGATTTACAGGTTGACTGACCGGGTCAGGGCCAGCATCAAGGAGGAGGTCTCTAAGATGTTGGCGTTAGGGGTGATCGAGCCCTCCAACAGTCCTTGGGCCAGCCCAGTGGTCTTGGTCCCAAAGGCTGCTGCACCCAGTGCTGCTCCAGAACTGCGGTTTTGTGTGGAATACCGTGGGCTCAATGCCGTCACCAGGACTGAAGCGCACCCCATCCCCAGAGCTGATGAGCTCATTGATCGGTTGGGAGCTGCCCGGTTCCTCAGCACGTTTGATTTAACGTCTGGGTACTGGCAGATTGCCTTAACCGATGGGGCCAAGGAGAGGTCAGCATTCTCAACCCCAGAAGGTCATTACCAATTTCGGGTGATGCCCTTTGGGTTGAAGAATGCCCCTGCCACCTTTCAGAGGTTGGTCAATCAGGTGTTGGCTGGACTGGAGGATTTCAGTGCCGCCTACCTGGATGACATTGCTGTGTTCAGTTCCAGCTGGGAAGAACATTTACAGCACCTTGAGAAAGTGTTGAGGGCTCTGCAAGGTGCAGGCCTCACGATCAAGGCCAGTAAGTGCCAGATCGGGCAGGGTTCTGTGGTGTACTTGGGACACCAGGTAGGAAGCGGCCAGGTGGCGCCCCTACAACCCAAGATTGACACCATTCTGGCTTGGGAGCCGCCCAAGACCCAGACAGAGGTGAGAGCCTTCTTAGGTCTCACCGGCTACTATAGGAGATTTGTTAAGGGCTATGGCACCATCGTTGCCCCTTAACAGAGCTGACGTCGAAGAAGCAGCCCAGGAAGGTGATCTGGACTGAGTCCTGCCAGAGAGCTTTTGATGCCCTGAAGGCAGCCATGTGCACGGCGCCCGTGCTCAAGGCACCTGACTTCTCCAAAGAATTTGTTGTGCAGACTGACGCTTCAGAGCATGGTGTGGGAGCGGTGCTCTCACAACTGAACGAAGAGGGCCCGGATCAGCCTGTAGTCTTCCTTAGCAGGAGACTACTCCCCAGGGAACAGAGGTGGAGTGCCATAGAAAGGGAAGCTTTTGCTGTGGTCGGGGCACTGAAGAAGCTGAGACCATACCTGTTTGGGACTCACTTCCGGGTCCAGACAGACCACAGGCCCCTCAGATGGTTGATGCAAATGAGGGGTGAGAATCCAAAACTACTGAGGTGGTCCATCTCCCTACAGGGAATGGACTTTACGGTGGAACACCGCCCTGGCACAGAACACGCCAACGCAGATGGTCTGTCCAGGTTCTTCCGCCTTAGTGAAGAGAACTCCCAGGAGGTTGGGTAGTTCTCCCTACTTTCAGATGGAGGGGACATGTGTTAGACTTGGCATCTTTTGGCGTGTTTCCCCTGACTTTTTGCTTTCTGACCTCCCGTTTTTGACTCTGTTTTTGCTGGTGTAATGATTCTGCGCACTTTCCTCACTGCTGTCCAGTGGGAAAGTGCAAGTGCTCCTGTATAAAATGTGTTATGGATTGGTGTTTCCATGATTGGCCTATTTGATCTATGTGTCAGTCCCTAGTAAAGTGCACTGCGAGTGCCAGGGCCTATAGATCAAATGCTGTTGGTGGGCTGCAGCACTGGATTGTGCCACCCACGCAAACAGCCCGTAAAGTGGAACTCTGGCCTGCCATTGCAGAGCCTGTGCGCAGCCTGGGGCTGCCATGTCGACTTGGCAAGTGCACACACTTGCAAGTCCCTAAACCTTCCCTTTTCGACATGTTAGTCACCCCTAAGGTAGGCCCAAGGTACCCCTGTGGGCAGGGTGCATTGTATGTGAAAGGTAGGACATGCCCTGGTGTGTGTGGCATGTCCTGATAGTGAAATACAGCCTACTTCGTTTTTCACTATTGCAAGGCTACCTGTTCCCCATAGGCCAGAATGGGCAGTTTTGATTATTACATTCTATGATCCTAACTGACCCAGGGAACATGGTAGAAATTCGAGTTTAGTATGCCTGAACTCAGAATGATAAAATGCATCTTTTAGTGAAGTTGGTTTTAACATTCTGTGTTTGAAAATACCACTTTTAGAAAGTAGGTATTTTCTTGCCTAACCAGCCAAGCCTGCCTCTGCTAGGTTGTGTATTCCTTGTCTGGAGTGTGAGTGACAGGGGCTGGGGGCTGCCAGGAGACAGGGTGAGTCAGCACAGGGCTGAATAGAGAGATCTACATGCAGATGGGTGGGAGGAATTGCACCTGGGACCTGAATAGGACAGTGCCTTCCCTCCACAATGCTGGCTCCACCTCCTGTGGTGTGTCTGATGTCCCTGGCCTACACTGCAAAAGGGAAGAAGGAGACTTGTCAACAAAGTGCTCCAGGACTGACCAGAACTGGTTTGGACTAGGCAAAGGCCTCTCTGCCTTCAGAGAACAAAGAGAAATTGAGGATAAAAAGGGGGACCCAAACCCCAGAACTTTAGATCTCGCTGGAATCAAGGAACCTGCCAAGACGAAGAGCTGGAAGAGCTGCCAGGAGGAGTACTGCCCCTTTTTTCTGTGTTGTTGCTTTGTTGGGTTGGCCTGCAGCTGCTGCTTCTGCCTTGGGCAGTGAAAGGACTTGACTGAACTTTCTCTACTTGTGCTGAGTATCTCCAAGAGCCTGAACCGAGCTGGCCTCCTGTTAAGAAGTCTCAGGGACTGCAAAGACTTCACCAACCTCTGGGTACCGCTCCTGGAACTGCTGTTTCAGTTGCCACAGAGAAGAGGGAACCGCGACCAACTCTGTCAATCGACTCCATCGCTGGCCTTGTGTCCTGAAGGCACCGCAAGCCGCACCAACTCGCCCTGCACCGTAAGCCTTGGTCTCACCGACTCCGTCACCGAGCCGCTGCCTGCACCGCATCGAGAGACACCGCGACCTGCATCGCCTCGCTTCACCTCGCTGGCCTGGGCTCACCGACACGGTCGCTGCTGGCTCGACACCCGTGACCGACTCGTCACGCACAGCTGTCCGGCTCGACCAGCGCCAATTCCCGCCAACCGGCTCTGTCACCCACACCGCAACCTGCCAGCACCGCATCGAGCACCGACTCGCCCTGCACCACCAGCCTTGGTCTCACCGACGCCGTCTGCACGATCGTCACCGAGCCGCTGCTCGCACCGCATCAAGGGACACCGCACCTTGCACCGCTTCCATTTTGCATCGCGACGGATGCCAAGACCGACTCGCACGCCTGTGTGAGCCGCACTAAGAAAGGTACTGTGAACGAATCTGTCCCGCTGTTGCTGGCCCGTACCGACGCGGTCAGTGGGAACTGCGAGACACTGTTGTTTTCAGCATCGCGGTAGGCTCGGACCGAGCTACCGACTCGTACGAACTGTGTTTTTCAACGTATTTTGCAACTTAAAGACAATTTGAGAAGTAACTATTTTTGAAGTACTGTATAGTGGATTTTTATCGTAAGTGGTCTTGTCTGAAGTATATAAAAATATTGGATATTTTTCTAAACTGGTGTGGTGTCCGTTTGTAGTGCTTACATTGTATTACTGTTGGTTATGTGCAAATGCTTTACACACTGCCTCTAAGATAAGCCTGACTGCTCGTGCCAAGCTACCAAGGGGGTGAGCAGGGGTTATTTTAGGAGTGTAACTCCCTTATCCTGACTAGAGGGGTGGTTTCTGCCTGGCTTTGGCACATGCCCTAGCCTACCAAAAATCCCATTTCTAACAATGCCTTTTTCTTCAGCCCATGCCTCCAGATCCTTCAGGAGAAGCCGAACGTGGGCCTTTGCTTCAAGGTCAAGAAGGGCGACAAGCCTATAGTTTGATGGCTTATAACGGTCCCCTTTCTTGAAGATAGGTAAAAGTATGGATCCCCTCCAGGAATCCGGCGTCTTTGCTTTTGAAAAGATGTTGTTAAAGAGCGGAGTTAGAATTGCTGCCCAGAAATCCAGCGCTGTTTTGAATATTGGCCCTGGTGCTCCATCATTCCTCATTTTCATGATGGTCCTTATAACAGCATCAGCTTTTATTGGTGTACATGGGGGCCTGCCGTATCCTTCTTTCAAGCTGATTGATTCTGCAGGAACTTTGTCAAGAAGGACGGTCAAGTGCTGTTGCTTTGCATCAGTTTATGCGCAATGCTCTGCTCCCTGATTGATCGCTTCTGTGGGGCCTTTGTCAGAAGAGACATTCCAGTACAGTTGTGTTACGTGGTTTGACCAATCAGGCTAAGCCACCCCATTCTCTCTTGAAACTCCTCAATTGCTCAGCTGATTAATGTGCCTCCACAGCCCCGAGTGGTTCTTTTTTTTCAGCAGGGAGAACACTTTGAGCCATTCCTTCTCCTTTGTTCCCTTTTGTGCTCCCAAACTTTTGTTTTGTAAGCTGACCTCAAAGCTGTGATGGAAAGGCCCTCAGTTGGTGTGCCCCCTCTTTTCTTAGCTTCCAGGGCCTTGCGTAGGGTACGTTTGCATTTGAGTATGTCCTTCAAGGGGTGTGCAGTACCGGAGGTTGGTGGGGGCTCAAAGTTCAAGCGCTGTTGTCGTGCATTTCCCAGGTTTAGTTGGAGATCTCCTACGATATTCTCCCAGTCTTTTATTGATGATGCTTGGATTGGTAGGGGTGTACCTTTCTGCTTCCCTTCCAGCCATGCTCGCAACTTGTCTCCAATTTTTGCGGACCCTTTTATCCTTTGGAGCACCATATACATTTCTTGTCCTCTCGTTTCTCCTATTGGATGAAAGGTGATTGCTGTCGGTACTCCCAGCTGAATCATGGCCCTCAGGGACCTGTGATCACTTTCCGCCCTGTCTTCGACTTCAAAGTCTGTCAGTCTTGCTGCTGTGGTGTCACTTACTAAAATATAGTCTATTGTCAAGACATCCCGAAAAGTTGGTTTTGGGCACCAGGATGTGGAGCGTGCTTCTTTTAGTGTATAAGTTGAGCATAGCTTGTGATTGTTGAAAAGATTAAGAAGGGGTTCTGCCCGACCCCTGCACCTGGGAGTAGTTTTTAGTTTATCTAAGTCCCTCAGATTAAAATACCCCGCTATGATTACCTGATGGGATTTATATTTGGTTAGGATATCATCTAATGAGCGTGTCATGGCATCTATTGAATCTTTCATGATAGTCTGTGCTGGATTGATGTAGCAATTTATTAGCAGAAGGCGGAGTGGTTGAGCATTTAAATTCAGGCCTTTGATCAACAGGACTTAAGTCTCTGGAGTTTTTGATTGAATTTCTGTGGCCACAAATCTGTAGGCATGTTTTAGAAAAACGGAGAATCTGCCCGCTGGCCGACCAAAGATGTTCCGTTTAGTAGCTGCTACGTGGTGCTCGTAATACCCTGCAAGGGGCGTGCTGTACAAGGCCCATGTCTCCTGGAAGCATAGTATGTCACCCTTGTCTAGGAACTCCTGCGTATGCTTTTCCTTGACGATTTTTCTGATCCCTGCAATGTTCCAAGAGATTATGGTGAGTAGTTGCCGGGGCAGGTTTGCATCCCTTTCCTCCATCCAGCCGAGCCGACTTCCATTGTTAGGAATAGTACTGCTGAGTGCTTTGTGCTCCTGTTTGGTCTAGGGCAGCATGACTTGAATGTAGGCACGTTGATTGTTGCGGCATATAACCCTGACGCTTACAGGGGCACTAAGGCCTGTCTGACTCCTGCAACGGGCTGTGTAGTTGTTAGTCCCATGCAGGACAGACTGAGCCCCCTTGTCCCCTTTGTTCTCAGCGAGGACATGCAGATATTTCGATTGTCGGGGGCTGGGCATCTATACCCCACTCGGCGAGCTCTTTGTGATTCGCCCAGTACCGCTGGTTGAAGGCTCTTTTGCCTCAATCCCACCAAGGATGAATCACCATGAGGGTCCCCCTGAAGTTTCATAAATCTGACCCATTCTAGGTCTTCCAATTAGATTTGTTCCAGTGCGGCTACATGCTTAAATAGACGGAGGATGTTACTTCTATTCAGGATATCGTGCTGTCCTCTGATGTGATATCCAGAAGTGAGTACCACTTCATAAATGTTTGTGATTGCCTCCGAGGTTGGTGCTTCCCCTGTTCCTGGATCCTGATCCTCTGAGCTTAACACAGAGCTTAAGCTAGATGAGTGGTTCCAGATGTTGCCTTGTTGGATGCCGGTTTTCCTTCCCAGTATACTCGTCACTCTTGTCTTCTTCTCTGTTCCTGGGTGAGGTTGAGATGGTACCTCAGTATTCATCGGTAAAATGCCTGCCATTACCTGGGTGCTGATGTCCACCTTTGCGGGACGTGTTCCTGTTGTTGTTTTGAGACCTGGAATAATGCTTGGTCTGGCTAGGGACAGGGAATCCTGTATGTAGTTAAGGCTTGTTGGAGTTGCCTGCTCTTGATTTTGTCCCTCTGATGAGCCCGGTGGAACACCCGTCCTGACCCCCTGTTTGATTGTGAATATTGGATAAAACTGTCTGTCTTTAGATTCGGATTGTGAGGGGGGTTGATTTATAAATCAGTGACTGTGGTTGTCTCCTTTTTGCTTTGGACTTTTTAAGTTTTCTCAGCTTTTTCTTTGCTCTCATTGATAGGGGAGCGTCTAACATGGCTGGTGAACTTGGGGCTCCTGAAACTTGGCTATTCTTTTTTGGCACCTCCCTTTCACTGTTGTTGGCCCTCGGTTGGCCAGAAGTGATCTCGAGCCCTTGCGTGGGGCCCCCAAGCCTTTGTGCAAGGTCGTTTTCTGGTCCATAATTTATTTTAGGACTGGGTTGGTTTGCTTCCTTCTCGCTTGGAGCCAGATGATAGTTGCTTGATGCTGCCAGACTATCAGCTTTGCTGGGTGTCAGCATATCTCTTCTCCCTCTGGCTATCTCTATTATATCCCCTAAGACCAACGGGAGGGAAGCCCACTTGTCAATGATTGTTGCGCAAGAGCATGAGCAAGTTTTGGTGTCCAAGTTCCTTACAAGCTTATCTTCCAGTGCCTCCACCCTGCTACTTAGGTTGACTAGATGGAGTGCTATTGATTGTAAGAGGTCTATTTGTACGTCCATCTTTGTCGACTGCCATTGTAGGGCTCTGCTTACAGAGTTGTGTAATTCGATTGTGGGCCTTGGTTATGAGTCTTCTTTGACATTCGATATTTGGCCTTCTTGCTGTATGTCCCGTGCTACCTCTAACTGCCCCAGCAATTTTGGGGTTAGCGCCAAGGTTTTTTCAATCTGCTATGAATGATTGGTCCAACTGGTGGAACGGGGGGTCTTACACTCCCGCCAACCACGCGGAATCCGAATCCAATGACTCAGCGAGGCTCTGAAGGCTTTGAAAGCTCAGGAGGGGAAACACTGCTTTCCTGCTCAGCCAGCAGCCATCAAAACACCACTCCCCCCTGTTAGAGTACCTCGTCCTCCCTATCCTCTGGCCTCAACTCCTCCAACCAGCTCCTCCAACCAGCCGCCCCCTTTTCCCCCTACCTCCAACCTCCAAGCTTCAGTGACGGTGCGGCTCCTTCTGCCTGGATGGCGATGTGGCAGGTGTGGCAGGTGGGGGGAGGAGGGGCCTGGTCTTGACCTGTTTTTGTTTTTGGGGGACTCCAGGTGGCGTGGAGGAGTCGTTGTGGCATCGTTCCTTGTTGGCGAGCTGTTCACCCAGCTGTTCACCAAGCGGCGAGTAGGGCCATCGGGCGCTTCCGCAGGCCGCACCCGGTACTGAGAGGGCCACCTCCGCGGAACGCCCTAGGCACACTCTTGGCGGCCGCAGACTGTCGGCAGCCACCATCGCTTGCCCGCTCACTCAGAGCTGCACCTTGGCTTGGCCTAGGCTGCGGCAGAGAGCGGAATAGTGGGAGCAGCAGGAGCCGCTGTACCTCCACAACAGCTGACCACAGGGATTCAGGGGCCCGGGGCGGGAGTCGGGAGATGAGAACGTCCGGCTTCACTGTCCTGCGCTTCACCATCCTGCTCGTTCGCGTTGCCGACAAGCGTCTGACGTCACCTGTTTCCGTGGAGGAACACCTCCTCTGACAGCTAGTCAGGAGGAGTACAGAAAGTGGAGGCAGACCCTTGAGAGTGGACAAATAGTCCAAAGGAGAAATTCCATGAGATTTTATTTTATTTTTAGAAACCGTGGACTAATGCCTGAGGGCGTCTTGGCGCTACAACCTGAAAAGCACTGAAAGAAAAGATAATAATGTAGAGAGCAGCCGATAAATGGACCGTTATAAAAACTGACTACAGAGTGAAAAGACAGGTCTCAAGGGACTTCTTGAAAGGTAGCAGTTCTGAAGAGTTCTTCAGGTGGGCGGGTAGGGTGTTCCATAGTTTTGATGTTGAAAAACAAAACAACTACCTCCCCATCTGGACAGCCGAAATCTCAGGATTTCAACCAGATTTGCTTTGGCAGATCGAAGATTTCTTTGTGGGGTGTACCAGCAAAACTTATGTCTTAGATTCACTGGTCCAGATTTGCATAATACCCTAAAGGAAATACAGAGGGCTTTGAAATCCATAAGGTTTTTCATGGGTAGCCAGAGCAGAGCAACAAGTGCTTGTTTAGCCGACTGGTATCTGGGAGTTCCTGTTAGTAGTTGGGCTGCTGCGTTCTGAAGAACTTGTAACTTCCTAAGCAACCTTTCTGTAAGTTAATCAAGAGGGCATTACAGTAGCCTAACCTGGAAAGGATTAGAGCGGAGACAACAGTTTTTTGGAGTTCCTGAGGTATATAATGAAGTATTTTCCTGATCATTTTTAGTGTGTAAAAGGTGGAGGAGGTAATAGCATTGATCTGAGGTTTAAAGATAGGGCTGTGTCAAAAATTTGCTTTCGTTGCTGGGGTAGGTAGATTCCTGAGTTCCTGAGGCCACCAGTTGGGTGACCAGAAGGATACGTCTGACCCAAAAAGGAGGACCTCAGTCTTTCCCGAGTTCAATTTCAGACAATTCTCCAGCATCCACTTATGTACCTGTTGCATGCAATTATGAAACCTAGTTGCTGTGTCCTGGATGTTATTAGTTCCTGAAACCACAATTTGGGTGTCGTCTGCATATGACACCATGGTGAATCCAAAGGATTAGATAAGTCCTGCAAGAGGAGAGATGCAAAGATTAAAGAGTGAAGGGCTGAGTGAAGAACCCTGTGGAACACCACAGGTAGTTGAAAGGGAGGGGATTCAAAGTCGTCATCTTCCACTGATTGCTGTTTCTCAGTTAAAAAAGATTTCAGTAGCGAAAGGGCTGAACCCTCGATACCTAAGCTAAGGAGACGATTAATCAGCGACAGTGTCGAATGCTGCAGAGACTTCTAAAAGAACCAGCGCTGCGTTGCCTCCTCTGTCTACTGCACATCTGATTTCCTCCGTGGTGGTAATCAGGGCCAGCTCCGTACTGTGCTTGCTCCTGAAACCATACTGAGTTGTGTCCAAGAGATCATTGTTGTTGATGAAAGCCGTCAGTTTTTGATTTATCAGTTTTTCAAGTCATTTTAGGGGGCAGTGGGAGACAAGGGATAGGTCGATAGCTGCTGGGATCCAGAATATCTAGGTTAGGTTTTTAAGAGCAGGAGGATGGATGCGTTTTCCCAAAACTTTGGAAATACGCCAGACTTAAAAATGAGATTAAATACGCCAGTAAGATGTTGTGCAACTATCTCTGGGGTCAGGTGTATGATTTAGGGTGGACAGGGATCAGCTGGTGAGCCAGACTTGGCCGTACTGAGGAGTTTGAAAACCTGCTCATAGTTAGCGTATGGGAAGGCAGATAATGTGATTGAATGATTGTCAGCCCGGTTCGTCAGAGGGGACTGGCTACCCCTAACACCGTTGTCACCAATAGGCAGGGTACTGCCATGGTCATCGATAGGCAGGCTACTACTGTTAGAATTTTGATTCATGGAGAAAGCGTCATATATATTACTAATTTTTTGTTGGAAGAAGGACGCTATGGTGTTGCACAAGGTTTGATCGACAATTGAATTTTATTTATCTGGAAATTTGGTTAGTTTCTGAACCGTGGTGAATAATTCCCTAGGGTAATTGTTTGTTGATTTTATTTTATCCATATAGTAGTTGATTTTAGCTTTAATGATCATCTCTTTGTAATTAGTGATCATTTTCTTATAGGGTATTTTGTCAGTATTGGCATAGGTCTGTCTCCAACGACTTTCCTGATGGCGACAACATCTTTTTTCAAGTCTAAGTTCCTCGGAGAACCAAGACTCCGATGGCGAGGCTCTACGATCTCACTCTATGTTTAAGGGTGCTAAAGAGTTTACTACCGAGCAAATCCAGGTGTGATACTCTGCGGTGATGGCTTTTGCGTCGTTTGTGATCATAGGCCTACTATTTGTTAGCGAAGTCTTAAATTCAGTAGCATCTATGGCATGCTATAGTTGTCGCTCTTGTTTTTTTCTGGGGAATTAACCTTACCCAGTCCTTTCAGAAGAATGAGATCGAACATGACAGCAGAATGATCCGACCAGGAAAGTTGGAGTGACCTGGTTGTTATTAAGAATGAATTATTCATGAAAATGCCATCAAGCAGGTGCCCTACCACATGGGTGATGCCTTTTATAATCTGCTTCAGACCTAAATTAGACATTAAGTCAGTGAGGTCAATCGTATCCTTATCAGACTCATTATTCAAGTATAAATTGATATCACCTAATATGGTGTAATCGTGGCAAGAGGGGGTTGTTTCTAGCAATTGGCTAAAGGCTTTAATGAAACTCGCTCTGGGACCCGGGGGATGACAAGTTAGAAGTTCATTAAAATTAAACGTATAGTTGTGAGTGAGTGCAATTTTGAAGGACAACGCTTCACATTCGAGCTTGGATGGAAGATCCAGGAATGTCGCCCTCAGAGACTCATGATAAACTATAGTTATGCCTTCGACCTCCTTACCTTCCCTGTCTTTCCTGGCCACCGAAAAACATGTCAGAATCGCGGTGACCAGGTCTGGACCTGACGCGGCGTCAGTCCAAGTCTTTGTAAAGAAAGCTATGTCTACAGCGCAAGCTTCTAAAAAATCCGCAAACTAATATATATGTTTTATGAGTGAGCGGGCATTAATAAGAGCACAATGCCAGGTCTGTCTCATATCTGGCGCCTCAACAGTCTGGGGCCTAAAAGGCTCCCTTTGAGGTACCTTGTCGTTTGTCATGTAAGATTGCATTTGGAACAAATCTGGGAGATTTTGTCGTTAGTACAGCCGAACCCTGGACCGGTACAGGGTCTACTTGGGAGGTTCAATGTGAGAAGTTTGTTTCTCGAGTAGCAAATTTTAGTCTCAGGATGGGGTGTAAAGCCGGCAGCATGGACGCGCCATTGCCCTCCTTAAGTATCCTCCCCTAAGGGGCGTGTCTCGAGTCCGGTGCTGACCCAGGTCAAACAGGATTACTTTAGAAGCCATCCCAGAGTCATTGGAAGATCATCCAACTACTCTAGAAGTCATTTTCACGTCATCAGACGTCATCAAGCTCTTAAAGTCATCAGCAGAGTTTAGAAACTTGAGCCCGATGATTTGAAGATGACTTGGAAATTAGTATCTGATGACTTCACAAGATGTGATTAACCCTGATGATTTCAGGATGACTTGAAAATGATTATCTGATGACTTCACAAGGTGTGACTGTTCCTGATGATTTGAGGATGACTTGAAACTGAGTACCTGATTACCTCACAAGATGCATAGCTACTGGTGGTTTTAGGATTGTTTGAAAATGACTGTCGGATTACTTGACTAGCACCACAGTCTTCTAATTAAAAAGACTGGTACGTGATAATTTTAGGATGATTTATTGATTGCTTCAGGAACATGTCCAACTTTTTAGTTTTTTTTTTTTTTTAGAGACGTTCAACCCTTTGGAAGATTTCAGAATCTCGTTTTTACTGCATAATGAAAAACATTTACACATTACTGCATTTTCAACTCTGCGATTAAACCTACAGTGCATGCATGCTTGAAGGCCTGGGTGCTATGCCGATAATAAATCCCACATTCAGTTTATTTCCAAACAGTTGCTTTTTAGGTCTCGCCTAGCGTTGCAGCGCGAATGCGCTGCATCGCTTGCGAGGCATTCAGTATACACTATAGTGTGGAAGCTTCGTGGAAGCTCCGCCCACTGACCGGCCCATCTTTTTCATTGGCTTAGGTCCTAAATGCTGCCTTCCGATTGGTTTTGGGCATTGTTAGACCCTCCTCCTGACGAGCATGTCGTCATTTGTATCCTTCCACAGCTATCGGCCCCTTTACTCCTGCACTATTTTCTTCCCTGTCTTCCCCCAACCCCCTCCCGCAGTCTGTAACTTCTCGGTCCCCCCCGCCCTGCCCGCTCGCCACCGGTACTCTAGGGAGAGAGGTGCCCAGGAGCAGCGTTGCACCTTTGCCAATGCTTGTTATTTTCTGCGCACCGTGTGCGCTTTCACTTTCATTGTTGTTTCACAATGGCAGCCGCCGCACACACCACTCGCGGGACCCTGCCTGTCTCTGAGCTCCCGCACAGCCGGTGACATCCATGAACCCACTTTGTGTTCACTGCTGGCTTCCTGCAATGATCTTGCTGTGGTAATGGGCGACCAACACCATGACCAACCCGACCCAGCCAGGCCCACTGGGGCTAACTGATGCCTCCCTGCGGCAGCCGGAGAGGTGGTATGTTGGCAGCTCAGCTGGGCTGCTCAGAGCAGTAGGTCCCCAGGCACAAGGAGAGAGGCGAGCCAGGCAGCCGTGTACCTGCTCTCACTGGCTGCCGCTGCAAAAGTAAGTGTGTCTAGAGTGAGGGACAATAAATAATTTGCCAGCGCACCGCGGGATAATGCTTTAAATTCCAAATGTGCTTCCACGCACACACTACCCGCACTTGCAGCCACACACACTTCACGTGCACATTTAGCTTAACACGCAAAGACTGCAGTGCTGCACTAGTTACCAACGGTCTTAGAGACTGTGAACACCGTCGACCTCTCCGGGTGATGCAGGAAGTCCATGATCAATATATTCGGAGCCTGCCGTGCCTGATGACAGGAGCGGTGGTCGGTAGGAGCGTAATTAGAAAGGTCGAACTACTGATCGCACCTGCTGCTGCCGGGCCGCCTGAGCTGTGGGGCTAAATTATCTATGGCACCCCCCACCCCACCCCCCGCCGGCGAATAATTATTTCCAAACCGGAGCCCGGGCCGGCCGAGGGTCGAGAAATGGAATCAGAGCCCACTTGCACCATTCAGCCCGAGCAGCACCACGGGCCAGGGTTACAGTAGAGGCAGCGCCGGGGCCAGTCGCAGTGAGAGTGGGTGCAGCAAGCTGACAGCTGGGGCGGTGATATCTCACACGACCGACCGGGACACAGCCCACTGGCCACGGCGCCACCAGCAGGGATCAGCTGCCCAGTGACATGATGAATAATCAGTGCCTGAGAGAGCAGGTAATGTATTAACTAAAAATCATCAATGACATCTTTTTAAAAATACTTCTCGGTAACTGCCATATATAAGTTGCTGTTCCAGTCCTGCGCTATGTGCACTTTCATTTCTGGTGCTTTCCGATGTTTATTTCCTCCCTCAGCCAGTGCACCAGCCCGGCCCCCAATAATTGTTGCAGTCGCCTGGCAACACTAAAACTCTCCTTCAACACGTACTCCAAGTCCGGGAGAGGCTGAGCAGGTGATGTTTAGGGCAGGCACGCCCCTCTCAAACTCGGCTAGCAAAGGGACTGCAAATCTAATTTAGAGCAATTTTTAACAGAATCCATGCAGGTTTGAAGCTCGCTAATTCAGAGAAAAGGGTCTCATTAATACACAAAATACAAATATGCATTTCATTGACCAGTTTTGCATTCAGAGGTCTTCACCAGCGTTACGACTACGGAGAGACTGACTTTTCTACTGTACAGCAGCTGAGAGTGCATGCTGCCGGCTCAGCCAATGAGTGTAACACACATAGAGACACTTCTCAAGGACAGCGGCAGCTACATTATTTTTTTTTAATGTTTCCTTACCTAGCTTGTGCAGTGTAGTGTTATGACTTTACTAGAGAAAAGGTAAGTCGTTATTAAAAGAATGCTACCGCAGGGATTTATCACAGCGGAGGTGTTCGATAACCCTGTTGAAAGCACTTGACTTTACCAATGATACATTGCATATTTCCAAAATTACGATCAGTTTACAAATGCACTAGCTTAGAGCCCTTCCATTTCTGTGACTTGTAGCAGTTTTAAGATTTTCTTAGTTTCTTCTTGCTCAAATGGTTGTCATTTCTGAAATGTACATGTTTCCCTCATCTTTACTGCATGATTGTACTCGCGAGAAAGTGTCACTCATAGTGGTTAAAATGTCACTCATAATTACACTGAAATTATAAAAATGTCACACGTAGCAATCTGAAACCTTGGCAGCTATGCGAACAAAATTTTACCTTCATTTAAAGTGGACCACCTGTGTCTGAAGCCAGCACCAGCCACGTGTCTGCAGACAGAGTGTGGCTTTTATCACATAAAATAACAGGCAGACTTTGACAAAAGTGTCAGTGAAACAGTGCCATCTGAGTATTAATCTACAAATGTGCTTTTTAGTTTATAGCGTGTGACGGACTCACTTGCATCGGACATGACATCGAAAAGGAGGATGTCTATTGTAATTTCTTAAATACTGTGTGATCCCCGGCCCCCCATGCTGAGGCACTGGTAATCGCCCGAACCTGTCGGATAGAAGCAAATTACACATGCCCAGTTCTCCACGTGTTGGAGGGAGTGCACTTCACAGTCCCCCAGCCGGATCAAGAAAACATCATCTGCCCATTTGTGAGGGCGCCAGGGGGCCAAGACATACGTGCCTGGTCCTGCCAGCGTCACTGAGTGCACAGTGACTGGACTCCGCTTTGCCAGCAGTCTGACTCCTGTACCTCAGCCCACCAGAGACCCACTGCCTGAGGCAGCTCATCAGCAACATTAACTGAGGCCAGTAAGCTGTGAACTGGACGGATGCATGATTTGCGGGGAGTCAGAACTGTCCTGAGCTCCAAGACAGTGAGAGACAGCCTCCAATAGTGCCCCTGCCTACCGGGTTGCCACCTTTTATAAAGAAATACCTGCCATTTGTTCACCTCGTTTTAAGATTTGGAAAGGGTCAAATAAGATATTCAGCGCTATAAAAATTGTCTTTATAAAGTGTATTCATTTTTAAAGATCGCCTTTCTGTCTGTTTAATTTAATTAGCAGCCAGTGATAATTAAGTCGGCAGCATTTTAACATAATTGCCCAGAGCCTTTACACACTGATTCTGATGTGAACGTAGGGTATTCAATTTGGGAGGTCAGGCTGGCTGTATCAAGTGCGATGGAGGGGATATCTCCGTTTTCCATGGAACAACGCTGGTTTTCCAGTGGTGTTCCATGGAAACGGCGATATCCTTGATGATAGGGCCTGTGGTCTTAGCCACACAATCCACCCCCCATGTAAGGTATGCCTTAGTCTGGAATTTAACAGACGTTAAATGCCAGCATTAAGGCCCAGTTAGCGTGAAAAAAATCAGCACTAAACCGGACGGGGCTTCGTTGTAAATACAGCGAAGCACCGTTACTGATATTTTATGATGTAGTTGTGAGGGGCACGCCTACCTTGCATCTCATTAGCGATGCGAGGTGAGGCGATAGGGAACCGGGCGTTAAGGCAAGGAAACGCGCGCTAGCGTGTCCTTGCTAATAGTGCGATGCCATTATTGCCGCATTTCGGCCAATAACGGCCGCTAATGTGGCGATAATGGGCTTGATAATATGCCCCTTAGTTTATGTTTAAGCCATACGCTTAATTACATAGGCCATGCATGCCCCTTTTAGAGACCCATGTTTTTTTCATCCCACTTAAAACCCTGATGTCAAGCTCTTCCATTTCTGGTGCTTTGCAGCAGTTTTAAGATGATCTTAGAGTTTCTCATTGCTTAAATGGCTGTAATTTCTGAAATTTCTATGTTTCCCTCATCTTCATTGCTTGATTTTGCTCGCAATAAAGTGTTACTCATAGTCATTGAAATGTCTCTCGTAATTGCACTGAAATTCAGAAAATGTCACACATAAGCAATCCGAAACTTTGGCAGCTATGTTGGATTCCATTATTTGTGGGCTTTTAGGACGCTGCAGGGCATTCAATGTGGGACTTCCAATTGTGGCAGGGTGTCTGAGATCCCCTCTTAACATTGGCGCTTCAGGCTCAGATGAATTACATGCTCTTAATAAAAAGCATGTGTGGTAGCGATTGAATGTGGGAATTTGTATCGCCGTACCATCAATGGTATGGTCTTACAGTCACAACTTCTGACTTTGAAGCTGGGTGCCCGGGTTCGAGTCCTTGGGTCGGATCCCCATCCTCTGATTCTAAGCTCATCACTTAATAGCTGGATATCAGGTTATGCTTGAGGTACTTATGCAGGAAAGTTGCGATGATAGGATGAGCTGTTTGGTCTTAGTCGCCTACTAAAACCTTGCTTTGCCTGACTACCCCTCTTTTTCTGCCTGCCCCTTGTGTGCAGTGGCACCGAGTGGGTCAGTGATGAAGTGCGCTGGGATGGCTCATGACACGAAGCAGACAACTTCAGAGGATTCTTTTCAAAGGGGCTTTTAGCAGAAAATGGCTCCCCACATAAAACCTTTGCAAAGCATGTAAAGATCATTAATCCACCAATAACCGCCCCATTCCACAGCCATTCGTCTGTCATTTGATGTATTTTACCTTATTAGTTAACTGGCTCAGGGGGAAAAAATATAAAAACGCCACCAGGAGAGGAAAAAAAGGTAGAGAGAATTATAATTCTCTCTGCTTATTTTTCCTTTCCAGAATTAACTAATAAGGTAAAACATATTATTAATGGCAGAAAACTCTGTCATGGTGAATGAATCACTATTGTGTGTCCGGGCAGCAAAGCTGTGCATTAGGTGAAGCCCAGCAATGATACAGGCCTGTCCTCCCTGAACTTTATGTATTTTATTTCTAGACATATATATTATAAAGCAGAGGCATACAGCCTTTATCCGTCTCTTGCAGTATGTTCTTTTCTTCCTTCCCATTTCACCACGCTTCTTTGCTACTTTCCAGTCTTTCGTGCTCTGCCCTGTATACGCTTTCTCTCAACTCTCCCCTCACAAACTACTTTTCACCTTTCTGTCCTTCTTGCCCACTTTCCTTTCTCATGCTTCCTTCTCCTTGTCTGCTTTTTCCCTTTCCACTTTTAATTCTCATCCTCCTTTCTTGCACTCCAATTTCTGCTATTAACAGTTCACTTTACTCTTCTCGTTCCTTCTGTACCCTATCTGTCTTTGGCTACTATTCCGATATCTCCTCCTTCCTACCGCTCCCTTTTATCTGTTTTTCAATCTTGCAACTACCTTTCATGGTTTCCGCCTCTATTTCCCCTGTGCCCTACACCTCCATTTGACAGTTTATCCACACTGTAATCCAGGTCCGGTACATTAGTACAAAGATGGCTTATTCACTGTAATGTATTTAGCTGTTTGAGTACGTTTTGTGATCTTGACTGGGTTTGAATGTTCTAGAACATGAAACAAACAATGGCAAATCTAATAGGCCTTTTGGCTTTGTTATTGTTTGTTTTCTCACAGTTTTTGCAAACGTTATTGATGTGGAACCTATCGGCCACACATCAATATTTTTTTTTAAATTGTCTAAAAGCAAATATATTTTTGATCTCAAAAGGACGATTTGCCATAGTAGTCACTGACTCTTAAAGGCACTACTTTGTGTGTGGATTTACTTCTTGTGAAGGTTAAGAATGCCATCACTCGCAGTAAAGTTAGCCAATAGCTTGGCCCACTGTCCTGTCCCAAGCTGTACACAGCGGTGGATGGATGAAAAATGAGAATGACACAATAATAGACTAATTGATGAGAGGGTTAGCTGAAAGCCCCCATAGCTAAGTGTTTGTGTGTGTGTGTATGTGTATATATATATATATTTACTGAAAAAACCAAAGGTTACAGGGCCGTTATAGTTGGGCTCAGGTTTCACTCGTATGAAACTTGTGAAATTCAGCAGTTATAGCTAGCTGAGCTCACTATAACTCACGCCCCCGCAATGCACTGCTTATGACCTCACGTATTACATCACTCATGACATCACTGACATCTCTGATAACATCACTGATGACATCATCCAGTGACTGACTGTTTTTATAGAGTTTGAGTGTTATATATATATATATATACGCCAAGGTGTTTTGGTGAATCGCTGGGTGTATGATTGCCTGTGTGGATGATTCAGTGGGTGCATGATTGACTGTATAAGTGAGTGATTAGCTGTCTCAGAGAATGTATGGGTGAGTGACTGGTTGTGTGAATGTCTGTATCAGTCTGTCAGTTGGTGTCTAAGTGGTTGTATGGGTGTGTGAGTGGGTACATGAGTGGCTGTATGGGTGATTGATTGGTTGTCTGAGTACCTGTCTGTGTGTTGAGGGGTTGTGTGACTGCCTGTATTGATGAATGAGTCAGTAGCTGTATGGGTTAGTGAATGCATGTGTGAGGGGCTGTATGGGTGAGGGAGTGCATGGCTGTGTGAGTGAATGGATGTGCCAGTGGTATATGGGTGAGTACCTGGGTATGTAAAGGGCAGTATAGGTGAGCAGTGGGGTATATAAGTGGCTGTATGGGTGAGTGTGTGCTTGTGTCAGTGACTGTATGAGAGTGAGTCTGTGTTAGTATCTCTATGCATAAGAAGTGGGTGTGTGTGATTGTATGGGTGAGTAAGTGGCTGTGTGATTGACTGGGTGAGTGAGTAGGTGTGTCAGTAGCGCTACAGCTGACTAACCCAGTGTGTGAGTGATTGTATGGGTGTATTAGTGAGTGAGTGGGTGTATGTATGGGTGAGTGGATGCGTGTGTAGATATATGAATTAGTGAGTGGGTGTGTAAGTACTGGTATGGGTCTGTACATGGGTTTGTGAATTATCGTGTGGGAGTGGGTGTATGAAAGGTTCTATGGGGGGTGAGTGGGCCCCCTTCCCTGAGCTAATTTTGGCCCCGGGGGCCCATTCCCCCGGAGCCTGCCTTTTATTTTTTTTAGTTATTATTTTTACATAGGAGGTGGGACACGCAGCCCCCTCCAGAGGCCGATTTTTGCCACGGGGAAACCATCGCCCGGGGCCTGACTTCGAGACTGGGTGCCCTAGTCCCACCCAGGGCAACCATGGGGATCACGGGGGAGCCTGAAAGCCCACGTAGTCCCTGCTGGCTCGCCACCTCCTGCCAGGGCCGACATTGCTTTGAGACCAAGGGAGCTGCCAAACTGCAGCTCCCTGGATCTCAAAGCAATGTGTCTGTTTCCCTGCTCGCTTGACAGCAGGCAGGTAAACAGACATGCTCCGCTTTCAGCAAGCAAGAGCATTTTCCGCTCTCGCTTGCTGAAAGTGGAGCACTCTTTCTATGGCTTGGCGGGACATAGCAGGAGCCAGCCGTGGGGGTGGTGGTCCCAGGGCCATCTAAGGCTCCAGGAGGGGGGCGAAACGGCCCCCTTCTTTCTTCTTCTCTTAGGGCCTGCCCTGGGGAGGTGGCAGTCCCTGGGCCCGAGAATGGCCCGGGAGGAGGGGCCACACAGCTCCCTCCCATTTTAGAGTTTGGCCCCTGGGGAGGTGGTGGAACCGGGGCCTCAGTGGGTTCTTGAGGCCCCCCAAGCCAAATATAAAAGCGGTGGGGAGGTGGTGGTTCCCGGGCTGGGAGGTCTTCATAGCCCCCTATATTATTGCAATTCGCCTCGAGGAGATGGCTATTAGCACAAAATAACAAAAAGCACAATCTGCATAACAACATCGCCCTTTCTGCCAAGTTTGGTGTAATTCTATTCAGTTGTTTCGGGCTGTAGTAGTGTTGACAGGGTCCAATGGGAATTAACATTGCAAACGCACCCTTTTTTCCAACCCCATTTTTCTCAGCCCCCGCTTTACAAATACCCCGAAACTTTCCATGTTCAACAAGAATCACCAGAGCACCTTTTTTGGAAAAAGGTTGCGAAGATTCGTCAAACGGTGCCAAAGTTGTATATCTCTAAATGTGTGTGTATATATGTAAATGTGTGTGTGGTAATATGTGTGTGTGTGTGGTAATATGTGTGTGTGTGTGTGGATATGTGTCAGTGTGTAATTGTGTGTGGATATGTGCGTGTGTATGTGTGTGTATATGTGTATATATATGTGTGTATAAGTAAGTGTGTGTGTACATGTATGTATATGTGTGTATATATGTGTGTGTATATATGTGTGTGTATATGTGTGTGTATATGTGTGTGTGTGTGTATGTGTGTGTGTGTATATGTCTGTGTGTGTGTATATGTCTGTGTGTATATATATGTGTGTGTGTGTATATATGCGTGTGTGTGTGCATATATGCATGTGTGTGTGTGTATATATAAAATACCAGACTTAAAATAAAGCTATGAGTCAGGTAGGCTCCTTGCCTTGTATTGAAATCACATTTGGTGTCAAGGAGTCCTATTAGTGTCAAGGGCGCCGTTCTCATTGCAAATGATTCTGCAGTGAAGTTAGGGTACCATATGGTGATTTTTCCTACATTAAAGGTCTGCTATCACCAAAGTATAAATTATTTTTTATACTATACTTCCTTCTTTTAAGCGCTATATCTTACAGTTGTTACTATTACACTCTTTCATATTTCTCCATTTACCCGTCTCAGAAGGATGGTAGACTATGTTTGCTCTACAACTCTATGCCACTCCACGTCACTCTACTCTCTGCCCCTCCACAACACACTACGCTTCGCCTCTCTACTCGACAACACCACTCTGTTTCACCACTTAACACCACTACTCTATGACACCACCACTCTGCTACCACTGCTCTCAATGCCCCTCTACTCCCCACTCTAGGCCCTTGGACTCCATGCCAATGTATTCTATGCCACTCTACCATATACCACTTCACTCTACGACAGTCTACTCTGCAACACTGCACTCTCTGCCACTGAACTCTACGCCACTGCACTCTAAGCTGCATCACTCTATGCTGCACCACTATTTTACTCTGCGCCGCTGCACTCTGACACTCAGCTCTGCAAGACTGCATTCTCTGCCACTGAACTCTATGCCATGCTACTCTGCATGACTGCAGTCTAAGTCACTGCACTCTGCATCGCTCCACGCCACTCTAATCTATTCTGTATTGCACTCTACACTAGTCTACGTCACTGCACTCTGCTTCACTCTGCTCTACACCTCTGCAATCTACCCTGCACCACTCCACTTTACGCCACTCTTCTCTGAAACAATCTACTTTACACCACTGCAATCTACTCTGCACTCTACGTCACTCTACTCTGCGCCAATGCACTCCACACCACTTTACTCAACCAGTGCACTCTACGCCAGTCTACTCTGCACCACTGTGTTTTACACAGCTTCAATCTAGGCTACTGCACTTTACGACACTATAAGCTACGATACTCCACTCTATGATGCTCTACTCCATTAAACTCTACTTGACTCTATGCCACTCCACTCTACAACACTACTCCATGCTATGCTACCCTTCAACACTACTTTAGTCTACTCTATTCTACAACACACTACTCCATGCCACTCCACTCTGACACTAAATTCTACAACACTTTACTCCACTCTGCCATTCCACTCTCCTACATTACTCCACTTTATGCCACTCCACTCTACAGCAATCTACTTTACGCAACACTCAACGCCACTCTGTTCCACACCACTCCATGACACTCTGCTGCTATAATCTATACTACTTCATCACATGGCACTTTTCGACATGCAACTCTCCTTTACCCCACTAACCTTTAGCCATGCTGAACAACAGCCACGCTTGTGTTCAACATGGCTAAAACATATTGGCAAAGCCAATAGCTCTTGCAAAGGCCAGACCTTTTGGCTTTGCCAATGCTTGTTTATTTTAACCGATACTGCAAACCATTGGCAGGCCACATGGTCAAAAAGGCAAGACCTATTGGCTTTGCCAATGCTTGTTTTTGTAACAATTATTTGCTCTGCTAACGAACAAATAAACTGTGTATTTCTTAGCATCCTGTGTATGTCAAACATGTATTACTACTCGAGATCCTCGTAGAATATTACATCTGCATATTGAAACCGCCATGCAGTAACACAGCCAGAACCCATCCTACGGTAATACATCCCCATCATGAATTAATCGACTAGTACGGTCCCAGTCCCATTCTAAAGTTATCCTTGGATCATCCATGAGTAATGCAGCCTCATTCTGAAGTCATCACAAGATGATTCTGTAATAATACAGCCCCATCCTGAAATACTCAAAGGATCATCCTGGAGTAATCCAGCCTAATGCTGAAATCATCATGGGATCATCCTGCTGTAGTCAATGATCATCACATGTTTTCCATTGAAGTAATCAGGAACCCATCCTTGAGTAATCCAGCCTAATCCTGAAATCGTCCTGGGATCATTCTGGAGTAGTACATTATCATCACATGTTTTCCATTGAAGTAATCAGGAACCCATCCTGGAGTAATCCACCCTAATCCTGTAATCAGCATGGGATCATCCGGCAGCAGTACAAGCTCATCACATCTTTTCCACTGAAGTAATCGGGAACTAATCCTGGAGTAGTTTCTCTGATGACTCGAGGAGTCATCCCATTTAAATATTCTGCCCTATAGGCATACTTCAGGGTGGCTTTGGATGACATCCCCAGTTAATTGCAGGAATAGCCTGGCTGAAGTCATCAGATGACTTCAGAATCACTCCAGGATGATCTTCCTTTTAGACTTGGGCGAGGCACTAGTGAAACAGCTTGGGCAAGTTAGATATGGCTTTTAACCTGGGTCCAGCAACCCCTTCAGCACTCGCAGGCTCCCCTGCAGGATGCTGATTACAGGTAACCCAAAACAAATTAAAGAAAAAAGGATAAATGGCAACGCATAACCACAACTTAAAAAGGGAAAAACTCCCTTCAAAGATGGCGCCCACAGATATGGGAGCCAGGGACCGCCCTACACGAATACAAGGAAAGTAAATGGGCGATACGATACAGTGCAATTCAGGATGTAATGCTTGGGAGGAGCTGCACGGACGCACCATTGCCCTCCATAAGTATCCTCTCCTAAGGGGATTGTGTGGAGTCCGGTGCTGAGGCACTAGTGAAACAGCTTGGGCACGTTAAAAATGCCTTTTAACCGGGGTCCAGCAACCCCTTTAGCACTCGCAGGCTCCCCTGCGAGATGCTGATCACTGGTAACGAGAGAGATCGGACCCTGAGAGATGACAGACCCTCTGGGAGAAGAGAGAGAGGCATGCAGGATATAGACCTCCCCGCCCCCACGTCTCCATCCCCGTCATGACCACTGCTGGCTGAGGACGAGTGAAAAGGACCCTCTAAAGCACGGGTACTCATAGTACGGCCCGCGGGCCGCCAGCGGCCCGGCAAGCCTTCCTTGGCGGCCCGCGGACCTTGCAGATATCCTACCTGTCAGCAAACACCGCCGGTTGCAGCAGCGCTCTATGGGGGCCGGGCGATTCTTTAAAAAAACATTCACTTGTTAATGAGGCTTTGTTGTATTTCACCTCTTCTTAGCGCCCCTGCATCGCCACTCTGAGTGGCGATGCAGGGGCTAAGAAGAGGTGAATACAACAAAGCCTCATTAACAAGTGAATGGTCTTTTAAAGACCTGTGAAGTACTCGGGTGCGGCTGTGTGTGTGCCCGGGAAGCTGTCTCAGCCCGGGCTGACACACGCGGGTGAGGTGACAGAGGGTGACAGAGCGAGGGAGACAGAGGGAGGGAGACAGAGAGGGAGACAGAGGGAGACAGAGACAGAGGGAGGCAGAGGGAGACAGACAGAGGGAGACAGACAGAGGGAGACAGACAGAGGGAGGAGGGCGACAGACAGAGGGAGACAGACAGAGGGAGGAGGGCGACAGACAGAGGGAGGGAGACAGATAGAGGGAGACAGATGGAGGGAGACAGAGAGGGAGGGAGACGGAGGGAGAGAGAGGGAGGGAGACGGAGAGAGAGAGAGAGAGGGAGGGAGACGGAGAGAGAGAGGGAGACAGAGAGAGGGAGGGAGACAGAGAGAGAGAGGGAGGGATGGAGACAGAGAGGGAGGGAGACAGAGGGAGGGAGACAGAGGGAGGGAGACAGGGAGGGAGACAGACAGAGAGAGGGAGACAGAGGGAGACAGACAGAGGGAGGGAGACAGACAGAGGGAGACAGAGAGGGAGACAGAGAGAGAGAGGGAGGGAGACAGAGTCTTACCAGAACTGCACAAAGTCCACAATGTCCTTTTTTTTTTACCAGCATTTCTTCTTCCGCGAATGAGCTTAACTCCCTCTGCACGGTGCCTTTCCTTTCACTGCAGATCATTGTGGTCCAGCTGATTTTCCACTTGCTGCCATTTACTCCCCCTCTACACGGTCATTTTATGCCTCCCACTCAGCCCCTGAAATAGAAGATGCACTCTTCATGCCTCTCACTCAGACTCTGAAAATAAAGATGCACTCTCCATCTTGTGGTTAGATTGTGCTGGTGTCACTGGAAAGAGAAATAGAAGATGCACTTGCTCTTTTCTTTTTTTTTTTTGACTCTTGCGCTCTAGCTCTGGTGCCTTTCCCATTACGGGAACGGACCCTGCGATGGAAGTGACCAGGAGGTCTGAGAGTCCTAGAGATGTTCATTGTCTCTGAGCTCCCCGCGAGCCTTGCCTCTACCCTCCTGCCGATCACCACCTGTTCCTCCACTCTACCAGACAGTCTCCTTGTTCCTCCATCCTACCATACAGTCACCACATTCTCGACACGCCTAGGCTCGACCTAGGAAGGCTCTCGTGGCACATATAGCTCTGCCCTCATTTTTCACCTGACCCCACGACCCCAGCTGCTCTAGCCTAAGGATGGAACCCAAAGTAGGTACTCCTACCCTGTCAAATTTGGAGTCTTCGGGACACAACGCCTACTCAATTAAGTACCTGCCTAACCTAACAAAAAGTGCATCCAAAAACTATAAACACAGACTCCCAAAAAAAGCATCCAGAAACCCTCATCTCAGATCCCTACTTCTGCTTAAAAAAAGGTGCCGTAGTAAGTGACCCTATCTTTTTCACGAAAAGACGGGCTAAATGGAGACTGGCATTCTACTCAATGCTCAAAATTGTCACTGCCAAGAAGACCCCTCATGGGCTCAGACTTTCAGTGGCCCTCTCTCCCTCCTATAAAATCGAAGCCACCATCTCCCTCTACAAAAATGGGACCATCCTCATACAATCATCTGACCACAACCTGGGCATCTTCAACAACATCTTACACCATCATCAAGAACACTTTATCGAAGTACAATCCTTCATCCTCCCAAGATCCCCCTTCCCCTGCTGGCAACCCCCTTAATCCTCAGCTGGTGCTTTTTCACAGTCCGGATAGCGACCCCACCCCTCCCTGACATAGCTCTGCTATACGGACCGGAATACTAAGTAGCAACTCTCCCAAGACTATAGACAGGTTAGATCACACCTCTCCTTCCCCCCTACTTACCAACAGGCTCGCCAATCGCCTAATCTCATTGGGGCTGAAACTCAGAACCCAATTAGGCAAACCACCCCTCCTCTCACTTCCCCGTCCTCCTTACTCACTCCTATAGTTTACTCGACTCCCCCTCCTACCGCTCTAATTTCACACCCACCTTTCTTCCTCCCTAACAAGGCCACCAACATGATGCACAATCCACAGGTAACTCTTCACAACCTGTTACCTTCTCTAACACCCCATGAGGCCTCCTATATAACTATCGAGACTACGTACCTCTCTAACCTTACCCCCACCTTACCTTCCCCCCTCTCATCCCCTGTCCACAAGGGCCAGGAACCTGCTCCCACACTGGACTGGAATCTAGGCTGGATGCTATATCACTTACCCTCCAACAACTCAAGGCAGCTGTACATAGCCTCTTTCTCCTCACATCGGAGCAATCGGTTAATAAGAAGTCTAGTGGACTCTCGGAGACTGTGCCACACATCCACAGTCATCCATCGACTTCCGGGGATAGACTGTCTGTATATCCCACACCAAATTTGACCTCACCTCTAGGGGCTCCTACTCTCCAAAGTTGGGAAACACTACCCTTCCCTAATGACCCCTCTCGGCCTTGCAGAGCTAAAGTCCCACTCCAAGACTCGGATATTAAAACCCTTCTGCTCTCTGATGACACATCATCTGCTTTGAACACTGATATGGTGTGCCAAATTGAAACAATCCACTCTGACCTGGCTAGAGAACCCACGGCTAACACTAGATCATTAAATAATAACAACCTCACCATAGTCCCCACCACCTCTCTTTCCTCAGATGATCCCAAACCTCAGTTTAAATGCATGCTTATCAACTGCAGATCGGCAGCTTGCCACGCTGCAGACATCGCCGACCTCATCCTGGCAAATGATCCTGACATTTTAGTGCTGAGGAAACTTGGCTTAACGGATCTGCTGGACCGATAATCGATATTTTAGTGCCCCCAGCTATAACATCATCAGGATTGATAGACTGGGTGGGCTAGGTGGCGGCATTGCTTGCATTCATCATATCAATCTATCAGTTAGACAACTTCACTCTGATTCCCTGGCATTGTGCGAATACATGTGGTTCAAGGTCTCATGCAACAACAAGCAGGCCTGCAAATTCCACGCGCTCTACCACCCTCCAAGAGACAATCCCCCATTTATAGAACAGGTCATGGAAATCATTTCAATTAATGTAGACTGTCACGGCACCCCGATCTTCCTGGGGCACTTTAACCTGCATTGGAATGACCTAAATGACTCGTCAGTCAATAACCTCAATTCCTTCATATCAGACCTCTACCTCACTCAAATATGTGATAGCCCTACGCACAAAGCAAACACAAGGAGATGATGGACGGAGCGCTGAAACTTTTCAGACACTCACCCCCAGTCACAGATCTGGGTTGAATCCATCATCATTCTTTAGCTCACTTCGCCACCTCAGATCAGACCCAGCTATATGCAAATCAGTCTTGACCCTGTGCCTCATGGGAACAGTCCAGCCCGAACTGCCAAGCCAAGTCTTCCCTGAACCGGAAACAAGCATCCTGGGACCAGTTTCTGGGTAACACCCTTCATCAGCCAGGCTAGCTTGAATCCAGTGGCAAAGTGAGCAAGGGGCCCACGTCTGGGCATATCCTGCCAACTTAGGGCGAACAAAGCAAACACAAGGAGATGATGGACGGAGCGCTGAAACTTTTCAGACACTCACCCCCAGTCACATAGCCCTATGCACAACAAGGGAGCTACCTTAGATCTGGTCATTGGCAAGAGCAGCTCCACTCAACTTGAATCTATAGTCCCATGTGACTGGACGGGCCACCACTGCATCTCCTTCCTCGCCTCAGAACCAGCGAGAACCATTCAATCTAAGATGAAGAAACCTAGAATCTGGCAAAGAAATCTGAGAAATATTAACCTATATGATCTATCCTCCTTCACAAACAGCATCTTGCCTCCTCCCCCGGACATGTTTGCAGTCGATGACCTCACAGATCACTACAATCACTCGATGTCCAACATACTAGATGCTATGGCACCACTACAACTGAAAAGAATGCCCTCCAAAATCTCCAAACCTTGGTACAACAGGAACCTAAATAGTGAGAGAAGAAATCTAAGACTAGCAGAACGTATCTGGAGATCCTCGCCCTCCGTGTACCATCTTACTCAGCTGAGATCTCTCAGAAACTTATATAACAAACGTATCAGAAGCTCTAAAGCTACCTACTTCAGAGAACAACTAGACCAAGCAAGAAATCGTCCAAAAAATCTGCTTGAACTCATCAAGTTTCAATCCAACAACCCACCTATTCTGCCCTCTGCAGGACATGTCACCAGCCAAACTGTGAGGAGTTTGCTTCCTTTTTCTGTGATAAATCAACAAAGATTGAACAGGAACTACGGGCAGCCCCTGAGAATCTACCTGCCACCTTTGTATCCTCTGGGTGGGTTATGCCCCCTCAACGTCTGGTTCTCCTGCCCAAAAACAATGCCTCTTGGAGCCTACTCAATACTGTTGATGACAGCATCATTCGAAAAACTCTGGCTACTCGGAACCCCTCCAACCATTTCAGTGACCCCTTACCTACGAACCTCTTCAAGGAGATTAGATCATCCATACTCCCTCTCTGGACGAAGATAGTTAACACCTCTCTTTTTCAAGGGTCAATCCCGGACTGCCTAAAGACTGGGCAGGTCATCCCCATCCTAAAAAAAACAACAGCTGACCAGACTAATCTTCACAATTTTGGTCCAATCTTCACCATTCCTACACTGGCAAAACTCCTTGAGAAATGCGTTCACACCCAACTATGTTGATCAATTCCAACTTCTTGACAAATTCCAATCCGGCTTCAGGCAAGGTCATAGCACGGAATCTGCTCTTATTCACATTGTGGATGATGCACGACGTATGCTGGACCAAATGAGTCATGCCTTTCGATCCTACTTGACCTTTTGTCTGCGTTTGACACAGTCAAACATGATACCCTCATCGGTCTACTGGAGCACAGGATGGGGCTATCAGGGATGGTGCTTAACTGGTTTTCATCTTTTCTACACAATAGATCCCAAAGGCTGAAGGTTAATATGTCCCTGTCCAACCCCTCTCCGCTCACTCTGGGAGTACCGTAGGGATCCACTCTCTCACCCACTCTCTTCAACCTGTTCATGGAACCTCTAACTGAAACCGTGAAAGTGTCCAACATCAACTATCACATGTATGCCGATGACACACAACTCCTCCCCAGAGGATATCAGATCTCTCAACTCAGTTCTTCAGGAAACGCAAAGTTGGCTGACACTCAATCATCTGAAATTGAATGCTCTCAAAACTGAATTCCTCCTCATCGCCCCTTACAAACAGTACCAAGTCATTGAAAAATGGGTGCACCAACTGACAGCCCTCAACTGCACTCCAAACATCATTGACTCTAGGAGCTCACTCGGAATAATACTTGACAGACATCTGAACATGCAGAATCCCATCAGTGCTCTCACCAAAGGAGCAAACTTCCATTTAAGCATCCTAAGGAAAATTAAACTGTTCCTTCCCCACAAAGACCTCAAAACCGCAGTGCAAGTATTAGTGATCGCTAAGCTGGATTATGGCAGTGCAACCCTCTAAGGACTTCCGAGAGTGAGGATGGCTCCACTCAAGGCCTCTCTCAATTTCGCTCATTGCATTGAAATGTAGAGCTTTGTGGGTCATGCATGCAATTTTTAGATGTATCCTTGCTTCATACGGGAGCCAATTAAGAGCTTTTAGCTCAGGCGAGATGTGATGATAACGTTTGGAGCCTGTGGGTCTCCAGACATGGATGTGGCTTATTAACCAATGGAACAAGATCACTGAGAAAGAAGGGCCGTTGCAGTTTCCTCAATATGGTACATTCGATCTGAGAATAATTGAGCATTCAAGATGAATACTATTGGTATGAAGCCCCCTACTAGATCAGCACAATAACAGACTGAATGCTTGGGAGTGCGCTGCTCACGCTAAAGACAAGTAGAAGAATCCGAATCGAGCTAAAAAATCAGTTCTCACTTATCTGACTTCTCGATGGGATGTGGAGCAGCAGGTGTGGAGGAGAGAAGTAGTTGAGGGAGCTCGATTGTATCTTGCCAATGAAAAGCTTAAGAAGAGAAAAGCACACGGAGATAAAGATGCTGACGCAGCAGAGAAAGCTAGATCTCACACACATAGACCAGTATTAGAAGAATGAGCTTACATTCCTGAGAAAACATGTTGCTCGATGTGCAGCAATAGCACAAGACAAATTGGCAGAATTGTTAGGAAAATATAATTTGCACATTTTGAGAAGCCAGACTTTACAAAAGAGGTTTCAAGCTCAGTTAGATGATGAAGCGATTATAAGCATGAGGACTTTTGTAATGAAGATATATGTTAAGGAATTGGACACTTGTATACATAATTGAGTAATCTTGGGGGGCTACTAAGACAAATGGGCTAGGAAAGAGGAAAAAAAGAATAAAAAGGAAGACACTAGGGGCCAAGAGGGAAGTCAGCTCCAGCAAAGAATCTGGAGTCTCTGAAATTGCCAAGCAGCTCAGTCCCTGAGCAGTATATTGACGATCAGCTGATAGTGTCGGTGTCACAAGAAGCGTTTAAACAAGACGCCATTGTCTTGTTAAACCACTTGGTTGAAAACGGACATAGGGTGTTCCCATGTAAACTGCATTACTGTCAGAAAGAGGTCCTGTATCTGGAACATGAAATTGAGAAGGTGGCAAGGAAGGTGTCGCAAGAGAGAATCTCTGCCTTTTTGAAAATGATCCCTCCCACTACGCAGAGAGAAGTCAGGCTGCTTCTGGGAATGGCGGGCTACTGTCGTCAGTGGATTCCCAACCTCTGCCTAGTGGCCAAACCTCTGCAGAGGTTAACACACGAGGATGTGCCTGATCTGATATCATGGGAAAACGACAACATGAATGCTTTCCTGGAGTTAAGAGAACATCTTTGTCGAGGCCCGGCTCTGGGAATGCCAGATTACAGTAAACAACTTATGTTATTTTGCAGTGAGAACGAGGGCTGCGCTCTCTCACCGCTTACCAAAATCCATGGTGATTCCCAAAGACCAGTAGCATATTTTTGTGACAAACTTGATCCTGTAGCCGCAAGACTTACCGGCTGCCTTCAAGCGGTCGCAGCGGTAGGTGTCAGCATCGAGAAAAGGTCATGGACTGTCCTCTTACAGTGACGGCTCCTCACGTGGAAATATTGCCTACTCGTACTAAGACCTAACATTTTACAAATAGCCACTCACACGTTATAAGAAGGTCATACCTGCTGATGAAAAAAGTAATCTGTACCCCCATACTTAGGCGGACGAGATGGACACCGCTTGGTATTTCTTTCGACCCCTTGCTATGATTGAAACTGCACATGCCCATTAATTGAATGTGACATTTTCCATGAGTCCTGTAGAGAAGCAATTAATTTGTGATTTAGAGGAGCTGAGAGGCAATATTTCCCACAAAGTTCGCTGTTGACTGGCCTCTTTTGGACTACGACCCCCAAGGCTTTCCCAGGGATCCTTTCATAACCACGTGATGCTGGGTGAGAGACGTCCGTCCTATTGGCTGCAGCCACCGTCCGTGATGTAAGAAAACGGACACCGCCACGCGTCCATCTGTCACAAAGACTGCCTTGGTTCTAAGGTAGGGAGACAAGGCCTATCAAAATATTGCTGCCGGCATCTAGCGCCTGGTGAAAGGTCACGCAGTATCTATTGTCGGCGCTCTGGAGGAGCAATTTTTTCACTTTAGCCTTGCTAGTGGTTTTGCCACCTTTCCCAGAGAAAAATACCAGTTTTAAGAATCTGCAAAGGCCCAGCGCATGATACTTAAGTAGAATTTTACATAAAATCACCTGTATTCGTTTTTATATGGGTTTTCTGTCTTTTTTTAAAACAATTTACTGTTATTGTAAATCAGGGATCGTTAAGGCAGCCATGGTAAACAATTTAACATGTTTGTTCATAAAAGTAATATTTAAATTATTTACTGAAAGGGGTAAAAACAGCTTATGGTGATTTCGCAAATTTTTATATCAGCCGGGGCATTAAAATGCTGGTCATGCCGATAAAAAAAATGGCTAGGTAGTAAGACTTAGTTATCTAAGTAAGCTGGATACAAGTGTTATGTTATTGAAACTTGTATAGCGTGCGAACACCCGCAGGTGTCTTGGCGCTTTCAGGAACATGAACATACCATGCGGAGGTATAGCTAATTTCTGAAAAGCCAGGTCTTGAGTTCCTTTCTAAATGAAAGGAGGGTAGGTATAGATCTAAGATATAATGGAAGGGAGTTCCACAACCTAGTTGTACCATAAATGAAACTCCTTCCTCCCCAACTCACTTTTTTGATTCTGACGGCTGTAACGAAACTGGCCTTGGTATATCTAAGAGTTCTACTTGGAGTGTACCAGCTGAAAGCATTCCAAATTCCAGAACAAAATCTTAGAGGCTTGCTCCATGGCCGTTTTCCAGATGTGAATCAGTTAAAAAAAAGAAACATGTCCCAGGCATTCTGCATAGGCTGAAGTCAGTCGTTCTGCATAGGCCGCAGTCAGGCATCCTGCATAGGTTGAAGTCAGGCATCCTGCAGAGGTTGAAGTCAGGCATCCTGCATAGGTTGAAGTCAGGCATCCTGCAGAGGTTGAAGTCAGGCATCCTGCAGAGGTTGAAGTCAGGCATACTGCATAGGTTGAAGTCAGGCATCCTGCATGGGCTGAAGTCAGGCATCCTGCATAGGTTGAAGTCAGGCATCCTGCATAGGTTGAAGTCAGGCTGCGGAAGCATTAGCTAACTTAACATGCTGCGCAATGATTACTACCTTACTATGCCCACCACCTCGGTATCGTATTTCAGTGCACCCTGCAATCGCAGATGAGCAGGCCATTACCAGTTGTTAGAGAATTGTACCATCATATATTCTCCTCTCCATTTTCATCTCTTTTTCTGTGGTCTAACCCGTGCTCTCTCGCTTCTCTTCTACTGTCTCCAGACATGGCAAGTTTCCTATGTCATGTGTGAGTCACTCATCTAAATACAGTCTTTTTTCTTAATTTTCTGGCACTTGTAGTCCTGGTTTGATAGTGGGCTAAACAAGACTACAAATCCCAGAATGCAAAGTAAAAACCTGGACTGGATGCGTGCTCAGCCATGTAAAATATTTGAGAGCTCTGTCTCTCCCTTCCTCTCCCGCCTCCACTGCCCTTTTTTGCTTTGCCTGAAGCTTTCTTTTTCTCTCCAACCCTTTCATGTTTCTGACCCCCCCAGACCCCCCGGCTCTTTCCTTCTCCCTTATTCATTTACTCTCCCCTCTTTTATTTACTGTCAGCACAGTGACTTTGTCTTCTTGATTCTCTCAGGTAGGAAGACCAGGTCACTCGTTTCTCTGTCCACACCTAGTAATAGGGCGCCCGCTGCCCTCTGGGGCCGCCTGACTTCCGGGTTATGAGAGACTGAGTGAAGGTTACAAACGTGTCACCTCACCTGTGACAGGAGTAATGGAAGGAATTCGTGGGGTTCAGTAGAATTCTGTGTATCTTTTATTATAACTGGAACCCCAAAATTTCTAAGAGAGCCTTGGAATCTGTTGCAAACCTCTAAACGAGTGAGTTGCTCAGTTACCTTAAGAGGCCACTGGCCTCCGCTGTGGGACATTTAACCTCCTTGGAAGTACGTAATTATGGCACTTAACCACAGCCCAGCAGGCCTATTTGCGAATAGTAAAAGGATGTGACAGGTAATAGTGAATGGAAACTCTTTGATCATTGAAAGAAATGGCAGGAACTATCAAATTGCAAACCAATGTCTCTTAACCAGCATCATTGAAAATTATACTGTACAACATTGTTTGCCCCATTTTTGCCTGGTTGGAAACCTCCCAAAATCCATGGTGAAGATCAGTAAATGGGACCTTATTTTTGGATTATTTCCCGATGGCCCTTCAAGAAATGCTTGAAAAACATGTAGCTTTGTCCACATTTGTTGAAGATTGTACTGTAAAATGCACCAACTGGTCCAGCTTTCAAAAAACACATATTGGTGGGAGATCCTCCACCCCAAACCTGCCTAGACGGAGTCGAGCTCACTCACTCCTCTCTACCACATTGATGTTGAACAAGATTCAAGTGTGTGTGGGGGTAATTTTCTGGCTACTCCTAACCCCTGATGTGTGGTACTTGGCAGGGCTACTCCCTCTGTAGCCCAGATACTGCCTATCTCTCTGCAGTCTCTGTTTGCTGCTGCTTGTCGACTGCTGCTGTCTGGCCAGGTCTGCTCCCTCTGTGGCCCAGACACTGCCTGTCTCTCTGCATTCCCTCTTTGCTGCTGCTTGTCGACTGCTGCTGTCCGGTCCGGGCTGCTCCCTCTGTGGCCCAGACACTGCCTATCTCTCTCCAGTCCCTGTTTGCTGCTACTTGTCGACTGTTGCTGTCTGGCCAGGGCTGCTCTCTATGTGGCCTTGACACTGCCCGTCTCTCTGCATTCCCTGTTTGCTGCTGCTTGTCGACTGCTGCTGTCCGGCCAGGGCTGCTTCCTCTGTGGCCCAGACACTGCTGGTCTCTCTGCAGTCCCTGTTTGCTGATGCTTGTCGACTGTTGCTGTCCGGCCAGGGCTGCTCCCTCTGTGGCCCAGACACTGCCTGTCTCTATTCAGTCCCTGTTTGCTGCTGCTTGTCGACTTCTGCTATCCGGCTTCTTGAGGATCTGATGCAGGGGCCAATTCGAAAAAACTGACTCCCTTCAACCAAACAGGCTTCAGGCCCCTGCTGGGCACCACTGACAATCTAGCGGCCATCGGGATGCTGGTGGCAAAGAAGATAAGAAAACACAGCTACTCTCTGTCATATCACTTCTGATTATATGTGCATCGCATGGTTCTCACTTTGATGGACCCAATTGTCTAAATAAAGCACTATTAAACGTGAACTTGAATTCATGCTCTTACCTTTGGACATACTTTTGTACATTCGTATATACACTTACTTTCACATCTTTCACGCACTCTCCTGCACTTCTGTTACAAGATGGCCCCACCCTACCCTCGCCCGGAGTCCCTCTTTTCATCATGTCCAGGTGAATAAAGACCTCCTTCACACTATTTATCCGGCCGCTGGTCAAATAGAACATCATCTCTATTAATTTAACCTGCGGCCGGATAAACAGCGACATTTCAGATATTTAGGCGGCCGCAGGGTAAATAGCAGAGATTATGCACTCTTTGCTGGTGTCGGATAAATAGCCTCTTAAAGCTGAAGACACTCCTTTTGAAACAACACTACACTACATCATGATGCGGTAAAGACCACTGAAGCTGTCAGAGCCCCGGAGCCCCTCTGGCGATTGCCTCTTTGTCTTTGACCTGTACAACTGGATGCAGCACTCCGGCAGGGGTACGCGATACAAAGACCACACACATACACTTAGATCCAGGCTGAGCTTTGATCTAGTAGTTGTATTTGTTTCCCCTCAGCGAAACAACTCTCCCGTCATTTCAAGGACAATGATCTTCTTGACAACTTTCAGTCTGGCTTCATTCAAAACTGCAGCACTGAAACAGCCCTGCTGCAAGTGATCGATGACGCGCTGCGGATACTCGATTCAGGGGAGTCTTGTCTTCTAATTCTCCTTGACCTTTCTGCAGCCTTTGACACTGTCAATCACAACACCCTCCTTAACACTCTTCAACAGAGAATGGGCGTGGAAGGCACAGTGCTTAAATGGTTTGCTTCCTTCCTCTCTGATAGATCCCAAATGATCAAAATAGCGAACAGTCTTTCATCTCCTTTGGCGGTAGGTCAAGGTGTCCCTCAAGGCTCTATACTTGCACCCACTTTGTTCAACCTCTATTTGGAACCATTGGGAAATCTCCTAAGTAAATCTGGGATCCTCTATCATCTTTATGCGGACAACTCCCAAATCTCCCTTAAGGTGTCCTCCACACACGATCTCTCCATCCTAAACTCTACTTTCGACTCCATTCAAAACTGGATGTTAACTCATCAACTCATTCTGAATCCCTCCAAAACTGAATTCCTCCTCCTCTCCTCCTCACTCTCTCCTCCTCCGGTTCAATCATGGATGGATCAGATTAATCTACTTAACAATAAACCCATCATTGTCGACAGCGCAAAATCCCTTGGTGTCATACTCGACAAAAGACTCAATCTACTCTCCCACATCAATTCCATTGCAAAGTCTGCTCGATACCAACTGCGCCTTCTTTGGGGGATTCGACGCTTCTTCCCGGAGCAAGACCTAAAAACCCTGGTCCAATCGCTGGTTCTCTCTAGATTGGTCTACTGCAATTCTCTTCTTACTGGCCTCCCCAAATCCCACCTGTCCCCCCTTAAATCTGTTCTCCATTCAGCAGCTCGTTTCATATATGGGGCCAAAAGAAGCGACCACATCACACCCATTTTATCTTCCCTCCGTTGGCTTCCCATCGAGGCAAGATCTATCTACAAGACTGCCTGTATCACCCACAAAGCCTTGCACTCCTCCTCTCCTCGCTACTTGGCGAATAAACTGAAACTCTCTGGAGGCTCTAGACCATCACGCAATGCGGAAAATTTATTGCTTGAACCTCCCACTTTCAAAAGGGAAAGATCGATGGCCCAATACTTTTCAGGCAACGCGGTGAGAATCTGGAACTCACTTCCGCCTCAGCTCCAGACCACCACCTCTTCCCGGTCCTTCAAAACTGACCTCAAATTTCTCCTCCTTCAAAGACACTTCCAAATCTAATTCACGCCCTCTCTATTCCCTCAAGGAAGTTCTTTCACTATAGGAAATTCTGTACTCCATGCCTATAGAAGTGCCTTCCTAGTGTGTTCTTGTGTTTTGAGTGACTGCCACTTATTGCAGTATTATACCTCTACTTGTATCTTGTATGCTTATGTAACTTGCACACTTGTCACTTTTTCCTCTTGTAACGTATCGTTTGCTACCTCTTCTTGTATCTTGTTTGCTTTTGTTACATGCACAATTGTCACTTTTTCCTCATGCAACGTAACGTTTGCTTTTGTAACATGCCCACTTGTAATTTTCTCCTCATGTAACGTCACTGTTCCTATTGTGAAGCGCTCTGACACCTTCGGGTAAAGTCCGCGCTATATAAAAACGCATAAATAAATAGATAAATAAATTGTATGTGACGTACCCGGGTACCCTAGGCGGCCGCCTTGCTTGCTTTATGGCTGCCCCTGTGACCCATGACAGTAACTGTTCTGCGCATGCGCGGTGCTTGTGCTGCTGCTGTCTGTGCTGTACCTACCCCGTGTGAGTGCGGGAATCTTGCACGGCTGATGTCCATACTGCACCCGTACCTGCCAGGGGCCCGGGCCATGTGTGACACCTTCAAGCAGACACAAGGAGACGGGAGGAACGCCTGTAACTTGTCTAACCACTGGCAATCGCTCGGGTCGCACCGACCCATCCTTCTTTTGCTCGCTGTGCCACTGGGGCCAAGCTGGACCCGACTTAAGAGCCCCCGTCAGTGTGAAACCGGCCCTGGGTTACTTGTGTTAGGGTTCAGGGAGGACCTGGCCTGCAGTTCTGGCTGGGCTCTTCCTACTGGAGCAGGGACACGGCTGATTTGCATATGGACTCTTCCTATTGGAGCAGGGTCAAGGCTGATTTGTATATGGCTGGGTCCACACTGATGGATTGGGTTAGACAGATTGAAGCATTCCTGCCCTCACCTTCTGTGTGTTTGACACCTCCGAGCAGTCCTGGCATTTTAGCTAACAGCTCTTGCTTGCCATGAGTTTTGAGCTAATACTCACAATGTAAAACAAGCATTTGCAATGCAATAGGTCTCGCATTAGTAAAAGTTTGAGCTTTTGGCGTTGCAAATAATAATGCAACACCAATAGCTCTAATTTTCAGTAATGCAAGACCTATAGAGTGGAGTGGGGTAGAGTGAAGTGGTGTAGTATAGAATGGAGTGGAGTGGAGTAGTGTAGCGTGAAGTGGCGTAGAGTTGAGTAAAGTGGCGTGGATTGCAGTAGAGTGGCAGAGAGTGGCATAGAGTGTCGTAGAGTAGACTGTGATAGAGTAGAGTGTCGAAGAGTTGAGTGGCATAGAGTAGAGTATCTTAGAGTGGCATAGAGTGGAGTGCCATTGAGTGTCATACAGTGGAGTGTCAGAGTGTCATAGGGTGTTGTAGACTGGAGTGTGATAGAGTGGTGTAGAGTGGAGTGACGTAGAATGTCGTGGCGCAGAGTAACGTTGAGAGGAGTAAAGTGGTGTGGAGTATAGTACGTTGGAGCGGCATAGAGTGTTGTAGAGTGGAGTGGAGTGGCATAGAGTGGAGTAGAGTGCCGTAGAGTGAAGTGGCGCAGAGTGTCATAGAGGGGAATAAAGTAGTGTGTCATAACGTGGAGTGGCATAGAGTGGAGTAGAGTGGCTTGTAGCGACCTAGAGTGAAATACAGTGGTGTAGAGTGGAGTAAAGAGGCGCAAAGTGGAGAAGAGTGGAGTGGCATAGAGTGGAGTAGAGCGAAGTGGCGTAGAGTATCATAGAGTGGAGTGTCATAGAGTGGAATAAAGTAGTGTGTCATAAAGTGGAGTGGAGTAGAGTGGCTTATAGCGACCTAGAGTGAAATACAGTGGCGTAGAGTGAAGTAAAGAGGTATAGAGTGGAGTGGTGTAGAGTGGAGTATGGTAGAGTGGCGTAGAGTGGAGTAAAATGGCATTGAGTAAAGTGGCATAGAGTGTCATGGAGTGGTGTAGAGTGGCATGGCATAAAGTGGCATATAGTGGAGGGGCATAGAGTGGAGTAGAGTATTGTAGAGTGGAGTGGAATAGTGGAGTGTGCATGGTGTTGTAGTGTACTACGAGTACTGAGACCGGGACATGAGGCAACTGAGATGCCCAGCCAGCAAGCCACCCCTTGGGAAGACAGGTGCCACCACGATAGACCCCACCACACCATGTCTTTAAATGTGCCCTTTGCCACCCTACCAAATATTTCCCCTTGTCCTATCGCTCCCTCTGACACAGCTAAGGCGGTCATGGAGGGACCTGTGGCCACGTGCTTGCTGCAGACTGCGTGTCATGTAACCTTGCCCTCATCAGCAGGGCCACCATAGGGGTGGTCCAGAGGGGCCCAGGCTGGAGAGAAGGGCCCCAGCCGGAGGCAGGCCTATGAATTGAAGGGCAGGGAGAGCAGTGCAGCCTCTAAGGATGTCTTATACAGTGGAATCTTATAGCATCTCGAAGCTGTGGCTTCTTGCCTCTACGGGAACACAAAACACATCGTCGTACTGAAAGAATACAACACTCAGTTAAAGGATTTTATGTAATTGCTTTCCAGATCCACGTTAATCAAGGAACACATACTACCCCTTACGGAAAAGGAAAAAAACATCAGAGGATAACATATGGTGCTAAGATATAGAGGCATTTTTGAGAAGTTCTGAGAATCCACAAGCCTAGAACTGCCTTGTGTATTACTGTGTGAACATTACACGCGAGCACTTGCGCCTAAAAGGATGATTCTTTCTAGTTTGTCAGTCTGTGAACTTCCAGGAAGCTTCTTCCTGGTACATTGAATGTTAAAGGCTCTGGGTTGACAATAGTGAGTTTGTAGGTTTGGGTTTTGTGAGAGAGGCGAGGGCAGACGTTTTTTATCTCGGCCTCCCCACTCTAGTGAATTATTTGATTCAGAGTTAAGCACTTTAGACCTCATTCTGAGGGCTGTGGGAATACCAGGACCCTTACTCCTGACCCCAATATACTATATGTGAAGTAGTGTGAGGTGTTAAATCTGCCATGGAGTATAACCCCAATGTATGGTAATGACGTACTTATACGTCAAGATACCTCTGCCTGACTACCCTGCTTCCTCGGCTTTGCCTCTACGCACCCCATCCCCTCTCTCCCCCCTAGTATGTTGGTCCCCACACCTTCTCAGTTCCCTTTTGTCTCCTGCAAGACGCACCCCGGCATACAAACATGTCCACACCCACACACACCTGCGGAGGGCTCGCCACACGCCCGCCCTTACCTGCCGCTCAGTCTCGGAGGCCATGTCTGTGTCCAGCATCAGCGGGTCCATGTGAGGGTTGAAAAGAGGCAGCCGGCACTGGCACAGATCTCCAGCGGGCAGTGATGCTGCCTCACAGGGCCCCGCCCCCGCCAGGGAGGGCCCAGCTGTGCCTGTCTGACCCTGGGCATCGCAGCCATCCGCCAAGTGCACTGGGGCAGCCGCCACTGCAGGCGATGGCTGGTCTTCGAGAGGGGCTGGGCGCAGAACAAGTGGCTGGCCCAGAAAGAGGCACGATAGATCGGGGGGCGGGGGTTGGCTGACATCCAGGGCATGATACCCAAATTAACCAAATTAAAGTAACAAATTAACCGTGTCACATACAGCGCGATTCTCCCTACACCCTTTTAATAAATACAAATGCCCATTTTGACATAGGGGCTAATGCTGTTTTCTAAACGCTGCCAAAATCGGCAGATAAGTGACGGGGTGGTGGGGGTATAAGAAAATAGAAGATGGTTTGGTCAGTGTTACCCGGTTTGGTCAAGCGGAGAAGCCGGGTTAGAACTCAGGTCTCCAAGTACCAAAGTCGACTACTTAACTCAGCCACCAAGACACAACTAAGTCCAATGCCAGACTTTGTGCCTTAGCATTTGAGGGTGGGGGTCTAGTGTCTGAGAACTAAGGTAACCCAGGAGGCGCGAGGCCAGGGTTTTGGGCAATGAAGCGCTCATTTGAAGAGAATAACTACATTTGAAAATACCATATGGGTAAACTTCCTCCAAGTTTTGTTTTCAGGCTGTGATTGACAGCACAGGAAGATGTGAAGGAGGACAGGCTGAAATTGCAACAGGAGAGATTTGAGGCATTACAGCTCCGACAGAAACAGTGGAAAGCGCGGCACGATGAGGGAAGAAAGTGCAACAAGAAAGGGAACTTGGCAAACAAGAAGAGAGCAAAAAAGGTGCTGATAACGGAGGACAGGAAGGCGTGGTAACTGCGACAGTGATGGGTGCGCATTTAGGTTCAGAGAGAGGAAGGAGTAAAGAAAGGGAAGACAGCAGAGGACAAGATGGGACCAAGAGCACATCGGACATGGATACGGCATCCAACGAGCAGAGAGACGAAGATGGCAGTGCAGCCTTTGGGAGAAAAGATGTAAGGAGAAAGGCGTGCGCGCGTTGTGCTGAAACGCCGGGGAGAGGGAGGGAAAGCGAAAGCGCGCCATGCGCGCGTTGCTGAAACAAGCCGTACGCGTGCACATCTCCTGTCCCTACGCGTGCACATCTCCTGTCCCCCTTCTGAACAAAAATCAACGACAATAGATCTCGCCAAGCGAGCAGCTTATGCGCTGCATCGCTAGGCGAGACCTAAAAAGAAACTACAAGTCCCAGAATGCACTAACCGTTAAAAAAGAGCAGCTATAGGCGTGACTGTTCTGTGCATTAAAGGAAGCTTGCATTGTTGCAACCCCTGCTGTATCTGTTTATGGTCAGTTAATGAAGCTTTGTAGAACTTTCAATTTTAAAAAAGCTGAAGCGTCTTCTATTCCCCGTCCTTTTCGTTTCTCCACCTCTTGTTGCTGCCTTTTCTCTTCAGACATTCTTTTTCCTCCCCTCTCTCTGCCTTTATGTCCTTCTTTCCTTCTCTTCCCCTTTGATTCTTTTTCACATTGTCAAAGTTTTTAGCAATTGATAGGAGTTTTATCTATTAATGAATTAGTCACTTGCTATATATATATGTGCCACTCTACCCCCTCTTGTATCTAACGTAGAAAGTATACATTTTGTTGAACATCGTACCATATCCAGCCTTAGAATTATGAGCAGGCATGAGGGAGCCAATCCAAGAATGCATTAAAAACTTGCACATTTGCAGTGTTTTAATTCTAAAACACAGAAATAACGTACATAGCTTTTATGATGACATACTGTATTGTTTTTTTTTAGCTAACATATATTGTACTTTTTTTACGTGCTTTTATGGCCTGTATGGTCGAAATAAAGTTTTCTTTGACTGACTGACATTGTTTTACCCCCGTTTATTCAGTCTTCCACCCGCTGCTTTCCCTCGTTTTCTCAGACTGAAAGTCTTGGGGTCCCTTTTAATTTCCTGTATTTCTCTCATCCCTCTGCCGCCCTCTTCTGCCCAGAAATAAAACACCCGTGGCCCAGTCTGGGGTGATTTACCAGCCTCTCGGGGCCCGGGTTGCTGCCGTCAGAGCTGAACTTGCACATTAGCGCTGCGATGTCTCGTCGGGGGCAGTAAGCGCTATATCGGTGCAATTACAATACAATTAGAGAGGCCGTACGTATTCAGTGGACCCAGAGGAAAGCTACAGCGTGTTTGAGGCTGTTCGCCCTTTTAGCAGCGACCAGGACAAAAAACTCAGTGCCACACGCAAGAGAAGACACACAGACTCCCACACTTTAGAAAGAACCAGTTCAAGCACACACCGGTCCGGAGGAGGAGACACACAGGCACGCCCACTTTACAAACAGAGAAACGAAACTTAACTTTACCTTCCTGCATTTCTGGGATCATGGCTGCAGCAGCTCAGCTCTCGAATCTCAAAGATGAGGCCACTTGTTCCATCTGTCGGGAATATTTTACGGATCCTGTGTCCACAGACTGTGAACATATCTTCTGCCGCTCTTGCATCACTCAGAGCTGGGAGGGAAGAGATCAAAACTTCCCCTGTCCGCAGTGCAGAGAAATATCTCCTGGGAGAAGCCTCCGACCCAACAGGCAACTGGGAAACATGGTGGAAATGGTAAAACAGCTTCTCCTGCCCCCCGTGGAGCCCACACGGGAGAATCTGTGCCAGAAACACGAGGAGAAGCTGAGGCTGTTCTGTGACGAGGATCAGAGAATAATATGTGTGGTCTGCCGGGAGTCCAAGGCCCATAAATCTCACTCAGTGAGTCCCATTGAGGAGGCTGCAGAGGAGTACAAGGTATGTGTGAGACTGTTATGGGATCAGAAGTGAAGTCACACTTATAGGAGTATAGGGAAGGCTGCAGAGGATTACAGGGTATGTGTGACACTGTTATGGGATCACAAGTGAAAAAACAGAATCCCATTCCCGAGCAAAAAACAGACTCAAATCATCAGAAAGTCCGTACACACAGATATCAGTCCAAATCTTGTGTAATAAAATTCTTCTTTATTTTCTTGGCAGATAAAAATAGCTGGTATAGTCAGAATGCAGCCAACACGTGTTTCGTCTTGGGAATATCACCCATCGACTTCCTCACTCGAATTTGGTGTCCTAATACGACGGGAATACTCTCCTGACTCTGATATATATTCAAATTTCCTAAACCGGAAAATGAGCGCTCTAGAGACTTACATTATATGCGATTGATCGTATGGTCTGCCTAAAATTCGGCGGAACTGCCCTAGTGTTTATTCTAGCCCTGAGGAAGTCGATGGGTGATATTCCCAAGACGAAACACGTTTTGGCTGCATTCTGACTATACCAGCTATTTTTATCTGCCAAGAAAATAAAGAAGAATTTTATTACACAAGATTTGGACTGATATCTGTGTGTACGGACTTTCTGATGATTTGAGTCTGTTTTTGCTCGGGAATGGGATTCTGTTTTTGATTTGCCCTTTGTGTACCAGTGGTCACTAAAGGTTTTTGGATACGTGGGTGGCCGTCTCCTAACTGTTCCCTTGAGCACTCCTTGGATGCTAACTGTACTTTTGATTATTTTATTGGTATTGCGCGAGGTTTGACCTAGCCACACCTCAGAATCACATTGGATCACAAGTGAAGTCACTTCTTGAGGAGTGTGGGAAGGCTGTGAGGAGTACAAGGTATGTGTGAGACTGTTATGGGATCACAAGTGAAGTCACTTCTTGAGGAGTGTGGGAAGGCTGCAGAGGAGTACAAGGTATGTGTGAGACTGTTATGGGATCAGAAGTTAAATTACTCTTAGAGGATTATAAGGAAGGCTGCAGAGGATTACAGGGTATGTGTGACACTGTTATGGGATCACAAGTGAAGTCACTTCTTGAGGAGTGTGGGAAGGCTGCGAGGAGTACAAGGTATGTGTGAGACTTATGGGATCAGAAGTTAAATTACACTTAGAGGATTATAAGGAAGGCTGCAGAGGATTACAGGGTATGTGTGACACTGTTATGGGATCACAAGTGAAGTCACTCCTTGAGTGTGGGAAGGCTGCAGAGGATTACAGGGTATGTGTGAGACTGCTATAGGATCAGAAGTGAAGTCACTCTTTGAGGAGTATAGAGAAGGCTGCAGAGGAGTACATGGTATGTGTGAGACTGTTATAGGATCAGAAGTGAAGTCACACTTAGAGGATTATAAGGAAGACTGCAGAGGATTACAGGGTATGTGTAGCACTGTTATGGGATCACAAGTGAAGTAACTCCTTGAGTAATATAGGGAAGCAGGTCCGGTTCTAGAGGTTTGGCCAGGTGGGCCAGGCCCACCCAAGGAAGTGCCCTGGTCCACCCAAGGCCATTCAGATCTGAAAATCCAGGGTTTGTTGTTTTATCACTAATGGTCTCCGAATCCCTAATGGTCTCCGATTGCGTACTTAAAACTACATTGAGAGGGCTGTCCAGGAGTAGAAAGGTTTGTCACAGCCCTAGGATCACAGCCCCACACTGAGCCTCGTAGAGGGGGCTGCAGATGTACAAGGTGTGTTTGTATGAATTCAGCCATTACTAACTACTTACTAAGGGCTCCATGGAGAATTCTGCCCAGGGGCACAGAGTTGGTCTGGAGGAATTCAGAGATCACTCATTGCACTGCAAGGGTTCCATAGACAAATCTGCACAAGAGCAGAAGGTGTGAACCCCATAGAAGGGTCTTAACAAGATAAGGGATGGTATGTCTGCCACAGCTCTGTGGCCACATGTCTCACACCTTGAGCCCCACAGATGATGCGGCAGAAGTGTACAAAGTACGTCTGTGGGTGTTCAGTGTTTACCAGTGAAGTCACTCCCTGAGTCCCACAGAGAAGGCTGCAAAGGATGACAAGTTTTGTGCTTAGATGACTAGAAATACAAGGCACTCCTAAGATTCCATAGAGAGGGGTGACAAAGATCACAAGGTTTGTGTGTGGGTGTTCAGGGTTCATAAATGAAGAGACACTTAGTGAGTTCATGCAGGAGGCTGCAGAAGGAGGAGGCGGCCCCCCCTCCCTGCTTCCACCATATAGGTCCCCCTCTACTCTCCTACCGTCTCCCCCCTCCCCCCCTCCTTCTGTATTCCACTGGTTATACTCGCTACCTCCCTCACTTGGTTCCCTCTGCTTCGTCACTCAGTCTTTCCCCCTACCATACTCCCTCTCCATCCATAATACCCCCCTTCCTCATCTGTCTCCCCCCCTAGTCACGCCCAACTCCTTACTGCCTGTAGCCCTCTATGCCATCTCTTCTCATATCATATAAAATGTGATCTCCCATATCCATGTTATCTATGTAAATAGCTCTTGTTTTATCTGTTAATTCGATCTGTATAAATTCAAGCTGTTCTCTTTTGTTATCCTGTCGAAACTCTACGCTATTGAAAAATTGTTATATGCCTTTATTAACTTCAAACTCATGTAAAGCGCTCTGTCTGATACCCCCGGGTCTAGCCAGCGCTATATAAAACCTCTAAAATAAAAATAAATAAAATAAGAAGAACATAAGGTGTGTATGCAGGGGTTCAGGGATCACTTATTGCAGTCTTAGGACGACAGGAAAAGGAGCCCAAGAGCAGAAAGGCACGCGTGTCACAGCCGTGGGGGGTCGCGAGGTCCGCACCCCGAGTCCCATAGAAGAGGCTGCAGAAGAGCGCAAGGTATGATTGTCATAGACCTGGTATCACACATCCCACACCTCGAGTCTCATAGGTATGTCTGAAGGATGCCCAAGAGTACACAGAATGTCTGTGAGTGTCCAGGGATCCTGAGTGGTTCTATGAGCTTGATTGGGAAGAAGGCCCAAGACTTGTGTCTCCGAGGGCTTTGGTATCTCGAGGAGTGGTCACGGATCTATTAAGGAGGTGGCCCAAGCGTGATTGTATGGTTCGTGTGCGTTTCAAAGGATTTTGTTGCTCGGGTTCAAATTCTTAGTAAGAACAGGAGACAAGAGGCATTTGACAAAACAGAAACAGTTTTGTTTAATTAAACAATTCAGCCCAGAGAACAGTTACAGGTACGAGGTCAAAATGCCTTAATATACATTGTGTTCGTTTTATAATTTTTTTTACATCAAGCCATAAACGCAACCTGAATCCCATATAAGGTGAGTGATATTGGTTGGTGCCTTAGAGTCCTAAATTAATGGTCAAATGTTACTACAGGTGGGTCTCGACCTTGCATGGACACAGTGTGGCCAGTGGTGAATGTGTTCAGATGTCCGGCGTGGGGAGTGCGTGATCACTACTTGTGCTAAATCCTTATTGGCTCTGTGTTGCTAACTCATGTGGCATCTAACTTTATTGTGTTTTCGAAGCGCACGTACCCCCTTGGGACATGTGTGCTTTATTAGGGTCAAATCTCCCCTGACCATTGTAATGTCGCTGCGACTATCTCTGGGATTGATAAAGAGTTTCCTGCCCGCGTGTTTGCCTGTCAGCTACGCATCCTGCCACCTGTGACCCATCAATCAGTGATCCCGGGCCTCGGTTGCAGGGCCTGCCTGACTACATACTTGCATTTCAAGGTAGATGTGGAGTTCGGGACGGGGCATTCTATTAATTAGGCCAATAGTTGATTTTTGTCGACAAACGCATCAGCATTTAGAGGTTTAAAGCGGTTCTGCCTGCTCTATAGAGAAAGAGGCCTGAGAGTACACAATATGTCTACCTCAAGCGGCGCTCTGTGCTCCGTAGAGAAGGAGCCCCGAGAGAACGCAATATGTCTACCTCAAGCGGTGCTCTGGGCTCCGTAGAGAAGGAGGCCTGAGAGAACACAATATGTCTACCTCAAGCGGTGCTCTGGGCTCCGTAGAGAAGGAGGCCTGAGAGTACACAATATGTCTACCTCAAGCGGTGCTCTGTGCTCCGTAGAGAAGGAGGCCCGAGAGAATGCAATATGTCTACCTCAAGCGGTGCTCTGGGCTCCGTAGAGAAGGAGGCCTGAGAGAACACAATATGTCTACCTAAAGCGGGGCTCTGTGCTCCGTAGAGAAGGAGGCCTGAGAGTACACAATATGTCTACCTCAAGCAGTGCTCTGTGCTCCGTCGAGAAGGAGGCCTGAGAGTACACAATATGTCTACCTCAAGCGATGCTCTGGGCTCTGTTGAGAAGGAGGCCTGAGAGAACACAATATGTCTACCTCAAGCGGTGCTCTGTGCTCCATGGAGAAGGAGGCCTGAGAGTACACAATATGTCTACCTCAAGTGGGACTCTGTGCTCCGTAGAGAAGGAGGCCTGAGAGAACACAATATGCCTACCTCAAGCGGTGCTCTGTGCTCCATGGAGAAGGAGGCCTGAGAGTACACAATATGTCTACCTCAAGCGGGGCTCTGTGCTCCGTAGAGAAGGAGGCCTGAGAGAACACAATATGCCTACCTCAAGCGGTGCTCTGTGCTCCATAGAGAAGAAGGCCTGAGAGTACACAATATGTCTACCTCAAGCGATGCTCTGTGCTCCGTTGAGAAGAAGGCCTGAGAGTACACAATATGTCTACCTCAAGCGATGCTCTGGGCTCTGTTGAGAAGGAGGCCTGAGAGTACAAAATATGTCTACCTCAAGTGGTGCTCTGTGCTCCATGGAGAAGGAGGCCTGAGAGTATACAATATGTCTACCTTAAGCGGTGCTCTGTGCTCCGTAGAGAAGAAGGCCTGAGAGTACACAATATGTCTACCTCAAGCGGTGCTCTGTAGAGCAGGAGGCCTGAGAGAACACAATGTGTCTACCCCAAGCGGTGCTCTGGGCTCCGTAGAGAAGGAGGCCCGAGAGAAAGCAATATGCCTACCTCAAGCGGTGCTCTGTGCTCCGTAGAGAAGAAGGCCTGAGAGTACACAGTGTGTCTACCTCAAGTGGTGCTCTGTGCTCCATGGAGAAGGAGGCCTGAGAGTATACAATATGTCTACCTCAAGCAGTGCTCTGTGCTCCGTCGAGAAGGAGGCCTGAGAGTACACAATATGTCTACCTCAAGTGGTGCTCTGTGCCCCGTAGAGAAGGAGGCCCAAGAGAACGCAATATGTCTACCTCAAGCGGTGCTCTGGGCTCCGTAGAGAAGGAGGCCTGAGAGTACACAATATGTCTACCTCAAGTGGTGCTCTGTGCTCCATGGAGAAGGAGGCCTGAGAGTATACAATATGTCTACCTTAAGCGGTGCTCTGTGCTCCGTAGAGAAGAAGGCCTGAGAGAACACAATATGTCTACCTCAAGCGGTGCTCTGGGCTCCGTCAAGAAGGAGGCCTGAGAGTACACAATATGTCTACCTCAAGCGATGCTCTGGGCTCTGTTGAGAAGGAGGCCTGAGAGTACACAATATGTCTACCTCAAGCGGTGCTTTGTGCTCCGTAGAGAAGGAGGCCTGAGAGTACACAATATGTCTACCTCAAGCGGTGCTTTGTGCTCCGTAGAGAAGGAGGCCTGAGAGCACACAGTGTGTCTACCTCAAGCGGGGCTCTGTGCTCCGTAGAGAAGGAGGCCTGAGAGAACACAATATGTCTACCTCAAGCGGTGCTCTGTGCTCCATAGAGAAGGAGGCCTGAGAGAACACAATGGGGCATATTCTCAAGGAGCTATCGCCGAGCTAACGGCACTTTATCGCAGCCAAAGCCGAGATAAATGTATCGCAACATTCACAAGCTGGTGCTAACAGCCGATAACACCAGTTTACCTGCGAAAGCATCCTCAAAAAACATCGCCACAGATGACCCCTGCAACTATCGCTAATGAGTGGCAGAGTAGGCGTTCCCGAGCAAAAACCCGCGACAACACCACACCTCAACATTCTCAACGACCAGCCCGATGAGCGGTAAAACCACAAAACAGGCGATAAGGCGCGTTAACAGCAGGAACCTAACACCTGCTCTGACCTGGTGTAAAGTCGGACGACAACCTGCACCATCAAAGGGAGCCCAGCCCACAGCCACACATGAAGAACACCAGATGCCATGGAGCCACTCACCATGCATCCCGGAGCCCCGAGAGGGCAACAACACCCACCGCCACCACCCCCTCCACCCCCTCTGACACCCACCGCCCAACCCCCCCCTGGACCAACACTTAGGCAGCGCAGACAAAGACAGCGACCCTCCGAAAATGGACCAACCCCACAGACCCAACACCAGAGAATGTCATTGCCCACTATATGCCCAAAGGGACAACCATCCTCCGCATCCTGACCACCATAGCCCACAGGCTGACGGTACCAACACAGCGGACAACCAACATCCCACCGCAGACAAAGCTGCTGGCCGTGCTGCACGTGTTGGCCTCTGGTACCCTCCAACCAACCTCCGCCTGAGACGGAGGAGTCACACAGCCTGGCCAATCCAAGTCACCCACAACGGTCATGGATGACACCATCAGCTTGGTACCCCACTATCCATACCTCACACACACTGCGCAGGAACAGCTGGAGACCAAGCAAGGCGTGTATGCCACAGCTGGCTTCCCGCACGTGTCAGGGGGCAAGTGACTGCACACATGGGGGCAAGTGACTGCACACATGTCCTACTAGTGGCCCCTTGCGACACTGCACACAATAAGCGCAACAGAAAGCGCACGGATCCCACCAATGTGCAGGCAATAGTGGACCACCGTGGAATCTCCGCCAACGACGTCGCCAACCACCCAGGCCGTGTGCATGATACCTGCACCTCCCGACAGTCCATCATCAACCTGCGCCACCAGGATGGCACCCACGGAAATGCACTGCTCGTTGGCCAATACCAAATGCACACACCACACACCTCAACTCCACAATCATGCAACACACAACACAGGAAATGCACACGTCACAAGCTCACCTACAACATGCACACCCACCAGACACGACAGCACAACTCACTGTGGGAACCCGGGCCAGCCATGTACATAAGCCATACGGCATGGCACCACGGACACACAATAGCAGAATGTCGGAAGAGGTGGGGACCAGGCATGTGCGAAGGAGGCAAGGGACCGATGAATGAGAATGTACACAATGGCAAGTGTGTCGTGGATGTGCTGGCCAGTCTGCAGTATGCAGACCACACACATATCCATAGCAACACACACCGCTGGTGTTTGGAGTGTAGTGGACAGTGGACGCAACCATGTCACCCCAGCCAGTGGGGAAGTTGCGGAAATGTAGCTTGTGACGTCCCCCCCCCCATAAGCGTGAACGGAGTGGACTGGCCCGGCGTACGCCAGGCCAGCGTAGGGGTGTGAATAAAAGGCACGTAACCCTGGGCGTGGTCTTCTTCTGGAATGCCCAACGTCTCTGCCAGGGCGGTGCCCCTCACCCCGCCACAAGGCCGACGCCGTGAGCGGTGTTGCCAGCGATCCTGTGCGCCTGCTGCACCCCGGGACGCTGGTCCCCGAATCAGTCCTGCCCGCCCCTGCGCACCCAGGCCTCAAGGCCCACCTTCTGACACTGGCGTGTGTCGATGAGGGCCCACCACGTGCCGGCGCAAACTCCAAGCCCGAACCCCGCGTCCTTGGCAGCCTCCTCACACCATCACGGCCTCCGCGACACAGGCCCGCTTTACTCCTTCGTTTACATACTCCACAGCTGCCTACTGCCTACACTACGTTCAGGTAAGTCACACATGTGGAACTGAGTCGTGATATCGGCATGGCGGAGTCCATATCATTGTACGCAAGGAGATGAGTAAGAGGAAGACGCGGTTCAGTCCGGAGGAGAAAAGGACCGTCTTCACGGAGGTGTCCGGACACTGCCGACAACTGCCCTGGTGTGACTAACTCTGTGCATCGCGGGCCAACGACACGTGGATGTGTGCCCCTAATGACCGCTGCCCCGGGCCTACACTGCGGTCAAGTAGGTCACACATTTGGGACCTACTCAAGTCTTGATTTGGCAATGGCCGAGTACACACGCAAATGCAGAGTTTAACTCACTATACTCCCTTCGATGTGGTGACACAAAGTATGTCCATGGCATCCCAGCCACACATGTCTGTGGGCCCTTGAAGACTAAGCCTTCGGACTACACTGCGGGCGTGCAGGCCTCACACAAATCCAATCCAGTCCATACCAGGCAGGACACGGCATCGTCGCTGGCCAAACTCCCGCTCAGCTCTGTCGCTACTGCCTCGGTCAACCACGAGTCATCACCACATGCCATTTCAACGCCGTGTGTTAGTGTTCCAGGAGGAGCTCGCTGAACAGCGGTTGGCCCGCGCTGCCCGCTGCCTCCGGACCACACAGCGGTCGAGTAGGTCACACATTGGGAACTCAGTCATGAGTCATTTATGGCCGAGCTGATAACATTGTACTGGCCTCGTCGCAGACTGCATCCCCTTACAGCTCCGGTGCCACTAAGTCTGTTCCCCGACATCCATGGACACTTACTTCTTGAGATTTGTTGGAGACTGAGTCCATGGCTTGGGGGTTGTCTTCATCATCGTGTGGGTGATACTGACTATGTTGCCAGAACGAGGCTGTAGCATTCCACTCCTCCATTTGCCGCTTCTGGCCGGCTCTGCCCTCTGCATCATGCCCTGGAAGACCCCTTCCACTGTCCCCCACAAACCTCCGCGACATTCACCTTCGACATCGACGAGGACCCGCTCACCTAGCGTGGCACTATCTCACAGCACCGCAAGTCACCGTCCCGTGGTGGTGTGCCGGTGCCGGCCGCAGTGCATCCGGGGCCACTAACTCTGTGCAGCTCAAATCATGGCCCCAGTCTGAGGGCATGTCGGATGGCCTGAGGGGCATCAACGCCATGTGTCTGTGGCCCTGCGCTTGTGGGGTTCGCGTTGACCTGGGCACGTGTTCCTGGTGCATCCATGTTGCTATGCAGTTTATTTTGTTTTTGTTGTATTTTTTTCTTCTGCTTTTATTGTGCATTTTCCCGCATGACGCGTGGGGATTGCAGGCCTGTCGCTGGTTATCGCTGATTTTTGTATCGCGGTTGGCCTCATCGCAACTTTATTTGCGTTCGTGTTTCGCATTTTTGCGGCGTCGCGTTGATTTTAACGCGGACATTTGACGCGTTATCATGGGACTATCGTATGGTGCCGCCAGGTTGAGAATACTACGTTAACACGGCGTTGTTTTCCCGCGATTGACTGCGATATGCAAAGTTGCGTTAACCTAAATTTGCGGTGGTTATCACACGTTCTTGAGAATATCCCCCAAGATGTCTACCTCAAGCGGTGCTCTGTGCTCCGTAGAGATGGAGGCCCAAGAGTACACAGTATGTCTGTGGGTGTTCAGGGATCTCAAGCCCCGTGGGCTCTATAGCGAAAGAGACCCAAGGGTACACATCATATGTTTCAGAATCTCAGGGATATCTGTGGCTCTATACAGAGAGCGGACCAGGAGTACAACTTATGTCTGTGTCTGTGCCGGGATGACAGATCTCATACCGTGATCCCCCTGTGCAGAAAGGCACAAGGTATGGCTGTTGCAGCACAGGGATCACTAATCACAAACTGAGAGTTCCAGTCCCACAGAAGAGGCTGCAGAAGAGCACACAGTGTGCGTGTCACAACCTTTGAATCACACTTTGGACAAGTGAGCTCCAAAGAAAAGTCTGCAGTGGAGCACATGGTTCATCTGCTACAGCCCTGGGATTAAAGGTCGCACACTTGAGCTGCTAGGCTAGGGAGTAGAAGAGCAGGGGTTATTCCTGCCATTCTGGCAGAGCCACTGAGACCGCCGCCAGGAGTAACTGAGTCTGGGCCTCATCAGAGCTTGGCAGATGCAGGGATCCACCAAAAAGCTGCGGATGTCATGTCCGCCAAACTCGCAGTTCACCCGCTCTGCTTAGAGTCCGGAGAAGCACCATATTTACATCAGCAGCACCTCCCTGGGCTCCATCAGCAGCACCTCCCTGGGCTCCATCAGCAGCACCTCCCTGGGCTCCATCAGCAGCACCTCCCTGGGCTCCATCAGCAGCACCTCCTCCCCTGGCTCCATCAGCAGCACCTCCCTGGGCTCCATCAGCAGCACCTCCCTGGGCTCCATCAGCAGCACCTCCCTGGGCTCCATCAGCAGCACCTCCCTGGGCTCCAACAGCAGCACCTCCTCCCCTGGCTCCATCAGCAGCACCTCCTCCCCTGGCTCCATCAGCAGCACCTCCTCCCCATGCTCCATCAGCAGCACCTCCCTAGGCTCCATCAGCAGCACCTCCCTGGGCTCCATCAGCAGCACCTCCCTGGGCTCCATCAGCAGCACCTCCCTGGGCTCCATCAGCAGCACCTCCCTGGGCTCCATCAGCAGCACCTCCCTGGGCTCCAACAGCAGCACATCCTCCCCTGGCTCCATCAGCAGCACCTCCTCCCCTGGCTCCATCAGCAGCACCTCCTCCCCTGGCTCCATCAGCAGCACCTCCTCCCCATGCTCCATCAGCAGCACCTCCCTAGGCTCCATCAGCAGCACCTCCCTGGGCTCCATCAGCAGCACCTCCCTGGGCCCCATCAGCAGCACCTCCTCCCCAGGCTCCATCAGCAGCACCTCCCTGGGCTCCATCAGCAGCACCTCCCTGGGCTCCATCAGCAGCACCTCCCTGGGCTCCAACAGCAGCACCTCCCTGGGCTCCATCAGCAGCACCTCCCTGGGCTCCATCAGCAGCACCACCCTGGGCTCCATCAGCAGCACCTCCCTGGGCTCCATCAGCAGCACCTCCCTGGGCTCCATCAGCAGCACCTCCCTGGGCTCCATCAGCAGCACCTCCCCGGACTGTTCCCTTGAGGCACAGGGTCAAGACTGATTTGCATATGGCTGGGTTGAAACTGGAATGGCATGGTGAGCATAAAAACGATGGATTTAGGCCCAGATCTCTGTACTGGGGTGAATGTATGACATTGTTCTGCATTCTGTCCATCAACTGTTGTTTTTGCATTTGTCACCCCGAGTGGGACGGGTATGCCCAGACGTGGGTCCTGTGCTCTCCATGCCACTGGAATCAAGCTATCCTGGCTGAAGAGGGGTGAAACCCCGAAACCGGTCCTAGGATGCTTGTTTCCAGTCCAGGGAGGACCTGGCTTGGCAGTTCGGGCTGGTCTGTTCCCTTGAGGCACAGGGTCAAGACTGATTTGCATATGGCGGGGTTGAAACTGGAATGGCATGGTGAGCAAAAAAACGATGGATTTAGGCCCAGATCTCTGTACTGGGGTGAATGTATGACATTGTTCTGCATTCTGTCCATCAACTGTTGTTTTTGCATTTGTCACCCCGAGTGGGACGGGTATGCCCAGACGTGGGTCCCGTGATCTCCATGCCACTGGAATCAAGCTATCCTGGCTGAAGAGGGGTGAAACCCCGAAACCGGTCCTAGGATGCTTGTTTCCAGTCCAGGGAGGACCTGGCTTGGCAGTTCGGGCTGGACTGTTCCCTTGAGGCACAGGGTCAAGACTGATTTGCATATGGCTGGGTTGAAACTGGAATGGCATGGTGAGCAAAAAAACGATGGATTTAGGCCCAGATCTCTGTACTGGGGTGAATGTATGACATTGTTCTGCATTCTGTCCATCAACTGTTGTTTTTGCATTTGTCACCCCGAGTGGGACGGGTATGCCCAGACGTGGGTCCTGTGCTCTCCATGTCACTGGAATCAAGCTATCCTGGCTGAAGAGGGGTGAAACCCCGAAACCGGTCCTAGGATGCTTGTTTCCAGTCCAGGAGGACCTGGCTTGGCAGTTCGGGCTGGACTGTTCCCTTGAGGCACAGGGTCAAGACTGATTTGCATATGGCTGGGTTGAAACTGGAATGGCATGGTGAGCAAAAAAACGATGGATTTAGGCCCAGATCTCTGTACTGGGGTGAATGTATGACATTGTTCTGCATTCTGTCCATCAACTGTTGTTTTTGCATTTGTCACCCCGAGTGGGACGGGTATGCCCAGACGTGGGTCCCGTGCTCTCCATGCCACTGGAATCAAGCTATCCTGGCTGAAGAGGGTGAAACCCCGAAACCGGTCCTAGGATGCTTGTTTCCAGTCCAGGGAGGACCTGGCTTGGCAGTTCGGGCTGGACTGTTCCCTTGAGGCACAGGGTCAAGACTGATTTGCATATGGCTGGGTTGAAACTGGAATGGCATGGTGAGCAAAAAAACGATGGATTTAGGCCCAGATCTCTGTACTGGGGTGAATGTATGACATTGTTCTGCATTCTGTCCATCAACTGTTGTTTTTGCATTTGTCACCCCGAGTGGGACGGGTATGCCCAGACGTGGGTCCCGTGCTCTCCATGCCACTGGAATCAAGCTATCCTGGCTGAAGAGGGGTGAAACCCCGAAACCGGTCCTAGGATGCTTGTTTCCAGTCCAGGGAGGACCTGGCTTGGCAGTTCGGGCTGGACTGTTCCCTTGAGGCACAGGGTCAAGACTGATTTGCATATGGGTGGGTTGAAACTGGAATGGCATGGTGAGCAAAAAACGATGGATTTAGGCCCAGATCTCTGTACTGGGGTGAATGTATGACATTGTTCTGCATTCTGTCCATCAACTGTTGTTTTTGCATTTGTCACCCCGAGTGGGACGGGTATGCCCAGACGTGGGTCCCGTGCTCTCCATGCCACTGGAATCAAGCTATCCTGGCTGAAGAGGGGTGAAACCCCGAAACCGGTCCTAGGATGCTTGTTTCCAGTCCAGGGAGGACCTGGCTTGGCAGTTCGGGCTGGACTGTTCCCTTGAGGCACAGGGTCAAGACTGATTTGCATATGGCTGGGTTGAAACTGGAATGGCATGGTGAGCAAAAAAACGATGGATTTAGGCCCAGATCTCTGTACTGGGGTGAATGTATGACATTGTTCTGCATTCTGTCCATCAACTGTTGTTTTTGCATTTGTCACCCCGAGTGGGACGGGTATGCCCAGAAGTGGGTCCTGTGCTCTCCATGCCACTGGAATCAAGCTATCCTGGCTGAAGAGGGGTGAAACCCCGAAACCGGTCCTAGGATGCTTGTTTCCAGTCCAGGGAGGACCTGGCTTGGCAGTTCGGGCTGGACTGTTCCCTTGAGGCACAGGGTCAAGACTGATTTGCATATGGCTGGGTTGAAACTGGAATGGCATGGTGAGCAAAAAACGATGGATTTAGGCCCAGATCTCTGTACTGGGGTGAATGTATGACATTGTTCTGCATTCTGTCCATCAACTGTTGTTTTTGCATTTGTCACCCCGAGTGGGACGGGTATGCCCAGACGTGGGTCCCGTGATCTCCATGCCACTGGAATCAAGCTATCCTGGCTGAAGAGGGGTGAAACCCCGAAACCGGTCCTAGGATGCTTGTTTCCAGTCCAGGGAGGACCTGGCTTGGCAGTTCGGGCTGGACTGTTCCCTTGAGGCACAGGGTCAAGACTGATTTGCATATGGCTGGGTTGAAACTGGAATGGCATGGTGAGCAAAAAAACGATGGATTTAGGCCCAGATCTCTGTACTGGGGTGAATGTATGACATTGTTCTGCATTCTGTCCATCAACTGTTGTTTTTGCATTTGTCACCCCGAGTGGGACGGGTATGCCCAGACGTGGGTCCCGTGCTCTCCATGCCACTGGAATCAAGCTATCCTGGCTGAAGAGGGGTGAAACCCCGAAACCGGTCCTAGGATGCTTGTTTCCAGTCCAGGGAGGACCTGGCTTGGCAGTTCGGGCTGGACTGTTCCCTTGAGGCACAGGGTCAAGACTGATTTGCATATGGCTGGGTTGAAACTGGAATGGCATGGTGAGCAAAAAACGATGGATTTAGGCCCAGATCTCTGTACTGGGGTGAATGTATGACATTGTTCTGCATTCTGTCCATCAACTGTTGTTTTTGCATTTGTCACCCCGAGTGGGACGGGTATGCCCAGACGTGGGTCCCGTGCTCTCCATGCCACTGGAATCAAGCTATCCTGGCTGAAGAGGGGTGAAACCCGAAACCGGTCCTAGGAAGCTTGTTTCCAGTCCAGGGAGGACCTGGCTTGGCAGTTCGGGCTGGACTGTTCCCTTGAGGCACAGGGTCAAGACTGATTTGCATATGGCTGGGTTGAAACTGGAATGGCATGGTGAGCAAAAACGATGGATTTAGGCCCAGATCTCTGTACTGGGGTGAATGTATGACATTGTTCTGCATTCTGTCCATCAACTGTTGTTTTTGCATTTGTCACCCCGAGTGGGACGGGTATGCCCAGACGTGGGTCCCGTGCTCTCCATGCCACTGGAATCAAGCTATCCTGGCTGAAGAGGGGTGAAACCCCGAAACCGGTCCTAGGATGCATGTTTCCAGTCCAGGGAGGACCTGGCTTGGCAGTTCGGGCTGGACTGTTCCCTTGAGGCACAGGGTCAAGACTGATTTGCATATGGCTGGGTTGAAACTGGAATGGCATGGTGAGCAAAAAAACGATGGATTTAGGCCCAGATCTCTGTACTGGGGTGAATGTATGACATTGTTCTGCATTCTGTCCATCAACTGTTGTTTTTGCATTGGGCTCCAACAGCAGCACCTCCCTGGGCTCCATCAGCAGCACCTCCCTGGGCTCCATCAGCAGCACCTCCCTGGGCTCCATCAGCAGCACCTCCCTGGGCTCCATCAGCAGCACCTCCCTGGGCTCCATAAGCAGCACCTCCCTGGACTCCATCAGCACCTCCTCCCCGGGCTCCATCAGCAGCACCTCCCTGGACTCCATCAGCAGAAACCCTTTCTAAAGGCCCATCTGCTGCTGGTCCTCGGTCACTAAACGAAAGATGGAAGTTGTTCTAGAGTCCAGTTCTCCTGACTGGGCTCCTCAGGGAGCGCCTGGTGTCTCACACAGGAAACCAAAGACATTAACCCCCTCGACCTGGGAGAATATTCAGTTACTTTTCTTTTTTGTTTTTCTATAACAAAATATGGAGTTTGTTTTTTGAAAAAAAACTTTACTGCGCTGACTCATTAAAGATGGCGCCTGCTCAGCAAAGCTGCCATGTCTTCAGCGGCGCTGCAGCGGCTCAGCTGTAACCACAGTGATCTGCCTGGCGGAGATCTGGCAGTCGGTCTTCGATCCAGTCAACGGAGGAGATCTCGCCTCTGACCCGGCTGCCCTGAGCTCTGACTCCGCGCACAGCTGCCCAACTACTGCATATGATGATTGCTCTGCTGCTGTCTCTACTGCACTGCACGCGCCCTCTAATGTCATCAATAAACATAGGTAAATAACAAGTAAGGGGCTGATTTAGAGCTTGGCAGAGTACTTTACTCCCACCATACCAAAGAACCAGCGGCCGCCAAATTTAGAGTTATCCACCGGCCTTACGGACAACTCTAAACATTGGCAGGAACCGCTGTTACAAACAAGAGAGCCATCTGTCAAACAACATTTTACTTTCTCCAAAAACAAAAACAAGTGGGCTTTCGATTTTGGAAAAGGTAAAACTAATCACTCCCCTACCACATGCGAGTTTTCTCCCATGATGTGTGGGGTAATTTTTTCCCCCTGTCCCTCTGACTGTGATGAACAGCAAAACAAAATACATAACACCGTCAACTCTGGCCAGTGTGGTTTAAGGAGGGGTTAGCTAAGATTAAACAGGAAATAGAATGTGATGAACACATCTGGAGATGCACTCAAGACTCCAATAAAAAATCAGAGTACAAAGTTGACCTCTTCAAATACGAATCCCCCATTAGAGAGGCTTCGTTAACAACAAACAAGTTAAGTTTTTAAATTATCAATGCGTTATCTTCTTCTGTTTCTGCGTGGTATACTTTTGTCTCCTAAATATTTTGTGCAGCTAGCGTTTATTTCACTAAAAGCAGCTCCATCAGAGGAAAGATTGCTGTGGAATTTGGTCTTATTTCCTCTCCTGCCTTCACATCAGCGCCTGCTGCTTTATGGACTGGCTTTAATTTGATAGACTTTGATATTTCGTGTTATTGGACCTCTACCGCGGGTAATCTATTGCACCTGATTCCAGTGAGGTTCCTCCAACTCATGAAAAATATTTTGATGAATCCTCCTCCAGACATCTTGAACTCTGCTGTCTGCAGTCAGCATCTCAGCTCTTTCTAAGGAGAGACCAGACCTGCATCGCCTGCAAAATCCTCCCGTGGATCCTTCAATACTCGCAAGTACCGCCCCACCTCCCTCGTCCTCCCCCTCCAGAAGAAGAGACCTGTGGAGTACAGGCCCACCTCCCTCTTCTATGGATTCCTCCAATACTCTACAATACGTCCCTCGACCTCGTTCTCCAGAAGAAACTAAATTCCGCTCCACCTCCTTCAGTGTCACCCTTCTGTGGACCCCTCCAATATTCTCAAGTACCACCCGCCTCCCTCGTCCTCCCTCTCATGTGGATTCCTCCAATATTCTCAAGTACCACCCGCCTCCCTCTCCTGTGGATCCCTCCAATGCTCTCAAATACGGCCCACCTCCCTCGACCTCCCTCTCCTGTGGATCCCTCCAATGATCTCAAGTACCGCCCCACCTCCCTCGTCCTCCCTCTCCTGTGGATCCCTCCAATGATCTCAAGTACCGCCCCACCTCCCTCGTCCTCCCTCTCCTGTGGATCCCTCCAATGATCTCAAGTACCGCCCCACCTCCCTTGTCCTCCCTCTCCTGTGGATCCCTCCAATACTCTCAAGTACCACCCGCCTCCCTCGTCCTCCCTCTCCTGTGGATTCCTCCAATGATCTCAAGTACCGCCCCACCTCCCTCGTCCTCCCTCTCCTGTGGATCCCTCCAATGATCTCAAGTACCGCCCCACCTCCTTTGTCCTCCCTCTCCTGTGGATCCCTCCAATACTCTCAAGTACCACCCGCCTCCCTCGTCCTCCCTCTCCTGTGGATTCCTCCAATGATCTCAAGTACCGCCCCAACTCCCTCGTCCTCCCTCTCCTGTGGATCCCTCCAATGCTCTCAAATACGGCCCCACCTCCCTCGTCCTCCCTCTCCTGTGGATCCCTCCAATGATCTCAAGTACCGCCCCACCACCCTCGTCCTCCCTCTCCTGTGGATCCCTCCAATGATCTCAAGTACCGCCCCACCTCCCTCGTCTTCCCTCTCCTGTGGATCCCTCCAATGATCTCAAGTACCGCCCCACCTCCCTCGTCCTCCCTCTCCTGTGGATCACTCCAATGATCTCAAGTACCGCCCCACCTCCCTCGTCCTCCCTCTCCTGTGGATCCCTCCAATGATCTCACGTACCGCCCCACCTCCCTTGTCCTCCCTCTCCTGTGGATCCCTCCAATACTCTCAAGTACCACCCGCCTCCCTCGTCCTCCCTCTCCTGTGGATTCCTCCAATATTCTCAAGTACCACCCACCTCCCTCGTCCTCCCTCTCCTGTGGATCCCTCCAATGCTCTCAAGTACGGCCCCACCTCCCTCATCCTCCCTCTCCTGTGGATCCCTCCAATGATCTCAAGTACCACCCCACCTCCCTCGTCCTCCCTCTCCTGTGGATCCCTCCAATGCTCTCAAGTACGGCCCCACCTCCCTCGACCTCCCTCTCTTGAAGAAACCTCCTGTGGATCCCTCTAATAATCGCAAACACTGCCTCGTCTCCCTCTTTCCGTCTGCAGCTAAGTGTGACATAACGCCCTTTTTACAGGATCACCCCCACTCAGTGCTGGTTTGATGACTCTGAAGGGGTCTGAGCCCCGCTGACCAGACCCCAGTGCCTGTGATCTGACCCCTAAAGTACATGTGTAATTAGCTAACACTTGATTGGCATAGTTAACTTATCTATAAGTCCCTAGTATATGGTTCTCTGTGTATCAAAGGCCTGTACATTAAATGCCACTATTGGACAGCAGCACTGATTGTGCAATCACTAAAGTGACAAAGTGAAAACATGACTCTAAAAGTTTAAAAGCTGTCAGACTTGTCTGGCAACGTTTAAACTGCTAAGTCCGGTTGGCAAAGTAATCCTTCTGCCAAGCCAAAACCTTCCTTTCTAATATTTATAAGTTGGCCTTAATCTCCCATAAGGCAGGGTGCATGATATTAAAATGAACGACATGTTGATTTTATGTTTTACATGTCCTGCCAATGCAAAGTCACAATTGTTCACTGTAACAAGACGGGCTTTCCCATTGGGAAGCTTCGGGTTAGATTATTCCACCTTATAATGGCTAACGCAGTTTGAGAATAGCTAGAACAATGGTTCGAATTCTCAAATAAATAGGAATGTAAAATTCAACCCGATGGTGAAGTCAGATTTTAATTACAATTTTGAAAATGTCCCTTTTAGAATGTTGGGAATTCTTGCCCAAAGTTTCTAGTAGCCGTTTCTGATTTTCTGATTAAACCCCGTTACTGTGACCTTAGACAGCCTGTTGCACACCTACCAGGAGATGTGAATTCCTCCCAGGAGAAGAACAAAGGGCCTGTTGGTGGGAGGAGGTGTGACCCCCTCCTGACAGAATGACCAGGGGAGATTATGCCTGCAGATGTCGAGCTTCAAACAGATGCACGTGCCTGTCACAAGCAAATGCGAGTCACAAGTTAACCTGCCCTCTCCTTGTTGAGAAAGTGTAATTATGCACTGCTTTTGCCACAATGCTTCTGGGTAAGTTGTGTGCTGGTTCGCCAGGCAGTGTGCTCCTTCCCCTCTTTTTGTGATTGGCTCCTTGCTGAATTTGTCTGACGAGATCTGAGATGCACCTGTGCTCTGGAAGTGGTAATCGACCCTGAGAAAATCGTGGGCAGCATTGCCATTACACCCCAAATTTAACTTGGTACTCTCAACTGAAGAAGGACAAATATCCCGAAACATGTGTCTAGAGAATCACAGCATTGGCTGCACCAACAACGGTGAACACTTAAGAATGTCAATTAAAGTGAGTGCTGTTATGCACTGCATTTACCACCATGCAACTGGATGTGTGAATGTGATAGTATAAGAGGCAGTGTGCTCCCTCCCCCTTTATGTGATTGGGTCCTCTCAGTACACGTCTACTCATAACCATACTCATCTTCCTCTGCTCACCTCTCATCACCCCCAGTACATACCTACTCATCACCCTACTCTTCCTCTACTCTCCTCTCATCACCTCCTCTCAGTAGATGCCTACTCTTCACCCTACTCTGTTCCCTCTACTCACCTCTCATGGCGCCATCAGTAGATGCCTACTTATCACCCTACTCTGTTCCCTCTACTCACCTCTCATTGCCCCTTCAGTAGATGCCTACTCATCACCCTACTCTGTTCCCTCTACTCTCCTCTCATCACCTCCTCTCAGTAGATGCCTACTCTTCACCCTACTCTGTTCCCTCTACTCACCTCTCATTGCCCCCTCAGTAGATGCCTACTCATCACCCTACTCTGTTCCCTCTACTCACCTCTCATGGCCCCATCAGTAGATGCCTACTCATCACCCTACTCTGCTCCCTCTACTCACCTCTTACTGTAAGAAATTGGTTTGTTAGTTGACTGTGGTGTGAGTCCTGGTCAAGCAGCAACCACAGTGCTTGTCAAGCCAACCCTATATTAACCTGTGCTCAACCTGTTGTACGGTTCTCAGTAAGACTGTGCTTTTTGAGCAACATACGCTTTATGGTACTGTCTCCACATATACCATTAGAATATGTTGATATATATATATATATATCTCTGACTAGCTCACAGTGCCCTGTCTAGACCTTTCACTTTACAAGGCACTGGATGGTGTCTGCAACCTTAGAGCACGGCAACCCTAATTCCCCAAGAAAATCGTGGAAACAAATCTTACCCTTTCGCTTGTAACTCAGGTGTGCACAGAGGGAGACGCAAGAAAGACGCAGATTGGCACTTCAATACCTTTATTGAGGCAATTGTATTCTTGTGTAAAATACGTGCGCTGCAATGATGAATAAATGAGACCGAATAAAGTCATCAGCATAATTATGACGGTGAACAGAAGGAAGAGTTCAACCATTGTACAAGTAGCATATGATTATATGAATACATGTAATTGTAATCCTGCCTACCTCAGCCTATCCTAACCAAGCATAGGTGTGTGCAGCTGCCAAGATACCATGAGTGGTCTGTCCCCGGTTACCTGTGTGTGTGTGTTTCATCCGGCAGTCGGGTCTGTTGTAGAGCAGGCAGCCTTCTTTCTCAGGATAGGGATGGAATCCAGCTGGGCTTGAATTCAGGCGTAGAGTGACCGCGCCAATCCTGTCGAAATGCTCCTCTGTATAAACAAAGGACTGGCCGGTTTATATATTAAATGGGCCGCATATGTTCTGATGTCTGGGCTCTTTGTCCGGCGTGTTTGTTCATTCTACCCGCCCGAGGTGTCACCAGACAGACAATGCAAATAATAATAATTAACGCAATACACTGAGCCCTTGAACAGGATATCCAATGAAATGATAAGATATCTACCGAGAAGTGGATATGTAGGCAAATACATTCTCTGTACATTATCATGTGATGGTGCACATGCAAATGTATGTGAAAGGTCTCTGTGTAAAAGATGTCAATGCTAAACGAGAGTCTGTAACGTGGATGTGTGTGCCCAGGGCCTAACAACCACATGACACCCACTCCTTGTCTGTAGGTTGACAAAAATGCAACACATGAACATAAAATATATAGTCTTAAAATTACACAGTAGTCTAAAAACAAATATTGGAAGTCACGTTAATAATAAAAGCAGAACAAGCCAAACTGTAATTATAAAACCAAATTTAAAAAGCATGTCAGCGTATAACACCTAATTTTTCAGAAAAATGTTAAATTAAAAAATCTTTAAAACCTGCCAGATGTTGCAGTTTAAATTTAAAAAAAATTGTAAGAGTCAAGGGGAGCTCTGGCATTCCCAACATCCGCAGATGATGTTGCCGTTGGCAACCCAGAAACAAGTTCCAAAAAACAAACAATCGTGTCCCACCCGTACAGCATTCACTGATGGTGTCACAGCCAATTGTGCTCCTTCAGATGATGAACAGCCTCGACCCACTCCAGGAGCCGATGTTTCCATAGAAGGTTCAAAATATGCATTTTGTAGCAATGGATTCCGCCCAGGACATCCTTGAAGATGGATTCTCAATGGGCCCATCAACATCCCCATATCCAGAAATTGGACCAAATGTTTGAACAAGCATATATCCATTGCATATTCGAAGGTGCAAAGCAGACAGCGGAGCACAGGTTGTACACAGTGTAACTACACTGGTCAGAAAGACAGGAACCAATTGTCATTCAGTTCCTGCAGAAGGGGTGTGCCAAAATACTGCATCATTTGAACACACACAGCAAGACATATGGCAGAGCCACCCATATTTGGCCGTGTGGCAGAACATCCATTGCGGACCATCAAAAATAGAACCAAGATCCCGACCACAAAGACTAGTGTAAGTGGTACGCCTCCAAATACACTGCTCACCAGAGAGTGTATGAATTATGGAATAACTCCTAAGACAGTCTGAAAAGTACTGATGAACCCAGCTCCAATCGCTTTGAAAAATTTTGTAATACCTGTTGTGTTGGATGTATTAAAGATGTGATGTATCGGTTTCCCAAAATGTTGTGGGAAGTTGGTACGCTTAAATGACGGTATCAGAGCAGAAAACCTTGCAACTTGGATATCAAACGTCTCTCTTGCAGATGTTAAAGAAACTTCTTTTTGAAACAATACAGCTTTCAGTCTGCTCAGATCATCAAATCCATATCCAATATAGCAATGCGAGGCCAAATCGTCACTCCCTGTCTGTGCGGGATGGTGCAAATAAGACATTGCCACAGCACGTAACAATCCAGTTAACAGTAATTATGACGGAACAGAATGAAGAGTTCAACCATTGTACATTTAGCATATGATTATATGAACACATGTAATAGTACTCATGCCTACCTCAGCTTATCCTAACCAAGCATAGGTGTGTGCATCTGCCAAGATACCATGCATGGTCTGTCCCCAGTCACCTGTGTGTGCGTGTTTCATCCGGCAGCCGGGTCTGATGTAGAGCAGGCAGCCTTCCTTCTCAGGATAGGGATGGAATTCAGCTGGGCTAGAATTCAGGCGTAGAGTGACCGCGACAACCCTGTCAAAATGCTCCTGTGTATAAACAAAGGCCCGCATATGTTCTGATGCCTGAGCTCTGTGTCCGGTGTGTTTGTTCATTCTACCCACCTGAGGTGTTGCCAAACAGATACTATAAATAGCAATAATTAACGCAGTGCACCGAGCCCTTGAACAGAATGTCCTAGGAAATGATAAGGTGTCTACGAGAAGTGGATATGTAAGCAAATACTTTCTTCGTACCTTATCATGTGCTGGTGTATAGGCGAATGTATGTGAAAGGTCTCTGTGTAAAAGATGTCAATTCTAAACCCGAGCCTGTAACATGGACGTATATGTGCCCAGGGCCTAACAACCACAGGACAAACCTCGGGTAGCTTTGCATCGAGCAGTCAGGCTTAACATTGAGGAAAGGTGTAAAGTGTTTATGCAACACTTCAAACACTAATAAAGTGAAAACACCTACCCAGAAATGATCCCACACTAAGTTAGAGAAATATAACTTTCTTTAACAAATAAAACAATACCAAAATGGCAAAGATTCAAACAATACAACTGGAGATATTCAAGTTTAAAGATTTTAGTGACAATAGTGTCAAAAAGCACAAACGCCAGCTGTGGATATCTGGTTGTGCCAGACAGGACAAAGTCACAAGTTCAGGCAGACCGCGAGGGAGCGCGGGACGGCAACAGGGACCCAGTTACAGCAGCTAAACAGAGTACCTTAAATCTTTTTTTGTGGAGCGTTGCAAGGATCTGCGTCTAAGATGCATCATGCAACCGAAGCGATTCATCGGTTCCAAGATGTGGCGAGGCTGTGATGTGAGGGACTGTGTCGTCATCGAGGGTCCCATCAATGGGGGTTGCGATGCAAAGTCCGGCGTCCAGTATGCGGCGCTCAGCCGGGGTGATGAATCAGTTCCGAAGAGTTACGAGGATGCAATGCAGAATCCGGCATTGAGGCTGCTGTCAACAGGGGATGTGAGGGCCTTCGCTTAGGATGTGTTGCAAAGTGGCATTTCTAATGGGTGTGCGCTGGTGATGATCTTTACGATGGATCCAATCCACACAGCAGCTGCGATGGGTCGTTTCTGCTTAGGTTTGCGTCTTGCATCAGAAGAGATGCCTCAGTTCTGCAGTGTCCACAGAGGCTGGCAGAGCACCTTAAATCCACTTCTAAGGTACAGGACTGAGGTGGCACCACTTAGCAGGGTAGACTCCTAGATGGTAGAGTCCAGGTGCAGGGTCAAGGTTGTTGGAAGCCTGTTGTGTCCCTGAGGCTTCAGACAGGAGGCCAGGCAACTAGCCCTTGAAGTAACTCCCGGGTTTCTTGGTTCAAGAGATGCAGGTCCAGTCCTTCTCACCCAGGCAAGAGGGCAGCCAGTCAGTATAGCGGGGCAGCAGTCCTTCAGAGCAGCTCTGTCCAGCAGAATGGCAGTCCTTTCAGTAGCACAGCAGCCTTTCTTCCTGGCAGAGTATCCACAGACCAGAAGTGAAATGAAGTGGTGCTGTCTGAGGTCCAGTATACATACCCAGTTGAACCTATGAATTGGGGAGAAGTTTCTAGAGGTAGGCCTCTGACGTGCACAGATGCCCTGCCTGAGCTCCAGACTAACTTCAGGTAGAATGAAGCCCTTTGTGTGGAGACAGGACACAGTCTATTCAAGTGTAAGTGGGACTGAGTCCAGCTCCTCCCTCCCATCCTGCCATTGATGGCCCAACCAGACACACCTAATCTCCCTATTGTGTGAGGCTGTCTAGGAGAAATACACAGCGCCCACTGTCATCCATACCCAGTCATGTGACCCAGAGATAGGCTGCAGACACCAAATGGCTAAGGCAGGAAAATAGTAACTTTCCAAAAGTGACATTTTCAAAATTGTAATTTTAAATCTGACTTTACCATAAGTTAGGATTTTTCATTACAATTCTAATGACACCAAACATGAACTGATTACCTGTTCCCATTTGGAAGTTATACTTATAAAATGTAATAAGGTAGCTCCAAAGTTGGAGAGGTAGGCCGTGTAGTAGTGAAACCCGACTCTAGGATTTTTTCACTACCAGTACATTTAAAACTCAAAAGTACATGTCCAACTTTTTAAATACACTACACCCTGCCCTTTTGGCTGTCCAGTGCCTACCCTAGAGGTGACTTGTATGTATTAAAAAGGAAGGGTTGGGCCTATCAAAAGCTTTATTTTACCAGGTTAAAATGGCAGTTTAGAACTGTACACAGAGGCTTCAATGGCAGATCTTAGGCATGTTTAAAGTGCTACTTATGTGGATTAAACCTAGATCTGTGACTGGGGGTGTGCGGTTGAAATGTTTCAGCACTCCGTCCATCATCTTGTTGTGTTTGCTATGTTCGCCCTAAGTGACGAAGGGTATGCCCTGACGTGGGTCCCTTGCTCGCTGTGCCCCTGGATTAAAGCTAACCTGGCTGATGAGGGGTGAAACCCCAAAACCGGTCCCAGAATGCTTGTTTCCGGTCTAGGGAGGACCTGGCCTGGCAGTTCAGGCTCGACTGTTCGAATGAGGAGCAGGGTCAAGACTGATTTTCATAAGGCTGGGTCCAAATTGGGGTGGCATATTGAGCAAAAGAACAATGGATTGAACCCAGATCTTTGACTGGGGGTGAGTGGTTGAAAATTTTCAGCACTCCGTCTATCATCTTGTTGTGTTTGCTTCTTATGTGGGTGGCACAATCATTGCTGCAAGTAGTGCTACTTTACTACGGACTTGCAAGTAAATTAAGTGTGCCAATTGGGTATAAGCCAATCGTACCATGTTTTAAGTAGAGAGCACTAGCAATTCAATTCAATTCAAAAATACTTTATTCGGATACAGCCATATCCATAAAAGCACAGTAAATATAACAATTTAAAATACACAGGTGCATAATCACAGTAAGAATTCATTGGCAATAGGCATAAATACACAATTTTAAAACATATATGTAAGGGGGGAAACTCATGCGCGAAGAATTGGCTCAGGGGTTGGACATCATATTGCGGGCTCGTACGGCAATTCTCAAGAAAATGCCGACACGGAAGGTCAGCTCTTCATCTGTCAAGGTAAGTAACCTCCTGTAAGCATCTATCAGGCTAATTGGTATAGTTTTTTTTTTTAAACGGGATTAAAAGCCACTTAGCGTATTTTATGTAGTACCTGCAAAGGAGCAAAAAGTGTAGAGTAGTTTGGCCACTCTGTCCATTGCACGGGCAGGGTTGGGAATCTAGATTTGCGTGGTAACCAAGGGGAAAGCACAGCAAGAATTTTACGGTACCTGCCCTTAGACGGAAGAGGAGACTCCTCTCCCAGTGACTCATGGGCAGGGTAAGGTAGCTGGCCAGGGGTTATACAGTATGTTCAGTAATCATAAAATTAACAACAGAAGATTTCTTAGATTCCCTCTCCTTCCTTTCTGTGCTGTAGAGTGTATAGAGTGCATCCCTGAGGACATTTTTATGTACGGTCTCAGCTATGCTCGGGTTTAAAAAGAGGTTTCCTAAATTAACGCTTCGTAGGCTCCTGTGCACTCCGGACAACCACGGAATATTCTGCCCTTTCTTGCATCCAATGCAGTCACCTATAATCTCTCTCGTGAGTGTTGCTGCTGGGTTTTTCCATATGGAAAGCCAAAAGAGGGCAGGGAGGGCCCTTATATAGTCCTCTATATAATTTAAATTGAGTTCTTTATGACAGATATACTGAGCTGTGGAGATTGGTGCACCTAATTATTTCCTGCAAAATCTGTTTTCTTCTAGTTGGATACAGTGACTCTTGGCAATGCCCCAGACTTCTGCACCATAAGTGGCTGTCGGTATACACTGGGATTTAAACAAATTTAAAATAGCTAAAAGAGCGCCTGTTCTCTTAGGCCGTGGGAGACTAAGGATGGAGTTAGAAGTCTTTGAGAACTTGCTCCTACAATGACCCATATGTTCAGTCCAGGAGCCGTTCGCAGCAAAGAGCAACCCAAGATAAGGAAAAGTGCTAGTGCTTCTCAGTTTCTGGCCTTCCACAGATATAAGATTTCGTTGGCGTTTTCTTGGCCCGCAAGACATAATAAAAGAATTTTTAAAATTAGTGCTTAGGTACAGGCTGGCCATAAAATCAACAAAGCCCTGCACTAAAATGCATAGGGAGTTGGGAGTGCGGCCCATAAGGACCGCATCGGCGGCATATAGTAGCACGGGTAATGATTTGCCGTTAATTTTGGGGACATCATGGGTTAGTGTAATCAATGATTTGTGCAAACCATTGATATAGATGATGAAGAGCAGGGGGGTAAAACGCACCCCTGTCTAACCCCTCTACTTACTTTAATCGCATCAGTAACTTCGCCCCTGCTGCTGATCCTGACCCGAGAGAGCACTAGCATTTTAGCACTGGTTAGCAGTGGTAAAGTGTGCAGGGTCCTAAAACCAGCAATACAAAATCAGCAAACAGGAGGGTTGAAGGCAAAATGTTAGGGGGAAGCCATGCCCAGGTTGGCAGGTCTAACACCTAATTTTCACTATACTCCACTCCCTCTACTCAGCTCTCATTGGCCCCTCTCAGCATATGCCTACTGAAGGCCCTACTCCTCTCCTACTACTAACCTCTCATCGGCCCCTCTCGGTACATTTTGTAAAAATGTGGACTGCTAAAGGCACCTCTCCGACCCACAGGCTGGTTCCTGTAAACCTTCTATTTAAAAAGGCAATAGTGTTGCCCACCTCCCTGGATCAGCCGCCCCAAATCCAAACTTCTAAATTTATACACAAACGGAGAGGCAACAACAACCAAAATATAAGAGTCTATGACTCCAAATAACCAAAGATGTCCGGACTTCTATTGTAGATGAATTCTATATTTTGTTTCAAGTAAATAGCATAAGACTGAGCAAGACTGCCAGCACGTTTCGCTGTTGTATCCCAAGCTTCATCAGGGCTGCAATTATCAAAACTATTTTTTATATATTATTAAAAGCATAGGATTCATACAATATACTCTAAAAACAAGTGCCAAACTTGTTGAGGCAAAATGTATCAAACAAAGCACATCAAATATAGGAAAGGAACAGACCTTACAGAAGCTAAACAATACAGGGCAAATATATTACATTTGGTCAACAGTTCTATTATAATACAAACAAACTTAAAATCTGTACATGTGTGGCATGGTACTTACATCTCGGGTAAGTGTGGCTGATGCTTCTTACTTGGAAAACTGTGGTTAAAATTTACAAATCAAGATATGTACGATTGGTAATTAAAATATGAATATGCGGCTGGTAATTACAATCTGCATAAGTGTGGATCATTATGTATTGTTTATGATCAAATGGTTGACTTCCCTTTACAGATCTACAGTTGTCACCTGTGTGCTTTCCTCTCTGCAGGTGAAGCTCCAGGACTGGCTGTGTCCTATGAGGAAAGAGATGGAACACATTCTGGAGTCTAAACTCAGGGAAGAGGAACAGTATAACACCATGAGGGTGAGTGGCAGCCACAGTTAAAGATCTATCATTGTGTGTGTGCAGGTCTGTACATGTGCCTGTCTAGGCTAGAGATTCAGAGAGACCTATTGTTCGCCCTCCAGCCTGGGTGTTGCCTCCACAAGGTAAATGTACTGGCTGGAGAGACGGTCCGGGGGTTGGAGCCCACATCTTTCCAAGGGTCTTCCTGAAATAAGCAAAAACAAGAATTACTCCCCCAACCTTTAAGTAGTAATCACATAGTTATGTGGCCTGTGTCGGAATAAGTATTAATGGATCATAGGCATCTGGTTGTAAGTGTGTCCATGCAGACATTTGTCTATTTATTTGTGTGCATGTGTCTGTTGGTCTGTTTGTGTGTGCATGGTAACAGTCATTTGTGGGAGGTCATGCATCTGTGTGTTTGTGTGTTTTTGTGTGTGTGTTTGCAGGTGTGTGTATGAGTTTTTAGTCATCTCTTTGTGAGCGTGCACTTACCTGTGTCTGTTCGTACATGTCTGTCTATAGGTTTGTGTATGTTTGGGTGTGGAAGAATTTGTGAGTATGTGTATCACTGGGTCAATTCATGCATCTGTGTGAGTGTTTGTATCACTGAGTTCAATCAATCAATCAGGGAATTGTAAGCGTGCTACTCACCCATGAGGGTCTCAATGCGCTGAGGGGGGGGTCCGCAGATCTGTTTAGCCGAAGAGCCAGGTCTTCAGGGTCTTCCTGAAGGTGTTCAGGGAGGGGGCGCGTCTGATGTCTGCCGGTAGCTCGTTCCAGGTCTTGGCTGCAATGTGAGAGAAGGATCTTCCACCTGCTCTGGCTCTGTGGATGCACGGGGTTTCGGCCAGTGCGAGGTTGGAAGATCGGAGGTTTCTTTTGGGTACGTGGAAGTTGATTCTGTCGTTGAGGTATTTGGGTCCGTTGTTGTGTAGGCATTTGTAGGCGTGAGTGAGGATTTTGAAAGTGACTCTTTTCTCCACGGGGAGCCAGTGGAGACTTCGTAGGTGTTGGCTGATGTGTTCGTGTCGGGGGATGCCGAGGACGAGTCTGGCGGCGGTGTTCTGTACTGTCTGGAGTTTGCGGAGTAGGGACTTGTTGATGCCGGCGTAGAGTGCGTTTCCATAGTCCAGTCTGCTGGTGATGAGTGCGTGGGTGACTGTCTTCCTTGACTCAGGGGGGATCCACTTGAAGGTCTTGCGGAGGGTGTTGAAGCAGCTGGAGGTGACGGCGTTGACCTATCGGTTCATGGAGAGTGATGAATCGAGTACGATGCCGAGGTTCTTGGCGTGGTCTGAGGGGGTAGGTGGGCTTCCAAGGGCAGTCGGCCACCAGGTGCTGTCCCATGCAGATGGGGTGGTACCGAGGACTAGGACTTCTGTCTTCTCGGCATTGAGCTTCAGGCAGCTGTTGGTCATCCAGACTGCGACGTCTTGCATTCCTTTCTGGAAGTTGAGTTTGGCAGTGGTGGGGTCTTTGGTGAGGGAGAGGATGAGCTGGGTGTCGTCGGCGTAGGATACGATGTTGAGGCTGTGTTGTCGGACGATGGCTGCGAGGGGGGCCATGTAAATGTTGAAGAGGGTGGGGCTCAGTGATGAACCCTGTGGGACTCCGCAGGTGATTTTCGTGGGGTCGGAGAGGAAGGGTGGGAGTCTGATCCTTTGGCTTCTTCCGGTGAGGAATGATCGGATCCAGTCCAGGGCTGTTCCTTGTATGCCTGCGTCGTGTAGTCTGACAACTAGTGTGCGATGGGAAACGGTGTCGAAGGCCGCTGATAGGTTGAGTAGGATGAGGGCTGCGGAGTGGCCTTGGTCCAGGAGGGTGCGGATGTCGTCTGTGGCAGCGAGTAGGGCGGTCTCTGTGCTGTGGTTGCTTCGGAATCCGGATTGGGACGGGTCGAGGATGGCGTTCTCTTCAATGAATCGTGTCAGTTTCCTGTTGACTGTTTTCTCTGCAACTTTGGCTGTGAAGGGGAGGAGCGAGATGGGCCGATAGTTCTTGAGGTCGGTGGGGTCAGCTGTGGGCTTCTTGAGCAGGGGTCTGACTTCTGTGCGCTTCCAGTCGTCTGGGAAGGTGCCTGTTTTGAAGGTGGTGTTGATGGTGCGTTGTAGTTTGGGTGCGATGGTGGCCACGGCTCTGTGGTAGATGTGAGGGGGGCAGGGGTCGGTGGGGGCCCCCGAGTGGATGCTTTTCATGGTCGAGGCGGTGTCTTCGGCTGTGATCGGTGTCCAGTTGGACATGGTGGGCTGGCTGGTGTTTCTGGGGGGCGGGGGGCCGTCTGTCGTGCCTTGTGGATGGTCGATGAAGTTGTCATAGAGGTTTTTGATCTTGAGGTGGAAATAGGTTCCAAGCTTGTCGCAGAGGTCTTGGGATGGGGTGATGTCTGTGGCTTCGCTGCGTGGGTTGGTGAATTCTTGAATGACACTGAAAAGTTCCTTGGAGTTGGTGGAGTTGGCCAGGATTTTGTTGTGGATGAAGTTCCTTTTGGTGGCTCTGATGTGGTTGTGGTAGTCCGTCATGGCGTCCTTGTAGGTGGTGTGGTTTTCGGTTGTCTTGGTGTTTCTCCAGTTCTTCTCCAGGCGTCTGCAGGTGCGTCTGGCTTCTTGGAGAGCGGTTGTGAACCAGGCGGCTTTCCTGGAGTGTTGTCTGACGGGGTTGTGTAGAGGGGCGAGCTCATCTGCGCAGTTGGAGATCCAGGTGTGGAGTTCTCTGGCTGCGTCGTTTGCGCTGTTTGCGTCGGGTAACCAGGTGTGGTTGTCTCGGCTGAGGGTGGAGTTAAGTTGCTCGTCGGTAACCTTGCTCCAGTTCCTTCGTGGTGGGCGTGGGGCTGGTTTGGGTGCCTTGGGTTTGTTGATGGCGAAGTGTACGCAGTGGTGGTCGGTCCATGGCGGCTGCGTTGTGTGGCTGAAATGGACGCTGTTTCCTGCCGCGAAGATGGGGTCGAGGGTGTGTCCTGCTCTGTGGGTCGGTGTGTTGACGAGTTGTTTAAGTCCGATGCTGGCGAGGTTGTCACGAAGGATAGTGGAGTTGGGGTCACTGGGGTTGTCGAGGTGGAAGTTCAGGTCTCCAATGAGTATGTAGTTTGTTGAGGCGATCGCGTGGGGTGCGATGAAGTCGGTGATGGTGGTGGCAAAGGGTGTTCGGGGGCCGGGGGTCTGTAGATGAGGGTTCCTCGGAGTGTGGCTTTGGGGGTGGTCTGGATCTTGAAGTGCAGGTGTTCGGCGGAGGGGAAGGTTTCGCTGGAGGTGGTGAGGCGGAGGGTGCTCTTGTGGGCGATGGCGAGGTCCCCTCCTAGGTGGTTGGGGCGGTCTTTCCTCTGGATCTTGTATCCGTCTGGGATTGCGGTGCTGATGTCGGGGGCGGAGGATGCGTTGGTCCAGGTCTCTGTGAAGAAGGCGATGTCGGGCGAAAGAGATTCGAGTAGGTTCCAGATTTCCATGGCGTGTTTGTGTACGGAGTGTACATTGAGGAGGATGCATTTTAGGGTGTCGCCGGTGCTGGCGTCGGCAGTGTTGGAGGCCGGGGTGGCGGTGAGGGTCTGGCGGCAGTGGAGGCAGGAGAACTGGCCGTGGGTCGTGTTCGGCGAGGCCTGTTGGCATTCTCTAAGTCTTCCAGGATTAAGTGCGAGGAGGGTGGTGGTGTCGTAGCGATGGGTAGTGGGAGGTCCAGGGTTCCTGGCACTGGCCGCGGTCGGGTCGCAGACGGGCTTGCCTTTGGTGCGCCTTTGGCCATTAAGTAGGGGAGGTGGGAGGGAGGAGAGGCTGGGAGGCGGGAGCAGGGGAATTCCGGGGGTGAATTCCGGGGGGAAATTCCGGAGGGGAAATTCCGGGGGGGAGGGGCCGCAGGGGCAGCAGCGGCAAAAGGAACAGGCAGGCATGAGAAAAAAAAAACAGTGGTGGAATTAGAGCAAGACACAGATGGGCACAATAACAGTGGCACAACAGGGAAAAAAAAGAAAGGAAAAAAAAAGCAACTGAGAAGGTTACGGTGGTTGGAGACAGTCTGGTCCCAGTTGGAGCGGGCAGCAGCCTCGAACCTCCCAAGGAGGAGGTCGGAGTCTGGAGGCAAGAGACGGCACAGCGGAGCAGTGGGGAGAGAGTGGACCTAGACCGAGGGTCGGAGGTCGGAGTTTGTGTATGAATGTGTCTGGAATTATCTGTCAGTAAGTTTGGACAGCAACTGAGTATGAATGTGTGTGTGCATTTGTCTGTGTGTCTTTAGACTGTTGTTTTGCTGTTATAATCTGAATTCCAAAATATCTACTAAAACATTTCTTGATTCCTGACTCTGGACTACATAATTGACCAAGGGTGCTTACTATCGGCTTGTCACTAGCCACAGAATATTGTCTTTTTAACATGCCATTGGATGAGTGGTGTACTGAGCATGATGAGGGGAATGTATTATTGTAGTCAGTATTGTGTTGTTGGACTTTTGTTGTTGAGATTTGTGCTTGTTGACCTTTGTGGAGTTGAGATTATGTCCTAAAGCGTTGTGAATGTGCCAGGTCAGTTTTAGGATTTTCTAAGCGATGTCAATTTTATCTCCATGGGTAAGAGATGTACTTCTCAAATCATTCCTAATCAAGAGTAATGAAAGTTATTGATGGGTTTTGGATAAACATTGGACCAGCTTAGGTCCTGCGTCAGTGATTAGTTCATGTTCTTGATGGATTTAGAAGAACTGAGATGCAACGTCAGTGATTGTTTCCTCTTCTTGATGGATCTTGTGTAAAACAGCTGAGATCCACCGTCAGTGATTACTTCCTGCTCTTGATGTGTCTCAATGAATGCTTGGATCGGCTGAGATCCACTGTCAGTGATTACTTCCTGCTCTTGATGTGTCTCAATTAATGCTTGGATCGGCTGAGATCCACCGTCAGTGATTACTTCCGGTTCTTGATGCGTCTCAATTAATGCTTGGATCAGCTGAGATCCACCGTCAGTTATTATTTCATGAGTTGGGCTGTAGCACAATATAGAAAACCCTTAAAACGGTAATTAGGGTGAAAGCCAAATCCTATCTAGCCCATAAAAATGTATTAAAAGACAGACGTTAGTAATCGTAAAACAAACATACTCAAAAACCACTATGGAGACCTCACTGCTATGCAAATTAGAGATCTCCAAAGAATCTCTCCTACAAATGACATTAGACATTAGGGGAGAGGATGTAGCCTTATGGCTAGAGCGGTCGACCTCGAAGCTGGGGAACCGGGTTCGAGTCTCGGCAATGACGCTCAACATCCTGTGATTGTGGGCAAATCACTTAATCTCCCTGTGCCAAATTTTTTTTTTTTTAAACTGAATGTGTCCTTCTGTATCGAAACTGGTGCTCATGTAAAGCGCTCTGATACCCGAATTCTCGGGTTTAGTTGGCGCTATATAAAACTAAAAAAAAAAGACACAGCTAGATTAACATGGATAGCATCTCTATGGAGATATATGCGATGGGGACAAATCGGGTAAACTGTTGTACTAGTTGACACAAAGGGACCAGCTCTAGACTAGCCCCCTGTATCCGAGACACTTCCAGAATATTGAAGACAGACACCTTTGAGATAGCCTATGTATTCACAGACTAATATAGCTCCTTGTATTCCTCTACGTCCATTCCCAAGATAGAGCATCTGTCTCCCCTGATAGGTGACCTTCCCCTTCAAGGTCTATCTAATGATCTTTGGAGCAAACCGGTAAGACGCAAGTCCAAATGGATTCCCTAAAGGCGTTCTTTCTGAAGATTGCATTGAATGCGTCATCTCACCTGCTGTATGTTGGATGAAGCCAAGTTTAGCACATCTTTGCCTGGAGATCTTTCAGCTACAATAACAGTTCTTCTTAACCGCTTCGGTGCTCATGACGAGACCAGCTCGTCATGAGTCACAGTGGAGCTGTGCTCATGACAAGCTGGTCTCGTCATAACGGCTGCGCGCCACCCACGTGGGATTAATTCCCCGCCTGTGCGGGAGAATTAATGAGTGGGCGGGGTTGTGACGAGACCAGCTCGTCATGAGCACAGCTCCACTGTGACTCATGACGAGCTGGTCTCGTCATGAGCACCGCGGCGCCGCGCTCACCCCCCCCGACCCCCCGCACCCGTGGCGGAATTACCCCCGCAGGGAAGGGGTTAAACCCTGCAAACCGCCCGGCATTTGTCAATTGTATAGGCCAATCTCATTAATTAAGTTAAGGTCCTTGCCAAGGCATTGGCCGACAGGCTGATGAGGGTAATTGACTCCTTGATATGAAGAAACCAAAATGGCTTCATGTCAAACAGGGACACTAGTCATTGCATCCGAAGAGTTCAGACTGCACTCATGCGAATGCAGGACCTCTCTGTCCCCTGCACTAAGGCTCATTGATTTTGGAAAGGCCTTTGATTCTCTGGACTGGCCCCATGCAGCATGTTCTTACTCAATTGAACTTCGGGCTGTACTTTCTTTCATACATAAATGTATTATATGATCATCCAGTGGCCAGAGTTAAAATCAATGGCGTTTTGTCGTCCTCGTTTGATATCATGAAAGGAACAAGACAGAGGTGACCCCCTTTTTTCCTTTTTATTCTTCCTAGCCTTCAAATCTTTGGCAATTTGGACTAAGATAATGGGCTGATACAGTAATTGCGGCAGGATTATTAAACTGGTCTGGATTGTGTCTAGCAGGTTATTGTTTGGTGTTCGTTAAGTTGTTGGTTGATGGCCTTCTCGAGGACTTTGGCGGGGAAGGGTAGCAGAGAGATTGAGCACTAGTTTTTGAGGTTGCTGAGGTCAGCGGAGGGTTTCCTGAGGAAAGGTCTGACTTCTGCATGTTTCCATTGATCGGGGAAAGTAGCCGAGGTGATGAACGCATTGAGAATGGTGGCATGAGGAGGCAATGAACATCTGAAGGTTCGGGTTTGAAGTTTCTGTAGATGGTGAATATCTTGTTGTGGAAGTATTCCGTTAGGGTGTTGGAGAGTTCCTGGGATTGGGGGATTGTTTTCTCAGTGGCTGACGGACAGTGGAATTCTCTGACGATATTGAAGACCTCTTTGCTGTGTTTGGAGCTGGCTTTGTCTAAAAAGGAATTTTTTTTAGTGTCTATAATGTATTGGTGGTAGTTGCTGAGGGCTGATTTGAAGGTGACTCGGTACGTGGGATCTTTGCTGGCCCCTCTTGGTGGCATGACTGTACTTGACTGTCGCAGGCGGTGAAGATAGGATTGAGCGTGTGTCCTGCCCAGTATGTGGGGTTGATGACCAAGTGATTGGCCACTAGTTCAAAACTTTATTGCATGATTTGTTAAAACCCTTGCAACGCTCTACAAAATTGAAAATCATTATAATATATAAAATTGATAATTTGATCCACATTTTTTTACAGTATTATTAAAAGACATCCATCATGTCATTCTAAAAATTGTGTTGCATTAAGGAGACGGCAGTCCTAATTAAACTAGACGTCTAAGTCCCAGGCCGACTGCCTGTGCACCTCTCCCCTTCCACTGGCATTTTTGTTATCCAAAGCTGTCCGTAAGCATAGCCAAATCGCAGGTGAAGATGGTTAGGAGCAGGCTGGTGCAAATAGACAGGACGTCTAGGTCTCAGGCCGAGTATCCAATAAGCATCTCGCCTCCTCTATCTTTTTTACAAAGCAATCCATGAACCTGACCAAGGCGCAATTTAAGATGGTATTCCGAGGGTCGAAATAGGCCAGCACTGCGCCTCTGCAAGATGTGATGTCCTTGTCGATCCAGCCCCTTCGTAGTAGAGCCTTTCTATCCTCTAGGAGGTTGGGGCACAAACATAGCACGTGCAATATGTCTTCCCTATGTTGGCCACAGAGCCGGCACGTTTCCTGTGCACCATCTCTTTTCCAGTTAGGGAGATGGCAATTCATTGGAATCACCCCCATTCTCAGTTTTAAAAAACAGAGCTTAGTGCGTGCGTTGAAGGGAAGTGTTAGGTTGCTCTGGGATTTCAACTGTGCATAGGTGCAAAGGGTCATCCAACCGTGACTCCGTGCCGAGAGGCTGGTCCTGTCTTCTACTGAAGAGAGTCATTTTGCACTCAGTTTTACTATCCTCTTGAATTCCTGTTGGCTTGCGTGTAAGTCCCAGAGCTCGCTCGGGCCAAGAGTGCTAAGGCTGCAGGACAGATAGCGATGCCCCGCTGGCCATCGACTTGTATTCAGCTGTACCCATAAATAATGAGCCAGGACGCCCTCAGCTTGTGGCAGCTTATTAAAAAAGTCGCCATTCGGCCCAATGACTGTCTGCAGATGCCGAATTCCAGCCTGATTTGTGCTGGTGTAGTGTATGGAGGTAGCTGGAAGATCGTTCTAAAGATTTTTGCGACTATTTTATCTAATTGCCCGCTGTCCAGCACTTTTAGCACCTCACTCCCATAGGTTAGAGTTGGAATAACCTTTGCCTGGGCCACTTGGAGAGTTGGACGAATGTTGGGCCGTTTAGTTTCTTGTGAATGGAGCTGAGTGCATAGGACAGCGCAATTCCTTTCTTTTTTTGTTCACCCAGTCGATTCGCGTATCTGCCGCTGTTATTAAAAAAAACTCCTAGGTACTTGTGGCATCCGGTTGCTACTATTCTTTCCTGATTTAAAAACCATACTAGATTCTTGGGCCATGGTGAACGAACCGCCAGAATTTTGATTTTCTTATTGTTGATCTGAAGCACATTCCTGATTGAATAGGTGGCGGTTGCATCCAGGAGACGTTGTAGGCCTATCTTGGTATGGCTAAGAAGAACCAGGTCATCGGCATACAATAGGTTGGACAGATGAAGACTACCTATTTTAGGTGGATGCGAGTTGACTAAATTAAGGGCTTCCGGAAGATCAGACAGGAATATATTGAAAAGTGTGGGAGCCAGAACACACCCTTGCTTAAGGCCTTGCGTTGTTGAAATTGGTCGTGACAGTCGTAAGCTGTTGGACTTGGCCCTTTTTGCAGGGTCATCCCTGAACTTTTTGCCTTCCTCCTATATTTTTTTCTGACCTGTTGTTGGCTGTTTTATGACTCTGGGCACTTTTACCATTGCTGATCAGTGCTAAAGTGCATATGCTCTCCCTATTGTTAAATTGATGTACTGAATTAGTGACTCCATGATTGGCTTATTTGATTTACTTGTCAGACCTTAGTATAGTGCACCATGTGTGCCCAGGGCCTGTAAATCAAATGCTGCTGGTGGGATTGCAGCACTGGTTGTGCCACCCACAGAGGCAGCTTGTAAAGTGTGTCTCAGGCCTGCCATTGCAGAGCCTGTGTGCAGTCTGTGACTGCCATGTCGACTTAGCAAGTGTACCCACTTGCCAGTCCCTAAACCTTCCCTTTTCTACATTTTAGTCACCCCTAAAGTAGGCCCAAGGGCAGGGTGCATTGTATGTAAAAGGTAGGACATGCCCTAATGTGTGTGGCATTCCTGATAGTGAATTACAGCCAATTTCGTTTTTCACTATTGCAAGGCTACCTGTTCCCATAGGCCAGAATGGGCAGTTTTGATTATAACATCTTATAATCCTAAACTGACTCAGGGAACTAGGTAGAAATTTGAGTTTAGTATGCCTGAACTCAGAATGATAAAATACATCTTTTAGTGAAGTTGGTTTCAACATTCTGTGTTTGAAAATACCACTTTTAGAAAGTAGGTATTTTCTTGCCTAACCATCCAAGCCTGCCTCTGCTAGGTTGTGTATTCCATGTCTGGATTGTGAGTGACAGGGGCTGGGGGGCTCCAGGAGACAGGGTGAGTCAGCACAAGGCTGAATAGACCAGTCTGCATGAGGAGTGGTGGGAGGAGTAGCACCTGGGACTGAATAGGGCTGTGCCTGCCTTCCACAATGCTGGCTCCACCTCCTGTGGTGCGTCTGATAACCCTTGCCCGCATTGTCAAAGGAAAGAATGAGTCCTGTAAACAAAGTGCTCCAGGACTGCAGAGAACGGGTTTGGACTAGGTACAGGCCCCTCTGCCTTCAGAGGACAAAGGATTTAGTAGTATAAATATGGGGACCCAGACCCCAAGACTTTAGATCACTTCTGGAACAACAAGACGAACCTCTGCCAAGGAGAAGAACCAAGAAAGCTGTAGGAGTTGGACTGCCCCCCTGCCAGTGTGCTGTGTTGCTGGGTAGGCCTACAGTGGTGTCTTCAGTGCCAAGGAGAGGAGAAGGAACTTTCAAAGAACTTTCATCATCTTGCAGAATATTACTCCAAGGGCTTGAACTTGTGCTTGCCTCCTGCTGAAGTCTCAGGGATAAAAGACTTTACCACCAGTTCCCCTCTGAATTTCCTGGCTGGGAATTCTGTCTGCAGAAGCCTGCGTGTCGCTGGGAGCTGGGAACGAGAAGAAGCGTGTCGCAGTTGCAGCTGTTGCCGTCGCATCGCTGGAGAAGCGTGTCGCCGCCGCAGAGGTCGCCGCCGCATCACCAGAGAAGCGTGCCTTCGTCAAAGCTGCTTACCGACGCATCACCAGAGAAGCGTGTCGCCGCCGCAGAGGTCACCGTCGCATCACCGGAGAATCGTGTCGCAGGGCCTGTCGCGGCTCCAAAGTTACAGAGTTCGCCGCACGGCCGTCGGGCGTGCACGCAACGTCTTCACGTCGTCGCATCAAGGGTGCCATCTTATCGCATTGCACCGGATTGTCGCATCGCGGCGCGATCTTGTTGCATCGCACCGGAAAGCAGTACGAGAATCAATGCATCACCTCCTCTCCGGTAAGGACCAAGACGCAACCCCTACTCTGCGCAAGCATTGAGGCGCGGCGCATCGTCTCCCCCGAAGCAAGGAACCGACGCATCTCTATCCCTGCGAGCCTTTTGTTTGTTTTGCGTTACGCATCCAGGTACTTTTGTGAGAACTGTGTCGCATTTATCATCAACTTGAACTAAGTGACTTCTACCATCTTTAAGTCTATTTTGAGTACAGAATTGTGGATTTTTGTCGTTTTTGGTCTTGTGTTAAGTCTATATAAAGAATACTTATTTTTATAAAACCTGAGTGGTGTCCATCTGTAGTGTTTTCACTGTATTACTGTATGTGTTCACAAATGCTTAACACACTGCCTCTGAGATAAGCCTGTCTGCTCGTGCCAAGCTACCAAGGGGGTGAGCAGGGGTTATCCAGTAGTGTAATCCCCTTTCCCTGACTTAGAAGCAAGGGTCCCTATTTGGTCAAAGGTACCTACCTCTGCCAACTAGAGACCCCCAGTTCTAACATTGGTGGTCAGCGGTGAGGATCTGGACTTGCATTTGTGACTCATATACAGTAATTGGTGTACACTACTAGTGAGTGCAGACCAAACGCGACCACATTCTGTTTTTCTGTTTCCTGGTGTCCTCCTGGAAGTATTTTTGATGCTATGACTCTGGTTAGTTGTTGCAAAATGGAACTCGACTTCTGGCACATGTTCATCTACTCAATGAAGGAGCTACGTGTTTTTTGCAAGGAAAGGGGGCTGCCTGTGAAGAGAAGGTCCAGGGAGGATCTAGAGGCATCCCTATTTCAGTATGAGTTACCCCGCTGGAAGGCAACAGTACCAGTTGAGTCTGAGGAGGAGGAGGAGTTCTCTAAAAGTGAGGAAGAAACAGAAAAAGATGCCTGGTTTCTGGCTTATGACCAGAGGCTGAGAAAGATTGATGAGGCCAAAAAGGCCTTAGCCCAAGAAGAAGAAATTTGGGAAGATCAGGAAGTGAGCTTTGCTGAGTTGGAGGTGGAATCCCGCTCAGATGGTAGCAGCAAAATTAAATTTTCTAGTGCTGAGGGAGTAGTACACACACCCAGAGATGTGGCTCCTGACTTGGAGTGGGTTAACATACACCAGGAGGTTCAAGGATCTGAGGTAGCTCCAGTAGTGCGTAGTGTCCCGGAAGTAGATTGGGGCACTGGCTCAGGGGTTCATGGCCCTAGTGTGGGGAGGGACACTCCACTGACTCTAGCTGAGAGGAGCAGGGAGGGAGGTTTCCCCATGGTTGAAGTACTGGTGTGTGAATGTGGAGACCGCCAAGAAAAGTGTGGGTTGAATGACAGAGACAGTCAGATACTGTCTTGCCAATCTCAGGAGAGTGGTGTGGAGTACGTGTGCAAGGCACTGGATGGTGAGGTGAAGGATAGTTTGGTTGACCCTTGTAGGGGGCTGTGTGATCCAATTGTGGGAGAGCATATTGTAAGTCCCTGTTTTCCAGAGCTATGTCAACACCTGTTAGAGAGTGAGTTCTCTGACCCCAGGGAGCTCACATTGGAGGCAGACCTTTTGGTGGATTCCAGAGGGTCTGGGGAGGCATTGGGGAGTGACCCTAAGGGGAGTGGCTCAGGTATCTTCCAACCCAGAGTGGGGGAAGTGGTTCAGAGTAGCCCAGCTAGGTCCCGTTGTAGTGGGAGGGGTGTAGGGCCTCACGTCCTGTCTTTAAGGGGAAGGAGTGAGAATGGGTTATGTCCCGATAGTGCCCAACCTCAGTCTCAGAGCCTGGATGGTTCTTTAAGGGAACACCAGGTGGGGAGCCTAGTCTGTCCTGATGGGCCGCCCGTTGAGGGGGATCCCCTAGTGTTTAGTGAACTGGGAGTGTCTGTAAGCAGGCCTCCATCAGTTCTGGTGTCTGGCAGTGCCACTCCTAAGTGGAGGGTGCAGAAGTCCAGAATGAGGGGTGAGAGGGGGAGAGAGTCCCCAGTGGAAGAACTAGTGGGTCAGGGGCCAGCCAGAAGGGCTGAGTCACCGATGAATGACCATGGTGACACCACTTCTGTCCTGGGGGATCTTCACGCGCTGTCAGATGGACAGGGGTCGGGAGATCTGCGCCAGGCAGACTGTCACATGACACATGAGTTGTGTGTCACCCTTGGGGGGCATATGTGCTCCCAATGAAATCCTGGTGCGCCGGGCAAGTGTTCAACCGCAGGGGTTGGTCCCTGGGTTGGGAAGCCAGGTTCAGGTGTTGTCTGACCTGGAGGGTGGGACAACTGTAAACAGTGTCCTGACCGGTTTGTCTTCTGGGGGTACCGCTCCTGATGGGAGGGTGCAGTACTCTGGAAGGGGGTGCAGAGGGAGGGAGTCCTCGCCTCTGACCCCGGTTCAACTGGAGGGTTTAGACCCTAGGTTGGAGGGCCAGGTTCAGGGTGTCCCCTCTGACCTGGAAGCCCAGTTGCAGGATAGAACCCCTGAACTGGTGGGCGAATTGTGCAGGACACCTGCTACAGGCACCCTGACAATTCTGGAAGGGGGTACCACTCCAAGTGGGAGGGTACAGAGCCCCAAGGAGGAGGAGGACCAGGTGTGGGAAAGCCCATCCCAGGCTCCTGTCCAGCCGCCGGGTACAGGGCCGGTCTGGTGTGTCAGTGTCAGGATGTCATACCTGACCTGACAGGAGGGAGAGTAGACAAAGGGTGCCAAGCACCTGGGGCTACTGCCCCCCGCTCTCTGACGCCACAGAGGTATGAGAGCCCTGAGAGGCATAAGGCCTGGGTCTCATCACGGACTACGGTCAGTGGCCACTGTGGCTTGCTGTCTGTCTGTTGGGACACACCTGTAAGCAAGCTAAGTTTAGGTGCTGCACAGGTGGTGTCCACAGGTGAGGAGAAGGGTTCCCCATGGATTAGCTTGGTGGGCCCTGAGAGTATGGACAGAGGGATCCAAATGGGTTCAGATTGGCGTAGAACTGGAATATGCCCCTACTGTTGCGGGCCAGGGTCCATGCTCTATCGCGCAAAGCAGGGAAGCCCATCAAGGTAGTGATTGGTCTACCCTGCGTTTTGGCTGGAAGGGGGTTGTGTTGGACTTGGCCCTTTTTGCAGGGTCATCCCTGAACTTTTCGCCTACCTCCTATTTTTTTTTTTCTGACCTGTTGTTGGCTGTTTTATGACTATGGGCACTTTTACCACTGCTGATCAGTGCTAAAGTGCATATGCTCTCCCTATTGTTAAATTGATGTACTGAATTAGTGACTCCATGATTGGCTTATTTGATTTACTTGTCAGACCTTAGTATAGTGCACCATGTGTGCCCAGGGCCTGTAAATCAAATGCTGCTGGTGGGATTGCAGCACTGGTTGTGCCACCCACAGAGGCAGCTTGTAAAGTGTGTCTCAGGCCTGCCATTGCAGAGCCTGTGTGCAGTCTGTGACTGCCATGTCGACTTGGCAGGTGCACCCACTTGCCAGTCCCTAAACCTTCCCTTTTCTACATTTTAGTCACCCCTAAAGTAGGCCCAAGGGCAGGGTGCATTGTATGTAAAAGGTAGGACATGCCCTGATGTGTGTGGCATGTCCTGATAGTGAATTACAGCCAATTTCGTTTTTCACTATTGCAAGGCTACCTGTTCCCATAGGCCAGAATGGGCAGTTTTGATTATAACATCTTATAATCCTAAACTGACTCGGGGAATTAGGTAGAAATTTGAGTTTAGTATGCCTGAACTCAGAATGATAAAATACATCTTTTAGTGAAGTTGGTTTTAACATTCTGTGTTTGAAAATACCACTTTTAGAAAGTAGGTATTTTCTTGCCTAACCATCCAAGCCTGCCTCTGCTAGGTTGTGTATTCCATGTCTGGTTTGTGAGTGACAGGGGCTGGGGGGCTCCAGGAGACAGGGTGAGTCAGCACAAGGCTGAATTGACCAGTCGGCATGAGGAGTGGTGGGAGGAGTAGCACCTGGGCCTGAATAGGTCTGTGCCTGCCTTCCACAATGCTGGCTCCACCTCCTGTGGTGCGTCTGATACCCCTTGCCCACATTGTCAAAGGAAAGAATGAGTTCTGTAAACAAAGTGCTCCAGGACTGCACAGAACTGGTTTGGACTAGGTACAGGCCCCTCTGCCTCCAGAGGACAAAGGATTTAGTAGTATAAATATGGGGACCCAGACCCCAAGACTTTAGATCACTTCTGGAACAACAAGACGAACCTCTGCCAAGGGGAAGAACCAAGGAAGCTGTATGAGTTGGACTGCCCCCCTACTAGTGTGCTGTGTTGCTGGGTTGGCCTACAGTGGTGTCTTCAGTGCCAAGGAGAGTGGAGGAACTTTCAAAGAACTTTCATCATCTTGCAGAATATTACTCCAAGGGCTTGAACTTGTGCTTGCCTCCTGCTGAAGTCTCAGGGAAAAAAGACTTCACCACCAGCTCCCCTCTGAATTTCCTGGCTGGGAATTCTGTCTGCAGAAGTCTGCATGTCGCTGGGAGCTGGAAGCGTGACTCAACGAGAAGAAGCGTGTCACAGTCGCAGCTGTTGCCGTCGCATCGCCGGAGAAGCGTGTTGCCGCCGCAGATGTCGCCGCTGCATCACCAGGGAAGCGTGCCTTCGTCAAAGCTGCTTACTGACGCATCACCGGAGAAGCGTGTCACTGCCACAGAGGTCACCGTCGCATCACCGGAGAAGCGTGTCGCAGGGCCTGTCGCGGCTCCAAAGTTACAGAGTTCGCCGCACGGCCGTCGGGCGTGCACGCAACGTCTTCACGTCGTCGCATCAAGGGCGCCATTTTATCACATCGCACCGGATTGTCGCATCGCATCGAGGCGCGATCTTGTCGCATCGCACCGGAACGCAGTACGAGAATCAACGGATCACCTCCTCTCCGGTAAGGACCAAGACGCATCCCCTACTCTGCGCAAGCATTGAGGCGCGACGCATCGTCTCCCCCGAAGCAAGGAACCGACGCATCTCTATCCCTGCGAACCTTTTGTTTGTTTTGCGTTACGCATCCAGGTACTTTTGTGAGAACTGTGTCGCGTTTATCATCAACTTGAACTAAGTGACTTCTACCATCTTTAAGTCTATTTTGAGTACAGTATTGTGGATTTTTGTCGTTTGTGGTCTTGTGTTAAGTCTATATAAAGAATACTTCTTTTTATAAAACCTGTGTGGTGTCCATCTGTTTTCACTGTATTACTGTATGTGTTCACAAATGCTTAACACACTGCCTCTGAGATAAGCCTGTCTGCTCGTGCCAAGCTACCAAGGGGGTGAGCAGGGGTTACCCAGTAGTGTAATCCCCTTTCCCTGACTTAGAAGCAAGGGTCCCTATTTGGTCAAAGGTACCTACCTCTGCCAACTAGAGACCCCCAGTTCTAACATGAGCCATCTCCGATCTTAATCCTGACCCACGTGTCCTGATGCAAGAGCTGCAAAGCCCTAAGCAAGCTGTTTGGAATGTTCAATAGAGAGAGCTTCTGCCACAGCTTCGACTTGTTCACCTTATCGAATGCCGATTTGTAGTCAATAATTCCCATGTATATGAGGCTGGTGCTGGCTTCAGCCTGGTCTATCAAAAAAGAGAGTGCAGTAAGATTGACCATTGTACCAGTGTTGCTTGTAAATCCAGTTTGGTTTGGTGGAATTATTGAGCTTGCATCGGCCCATGCCCGAAGAGAATTCAACAGTATGCCTGCGAAGTACTTTGCATCGTTATCGATTAAGGTGACCAAACGATAGTTGCCTGGAGATTTTTTTGATGACCAGTTGGATGAGGCCGATATTGTTCATGCTTTCCAGGAAGCTGGCGGTGTTGGTGTCCTTGGGATCGTTGAGGTGGATGTTGAGGTCACCGAGGTAGGTGTAGTGTTCCGAGTCTATGGCGAGTGGGGCGATGAAGTCTTGATTTGCGTTTCAGAAGCTGAGGCGTGCGCCAGGTGGTCTGTATTCGAGGGTGCCTCTGTTGGTTGTTCTGCCATCAATTTGGAGTTTTTAAGTTGCAATGTTCCATGATAGGTGTGATGTCGTCTTCTGTGGTGGTGCAACGGATGGTGTCCCTGTGGACGATGGTGATGTCGAGTTTATTAGTTTGGTCACGGTGTATCATCTTATATCCTTTTGGCATTGCAGTGGAGATTTTGGGGGCGGCTGACAGGTTGAGCCATGTCCAGGTATAAAGACAACGTCGTGGTGAGGGCAGTGATGGTGTCCCAGATTTCGATGGTGTGTTTGCAGAGGGATCGGGCATTGAGCAGGAGGCAATGAAGTGGTATCATCATGGTGGTGGTAGGTGAGGAGAGTGTGGTTGAGGGATACTTGAGGTGCAGGGTTGCAGGCAAAGAGGCAGAGGTGGCAGGTGAAAGATCGTACCGTCACTCAAGGAGATACGAGGCAGAAGTTATTGTTGCGGCATTCGAGGTCCAGGGCCTGGAAGGCTGCAGCGGAGTATCAGTGGATTGTCAGAGGACCAGGATTCCTGGTGCTCGGTGTGGTCTGGGCGCGGTACAGGTGCGCAATGGCGCAGATGGGCTTGGCTTTGGCGTTCCTTGGGTGCGCCGGTGGCACGCCCATGCTGCGGCCTTCATTAGGTAGGTCCTGGGAAGAGAGAGAGATGCTTGGAGGCGGGAGCAGTGGGAAAGTGGGATAATAAAAGGGCGGGAAGTGAGCGGTGGGTGCCGCAGTACACAAGCAACAAAAAGCAAACAAACAGTCACCAAGAGAAAATAAAAGCAAACTTTATTTGGCACAGGCAGAGAGCCAAAAAGCTGACAAAGGCAGATAATCAAAAACAGCGGGCAAAGGTACAAAGAAGCAGAAACAATAGGCGAAGCAGAGGCAAGACAATGAACTAGAACAACAGGGGCAAATAAATAGAACAGCCGGCATGAACTAAGGCAACATGGTGAAAAGAGGGCAAGCAAGCAACAGCTGTAGAACAACATTGACAGTGAGGGGGGAGTTGGTACTGGGACCTGCCTCACATTTGCTTGGGCTGCTTTCAGTTCCTAGTAGAGCTCTACCAAGCTGTACCTGGTATGTAAGGGAGGGAAGCTTGTAATGCTGCTCTACCTGTTGTGTAAGGGAGGGAAGCTTGTGATGCTGCTGTGCCTGTTGTGTGAGAAAAGCTTGTAATTCTCTTTTCCAAGCAGTATCCACTGAGTGACGGAGGAAAGATTTTAATGGCGCTTTGGGTTCACTGACTCAATATTGTGGTAAAAAATATTGTTGACAATTGTTTACCACAATATTGTGTCCCTATACATAAACACTTTAAGGTAATATATTTTAAACATTAAAATATAGAAATCTAATATAATGTAAAATAAATAGATTTTATTAATTATTTCATGATATATATATATATATATATATATATATATATATATATATAAACACACATATATGTATCTTAATTATATATTTTTTCAAAGACTTGTAATTTAAAATATTTAACCAAAATAATTTAATCTAAAAACAAAAATATTGCCTGAAGGAAATATTTACATAGGCATATAAAACATTACGTTATTTAAAAGTTAAAATTGAATATACAAATTAAAAAGAAATAACATTTATAAATATGTATATATATATATCTGTGTATATATATAAAATACACAATTTAAAAAACTACATAAATAATATACGCAACACGAAAAAGTATTTGTGCACAGTTCTATTACAAAATGTAATAATTATTTTGGCCACTATATTGAATGGTAAAGTATTAAAATCCCAAAACAACAACACATTTTACTAAAACTGATATAAGCTTTAAAAAAATAATACAAATATAAGCAATATTAAAATTAAACACATAAATATTACTATCAATCCAGTTTCACCAACATAGGGAAAGTGTTGGACTTCAGTGGAGTTAGATTTACTTTTCCCACTCCAATCTACAGAACGGTAGGGAAAGAGATGAACTGTGAATGAATTACATATAAAGAATACAAGTCCTAATCATTTACTAAAAATATTTTGATACATATAAACAAATTATTAAATGATATTACAAAAAAATTATCACTTATTAAAATTACAAAAATTCAACTAAATAAATAATAAAATTACTTCTAACATTCACTTACCAAACTACAAAAAAATCCACCTTATTAAGTTAACTTGATACTTAAAAAAATAATTTACAAATCATTCTCAAACAAACTTTCGAAAACACTAATCATTAATTTAATTAAGACTTCAAATAAAACAAATAATTCCCTTAGGTAAAAAAGCAAAAGTCATGCATATTTAATTATCAACTAAACAATTACATATAAATCACAATGAATATAAAAATATTAGAAATGTAATATCTTACCACCATAGATATAACACAGTATTAAAACATGAATGCATAATATCCAAACAAAAATTAATTTGCACATTAGATGCAATAAAATACTACAAAAATTAGACTAGAATGAAAACATTAGGGGCCAATTCACAAAGGTAAACTTACACTTAAAGTCATAAGTACTTTTTGGTATTCACAAAGATTACTTAACACTCCTAACTTTAGTACTAGTAAAGCTACTAGTGGTAAAGTTACTAGTAGTAACTTTCCTTTGTGTATACTAAAAAGTAGTAATCGTAGACTTAAGTCTAAGTTTACTACTTAAGTCTAAGTTTATTACTTTTTGGTATTCACAAAGGCAAGTTACTACTAGTAACTTTACTACTAGTAAACATACTTACTAGTAAAGTTCTACTAGTAAGTTTCACCTTTGTGAATACCAAAAATAGTAAACTTAGACTTAAGTCTACGTTTACTTATGTGGATGGATCCCTATGTCATTTACTTTACTAATATTCACATAATATCAATTAACTTAAAACAATAAGTTAACCCCTTTGCTGCTAGGCCTCCCCCCCCCCGTGCTAAGCCTTTTTTCGGGCTATTTGGGGTAGTTCGTGCTTAGGCCCCTGTAACTTTTTGTCCACATAAAGTATCCACGCCAAATTTGCGTCCTTTTCTTCCAACAGCTTGAGGATTCTAAAGGTACCCAGAATTTGTGGATTGCCCTGGAGGGGACGAAGAAATTGGCCAAAATACAGCTAATTTTTGTTTTTTAGGAATAATGGGAAAAAGTGCTGCAGAAGAAAGCATCTGTTTTTTCCCCCTGCAAAAGGTACCAACAAAGGGTGTGTGGTGCCAAGATCATCATCTTCCGAGCTTTCAGGAACAGGCAGACTTTTGTCAGAAAACCAAAATTTTCTACACCGTTTTGGCATTTTATTGGGACATTTTTGTGCACTCAACCTCCTTCCAGTTAGTGGTAGAAATGGGTGTGAAAGCAATAATGGATCCCAGAGAACTACAGAACTATACATTTCTGAAAAGTAGACACAATTCTGAATTAAGCAACGGGTCATTTGTGTAGATCCTTCAAGGTTTCTCTATAAAAAGTTTCAATCGAAATAAAAATAAATTGAAATTGAGTTGGAAAAAACAGCCATTTGTGCCAACATTTTCACCTGTAGCTTCTTCTAATTATGGCAGATTCTTGAAAGCAATATACCGTTACGTCCACTGGACCCTTCTGGTTGCGAGGATATTTAGGACTTGTAGGTTCACCAAGAACCCGAGGTACCCAGAGCCAATGACTCAGCTGCGTCTTGCAATGGTTTTTCAATGTGTACTGGGTATATAGAAAATAATTTGGTAAAATATAAAGAGTGAAAAATAGGTACCAAGGAAACATATATAGTTCCGAAATGGGAACAAAATATACAGTTTAGAAACAGTGGTTATTTGCACATCTCCGAAATTGTGGGTACCCATACAAGCATGTGAATTAGAGGGCGTTTTTCAAAATGACTTCTTTTTTACACATTGTCTTACATTCGGAAGGCAGAAATGCAAAGAAAGTCAATTGATAATAACACTTGTTATTCTGTGTTCCCCTAAGTCTTCCGATAAAAATGGTACCTCACTTGTGAGGGTAAGTCTAGTATCCGCGACAGGAAACGGCCCAAAACGCAACGTGGACACATCACATTTTTCCAGTGGAAACTGACCCTTTTTTCACAATGTGCCTAGATGTGGATTTTGAACCCTAGCTCTGCCGGCACCTAAGGAAACCTAGCAAACCTATACATTTTTGAAACCTAGACACCCAAGGGTAATTCAGGACGGGGTGACTTGTGTGGCTCTCACTAGGGTCTGTTACCCAGAATCCCTTGAAAACCTCAAACTTTGTCCCCAAAAACTTTTCCTCACATTTCTGTGATGGACAGTTCTGGAATCTGTGGGGAGCCAAAAACTTCCACCCACCCAGCATTCCCCCAAGTGTCCTGATAAAAATAGTACCGCACTTGTGTGGGTAGGCCTAGTACCCCCGACAGGAAACTGCCCAAAATGTACTGTGGAGACTTCAAAATTATCGATTACAAAAACACCTTGCGAGGGAGTCACCTGCGTTTTTGATCCTGGCCTCGGCAGTTATCTAGGGAAACCTACTGTTAGAAATGGGATCTCTGGTTGGCTAAGGCTTGCGCCAAAGCGAGGCAGAGACCACCACTCTAGTCAGGGCGAGGGAGTTACACACCCAAGATAACCCCTGCTCACCCCCTTGGTAGCTTGGCACGAGCGGTCAGGCCTATCCCGGAGGCAATGTGTAAAGCGTTTGCGCAACACAACCACAGCAACAACATACTAGGCACACCACAAAAGGAACTCCACACAAGGTTATATATAAAAATAGCCTTTGTATTATCATAAAACACATTAGAATAGTACTCACATAATATACATCGTGCCACCTGGCACAGGGTCATATTTACAAGGGATTATTTACACCTGACAGGGCCAACTGGACCACTGTCAGAACCAACACAAAGCAAACTTAGTAAATGTAGCACTTATAATAAATGTAGAACACATCATGAACGTACAACCAGTAATCACTGGTAACCACTGTACTCAGCATCAGCCTGTAACATAAACTACATTATGCACAGTATCACATTTAGGCGCAAATCACATTCTGCGCCAACCTCATAAGCCTAAACACATTAGGCCAGAACCTCCTAAGCATAACTCCCAATAGGGGCATAACTCACAGTGTGAAACATAATCTCACTTGCATAAACCATAATATGCAAAACAACCTCATAATCATAAAACTACATTTAGAGGTATAACACAGGGTGCGTAAATCATAGTACATACATTACATTTCCTAGCACCACATATTCACATTAGGGCCTGGCGCCCTATAAACCTAACCGTCCCCCTGGCCATCTGGCCTTCTCAAAAGGGGCTCAAATGCCCTATGTCCAAGAGTCAGGGCTGCTGCCTAGCAGCTGAAAGTCAAGGGTGCGCAACTGCGCAAACCTAAACGTAGCAGCTGCCCACTACTTGCTGGGCAGCTGGGAAAGATAGGGGGCCAAGGAGTGCGTTCCACTCCTACCTCTAAGCATGCCCCCAAAGCACTGTGGCCTAAACGCTGCAGCTGGCACTAAGTGCTGCGCAGCTGTAAATATCAAATAAAGGCCTGGGCTCTCACTGTGCCCCTTCTGAATCCCCCTCAGGGATTTCTCAGCTCATGCCCATCTTGTTGCAGCTGCCCGCGCTGGTGCGGCGCAGCTGTGGCACTTCTCATAAATGGGGGCCCGGCACCTCTGTGCCCTCTGGACCCCCACGTGGCATTAAACACATGCCCCCATCGTTGGAGCCACATGGGGCTCGAAAAACCATCATGCCCCCATTGGAGTGGCCCTCTGTCATGCGGGGCTGCTCAGAAAATGGGCATAGATACTGTGCCTCAAACCGGCACCAACAACATAGAGCCTTCACTCACCGGCTCTGCAGGCTCTCTGGCGGGACTCCTCCGGGCTCTGTTAGGACTCCGGAGCGGGTGCAGTCACACGCGGGGCTCTCGCTGCTCATGAGAGCCCCGCCTCGAGTCCCGCCGACTTCCAGTTTCTTCTGGGGCACCGGGACTCCTTCTCGCCATCACTGCGGGGCTCTCCCACGCTCACGGGAGCCCCGCGCAGACTTCCCACTTCCTGCTGCCTCGGCTGCCTCTCGCGGTCACGGAGGCGGGGTAGGCTCCCGCCCTCCTTCCACCATCCCTCTCTTGGCCGCGCTACCATTGGCCGGCCGCAGCTCCGCCCACAACCAGGCAGTGGTGCCTGACTTCCGGGTCGCGCTGGCAGCGGCCCGGCGGCAACTTTACTCGGCGGTAATGCGGGGTGGGCACCCGCTTCTTAAAGTAAACACAGATGCCGGGTGGGAACCTGCAAGAATCAAAGCATAAGCGCGGTGGGCACCCGCCGTGTAGAATATCCGTAAAGCGGGGTAGGCTCCCGCTAAGCACCACAATGCGGGGGAATCCCTACGTCGGGATTCCCCCAACAGGGTTGCAGCTCTGCGATGCCCCAGCACTCCCTTCTCCTGGGGGGAAAGTAGAGCACAGCGCTCACGGGGCGTTAGAGGCCCCAAAGATCCATGGCAAAGTTCAGGGGCACAGCTGGGCTAAATTAAAATAAAGCACAGCACTCTCAAGGCGCTAGAAGTCCCAACAAAGTCCCTAGAGATCAAGGGGGCAAGGCTGGGCCCAGGGAGGCAAGCCCTCATGGCGGTTCCTCCTGGGCCCCAGCAGCAGCACGCCCCAGCACGGTCAGGAACAGCACCCCATCATAGAACTGAATAATTTCATGGGGTCACAGCCCCTATATTTATATGACATTTTCCTTTGTCTAAAGGTGCAGGGTTTGGGGGAACCAGATACAACTGGTTTTGGGGAGTTTTGGAGCACTTTGTTTTGCTCAGCTCCTCTCTCCTTTGTCAGGTGGGGGCTCAGGGATTAGACACACCACAGGGGCGGAGCCAGCATTGTGGAGGGAAGGCACAGTCCTATTCAGGTCCCAGGTGCAACTCCTCCCACCCATCTACATGCAGATCTCTCTATTCAGCCCTGCGCTGACTCACCCTGCCCCTCCTGGAGCCACACACACCTCCCAGCCCCTGTCACTCACAAGCCAGACATGCAATTCACATCAGGCAGGCAGACACAGAGCACACATAAATGCCAACTTCTAAAAGTGGCACTTCTCCACTAGTCACAATAAATCTGCGCACACCATTGCGCAGCATTTATTCTCACGAGATTCGCACATACTAAACTCGCCCCTGCACTCCTCTCACACCAGGAATTACCATGGACACACATATCCCCCATGCATTCCTATGGGAGGGCAGGACAATCTCACCACACGCACTCAGCGCGCACGCACTTTACACTGGACCACAGTGCTAAAGTGCCCAGAGACTTAAAACTACTAACATACAATGCAAAAAGTTTAGAGGGAACCTGCCCAAAAAGGGCCAAGTCCAACACAACCCCCTTCCAGCCAAAACGCAGGGCAGACCAATCACCACCGTGATGGGCTTCCCTGCTTGGGGCGATAGAACACGGACGCGGGCCCGCACTGCAGGGGCACCCTCCGGTTCTACGCCACTTGGAACCCATGGAATCCATCTAAAAAAAAAAAACTCAGGACCAACTAGGCTACCCCACCGGTATTCCTTAGTTGTCCACGGCCAGGACCAGGCCCTAGGCCACCCAGATGCCACTGGTCCTTGCCAATCCACAGAGTGGGGGGCAGTAACCCCTGGCATACCATAGCCATTCTCCACTCTCCCTCTCAGTGTAGTTCCAAACTACCACTGATCCTTCAACCTAGGGTCCGCACCCTCAGGCTGACCAGAGGTCACGTGCGAAGCGTCTCCTCACCCTACCTCTACTTCTGACATTTCGCGCTCTCCCAGGAGAAGCACCTACCAGAACACAACTCTCCCACCAGTTCAGGACCTCTCTCCATCACTGGTCTACCACCTGGGAAATAAATTCACCGGCTGCACCGGGATCAGAGGGAGGACTCCCTCCCTCTGCACCCCCTTCCAGAGTCCGATACCCTCCCAACTGGAGTGGTACCCCCTAGAAGGCAAAACCGGCCAGGACACTGATTACAGTTGCCCTACCGTCCAGATCAGGAAACACCTGCTACTGGCTCCCCAACCCAGGGACATACCCTTTGGTCAGATGCCTGGCGAACCAGGACTTCCGGGGGAGCACGCATGCCCCCCCCATCCTGAAGAGCAGGGTCCCTTCACTTAAGATAGGCCCCACCTGCCCTCAAGGTAGTACTACCATACTCAGCCAGGGACCCTCAAGATCCCGGCCAGGCCTGTACCACCCCCAGAGGGTAACACATCTAATGTGTTGTGTGACAGTCTGCCGGGCACAAACCCAGGGCAGAAGTGGTGTCCCCATGGCCCCTTCTGGACCCACTGGTTTTCCCACTGGGGAATCTCTCCCCCTCTCACCCCTCAATCAGGACTTCTGCACCCTCCACTTTGGAGCGGCGCTGCCCAACACTAGGATCGCTGGAGCTCTGATTACAGACACTCCATGTCCTCTAGACACTGGGAGATCCTCCTCAAATGGCCTACAAGTACAGCCTAGGCCCCCAACCTGGTGTTCCCTGAAGAAACCATCCAGGCCCTGGGACTGGGTTTCGGGCACACTCACTCCTTCTCCTCTGAGACAGGACGTGAGCCCCTACACCCCTCCCGCTACACTGGGACCTAGCTGGGCTACACTGAACCTCTTCCACCACACAGGACCGGAAGATACTCGAGCCACTCTTATTGGAACCACTTCCAGCTCACCTACCACGGGGAGATCCCCACACAGAACAGTCCAACAAGACAGACTAGGTTCCTTTCCTGGTGTTCCTTCTAAGAACCATCCAGTACCGGATACTTGAGATTGAGGCTCGGAATACGGCCCAGTCTCACACCTTCCTCACACGACATGATGTGAGGCCTTGCAACCGCCTCACTATAACGGTTCCTAGTTGGGTTCCTCTGAACCATCTCCGCCACACGGGTTGGGAGATACCTGCACCATTCCTCTAGGGTCACTCCCCCATGCAAGCTCCTTATTTCAGAGAACTCACACCCAAGTATTCAGCAAGCTCTTTATTTCAGAGAACTCACACCCAAGTATTCAGCAAGCTCCTTATTTCAGAGAACTCACACCCAAGTATTCAGCAAGCTCCTTATTTCAGAGAACTCACACCCAAGTATTCAGCAAGCTCCTTATTTCAGAGAACTCACACCCAAGTATTCAGCAAGCTCCTTATTTCAGAGAACTCACACTCACTCGTCCAGTGCAACACACCATTCATCCACACACACCCCCCCCCAGACCGGTGAGACAGTATCTACTGCCCCTGAATCTCAACCTGCCCCCTTCTTAACCGGGAACCAGGTACCACCGTCTGGGGACCGGGACTTTCTGCACTGGACTTCATATTGCTGCCACCACTGGATCCCACCCTTACTGGTGAATCCAGAAAACTCACACTGCACTTAGGGGATAATCTACCCTCCCGAGCTAGTGACTCCATGCCAATTAAGTCACCACTGTAGGCCAACCCAAGAACTAGCAGACAGCACAGGGGCAGTAACTCCTCCAGATTCTCTGGTTTCTGTCCTTGGCAGGACACTCAACTCATAGTGCAATAAGAACACACATTTCAAAAAGAGATGACACTTAAAACAAACTCAGAAACAATAATCCCTTTCCATGTGACTATCTAAATGCAGAGTTTTGTAGTGCAGCAAGTTGTCGCTGTGGTACTGCGCAAACGCAAGTCCTATCCCACCGCTGCCACCAATGTTAGAAATGGGATCTCTGGTTGGCTAAGGCTTGCGCCAAAGCCAGGCAGAGACCACCACTCTAGTCAGGGCGAGGGAGTTACACACCCAAGATAACCCCTGCTCACCCCCTTGGTAGCTTGGCACGAGCGGTCAGGCCTATCCCGGAGGCAATGTGTAAAGCGTTTGCGCAACACACCCACAGCAACAACATACTAGGCACACCACAAAAGGAACTCCACACAAGGTTATATATAAAAATAGCCTTTGTATTATCATAAAACACATTAGAATAGTACTCACATAATATACATCGTGCCACCTGGCACGGGGTCATATTTACAAGGGATTATTTACACCTGACAGGGCCAACTGGACCACTTTCAGAACCAGCACAAAGCGAACTTAGTATATGTAGCACTTATAATAAATGTAGAACACATCATGAACGTACAACCAGTAATCACTGGTAACCACTGTACTTAGCATCAGCCTGTAACATAAACTACATTATGCACAGTATCACATTTAGGCGCAAATCACATTCTGCGCCAACCTCATAAGCCTAAACACATTAGGCTAGAACCTCCTAAGCATAACTCCCATTAGGGGCATAACTCACAGTGTGAAACATAATCTCACTAGCATAAACCATAATATGGAAAACAACCTCATAATCATAAAACTACATTTAGAGGTATAACACAGGGTGCGCAAAACATAGTACATACATTACATTTCCTAGCACCACATATTCACATTTGGGCCTGGCGCCCTATAAACCTAACCGTCCCCCTGGCCATCTGGCCTTCTCAAAAGGGGCTCAAATGCCCTATGTCCAAGAGTCAGGGCTGCTGCCTAGCAGCTGAAAGTCAAGGGTGCGCAACTGCGCAAACCTAAACGTAGCAGCTGCCCACTACTTGCTGGGCAGCTGGGAAAGATAGGGGGCCAAGGAGTGCGTTCCACTCCTACCTCTAAGCATGCCCCCAAAGCACTGTGGCCTAAACGCTGCAGCTGGCACTAAGTGCTGCGCAGCTGTAAATATCAAATAAAGGCCTGGGCTCTCACTGTGCCCTTCTGAATCCCCCTCAGGGATTTCTCAGCTCATGCCCATCTTGTTGCAGCTGCCCACGCTGGTGCGGCGCAGCTGTGGCACTTCTCATAAAAGGGGGCCCGGCACCTATGTGCCCTCTGGACCCCCACATGGCATTAAACACATGCCCCCATCGTTGGAGCCACATGGGGCTCAAAAAACCATCATGCCCCCGTTGGAGCGGCCCTCTGTCATGCGGGGCCGCTCAGAAAATGGGCATAAATACTGTGCCTCAAACCGGCACCAACAACATAGAGCCTTCACTCACCGGCTCTGCAGGCTCTCTGGCGGGACTCCTCCGGGCTCTGTTAGGACTCTGGAGCGGGTGCAGTCACACGCGGGGCTCTCGCTGCTCATGAGAGCCCTGCCTCGAGTCCCGCCGACTTCCAGTTTCTTCTGGGGCACCGGGGCTCCTTCTCGCCATCACCGCGGGGCTCTCCCATGCTCACGGGTGCCCCGCGCAGACTTCCCGCTTCCTGCTGCCTCGGCTGCCTCTCGCGGTCACGGAGGCGGGGTAGGCTCCCGCCCTCCTTCCACCATCCCTCTCTTGGCCGCGCTACCATTGGCCGGCCGCAGCTCCGCCCACAACCAGGCAGTGGTGCCTGACTTCCGGGTCGCGCTGGCAGCGGCCCGGCGGCAACTTTACTCGGCGGCAATGCGGGGTGGGCACCCGCTTCTTAAAGTAAACACAGATGCGGGGTGGGCACCCGCAAGAATCAAAGCATAAGCGGGGTGGGCACCCGGCGTGTAGAATATCCGTAAAGCGGGGTAGGCTCCCGTAAGCACCACAATGCGGGGGAATCCCTACGTCGGGATTCCCCCAACAGGGCTGCAGCTCTGCGCTGCGATGCCCCAGCACTCCCTTCTCCTGGGGGAAAGTAGAGCACAGCGCTCACAGGGCGTTAGAGGCCCCAAAGATCCATGGCAAAGTTCAGGGGCACAGCTGGGCTAAATTAAAATAAAGCACAGCACTCTCAAGGCGCTAGAAGTCCCAACAAAGTCCCTAGAGATCAAGGGAGCAAGGTTGGGCCCAGGAGGCAAGCCCTCATGGCGGTTCCTCCTGGGCCCCAGCAGCAGCACGCCCCAGCACGGTCAGGAACAGCACCCCATCATAGAACTGAACAATTTCATGGGGTCACAGCCCCTATATTTATATGACATTTTCCTTTGTCTAAAGGTGCAGGGTTTGGGGGAACCAGATACAACTGGTTTAGGGGCATTTTGGAGCACTTTGTTTTGCTCAGCTCCTCTCTCCTTTGTCAGGTGGGGGCTCAGGGATTAGACGCACCACAGGGGCGGAGCCAGCATTGTGGAGGGAAGGCACAGTCCTATTCAGGTCCCAGGTGCAACTCCTCCCACCCATCTACATGCAGATCTCTCTATTCAGCCCTGCGCTGACTCACCCTGCCCCTCCTGGAGCCACACACACCTCCCAGCCCCTGTCACTCACAAGCCAGACATGCAATTCACATCAGGCAGGCAGACACAGAGCACACATAAATGCCAACTTCTAAAAGTGGCACTTCTCCACTAGTCACAATAAATCTGCGCACACCATTGCGCAGCATTTATTCTCACGAGTTCGCACATACTAAACTCGCCCCTGCACTCCTCTCACACCAGGTTTTACCATGGACACACATATCCCCCATGCATTCCTATGGGAGGGCAGGACAATCTAACCACACGCACTCAGCGCGCACGCACTTTACACTGGACCACAGTGCTAAAGTGCCCAGAGACTTAAAACTACTAACATACAAGGCAAAAAGTTTAGGGGGGAACCTGCCCAAAAAGGGCCAAGTCCAACACCTACCAATCCCAGACATTTCTGAAAACTAGACACCTGGGGGAGTCCAGGGAGTTGTGAATTGCTTGGATCCCCCAATGTTTCCTACCCAAAATCCCCTGCAATCCTCAAATTTAGTTGAAAACAAAATCAAATTTTTCGCACATTTCTATTGCCTCACCTACCCCCTAGGGAGGCAGAAAGACTTCGGTCCCCATTTATGTGCGGTGGAGGAATGGCCAAGCCCGTTGTTGGCAGCCCCCACCCCTCCATATTAAAAATAAAACACAATCCCTGGTGCCTCGTGGGTTTTCTGCCCTCATCAGGGGCTATTGCCCCCATCTGCCTGCTGGGGGGGCAGAAAGACTGTGGCATTTTTTGGGGGGAGTGGGGGCATAGGCATGCCCATTTTGGGCAGCCTTCACCCCTACATTTAGATCAAACTAATCCCTGGTGCCAAGTGTGCTTTCTGCCCCCCCCCCTCCCGGCTATTGCCCCCATCTGCCTCCTGAAGGGGCAGAAAGACTATAGCAATTATTGGGGGGGTATTCGCATGCCCATTGTGGGCAGCCCCCACCCCTCTTTTGTATATATAAAAAATCCCTGGTGTTTAATGGGCTTTCTGACCTCCCTATCGGCTCATTTCAGTTTTGGTTTCACTGAAATGACATCAGCGCTACGTGCGCGCTGATCGTCATTTCAGTGAAACATCAGAACAGCCTTGGAAGTTGGGGAAGCTCTTCCCCAGCTCCTGAGGCTATTTTGGTGCAAGGGAAATCCCTCTGATGGCCTGACCATAGGGATTTCCTCTGTCATGTGCGCAGATGGCCGGGAGCCGTCTGACGCACATGAGCACTGTTGGGTCGGACGGCTCCCGGCCGTCCGACGCACCGAAGTAGTTAATATTAAATTTAAATATGTTATTTTAGTTATCTTCTCACTTTCTTCTGCTACAAACCTACTGCCAAAATGTAATTTACCATTGCTAATAATAAAACTGAAATATATGTAGCAGTAAAATTATTAAAAAACATAGAACAATTAAAGAATTTGAATAAATAATAATCAATTAAATATTTAATTTACAAAAAATCTATTTACTGTTTAATTGAAATTATTCATAATTTAATTAACTTCCCAACCTATACCCCCACATACTAAAATTAATTTAAATGAAAAACTTTGGTTTAAAAAATAATTATACAAACAATAATAACACCTAAAATTAATATAACTAAAAACATTACGTCAATTAAAAAACACAATTTTTACAGTTATATTATTGACAATAATATTCAAAACAACATTATTCCTGAAAACAATATTATATACCAAAAAACATCAGTATTCTTGACGCCGATATTCTGTCCCACGATATATTTGGTAGTAACAATATTCTTTAACAATATTTGTGCCCCACAATATTTCAAACATGATATTTTGTCCCAGCACCCTGCTTCTCCAGCTGTACCTGTTGCGTGTGGAAGGAAAGCTCATAATGCTGTCTGGGTTTGGTTGATAAGCCATGTTGCCTACTTCTGATTTTCAGAATTTAATGACACTATAAAATGCAACTGTTAGTAGTGTCTAGTGAGCTATCGGTGATTAATACTGTTTTAACTTCTCTTTGGAGGGCCTGGCAGCTTTATGAAAAAGAGTATAGTGATGATTGCACAGTGTTGAAGGGAAATTCATTTATAAACAAAATGGCCAAATATAATTTTTACGGTGTGTTATTTTACATACAGGAAGGATTTTTTTGGGGGGAATTTTTATAAATCTTTTTATTGCAAACGACGTAATAGCAGCACATCAGTAATACCATCACTTTACATATAATCCGACCAAGTGGTTTACAGTTTCTTTTCTATTATCAGAGCGGGTATCTCACCAGTAATGCACGGCCCTGCCTATATGTCTGTGTTACAGCAAACAAATGATGGACGGAATGCTGACAATGCAAACATTCTCCCCCAGTCAAAAGATCTGGGTTAAATCCATCGTTCTTTTGCCCACTACGCCACCCCAGTTTGGACCCAGCCATATGCAAATCAGTCTTGACCTTGTGCCCCATGGGAACAGTCCAGACCGAACTGCCAGGCCAGGTCCTCCCTGGACCGGAAACAAGCATCCTGGAACCGGTTTCAGGGTATATCACCCTTCTTCAGCCAGGCTAGCTTGAATCCAGTGGCACAGTGAGCAAGGGACCCACGTCTGGGCATACCCATCCCACTTAGGGCAAAAAGTGTTACAGCAAACAAATGATGGACAGAATGCTGACAATGCAAACATTCTCCCCCAGTCAAAAGATCTGGGTTAAATCCATCGTTCTTTTGCCCACTACGCCACCCCAGTTTGGACCCAGCCATATGCAAATCAGTCTTGACCCTGTGCCCCATGGGAACAATCCAGACCGAACTGCCAGGCCAGGTCCTCCCTGGACCGGAAACAAGCATCCTGGAACCGGTTTCAGGGTATATCACCCTTCTTCAGCCAGGCTAGCTTGAATCCAGTGGCACAGTGAGCAAGGGACCCACGTCTGGGCATACCCATCCCACTTAGGGCAAAAAGTGTTACAGCAAACAAATGACGGACGGAATGCTTACAATGCAAACATTCTCCCCCAGTCAAAAGATCTGGGTTAAATCCCATCGTTCTTTTGCCCACTACGCCACCCCAGTTTGGACCCAGCCATATGCAAATCAGTCTTGACCCTGTGCCCCATGGGAACAGTCCAGACCAAACTGCCAGGCCAGGTCCTCCCTGGACCGGAAACAAGCATCCTGGAACCGGTTTCAGGGTATGTCACCCTTCTTCAGCCAGGCTAGCTTGAATCCAGTGGCACAGTGAGCAAGGGACCCACGTCTGGGCATACCCATCCCACTTAGCTCCTGCCTATATGTCTAACGTCCCTGTTATAGCCCCAGATAGGTTTGCCACTGACCCCAGGTCTTCCCCCATTTCTTCGGACCACCTCTGTTATGATAAATAGTTTGTTCTGCTACCAGCACCGGTCTAGATCCGTCTGCCAGTCCTCAACCTTAGGTAAGGCTCGGGCTCCCAACACCTGGTTAGGTTGCGTTTGGCCACCCCGCAGCCAATGCCAGCCAGATACCAGTGTATCTTGGCCATGCCACTTCCCCAGGGATCATCAACAGGAACCACTTTGGTTCTAGGGGAACCTCCACACCCGCCACTTGTGCCATAATTCTTCCAATTTTACACCAGTATGTCTGTGGGCATTCCCATAAAAGGTGGCACTGTGATTTCTCCACCCTGCCCAACCAATATAACAGCCTTCTGGAGCAGAAGACCTTTAATTGAATAAGGCGGAAACGGGAGCTAATTGCTACCTCTCACGGTCCCTGTAGGGCCTCCATCAAATCTTCGTTCTCTATCGGACCAACATCTCCCACTCTCAATGATCCCAGGGGGTCTGGTGCATTGTTCTCCAGTTTGTTTTGTACACTAATATCGCCTTCCCCTCCAAGGGGTCTGTTAAAAGTCTATTCCCTTAGGGGAGGGCTCAGCCAGTTCTTCACCCTCGCCGATGTGTTCCCTAATAGCATGGTCCAGCTGCAGGTATCTTAACCACTTCCCCGGTCCTAGTTCGTACTCTTGTTGGAGAGTCTCAAACTTCATGAACGCGTTATTCCTCCAAACATCGCCTAGTTTTTCAAGCCCCAGCAATTCCTATTTCCCAAAGCCCTTCAGTCTGCCCACTTTCTCTAGTTGTGTGCTTGCCCACAAGGGGGTCATCTCTGTCAGTTTCCCCACCCAACCTAAGTGTTTCGACGTTTGTATATGTATCGGTAGCTCCTCCAAACATCGCCTAGTTTTTCAAGCCCCAGCAATTCCTGTTTCCCAAAGCCCTTCAGTCTGCCCACTTTCTCTAGTTGTGTGCTTGCCCACAGGGAGGATCATCTGTCAGTTTCCCCACCCAAACTAAGTGTTTCGACGTTTGTGTATGTATCGGTAGCTCTTTATTTGCTTTTTTGCCATAAAGTAATTGTGCACAACCCCTTGTACCCATATACGCTCTGGCCACTCTACAGGCAGTTCAGTCCTGTCTCCAAACATCCAGTCATACACCGTAATTAGCTGGGCGGCCCAGTAATAGTACCTTACGTCTGGTACTGCCAATCCTCCGTCGTAGACGCTCCTTTCTAATTTATGTAGGGCTATCCTTGCCGCACCTCCCGTCCATAGAAGAGAGCGCAGTTCCACCTCCCCGCTCCGAAGAACGATGACGGGATCAGATATGGAGAGTTTTACATGACGTAGAGTAAACGGGGAAGCAACATCATTTTAAATTGGGCAGCTCGGCCCATTAGCGTTAAGGGTAGTGTCTTTCACCTCCTGGCTCACTTTTAAATCTGTCCAGTTGGGGTAGCATGTTTCTCTCTTAGAACTTCTTGGGTCCCTCGTAATATTGATCCCTAAATATCTAAACCCATCCAATTGCAAAGGGACCTCACACCTCGATGTCCGGTTAGGAATCCCCCGCTAATGGAAACAGTAATGATTTATCCCAATTGATGCGATAGCCTGAGTAGTCCCTGAATATACAAAAGATTTGCAGGATTCTGTCAATGGATTGCCTCAGACGCTGGACATATAGGAGAATGTCATCGGCATACAGGGAGATCCGTTCATCCCACTCATCCCCAATTGGGATTCCCCTTATCAACGGGTCTTGACGAACCCACGCCGCCAATGGCTCCAGTGCCAGGGTGAACAATATCGGGGAGAGCGGGCTTGTTCCCTTCTGCATGATGAACTCGCGGGATACCTTGGCATTGGCTCTCACCCTTGCCAACGGCTGCTCATACAGCAGCTTTAGCCAACCAATAAATGTTGGTCCAATCCCCATACGCACCAGGACCGCCCAAAGCTAGTTCCAGTCTACGCTATCAAACGCCATTCTGGCATCTAAGGACAGGAGCGCTGAAGGCGGTGAAGGATCCGGCCTAGTGACATGCAGGACTCCAAACAACCTACGCAGATTGAGTCTGGTATTTCTGTGTTGAATGAAGCCCGATTGGTCCGGGTGCACCATGAACTAATTACTGTCCGTAGGCACGTGGCGATCATCTTTGCCAGAACCTTGACCTCAAAGTTCAAGAGGTATATGGGCCTATATGATCCACATTTCGACAGGGGTTTGCCCTCCTTAGGTATCTCTGTTATCAGCGCCAATGGCTGATCTTTGGGCAAAACCCTGGTCTGACGCACTTCTAGAAACATTGAGAGAAGATGTGGGGCCACTTTGTCCAGTAAACATTTGAATACGTCCGGTGGGAGACTGTTAGGTCCCACCGCCTTCCCAGACTGCATGGCCCCGGCCGCAATGCCAATCTCCTCTACTATCAAGTCACCTTCCAGCTCATCTCATTCCTCAGTCGTCGAGCCTGGCAGGTTGATATCTTTGAGGAATTCCATGCAGTCTAGTTTCGTATACCCGGATGTAGTTGTGTAGAGTTTTTCGTAATGGGAAGTGAATGCCTCCACAATCTCCTGTCGCCTCACATGTCTAGATCCTGAGCTCATCTAATATCTCCGGGACCCATCTCCTTAAGGTGTCCCACTTATCCAGCCATGCCAAAAGTCTGCTGGCTTTGTCCCCAATGTCATATATTCTGTGTCTAGTTGCACTTGCTGCCGCTTTGGCCCCATCCTCCAAAAGCCATTACGTGTCTCTCTCAATATCACAATTTTACTCTCTGCCTGGGCTTCTAGCCCTAGAATCTATTTCTCCAGTGCTGTGCATTTAAATGCTTTCTCTTTTTAGTGGCCCCTACCAAGGCCTGGCCCCTGAGTACCGTCTTGTAAGCGACACAGAGTATCAACCCTGAGTCCACTGCCCCTATATTTTCTGTGATCCGTGCAATCTCGGATGCTGGACCTGAATTTCGGGTCTTTAAGGTACCATGGATCTATCATCGGGGGCAAAATATGTTCTCGTGGGGGCCCCTCCAAGCTAGCCTCCACTGGAGAGTGATCGGACACTCCACGGGTCATGTGTCTGACCTCCCTAAACTGTCCCACGAACTGAGCATGCGTAATCAAATAATCTAAGCATGCACAGCCTCCATGTGCCGCGGACAAGTGAGTATATTGCCTGGTACTTGGTTTGTGGCTCTGCCAAATATCGCCTCCGTCCATGGAGGAGAGAAAATCACCTAGGCCAATGTCCCTCCCCCTAGGACGTCCCACTCCACTGAGAGTACATCATTCATGTCGCCCCCCCATTATTCGCCGTCCTTGCGGTAGTTCCAGAAACAGTGGGCCTAGTTCATCCATTGTGGGTGTCTGCAGTCTAGGCGTGGCATAAACCGAACAGAGGTTGACAGCCATTCCTTCCCATTGCCCACTTAGGGCCACATATCTACCCAATGGGAATGATTTCCCGGGAATAAAAGGAAATGCCTTTCTGCCTAACACCCCAACTCCTCTGGAGCCTGTAATATATACCTTGCACACGCAAGCAGGGCATAGCCATACCTATCTAAGGCCTTACAGTGGTGCCCCAGGAGTTTGGTTTCTTATAGTAGGACAATGTCCGGTGCGTACTTTTTAATGAATTGCATGGCTCACCTTTCCATTAAGGCCATTTACATTCCATGACCACACTTTCATTGATTGTGTTTGGTGACTAGATTTGGTGCTGTGTAAGTATGCCTCCCGTATGCGGATCCAAGGGTCGGTGTTGAGATGTTCCCTCTCCCTCTCGTTCCTTCCTAGTATTCTGATGAGCCCCCCCACCCGCTAAGGGGTTTTCCTGATGTCTGCATCTACCTAATAGCAAACTTCCCCCATATTTCCAACTACGCCCCCGACTCCCCCCTCACTGCTTACATACAGGAATGATTTAATGACTGAATCAAATGTTACATATAATGATGAGAAGAATGTGTTTCCACGCTTCTAGGTTTATAGTTTAAGCAGTGTAAATAATGCTGTTAGCCTTTTAACTTTAAAAAAACATACTTTTTTAACACTTTGAGTGTAGAGTAGACAGGATAAGGATAGACATTAATGCCAACATTTGGAAAAACATGAGAGGGAGATTTAGAATAAATATTGGAGAATTTATCTTATTGGCTTCTAAAATCAGGAGTTTCACAGATTAATCTGGAGTGTTGGAGTGTTTGGAGAGGAGCTACTGAGGATTCGGAAGAGCAGTGGAGAACTAGGGGTGGGGGAGAACTAGGGGTGTTGGAGAACTAGGGGTGGTGGAGAACTAGGGGTGGTGGAGAACAAGGGGTGATGGAGAACAAGGGGTGATGGAGAACAAGGGGTGGTGGAGAACAAGGGGTGGTGGAGAATAAGGGGTGGTGGAGAACAAGGGGTGGTGGCAGAACAAGGGGTGGTGGCAGAACAAGGGGTGGTGGCAGAACAAGGGGTGGTGGCGGAACAAGGGGTGGTGGGTGGCCCAGGCAGAATGTGTGCTGAGGATCCAGAAGAGTGGTGGGAGGCGATGGGTTGGAGATGCCCCCAAAGCTCTTAAATGTTTGCTGTGGAAACAGATGCCGAGTGCTCCCATGGCAGGAATGTTACAAAATCAGAAGTGGGGTTCGAACCATTCCCACGCGGCAGGTGATGGGAGGGAGATGACCCAGAGCTCTGAAATATCTCCGGTCCGTGTTCAAGTATCTCAGCAGAGAAAGATTCTCTTTGCATTCTACCACTTATGGTCCTGTTCATGCATTACTCATTCGGTACTTCCAGATCTAGAATTCAAAGAAAAATATTTTCAGTCCAATAGCAGGCAAAAATGATTGGATGGAAGACAAACAAGAGGGTGAGGAAGAGGAGCATTACAATGAGGAGGAAGACCAGGATGGTCATGACCTGGTGGACCAGGATGAGGGCGGCCAGCAAAAGGACAAACAGGATGATTACCAGGAATAGAAGCACTGACCATAAGGAGAAGGGCCTGGACCAGCACCAGGAGGCCCAGCACCAGGAGCACCGGAGGAGCAGCAGGCTCAGGACATTCCACTGAGGGGCTGTGAGGCTCACCTGGCCAGTCAGGAGGTCCAACCGGGAGACTCTGAGGTTTGACAGAGGGCAGAGGTTTAGCTGGTGGATGCTGAGATGTAACTGGTGGGCCCAGGTGGGTCCTGATGTTAGGTACATGGATCCTGAGGTCCTACTGGTGTGGGCTGAGGTCCAGATGCTGGTAGCAGGGATCAGGCTAGTGGGTCCGGAGGTCCATCTTGAGGGATGCAAGATCTGGTTGGTGGTTTTCAAAGTCTGGCTGTTGGGCTTAGACATCATGCTAGTGGGTGTCAAGATCCAGCTGGTTGCTTCTGATGTCCGGATGGTGAGCCTGATGCCTAGACTGGTGAGTCCTGCAGCATGGCTGAAGTGTCCTGAGGACTAGACCGGTGTCAGACCTCGTTCAGGCGGCCACAAGGCAGGCCGGGGCCACTGAGCCACATCTGTGGGGGTTATGGCCTTTTACCTCTGCTGTCCTGTGTCCATCCTACAACGGCCCTGCAAACTGAGCCATGTACAACCCTTTCCGCACTTGACTCGCAGAAGTAGCGAGAGCGAGCAGTCACAGGCTTCTGAAGGAGGGTAGTGTGGGACTGACTCTGGCTCAGGAATCAATACCTGCCCCGCCCCCACCGCAGCAGTGCAATAAGATCAATGCCCAGGTCAGTGCTTCTCTATTAGAAAAGACAAATACTTTATTACGCAGAATTCTACTTCAGATTAATTAATGCATGAATACCTAATTGATGGGTGCACGTCTTTGTGCTTTCAGGGGCCTCTGCCCCTCATCCAGTTACTCCTCCACCTGTCCCTTGTGGGTGCACCCTCACATCTGTGGGTTGCCCCCAGGTTTGGAGTTTGAGGTACGGTCTGTGTGTTCAGCTTGTGCTCCCCCACTTTAGCCCTCAGTCTCTCAAGCCAGGGCCCTTTCACTCTATCTCCCAGTTCGTAGGAGCAGCGCTGGGCTGCGTTCAGCCCTCCTGCAGCAGCAGAATCTCACCATTAGCATTTTTCAAGGGAACTGTGCCCGCGCAGCATGTCGCTTTGAGGGTCGCGGCAGGAGCGGCGGCTTCTGTCTGTGGCCATCTTTTGTTCGGCCGGCTGTAGGTCACGTCTCACTCTGGCACTCCAGTTCGTGCTTGACTCGTGGCACTGCTCGCTCCAACGCTACTGAGGGAATTTGACTCATGGCGCGGCTCACTCTTGACACTTTGGTGAGTACTTGGCGCTTCTTCTTGAACGCGATAGGCCCATGCCCGCAGGTGATGATTCTTTGTCACTGCGGACTCCAGACTAACCTACAAAACACACAGTGCTCTGTCACTATGTGGGTATGGCTGGTGTGCCCCTCCCGGTTCAGAACATGGCCCAGAACTGATCTTTATCACAGACCAGACCCAGGTCATCGCATGTATACGTGGTCAGTGTGTGGCTTGGCCAACAATTAAAAAACAGGATCACAGGTATGTGCAGTTCTGGGTGACATTCCCATCCCAGCAATGATGCAAAGAAAAAGTGAGAAACAAGATCAAAATATAAAGTGGTTCACTCCTGAAAAATGTAGTTCCAAATGATATTACACATATTGAATGTCAATGGACGAAGGCACACACAGTTCAATCACTAGAAACACACATGTAACCCCAACCTCCAATGTACAGACAAATGTTGACACAGTGACCTTCAAACCAGGCATCTTGAAAAACGAGCTGAACCTTTTAAACCTCAAACTCTGTGTTGCAAACAAACTCAGGAGGATCAGGGAAAGGACAACACTCAAGGACTACAGAGGAAATGTGCACAAAGAGATATTGACGCGCAAAGAAAATAATGTTAAACGGGGGTAGCAGCCAGTGCTGCCTGTGTGGGTCGCAGCCAGTGCTGCCTGTGTGGGTCGCAGTCAGTGCTGCCTGTGTGGGTAGCAGCCAGTGCTGCCTGTGTGGGTAGCAGCCAGTGCTGCCTGTGTGGGTAGCAGCCAGTGCTGCCTTTGGAGGTAGCAGCCATTGCTGCCTGTGGGGGTAGTAGCCAGTGCGGTCTGTGGGGGTAGCAGCCAGCGCTGCCTGTGGGGTTAGCAGCCAGTGCTGCCTGTGGGGGTAGCAGCCAGTGCTGCCTGTGTGGAGTAGCAGCCAGTGCTGCCTTTGGGAGGTAGCAGCCATTGCTGCCTGTGGGGGTAGTAGCCAGTGCGGTCTGTGGGGGTAGCAGCCAGCGCTGCCTGTGGGGTTAGCAGCCAGCGCTGCATGTGGGGGTAGCTGCGAGCGCTGCCTGTGGGGTTAGCAGCCAGTGCTGCCTGTGGGGGTATCAACCAGTGCTGCCTGTGGGAGGAGCAGCCAGTACTGCCTGTGTGGGGAGCAGCCTGTGGTGCTGCCTGTGGGGGAGCAGCCTGTGGTGCTGCCTGTGGGGGAGCAGCCTGTGGTGCTGCCTGTGGGGATTGCAGCCAGTGCTGCCTGTGGGGGGAGCAGCCTGTGGTGCTGCCTGTGGGGTACCAACCAGTGCAGCCTGTGGGGGTTGCAGCCAGTGCTGCCTGTGGGGGTATCAACCAGTGCTGCCTGTGGGAGGAGCAGCCAGTACTGCCTGTGGGAGGAGCAGCCAGTACTGCCTGTGTGGGGAGCAGCCTGTGGTGCTGCCTGTGGGGGGAGCAGCCTGTGGTGCTGCCTCTGGGGGGAGCAGCCTGTGGTGCTGCCTGTGGGGATTGCAGCCAGTGCTGCCTGTGGGGGGAGCAGCCTGTGGTGCTGCCTGTGGGGTACCAACCAGTGCAGCCTGTGGGGGTTGCAGCCAGTGCTGCCGGTGGGGGTTGCAGCCAATGCTGCCGGTACGGGTAACAGCCAGTGCTGCCGGAGGGGGTAGCAGCCAGTGTTGCTTGTGGGGTAGCAGCCAGTGCTGCCTGTGGGGGTAGCAGTAGTGCTGCCTGTGGAGGTAGCAGCCAGTGCTGCCTGTGAGAGTAGCAGCCAGTGCTGCCTGTGAGAGTAGCAGCCAGTGCTGCCTGTGAGGGTAGCAGCCAGTGCTGCCTGTGAGGGTAGCAGCCAGTGCTGCCTGTGAGAGTAGCAGCCAGTGCTGCCTGTGGGGGAAAACAGCCATTATAACGAATTCAATACAGCGCATGCCATTACAACGCATGCCTACACAAAACAAGTACCATTACATCGCAATACCATTACAATGCATGGCCTAACAATGCATATGCCTTTACCACGCATGCCTGTACAACAAATTTCGTTGTAAAGGCATGAATGGTAAAGGCATATGTGTTTTACATGTAAGTATAAGGTAAGTATAGGGTTTAGGGTGGGTTTGGGTTTTGGGGTGTAGGGGTATAGGTTTTGGGGTGCCAAGTTTATTTTTGAGGGTTTAAAGTGGGTTTGGGTTTTGGGGTGCCCAGGGTAATTTTTTGGGTTCAGGGTGGAGTTGGGTTTTGGGGTGCCAAGGGTAATTTTAAGTTTTAGGGTGGGTATGGGTTTTTTGGTACCAACGGTAATTTTAGGGTTCAGGGTGGGTATGGGTTTTGGGGTGCCATGGGTAATTTTAGGGTTCAGGGTGGGTATGGGTTTTGGGGTGCCATGGGTAAACCCGCCATAATGCATGCTCACATAGGGAAATGGGAGGTGTGGTTCATCCCTGCACCCCATGGCAGGCACCTTGAAGTGTCTGCCATGGGGTGCAGGGATCAACAGGGGGGCACAATAGGTGCCCCCTCGGCCCCCAACTGGAGGCCGCACACACAAGGGGGCCCTCCTGATGGCCCCCAAACATGCTTTCCGACATGGTATCCACGTCAGACAGGCCGCTATGGAAACCATGCCGGAAACCGGCTATCGTAATCACAAGGGCGGAAAGGCCCGCCCTTTGGTATTACGAACCGGTCTCCGACTGGCCGACGGGCTCCTTGAGTCCATGAAGCCAGCCGGAATAACCGTCCGGTTTCAATTCCGACTGGCTGCATCTTTATCAACCTGTTGAAATTGAAACCGACGATGGTGGTCGGAAAGCCTCAGAACAAATGTTGGAGGCTTTCCGACCGCTATTGTTATAGGCCCCAATATGTCTGTTTAAAACATTTGCCGACTGAACTCTGAAAATCCAAAAACAAAACCACTGGAGATACAATACAGTTGTACATATACCATAGAATTCTAGAAGTGTGCGTTCATCTTGGACAGGGCAGGATGCCCATCTGCGCTGATGAATTACATTCTAGTGAAGGCCTATTAAAATATCCTTTTTCTCAAACAGTGGCTATTTGGTACGTTATATGTACATTATTGCCCATCATTGTCGGCAGAGAGAAGAATCCGACCTTTACTGTCCATAGAAGGGCAATCTTGCAATATGTCTTCCCACATGCACAGCATGTTTCCTCAATCCCCACTTTATTTCCCCTTTCAGTGCTGCACCCTCACAATCCACCCTTTTAATCAACTCTTTTCTCGACCCCCATAGACCAGGTTTGTCTGAAGCTTTCCACCTCATAGATGGCCGGCAGCGAGCTAATAATAATGCTGCATCTATGAATCTAGATCTAACAGCATTTGATTTGGCCATAGGGAAAAGTCCTAGATGACAGGCCGACGAGGATTTAGTAATGTTCCTAACTGTGGATATGTTAACAAATTCACTATTGCTTCCAAATATGTTGTTAGCTTCGGCCCCCTCACACCACGTAGTAAAAATCTGCTCCCTCTGTGTTACATCTTGGGAGTCTGCATGCGTATTTGAGAACATGAGATGAATCCTTTTAGTAGTGATATACACCTTAGGCAGGTAGTAATGCTGAAGAAATGTAAACCTGGAGTTCCTGGAAACTGAGGGGGAGTTCTAGATATGGCCTCAACCCCATCGTTAAATGGCGTCCCCCTGTTAATGGCCCATTGTTCCCACTGACCAATCAGCTCTCCCTTGGATTGTGGAAGTAGCACCTGATATAAAAGTCAATATCTCTCTGCTTCCCATTGGTTGTGCACAGGTCCTTCAAACAACAATGCTCTGGGGGCTCTAATATGCCTTCCTAACACACGTTCTGCATTGTAGCCTCTAGTGCCCCATATAAAAGAAAATCCTGCGGTTGGATCTCATATTCGCTTACTATGTCCTAAAACTCAACCGTTCTTCCGTTCTCAAACAACTGCACCACTGTGTCCAATCCTTTCTTCTCCCCAATATATAGTCCCCTCCAGCTACTCCTGGGGGGCAGGAATAATAAAGATGTTACGGTAACTCTCACTCATACAGTATTTGTGTATTTATCCTCCCGAGGGCCCTAGCCCACATTTTCCACAATTTTCTGTCTAGAATCCCCTCCCTGTGAAACTGCACCCCTCGAGATGGAATAAGAAATAGACTCAGAAGAGTGCCCTGAGAGGGTGCATCCAGCTCTCCATTTTCCAAAGCACCCCAACAACTATCCCTCCATCTTACGACCCTCTGCACTTGCGCCGCAAGGTAGTATAATTCTAGATCAGGGACTGCCATCCCCTCCTTCGTCTGTCAGAAGTCTAAGTTTGGCCAATGCAATTCTCCTCCTCTGCGATGCGCTCATTAAATATAGGAGTAATACATCCGTTTCGCCAAACACAACTCTGGGTGTCTGTATTGGTAAAGCAGCAAAGAAGTACAGTAGGCACAGAAGTAGCATCCTCTTTCAGGGGCTATTGTACCTATTACAGAGAGGGGAAGTGTATGCCAGAATCATATAGACTGCCGTAGGGAGGACAGGGCTGCTTTAATATTTCCATCCAACAGTTTGATATATCGCAGCCCCAGGTCTTTGAAAGTGCTAATTGTATTAGTAATGGAGATGTGTTGTATCCTAGCAACATGTGCATTGTATCCTAGTGATGCTGAACATTCCAATGCTATTGGAAGGTAAGCAGAACTGGAACTGCTGTTGCCTGAAGAGGAGTCTTCAGGGGTTGTTCTCCTGTACTTAATAAACCTTCTTCAATTTAAATCCTGTGTGTACCTCTACTTAAAAGTAACAATTTCCCTATGGGATCACCAGGGCTAGTCTCTCCATCGCTATAGCAAACAGCACTGGCAAAAGCTGGCAACCCTGCCTCGTGGCCCTACCAACTATACATTTGTCCGAAATGGCCCTCCCAGCCTTTATACGGACTGTGTGTCCATGTCAGGAAGCAGTTTCCCAAACCCAGGGTCATCTTAACTGTGAAGATAAATTCACACTGCAGAGAATTAAAGGCTTTTTTGATGTCTATGGAGAGTGCTCATGCCTTAGGATAGTCTCTACAAGGAGAATTTAATACCCGTACTGGCCGCCTTATATTTGGTACCGTGCTTCATGTGGATAAAACCCCGAGTGATCCGGGTGGATCAGCTCCCTTAGCTTATGGAGCAATCTGGTTACTAACATTATGCTGAGTACCTTATAATCCAAATTAAGGATGGAGAGTGGTCTACAGAAGGTCACTTGTTCCTCATCCCTGTCCTTTTTATGCAGTGTCACAATCAGTGCCTCACACATTGCTGGAGGGAGGTAGCTCACTATTTTAGATTCATTATACAGCTCTGTCAATATGGGAGCCAATTCATCTAGACAGACTGCATAGGATTCATAGGGCAGGCATTGGATCCAGGTACGTTTCCTCTGGCTCAGATTTACTAGCACCCGCACTTCCTGAAGTAAAATGTCCCCACCCAAGAAGGCTGCTTCCTCACTGGTCAGTCTATGTGTCTTAGCCACTGAGACATAGTCATGCAATGCTTGGGTATCAGGAGCATCCCGCACAGCAAATAGCTGTGTATAGTAGGCCATGAAAGTTGCATTTATTTCTCTCTGTAACTAGTTGCCCCTCATCATTTCATATCTTTAGCATTGAAGAGCCTTTCTCATAGGATTACCTATCAATGCGGGCAGTATCCTAGTTTTATCCCTTTCTTAATGCTCCTTGGTGATGTAGTTACGATAATCACATCCTTTTACCGGGTCTATCATTCCTAATAACTTTCTTTCTCTTCGCGCAACTCGTGTCTGGCATCCAGCTTATTTAAGATGCTGTCTTGTTCAAGAGTCATGGACCAGATGTATGAAGCTTTTGCGATCGCAAAAGGTTTGATTAGAAGATTGCAAAAGGCCTTTTGTACATATGAAACCCACATTTCTATTTGCAAACACGTTGCTGAATCACAATTTGGATTTGAAACTACATACCAAATCGGTATCTGCAAGGGGCGTATTTTGTGCATCCCTTCGTCAGTGTGCAATCCCACACCTGGGCCCTCCGAATTGTCTCACCTCCAGGGGCTGCGCACAAACTATTCTGAGTCGGGAGTGTGGTAGTCCCCTACCAGGACTTTGGTGCTGCCCGCTTGACCCGTTTCGCAAATGGGGCGACAAATGGCGGCTGTTACTTAAATAAAATAGCTCAGTCACAGAGGACAGACACTGATGTAGTGAATTTAGCCATAAGGAAGTTAGCAAGTACATGAAGTACGGCAAGATTTAATACAAAACCGGGCATAGAGGGGGCGCTAGAGGGCGCCAAGAAAGATGGCCGCACTTACGTGAGGCTCCTGCTGCTTGGGGCACTATCCGCCAAACATCCTGGTCTCCATCTGCCCCACACCGCTGCAAATGACATTGCTGTGAAGCGGAGGACATCCGCTGTCCGCCGATGCCGCCATCCTTCCTGAGCAAAGCCTAATTCTCCTGAGGGGTGCCTCGGCGGGCGCGAGGCCTGGGCGGCCTAAGGTGGCAGCTGTCACTCCCACCTAGTCCTGCCGCGGCTGACCGCCCCATCGGGTTGCCCACACCCGGGTGATTGTTTGTGGCTGCGGCGCTGCCTGTGACATCGAGGCGGCGGCCTCGCATCGCCGGGAGCGGCGCTCTACTCCCGGTCCGGCGCTGCCGCAACTGGTGCGGCCCGTGAGGCCTCGGCGGAGGCCCGACGCAGAGGGGGCGCCCTTGGGAGGGTTCGCGCTGCTGCTGCTGCTGCTGCCTGGTGTTTGCCTCTCCCTCGTCTGGACTGCTGAATTGGCCTGCGTCGTCTCCTCTGCGGTTGCCCCGGCTCTGGAAGCTGCCCGGGCCACCTGGGGTCGAGGAGGGCCGCCCGCGGCCTCACCGCCTGTACTGCCTGCCCCGGAGACCGGAGAGATCAGCGCGCCTTCAGCCAGTGAGTGCGCCCCGGGGCCAACCTGCAAACCGCCCGCTGCCACCACCCTACTTCCTCCCCGTCTGGGCTGTACAATGTACCTGCGCTGCCTCCTACGATAAGACCCCACGGCAGGGACTTCTGAATTCCTCGAACTGGGTGCCCACAACGCCACAACCCTGCAGAGCGCTTGAGGCCGCGGTATCCACGCAACAGCCACGCCTGGGCGCCGCGGGCCCGCGCCTGGCCTGGGTCGAACAACGCCATCGCACAGCACGCCTGTTTCTCCGCCGCCTGAATAGGTGGCTGAGGCTGCGAGGCGAGCCCGCTCTCATCACCGCCCCAGCTTGCTCCTCTCCGCTTGGGACGTGTGCCTAGCCCGCGCTGGCCTCACTATCGGCCCTTCTCAAGGGACCCCGGCCCTCTTCGCTGCTGCAGTTTTGGTCACTTCTCTACAGGGTACTATTTGGGGCCAGTCTTCGGTGCCTTTCCCTGCTGGCCTCCCCTGCCACACTGCTCTTGATACCTGCTGTGCTGGGACCACCCCGGCATCTAGAGGGACACCTGCCCTGTGGACCACGGGCCAACAACACCCACCTTGCCATTCCACTCTGGGCGGGATTCCTGGGACGCAGCCACCTCCACTGCCCGGGCATACTCTGACCTGCCGTCCTCTGTACTGGCTGCCTGCTGGATCCGCTGCACACCCCTGACGGTGCAAGACTATCTCCGCTCTATAACCTGAACTTGTAGGGGATCATATCCCTCTTCTCGCCGGGCCAGAGGACAGCCCCAGAGACGCATTCGCCCGCCCGTCTCCCATTGTGCCGCGCCTGCCGCCATGGGATGAAGGGATGGCAAACAACCCAAACTGAATTTCGAAGCCCGAAAATGCACGAGGACACAAGCGGACATGGAGGGAGAGCAGACTGGCGCCTCCACCCCAGAACAACCCACATCCACAGAGGACCTCAAAGCGATCCTGCTGGTCATCCAATCTAGCCTGTCTTCCATAGAGAGCAAAATGGACGCCATGAACGCTCGTATGGATGCTCTCACTCACCAAAGCGATAGACATGAGGAGCGTATCAAGGAGACGGAACGCCGCATCTCTGACCTGGAGGACACCTCAGCCTCGACCGCGGACAGAACACTGGAAATGGAGAGAGTCCTGAAGGTTATAGCCGCAAAGAACGAAGACCTCGAATCCCGCTCGAGGCGAAACAACCTGCGGATCCTAGGAGTGCCGGAGTCTACTGCTACGGGCAAAATGGAAGAGTTTGTGGAGCTTATGCTGACAACTACCTTTGGGAGAGAGGCCTTCTCGTCGGTCTTCATTATCGAACGGGCACATCACTCTCTGGCCTCTCGCCCGGTCCCTGGTGCCCCGCCCCGCCGGAGAGATCAGCGCGCCTTCAGCCAGTGAGTGCGCCCCGGGGCCAACCTGCAAACCGCCCGCTGCCACCACCCTACTTCCTCCCCGTCTGGGCTGTACAATGTACCTGCGCTGCCTCCTACGATAAGACCCCACGGCAGGGACTTCTGAATTCCTCGAACTGGGTGCCCACAACGCCACAACCCTGCAGAGCGCTTGAGGCCGCGGTATCCACGCAACAGCCACGCCTGGGCGCCGCGACCTCGCGGGCCCGTGCCTGGCCTGGGTCGAACAACGCCATCGCACAGCACGCCTGTTTCTCCGCCGCCTGAATAGGTGGCTGAGGCTGCGAGGCGAGCCCGCTCTCATCACCGCCCCAGCTTGCTCCTCTCCGCTTGGGACGTGTGCCTAGCCCGCGCTGGCCTCACTATCGGCCCTTCTCAAGGGACCCCGGCCCTCTTCGCTGCTGCAGTTTTGGTCACTTCGCTACAGGGTACTATTTGGGGCCAGTCTTCGGTGCCTTTCCCTGCTGGCCTCCCCTGCCACACTGCTCTTGATACCTGCTGTGCTGGGACCACCCCGGCATCTAGAGGGACACCTGCCCTGTGGACCACGGGCCAACAACACCCACCTTGCCATTCCACTCTGGGCGGGATTCCTGGGACGCAGCCACCTCCACTGCCCGGGCATACTCTGACCTGCCGTCCTCTGTACTGGCTGCCTGCTGGATCCGCTGCACACCCCTGACGGTGCAAGACTATCTCCGCTCTATAACCTGAACTTGTAGGGGATCATATCCCTCTTCTCGTCGGGCCAGAGGACAGCCCCAGAGACGCATTCGCCCGCCCGTCTCCCATTGTGCCGCGCCTGCCGCCATGGGATGAAGGGATGGCAAACAACCCAAACTGAATTTCGAAGCCCGAAAATGCACGAGGACACAAGCGGACATGGAGGGAGAGCAGACTGGCGCCTCCACCCCAGAACAACCCACATCCACAGAGGACCTCAAAGCGATCCTGCTGGTCATCCAATCTAGCCTGTCTTCCATAGGAGAGCAAAATGGACGCCATGAACGCTCGTATGGATGCTCTCACTCACCAAAGCGATAGACATGAGGAGCGTATCAAGGAGACGGAACGCCGCATCTCTGACCTGGAGGACACCTCAGCCTCGACCGCGGACAGAACACTGGAAATGGAGAGAGTCCTGAAGGTTATAGCCGCAAAGAACGAAGACCTCGAATCCCGCTCGAGGCGAAACAACCTGCGGATCCTAGGAGTGCCGGAGTCTACTGCTACGGGCAAAATGGAAGAGTTTGTGGAGCTTATGCTGACAACTACCTTTGGGAGAGAGGCCTTCTCGTCGGTCTTCATTATCGAACGGGCACATCACTCTCTGGCCTATCGCCCGGTCCCTGGTGCCCCGCCCCGCCCCATCGTGGCGAGGCTACTTAACTACAGAGACTGAGATGCTGCACTCCGCCTAGCCAGGGAGCGAGGAAAGGTTCTTTTCGAGGGCAACGATATATCCGGACTTTACCAATGCCGTCCAGGAGGGACGTCGCAAGTTCATCCCTGTGAAGAAAAAGCTTCAACAATTGAACATTGCTTACGCCATGCTCTATCCTGCGTGCTTAAAGGTCACTCACCAGGAGAAACACCACTTCTTTACCAACCCACAGCACGTCTATGACTACATTAAAACCCTGCCCAAGGAGGTCTTGGGGTGCGCCTCCCCCCCTCAACAAGTCGGGTGAAGATGGTGGCACGTCTGATGTAGAATGAAACCCTCCCCCAGCACTGGGGCTATCGCCCTTGCCTTCATTTTAGAGCGCTGGGATTGCTGACCCCTTCTCCGCTCGGCACTGGGATCATCACATGCCTCATGCTGACATGCCGAAAGGAATCTGCTGAGCTCTCTCCAAGTATGTTACTGGCCATCCCTCCGCTGGCGAACTTTACCTCAACGCCTTTGGGACAGCTGAGACTTACTTCCCATATCCCCCGAGCACACTCGCCGATGCAAGGGGTTTTTGGTTTGCCCTCTGGATGCTACCCACTCGGGGAATACCTGCACTGTTCTGGTTTAGTGTTTACATGACCCTGCCTTCGCCCTCCCCTGTTGGGAGCGTGAGGCACGAGGAACTGGGGACGGGTAGGGGGGAACTGCGACACGGCAGGATTGGGCTGCTGATGTGGGAGGGGGATGGGTAGGGGGATGTGTTTGTTACACGCCACTTCCTACTGACATGACCAAATATTGCATGACCTGTTTCGATACCCTTCGTGACATACACCTAACGCTCACTGACAGCCTTTTAGCAACTGCCCATGGCAGACCGACCTAGCCTACCCAAATACAACTTTCTGACCTGGAATGTGAGAGGGCTGGGGGACCCCCGCAAGCGCCGCCACATTCTCTCTTACCTAGATCGACACAATATCCACTGCGCCATGCTTCAGGAAACGCACCTCAGTCCCGCCGCCCAAGCAACATTTGCATCTCGCTGGGCGAGCTGCAGGGGTTTTTCCTCCTACTCTACCTATGCTTGAGGCACAGCTATATTGGTCAAACGCACACTCCCCTACACTCCCATTGGATCCTATGCTGATCCACAGGGCTGCTATAGCATCATATGGGGCAGATTGGCTGCTCAGTCCATTACGTTCGTCTCAGGTTATGGACCGAGCGTGGACGACCCGGAATTTTTCCGGATACTTTGGGGCAAAATCCTGGCCATTGACTCGACACATGTAGTATGGGGAAGGGATTTTAACGTTACCTCAGACCCGGCTCTGGACTGATCGCATCCACACCCTCACCACTACTCTAATGCGCACTACACCCTTAATCAAATCATCACTGATCACGGCCTCATAGACGCCTGGCGCACACTCCATCCCCACGATAGAGAAGGCTCCTGCTTTTCCACTGCCCACTCCTCCTGGTCACGAATCGAAAGGTGGATTCTCTCTCGGGGACTGACTCCATGGCTATCCCGGGCCTCTCACCTCCCCCGCACATACTCTGATCATTCGCCGGTGCTCATCACACTCACGCCCCCTTACGCACAAGCACCGTACTTGTCATGGCGACTACCCCCGCAGATCCCATTGGAGCCCGTATTTAAATCTGAACTCGAGCAGGAGATTGATGACTTCTTTACCCGCAACGAACACTCAGTCACACAATACTCTGTAATATGGGAGGCCTTCAAGGTCACCGTGCGCGGCATATGCATCGCTAAAGGCGGAGGAGTTCTGAAAGATATTCGGTCCACGCCTCGTAAACTAGAGGCCGAACTCAAACGAGCAGAAGCCCTGATGCAGAGCACCCCCACCCCAGAACTAAAATCGTGCTTGCGAGATCTGCTCTCTGAATATCAAGACACGGCGGAACGAGAGTGTAAATTTAGGGGGAAATATCACCAGGCACGCCGCTATGGAGAGGGGGTGAGACTGGGGAAGGCGCTCGCAGCCCTAATTCGCCCACCTAGATTCTCTAACACTGTCCTTGAAATTGCAGATGAAGACAGTCAAATACACAGGAACACCCCTGAGATTGCGGCAACCTTTCGAACCTTTTACAAAACCTTATACACCTCACATAGGACACACCCCGTCGACTTCACTCCCTTTTTCGACGACACCGCGATTGCTTGGCTTGGGGACACGCAACGGGAATTCCTCCTTGCACACCACGAAGACGAAGAGATCATAGCGGCTATAATGCAGCTACAATCAGGGAAAGCCCCTGGCCCTGATGGCCTTCCGGCCGAATTTTATAAAACCTATCGCCACTTACTTATCCCAATACTGTGGCATGTCTTTGAGGAAGCTCGCGAGACGGGCATACTGCCCCAGACAATGCGGGAGGCACTCATAATCTCAATCCCGAAGCCTGGGAAACCTGCGACACAATGCGATTCATATAGACCCCTCTCACTCATAAATGTAGATGCCAAGATATTAGCCAAACTGATTGCGAACCGGATTAGCCCCCTCATGACCGCCCTGGTTCTCCCTGACCAGTCTGGGTTTGTACCAAGTAGAGGCACATCTCATAACCTGCGCACCCTGTTCGCTGTCCTGCGGGACATTGACCCTGACACAAACGCGGTGGCTGTCATCCTTGACGCCACCAAAGCATTTGACACCCTAGAGTGGGATTATCTGGCGTATGTCCTCCAGCGTATGGGTTTTCCCGCCCCCTTTCTGGTATGGATAAACCTGCTATATACAGGTCTACAGGCCAGCAGCCTTGTAAACGGCACTAGATCCTCTCCCTTCGCAATAGCCAGAGGCACCAGACAGGGGTGCCCCTTTCGCCCCTCCTCTTTGCCCTGGCTATCGAGCCCCTAGCTGCAAAAATCCACCAACACTATCGAGATCATGCCCTTATATACCCTAATAGGCAAGTTCTTATTTCCTTATACGCCGATGACCTCACCCTCTACCTTCGCAATCCAGAAGATAGCCTCAACCCTATCTTACGGCTGTTTATCCTCTTTGGTCATCTCTCTGGGGTCAATATTAACTGGGGTAAGTCCCAGCTTTTCCCTCTCACGGACGCTACTCCTCGGTACATCCCAGACTACCCCCTCACGTGGTGTGATGACACAGTTAAGTACCTCGATATAGTCATCACCCGTAACCGGAACGATTTGATGAGAGCTAACAATGGCCGCGTACTCGACCTCCTCACCGACAAGATCACAAGATGGATCGCCATGCCCATCTCCTTAGCTGGGCGGGCCTCACTGATTAAGATGGTCATCTTGCCTAAACTGCTCTACCTATTCACTAACATCCCCTACGCTCCTAGTCGCCACTACTTCAAAACCCTAAAAACTCAACTCATATGGCTCACATGGGGAGGGAAACACGCTAGACTGCAATGGGACACTCTCACGCAACCCTTCGAGGCTGGGGGTTTTGAAATCCCGGATCTGGAGTTATATTTTAGCTGTGCCCAGGCCCACTTCGCGTCATACTGGATGAACACCCCCCCCTTACATGCCGCACCTCGCAGTCGAAGAAGGCCATATGCTCCCGACCCCCTGTTCTGCATTCCTCAGTACACCTGCCATCCCTCGTCGCTTGGCCTATACTACAGTGGAGTGTACCGTCAGCGCTTGGCGGGACTTAGCCCGCCGCCTCCATGCACCCTTTCTCTACTCCCCCTTAGTCCCCGTCCAGGGCCGACTTGATCTACCCGTCACACGCGAGGATGGCTGCCGCCGGCTTCTCCGAAAACTCTCCATTCAAATCTGGGGGAAATTGTATGTCAAAGGAGCTTTCTGCACCAGCGCGGAATTTTTTGGCGCTACCCCGCCCACCCCCCTGGAGCATTTTTACTATATCAGGCTGCGGCACGATGTGAAAACCCCATGCTTCCCGCAGGAGCCCCCCATCATGACCCCACTGCATGCCCTCCTCCAACAAACGACCCCACGCATGTGTTATACCGCACCACCCAGCAAGACAGCACACACGCTCCCCCTCTGGCTCGTTCCCGGTGGGAGGAGGAACTGGGCTCCCCCATAACTGACGAACAGTGGTCCTTTTGCTGCCGGCAGACTGGACAGATATCTGCCAACAGCAGACTGCACATCATACACTATAAATATATTCATAGACTCTACTACACACCTGCACGCTTACAGCGCCTACATCTCCACGACAATGATCGCTGTGACCGCTCTGGCTGCGAGGGGGCGGAGTTCAGGCATTTAGCCTGGGACTGCCCTCCTATACGACACTACTGGACGGAAGTGCTGGCGGCGCTTGAGCAAATTACTGGAATACACGTTCCCAGATGAACCTCTGGTAACGCTTCTGGGTCACACCGCGACACTAGCTGCTTCGGTGCGGCGCTACATTTCCCTGGCAATCCTTCTCGCAAAGAGACGGATCACCTGCAGATGGGGCAGAGGACGGGCTCCTAAATTTAAAGAATGGCTGCAGGACCTCCTATATTGTCAGGAACAATTGACCACGTATGCGGATCTTCTGCCGCCCTCCTCCCACCCGTGTGATATTTGGTCCCCCCTTCAATCATATCTCCTAGAACACCCCGCCGCGGAGGACGCTGACACTGAGCCACGCACTGAAGGGAATGAAGATAGCGCATGAGAAGCTCCTTCTAGCCCCCACATATAGGCCTACTCAGAGGTCACGGCCTAAGACAACTGGGCACTCGGGACTATGGTCATCTCCCTCATGGGTCTGAAAGCATTTGTCACGATGTTCAAATGATCTACCTGCAATGTCATTACTGTGAAGTGGTATTGTTTATTTCTGCAATTTGTTTCCTATAACAAAACTCAATAAAGAAATTAAGAAAAAAAAAAAAACGGGCATAGTTCCGCCTCCATAGAATGGGGAAAGGGTCACCTCTTGAGCAGGAGAAATCACTCTCTTTTATAGCAAAACAAACAAAGACTTCATACCTTTACTACATTTGTGTGGTGTTCTCACGAGCTCATCCAATAGGGATTAAGACACAAGAAACAGTTGCATCTGCTCACTATCAAGGTTACTCTCACAGATACCGTGCGAAGCCTCATTGTTCAGAGAGAGAAACATTTTATCACCGTTGCTGTATAGGACAGATGTCTCCTTGGAAAAGTGCATTCTCCTCACATCTTTATCACAGTTCACATTTGAAGCCTATGATTGTTAATCATGGCACACAGCAAGCAGAAAACACATCAGGAGAAAGATGGCATCTATTTGCTGAGTTCACCTAAAGCAGCAAAACACAGTAAATAAAGGATTTTCCAATTTTGCGTTTCCACACTTGCAAATAACGATTCGCAGTGGAATGTATTGTTTTACCATCTACTAAAAGGTAGTGGTAGGGCATTTGCAAACGGCAGTGCGGCCCCAAGGGACCCCTTCCCCTTTGTGAATGTTGCCAAAAACATTTTTTTAAAGTAGACAGTGGCCCAGTGGCCTCCTATTGACAAATGTTAACTAAGGTTTTTTTTAACACATCCCATTTTCCTTTATGGAAGACGGGATGCATTTTTTTAAAAACGATGTGTTACTAAAAAGCAATCACAGCTATAGTGGTCTGCTGACCCCAGAAGGCCAACATCTGTATAATGGCTATGAATCATTGTAGGCCGCAGTTTGCAACCTTCCTCATTAATATTCATGAGATAGGCCATTTCTCAACTCACTATGATGCAGTATTTTGCAAACCGACCTGTTAGTACATAGGTCAGTTTTCAAAGTACCACAATGGCCACAAAATTGTGACCCAATAATTTGCAATCAACACTTCATACATCTGCCCCCTGACCACAATCTTGAATGCCTCCCACTCCACCAGCAGGGACGATCCTGTCCCCCTGTGTAGCTTTTAAAACCGGATCCTCTAACACCTCTACATTAAGCTTTGAATTCGGGATAGCCGTTCTGGAGATATCCCAGTTCAATGACGGCATTAAATGGCTATCATCTGAGCGAGCTTTAGCAAGATACTCAGCAGGTGTGACTCATGCATACAGGTATTGCACAACACATTATCTAGTCGTACATGTAGGTCATGTATCCCAGGATAGTACGTGTACTCCTTACTCTCAGGATTGCGTGCCCTCCATGAGTCTATCCGTCACCAGGGAAGCATCCAACTGAGAAAGGAACGAGACGTTTTATAGACCAAAACAAAGGGCATTGGAGGGCGCGACTTGTCTAATGCAACTCCTTCTTAGTACATTCCACGTAAAGGATATGCCCCCCATGCTTCGTACCCCTACACACATCAGTTCAAGTACGCTAATACCTCCAGGCAGATAAGGGATGCATCCAGGCAGGCGGCGCTAGTGCCGCTGCCCACGTTCTTAAATGCACTCCGAGGCAGACCCCCGAGCTCCCTGCCAAGGCAAAGCAAATCCAGGTGTGGGGGATCCCCCAGATATCTATCCAGAAATGTAGGGCCAATCAACAGAAGAGAGAAGGGCACAAAGCGGGAAAACTGGGCAGCAGCTCGGATTCACCCAATAAGCGCAGGAGGAGAGCCGTATGTGGATTTCCCGCTACGTGGCATCTTCCTCATCCCAAAACAAACACAGGGCCCTCACCTCTGGGACAAAATCTGCCACCTTTCCGCCTCCAAACTGCCGGCATGGCACGCCTGATCATCCGGTGTGTGCAGCAGGCCTCCTCCAGGGCTGAGAGCCAAATTTCAACTGTATGGAGGAGAAGGTGAGGGTCCTGCAGTGCATAGCCCCCATCGGCGCTGGTCCCGCACTGCTCGGACTGGGCCAGCCACACTCCGAGGCTCCGCTGAGACTCTCCAGCTCAGTCAGCCGTAGCTTTAATCACAACGCGGGCGCCATCTTGTTTTTCAGCAGAGGCAAAGGCACTCCGATTCTTCTGTAATCTTTTCTCCGTCGGCAAGGGCGCAGCTCAAGTTTCCCCCCTTTAATGTCATATCAGCACCCTGGCGGCAGGATTAAGAGTTTAAACTTGGGTGGCCAGAGAGCTAAAGGCAGCCAATCCTTACTTCATGGTGTTTAGTCTTTTGTTAAGCAAATCTTAACAAATTAACCATATCTGTATTTTATTGACAACAAATAAATATAAGTTTCATATGTATTTAAAAATATACATAAAATATTTATAAAGTAGTTTTATGTTTATCAAAATTTTCTGTGATCATACTATAAAATAACATTCAATATTTTTTTAAATGATTCATATTTAAAACGTTATAAAATCTAGATAAAAATCAAATATTTATAAAGTATGTGTATATTCAGCAAAACTTTCTGTGATCATAACATTAATTATTTTAAAGAAATTTCATACAATATTAAAAAGGTTTATCAAAAGCTGCAACATGAAAATAAAATATTTGAATTAAAAAACTTAAACAGTATAGAAACATTACATAATTAAACAAAAATTCCAAATTAAACACGGTTATAAACAAATACATTCTATGTTAATTCCACAATTGTAAATAATGTATTAATGTTTAAGTAAAAATTAAAACATCTTTAAATTCTCCAGAAGTGAACACAATACTCCAGATGGAGCTACAGAAATGGACACTAAATTCTACAGATGGATTTCAGAACCACAAGAGGAAACACCAGGAAATGGACACAATAAAGTTGGAGTGGTTTCCAGAACATGAACCAAAACACATAAAACATTGTCTCCAGAACTGGCCACAATGTGTCCTTCAGCAGAGGTCAAAGTACATCAAAAGTGGCCTCCAGAACTCGATGTAACACTGTATAAAGCCTGAGATATGGTCTTCAGAACTGGACACAATATTCCAGATATGCTCCCTATAGAAAGTTGCAGCTTTTCAGAGATGGCGCTGAGCACTCCACACAATATGGGGTTATAGACATTTGACACAATATTCCAGCTAGGACACCAGCAATGAATGAGGCACTTCAGATATAGCCCTCGAAGAAAGTATAACATCACAGATGTGGCTTGTGTAGTAGTAGCAGTACTCCAGATGAGGCCTTCGGCACTGAACACAACACTTCTCATACGGTGTTGGGGCAGGAATGTCCCCTGCATGGTGTACAGACGTGTTCCTGCCCGCAGTGCCCATCTGCAAGTATCTGGTGTCCTGTGTTTGAATTTTTGCCCACAGTGCCTCATTAATCGAGCACGTGCACAAAGGCCTAGGCCTGTCCCTTGACATGAGAGCGGTTCTGGGCCTGTCCTGGACCCAGAGGGGCTCACCAAGCCTTAAATGACAGCAGACTACCATCCTTGTCATGGGTACTAGCCTGCACAGTGGTGGTCGCAGCATACCATGTTTTAGTGATCATATAGTTGTGACCAGACCTTTTTGTCTGTGTCACTGGAGTGATGGTGAGGTGAGGTTACTTTCCCAGACAGTCAGGGGCGTAGGAGACACAAAATTTCTGGGGGGGACAGGGACAACCTTGTGGACTTTCCAGTGACCCTATAGAAATCGATCATTGCATGAGACCGTACGCCCGTTAAACAAATACATTCGGATAGTTTTGAAGTGAAATATTGAGAAAGGCAGGCATGTAGTCACAGTTTGCAAGTATGCATTATTGTTATTTGCATTCACAAAGTAATTAGACCAAATGTGAAAAAACCATTTTATTTTTTTTATTTTTTTTTATTTGCAAAGTTTTATATAGCGCTGGCTAGACCCGGAGGTATCAGAGCGCTTTACATGAGGATCAGCGAGTTACAGGATACATAGTTATATCAGTTGAATCAGCGAGTTACAGGTTACATAGTTACATCAGTTTGAATCAAAGAATCACAGAGGGAGGGGGAGGGGAGGAGAAACGAACGGGGAGACGAGGAAAACAATGTCAGATGACCGGCTGGGTAGGTCATGTATATTTTTTTATAGTGTTGCTCAGAGTTCACTCCGTTCTGTGATCTGCATGGTACACGTTCTTTGCAGCAGGCACATCAACCCTCTGCGCCACTTTACGATGAGCCAAATCTTCCACTAGACAAAATTTCGAACTCTCACTAGTAGGAACATTAATCGCCAGCGTTATCGTGACATTTTTATTGTTGCCTGAAAACTGCCTGATGCACAAGGAAGTTCATGTGCTTTTAAACCAAAAATTCTTTTTAAACACAGCGCCCCCTTCCAAAGTCAACGCCAGGTGCGGCTGGACCGGTTGCACCGCCCTAAAGCCAGTCCTGCTCCCAGCAATGGGGCAGGACAAGCATTTACAAAAATGGGGTCAGAGCTAACCTCATAGCCATTATATGAGGGAAAAGATCTATGTAAGTGGTGGGGTGTTATACTTCCTCCAAATTCCAGCAAGCAAAACAATTTAACAGATTTCTTGTAGATGATGTAAGGGAGAGTAGACTTCTCCCATGAGAATTTTTAAACATTTTTGGGATCAAATTTCTAAAACGCAGCAGACCCTTATGGGGCATTCATGAAATATTCCAGTACTTTGATGGTGCACCAGGGAAGCCTGGCTTTTCCTTGGAGTAAATCAGATTTTTTTTAAATGTCTTAAGTCAGAAATAGCTTCCACTATACTAAGGTCCTCATTTTTCATGTGTGAGCCCCTTGTCAATGAGTACATTCAATATGACAGTGCCAGAAATTTACCATGGATACTTCAGCCACAGCCATGGGTACCTCTAAAAATTCCCTCCGGTATACAAGGGTCAGCATTTTGCCATTGACACCCCCGATAAAATGATTACAGGAAATCTTATGACAAAAGTTACCTCAAATATCAGTTCCAACATTTTGCTATGGATCCACCCCATATGCTAAGAATCAGGTGCATCATGTCAGTGCCTTCGGCCAGGCGTGGTGATGCGTGGTCTGTGTCCCTGCCGCCGGGTATGACTGGGTTAGCGGCTTTCTCAGTTAGACTGTTCGAGACCCCACAGTCAATGATGGTGTCTTCACAGAATCAGGTCAGGGCCTGCAGTTTGCCATAGGTAACACCTCCCATCCATAAGCTGTTAGTGCCCTTGTCCCTAAGGCAAGATTAACCTCCAGTATGCCAGACCAGCACCACACGTGCACGCATAACAAACATACACACACATGTTCACTATATCTCTTGCACTCTTTTGTACCTTTGCACTCTGTCACACACACCAAGTCCATCCCTTGAGCACTTGAACCCATGTGTTTGTGATCAATAGTTGTCCATCACTTTATTCTCAACACACAATTCAATGCTGTACATAAATGTTAGAGGGAATTAATATAGCATGCAATTAGTAAGACATTTTTTTCCACAACCAGGACTTATGCTATTTAAAAGGCACTGGCATCAACGTACGCAGTGCACTTGCAGGAGGGAAAGGCTGATGGGTTGTATTCTGTTGACCCCTCATGGTTCCCTGTCGACCCATCCCAATGGATAGTGATGTAGAGTGATGTGTTCCAAAGTTCTTGCTGCAATGCATCACCTTTGCACTGCACCTTGTTTCCGTCTTCGCAGTCCTCTGCAGGCCGGGTCTGCTGTTTGCTAGCTAGGGTGAGAGCCATGCTGCTTTTAGTGGTTTATCATCCACACAGCCCAAGGCAGTCCCACTCAGTGATTGTGCACTGACTTGGCCAAGAAAGCTTCGATTTCTGGTGCACATACTTGCGTCTCTGAAGGAAGGCTGTCATGGAACTCTGGCTTGTGAAGAGGCTCTGCTTCACCGAAATCCTATGATGGTTGGGGTTCTTCATTGGGAGATAATGCTCAGGCCCAAGCAGGAACCCAACACTCAAATAAAGCGAAGATCCCACCTCGCATCACAGTGGTGATCCAAATGGTTCTGATTGCAGTAAGAAATCTGGATTTATTGCCAACTTTCTCAAGGTGCTTTGGTTTCTTCTGATAAGACTGACAAATGTTGTCAGACTTTCTAAACACCAAGCCTCCCTTTTACATCCTGATACACTTCCACTGTCTGGGAAATCAACTTCACACCGACTTCTGCACTGGAACATGTCTGGGATGTCCAAATGGAACACATAGGCCTTCATCACTGCTTCGCATACACGCATACTGGATATACTACAATAGTCACACACAACATACACTTGGACGGGATAAGGTGATAAAACAGGGTATAAATCACCTCTTCTTGCCTTCCATCCTCTGTATACCTTATATTTCTGAGAATAGCCTCCTCTGCCTCGTGCCCATCTGCCACAATCCTTCTTGTTGTAATTCTCCAATTGGCTGATACCTCATTTCATCGATCACAACCTCTCCTCTTTAAAACCCTATCCCTGTAATCTAACATTAACTAATCTCTACCAGCCTATCTATCTCACCAACCATTCACCTGAAGCCACATAGCCCCCTCTAATTAGCACACCGCCCTGGTATTAATACATAACAAAATTAATGAAGTAAATGCATGCACTGTTTCTTGAGAGCACATTACTAATCACAATAACTAACAATAACCACTAACCATTGGTTCCGGAGTAGCATTCTACTCGCCGTAAATCGCTCAATTCCTCGTCAGGGGTAGTAAGTGCTACATAAATCCAATTACAGCCACAGGTACATTGACTTTTTTGGAGGGGGGAGAGGGGTGGGGAATCACAGGATGACATTTTTTGTGAGTGCTTAGCCGTCACAAACACTCCTGCTTCTGGGCACGTTGCAGGGGCACCCGTGTCTCAAAACCTCACCACACAGCCTGGGAGTGCTGATATTTTCCTGGACTGCAGCATGCTGCTGACCAGGTGCGGCCGGTCCATTTGGGCGGAGGGGCCACGCCCTTCCACCTTTTGACCCATACGAACAGAGTCCTCGGGCTGAACAAAGGTCAGCCTGACAGACACTGTTCACTTCCAGTTCAGGCAGCCAGGAGCCAGACATGCGCATTTAGCGCAGGCTCCTGGCTGCCTGAACTGAACTTTGCTGGGCTGAGGAAGTCACAGCTCCTGTGGGCGTGACATCCTCAGCTCAGCAAAGGTCCCTGAGGCCCTCCCCTCAGTGACGAGGGGTAGCGTCACTGATTGCCTTGCACCTGGGCGCTTCAGTTTTAAGCCCTGAAGCTCCCAGGGTTGAGTGTCAATCAGTGACACTTCATCTCAGAGTGGGGTAGGGTCAGTAGTTTCACTGACCCCATCCCACTCCGTGATGACGTTGGGACTGCTGCCTTCCCTCATTGGCTGTCCTAAGGTCAGCCAATGAGGGAAGGCAGCAGTCCCAAGCCTTCGGGAACCACTGAGGCAGAGCTGGCTGCAGGTAAGTGTGTGTTTTTTGTTTTCTTTTTAAATTATTGTTTGGTGCATGCGTGCGTGTATGTATGAATGTTTGGGAAAGAGTGTTGTGAATGAATGTGTTTGTGCGCGCTTGTGTGAAAGCATGGTTGTGAGTTATGTTATATGTGTGCATGTGTGTGTGTCCCGTCCACCCCCTCCCTCCAAAACTTACCGGCCGCCACTGCTGCTGACAGTTCTTCCTGCCTACGGTCCTTGCAGTCTTCCTTTTCTGGATAGCGTCTCATTTGTACAAGGACACCTACAGCACCCCTCCTTAACACTCATTCAGCTCTTTCCTTCAAAGTAGGCTCAATGCAGTTGTTCTCCTAGCAGGTTGCAGAACTTTCAAGTCTGTTCCCAGCACCTGGCAAAGTGGATTTGTCAGTCAGAGACTCCATACCGTGGAGCACAGAAGAGTTTCTCGTTCTCCATTGGTGAGGAACCTCAGACTCTGGTTCCAGAGAAAGCCTGGCACATTGGCTAGTGGTTTCTGTCCCGTACTTATAGCAAGTCAGCAGGCAAACTCAGCTCTGTGACCTGCTTCAGACAGTTCCTGTCTTTAGTGTATTCCTTACATCCATAGCCTTTGTTTCAGTGCCAGCAGGAAGACAGGGTTATGTTGGGTGTTTCCTACCAGGGAGGTTTCTTATCTGGGAGGTTTCCTGTCAGAGGAGACCCAAAACTAAGGCACAAAAGATGGAGGGGCTTCTCCATTCAATTCCCCTCAACTTGCTGTGGGTAACACTGTTAGGGAAGAATGGCCCTGGAGGGGGGCAAAGGGTTTCCCAACACTAGAAAAGGACCTTAGTCTCCTTCATTCCAATGCTTAGAGTCTGGTCCACCACAAAGGACTTCAGTAATGCATTGGAGGAACCCTGCAATTCATAATGATGTCTGGGCTCTCTCCTACCTTATGCACTTCACCAGTACAGGAAATCAAAATGGATTCCTGAGTGACCACAGCCTCATGTAGCATTTAAACTCCACACACATCCTACTTGACATACATAAGCTATTCACTCTTAAGTCATCCATGTCCAGGGTCCCAGCATCCCAAGAGAATTTTGAGAATTACCTTCACAGGGGGGACGTGCACCTCTCAAAGGAGAATCCCCCTGGAATTCCATCACTTGATTTCCTCTTCCATCTCAGCACATCATCAGCAAAATGGCATCAGATCCACATAATCCTCCACCCAGATGTTGTCATGCTGAGTGCCACACTGCCTTTATTGTTTAATGGCTTCAAGTCTCCTCTAGCATACCTTTTCCACCATTGGCTGTCTGGAGATGCAGAACACAATTCCTGAGTTTCAATTGGAGAGCACAGTATGAATCGTCCTAGTAGGTGCTCCTTCCTTACTTCTGAAAATCTACATTTACTATGGATCTTGTAATCGCTCAGCAGAGTTTGGGATGCCTGTACATCATCTTCATGTACAATGTGTCGTAACTGTCATCACTACCGACAGCAGTACACAAAAAAAATCTTCACTTTAGAGACACCAAAATGATGGGTCTTATTTGATTAATTGTTAGCAGGCTTAAACCAGAGTAACAATCACATTTGACTACAAACATAATGTGAACAGTGCTTTTAGTGCCAGTGGGTAGGAATGGGGAGCGCTGCCTTCTTGCCTTGAGGAAATTACTAGACTTGTATATCTTATGAAAGCAGCTTCAGGTGTGACCTCCAACATCTATGTCAGGGGCTCTCTCAACCTGGCACTGGAAGTCAGTAGGAGGAATCAAAGGGCTCATTTACAGTATCTTCCCTACTGTCCAGCCCCAATAGGGTCCTCCTTCTGCCCTTTTCCTCTGCCCTCTCTCAGGACCATACTCTGCTCACCGGTGTCCTGTTCGGTTTGCCATCCTTTCCTCTCTCCGCTGTGTCAGGTGGGGGTGGGACCTTCTCTCCTCTCTGTGCCACAGTCGAGGAGACTGCATACAACTTCATACGTATACTGCTGACCTTGCACTCCTTTCCCCGGCAATCCCCTCCAAACACTGCCTGCATTGAATCAGCAAAATCCTTCACTCTTATTCTGTGTGCCATAGAAATAGTCTCCTGGTCTCCCACCTGTTGCAGGCTCTCTTGCCTGCTCCAGACGCTGTAGTCCCTGCACTAGAAAGCTGCAAAGCTGAACAGGAGTTCAAGCATCAATTGCAAGATGGTCACCACTGTGGTAAACTACAAAAACATGGATTCAGGTTCACATCTGCCCAGCTGCAGCCTAGGAAAATCTTTGGTCTATAAAGTTTTCCACTTTGAATTTACAAAATTCAAGCCTTGCTGGCAACAGATATCAGCTACATAAAATGTGCTGCACATAAGTGAAAGTAATCAAACTCGTTTCAATGAAGAATGTACCACATGTCTATACCTGCTGCACAAAATATTTTCTGGTTTTGTAGAACTTTTTAACAGTGCTCACACATGCTTCTGGTCACTTCTGAGCAATTACCAACAACAAAGTGTGACTGAAGTTAAAAAATAACTAACCTTTACAGAGGTCAACAATGAGAGAAATTATTGTGATTTTAGCTCAAATAATTACAGAAGCTGTCAAGTTTCTTACCCCCCAGATTCCAAACTTTGAGACCGATGAGTTATCCTACAGCATTTCAAATTATTGGGGTATTGCCAGAGGTTCATTGGTCAGGGTATGAACTCCAAGCTGTAAACCCCACAGAGAATGCCCCCGCTGTCCTTAAACTGGATTCTCTATAAGGCACTGAACACCAACATAAAATGTGGCAGCAGTTTGCATGTGGAAGAACAGGCGCTTGAACAGCTGAGCACTGATTTTGAGGCTACGCAATAATGGTCACAATAGGCAAGTGCAACAAAACCTTGTACATTTGTAAAACCGTTAGAATTGCATTCAACGCTTAAAAATTAATGCCCCCCAGGAAAATAGTTATTCAGGTTTAAAAGATTCCAACAAAGCAGTATGTCATAGCTCTGGGAAACCAACAGTAATGACTAAATTACAACATAAATGAAAATTAAGTAACAATATATTCTTAACGAAAAGTTCTCTTGCAGACTCTGTAAACAAAAAGAAATGGCTGGTATTAATTTTTGGTGCGGGGAAATGTGTGGTCCCTACTTGTGAGATGCCTTTTCACTACATGCACTCCCCGACTGTGGCAGTAAAAATAAAATAAAAAGTAAGAAATAGCGAATAGGCAGAGTGGGGACACATGGGATACTGGAATCACTCAACAAAACCCCCTTAACCACTTCCAAAGTAATGTGAATGCTCTTTTGAAGATCTGTGAAAAACGTTTGTGTGTCGGAGATAAGACGCCAGAAACAGCAGCTCGAGCTGCAGCAGCAGCCCGGGCTGAGACACAGGACGAAGGGGGCATGGGGGGCAAGGGTGTTAAATTCCTTTTAGCCCCATCAAGCGTGCAGCCTGATCACAGGTAACTGGAGGCCAGTCACAGGGCAAGTGCAGGGCCAATATGCGCTAATGGCCCTGTTAATCACAGAAGGGAGAGGGGAATTTCCTTTGTCCCCTCGTACCCCCACTCTTGTCCCCCGTGTCCCCCGCCCTCCAAACTCTGGGGGGGATATATCCCCCTCATCCCCCACACTTCCTACGCCCATGCAGACAGTGGAAGTGCATTGCTGACGTCCCTGAAGCTGGAGGGAAGAGACCTGGACACTGAAGTCGGGAAACAGGAGTCAGGCTTCCCTTCAGTAATTCAATAAGTTTATTTTGCTGCAGCGAGCTGCTGGTTAGTCATCCTTGGTGGAGGGTGAGACTGCAGTCTCTGTTGTTCAGAGGGTGAAGGATCCTTTAGATGAGGTGAGCCTTATGTCTCTCTTCCTGGACTCTCCCAGTGTGGCTGTTTATAGCTGGCTGCAGAATGCTCACACCTTTTTGTGCCTCTGTTGTGGTTGCTCCAACCTGGAGATGACCCTGCTGTGAGGAGCATCACTCCCGACAAAGGCTGAGTCTGGAAGACATCCTGAGAAGGACACATGAATGGAGAACCAACCCAAACCGGTTCTGAAAGTGCAGGTGGAGAATACACATCTCCTGTCGGAGCTTCTGACTCACTTCTGTTTCCAGTTCCATGTTCTCTCTGACCAAGGAGTGTGGGCTCCACAGATTACCCAGAGGGCTATGGGGCATCCACAGCTGGTGTCTGCCTGACAGCCAGCTTCTCAGAGGGGAGGCTACATCACCTGAAGTATGATCTGTCGGAAGAGCCGTCTCCCTGTCCTGGAACCCATAGAAGTGACCTGCCCGAGAGAAGAGGGAAGGAGCAAGCATATCCTGCAGGAGATCACTCGCCACGTGGCGAGACCAGTTGATCCCAAAGCTGAGAGTTTGTCCATCAGAGACTCCAAAGAGCATGATTGTTGTTCTTCCTGTCCAGAGGCTGTCATCCAAGCTGAAGCAGAGATTCTGCAGTGTTGCCGTGGTGTCCTTGAGTGCATCGCCCTGATGAAACCTGCCTGCCCAAAGCATTTGCCTAAGTGTGACTGAGTAGACTGCGCTGCCAAAGAACTGACTGTTGTCAAGCCCAAGGCACTTGCCAAGTGTGCCTCAATGGTCTACAAGTGGTTAGCCCACAGTACTTGCTCAATTTGTGTCTAAGCCGACTATGCCACTGTAAGAGAAGCTGCTGCCTCAAGGCACTTGTCCATTTTGTGCCCGAGTGACTGTGCGGCTATCTGAGGTGCTGACCAGAAGTGTGCCTGATCGGACTATGCCGCTGACCTGTTTGGCACCTAGAAGCTGCCCAAATGTAGCCACACAGACCTAAGACTGAAAAAGGACTGCATCTCTGTTTCATCCCATGGGAAGTGTACTCAGCTAAGCCGCTGACTCACCAAGCAGCCCAAGTGAAGGAAGGCCCAGTCAAGACCCATGGGCTGCAAGCTCCAGCCTATTTTCCAGGAGCCCGGAAAATGGGGCCATTCTGAAGATGGATGCACTCTTGCCTGACACCGCCTCCAGATGTCACTGTTCCAGAAGTTGAAGCAGAGGGACGGCGCACCTAGGGGCCGGCGGATCTTTCATTCACTGGGAGGAGGACATTGAATGAAGTACACAGAGGCCTAATTGAGGGCTACAACGGACTTGTATTTGGTGAGAAACCCAAGACTGAGAGACGGAGCGCACGACACTGGCATAGGGGAGCATTGAACCTGTGTCTGTGACCCACACCCGGGGATACCCTTACACTGACAGAGAGTGAGAGGAGGTGGAGGGGAGCAGGGGGCGACTTCCTCATCCATACGACAGTGGCCCCGTGCAAGAGATTCTGAGAACCTGCACTTTTGCAGTGTGTAGTATTATGTTTAAAGTCCATTAAAGTGCTTCTTTTAATAAAGGTAAGGGCTGGGCTGGACAATCAGGTTTTATGATGTTGGGTGTTTGTTGAGTCCTGAGCTTGCTGTCCCCTCTCACTGACCTCCTTGAGAAACCTCTGACTGCTGCCATCGCTACCTCTGGGAGGAAAGAGGTGAAGGGGTTGTACTCGGCTCAGTTTGCACAGCCATAGTAGGATCCCAGCAAACCAGAGGCAAACAAGCCCAAGCTGCACAGCCGTGGCCCAGTAGCCTCTGCTTGCCCTATGCCCCCAAAACAAGACCTAACCAATGACCCCCAGAACTGGACACAACTCACCAGGTATTGGCTTTAGATATGGATGCAATCCTCTAGACGAGGTTTACAGACCTGGGCACATTTGTAAACAACAACACAATGCAGATTGTTTTTTATACAAACCTGAGCCCATTTGATGTTTTACCAGTGATAGGTATTCTATAAAGTGGTAACAAATTCTCCCATTTCTACTGGTAATATCTCACCCTCTTCATCCTATCGTTCCTCTTGGTCTCCCCGTGACCTTGTCATTTTCTTTACCCCTTTTGAAGGCAGCAATATGAGGACTACAAAATGCTTTAGGACAAGAGAAGTGTGCACTGTGTCAGCAGCTGATGTTATGCCCTACATGAACTGTGCAATCAGCACCCCTTCTCATAACCTCCGAGGACAGACCAACCCGAAATCAGCTTTATATGTTTCAAATACTTAATCGACAACCTTAAACCTTGAACTCCTCTCTCGCCCTGCCTCCTCCATCAACATCAACCCCCTTCCAATTGACTTCCACACATTTCTGGAAAACTCTGTAAACATCCCCACTCCAATTAAAACGTGCACGTTGAACCTGTCAGACTTCAAAAAAGACCTAACCAATCATCTCCTAAACAACTACCAATCCGGCTTTAAATCGTACTGTAGCACAGAGACAGCTGCCTACAAACTGTATGCAATGCCCTCCTGACCACAGACAAAGATGATCCCTCTCGTCAGACATGGCGGGAGCTCTCAGCAGTCTTTGACACCATTGACTCCCTCACCCTAATCCACACCCTGAAGTCTTGAGTGGGATTCACTGACGGCAAAATTCTCTGTTCTCCTCCTCCCTATTCAAGAGACACAACACAACATGGAGCCCCACAGGACTCTAATCACTGATAACAGCATCACTATTCACCAATGCACTGTTGGCACAAAACTCTACTTGAAAGTCTCCACCGCTACTGACATCCAGTGCCTCTGTCTGCACCTCACCCAGACCTGGATGTCCAGCACTTACCTTCAGCTCAGCCCACCAAGACGGAATTCCTGCTCGTTGCCAAGAACAAGAAGCCTGGTACCAGCTCTCGCTACTGATGAAAGTGAAACTGTTCTTCCACAAAGGGACTTCAGAGCTGCTTTTCAAGCCTTCATGGCCTCACATCTAAACCGTGGCAGCATCCAGGTCCACGGCCTGCCCTGACTCCAGAGTGCGCTTCCTTAAGAGCATCCTACAAGCTGCAGAAACCTCATTGAGAGCCTGAAGAAATATTACTACCCTAAAGGAACCGTACTGGCTCCCATTCCCGGCCTGCAGTGTTCTCAAAAACCAACTGCATCATCTAAACCACCATCACAACCAGCACCTCAGACAATCAGGCTGAGAACCCCACCATCTCTGTTGTCCCTGGCACATCCACAGCAAGAATACCATTAGACTGGACAAGAAAAATTGCGAAAACAAATCTCGCCTCTGGAACCTATTAGTTTTACTTTTGCTTTTGGGCAACGCTGTACAGCATCGCCAGGATGCTGTGGAGCATGGTCAAAAGAAGGAAAAAAAAGTCATACACCCACCTACAAATTCACGTGGGTGCATTTTTCTTTTTAATTTATGGGCCCTAGATGGAGTGGTAAATAAAGAAACATTAAATAAAAATAGTGTGAAAGCCCTTTTTTAGGCTAGGAGGCCAGCAGCAATTTGCTGCCTTGTCATTCAAAATGTAAAACAGTTAAAACATTTTTTTTAAAAAGGACCACATAGGTGGTGCGGGGTAATGGCAAAGTGGGGGTAGCAGCAACAGAGATTGGAGGAGAAGCACACGAGAGGGGAAACAACATGGAGCAAGGGGCAGGGGTGTTTGTGGGGCAGAGATGTACACAATAGAGAGCTTGCAGCACACAATGGAGATAGCAAGGTATAGCTCAGGTGGTGGATATTTGATGGTGAGACTAACACGAGAGAAAGAGATGGAAAACACATGCACTCCTTTGGAGTGCTTAAGCAAAAGGGAAAAAGTAGTTTCATAAAAGTGAGCAATGGAGGGATTCAGTTGGCGAAGCTAAACAATGGTAAAGAGGCTAGGCTCCAGGGGAGGGAGAAACCAAGATGGACAAGGAAGGCATCAAATGAGAAGGAAGCAAATGAGTGCGGCAATAAGGCCGACAAATGGTAAGCTATGGGTGGGCTGTAAGCCCACTTAAGTTCTTGGAAAACCCTCAATAGGTCTTTTCCAACCAGTCAACTTGCGCTGTCTGATGGGCAAGACTTAAAAAACATGGCGACAAACCATTCCCATCTGTGCACCAGGATTTGGAACAACGTCCCCATATCCAACAGCAGTGTCCCAACCTCACTGTAAATTAGATGAGAGGTGAAGACACTCCTCTATAAAGGATAATACAACGTAGTAAAAGTCAATTTCCACTCTCCGAACTCAGATATGCATCTAATCCCACGTTGACTGTATTCTTGTCTTTAACCCTATACAGTGCTCCACTTCCTTTCAGCTGGGTGTGCACTTTACATATACCACATACACACATGCAGATCTAGGCTAACTTATCCTATTTTACCCTGAAAATTGACATCTCACTTAAGACCCTCAGCGACTGCTTTGTTGGTCATAACTGGCGCCACCAACAGTAAATATTCTGTGTGTTGTGATGTTGCACTGCTGCTGAGAGTTTTGTTCTGGGTGATTGAGGAAACCTGCATCGCTGGAGTCCATTATCCATCTATACCTGGCCAGCAGCTCGTGGCACGTGACACCTCGAGCGAATCTTGGCATTTTACCCGACAACATTTTGTTTACTGTGATTTTGAGCCCATACTTTGAATGTAAAATACAAACTATAAGACCTAGAATACATGTTGCTGTATGTTAAAAATGAAAGTCTGCATAAGCTGTCACAGGAGAAAGGACCACTTTGCAGCTATATATACTTGTTCTCTGCATTTAAGGGAAGCTTGCACTGTTGAGATCTGTGCTAAATCCGTGCACTATTCATGAAGCACGGAAAAATATTTCATTACAAAAAAGCGACAATGTTTTCTTTCTCTTGCTCGTTTCCTTTCCTGCACTTTTTACTCTTCCCTTACTTTTTGTCGCTGTTTTTTCTCTTCTGGTTTTCTTTTTTTTCCCCTCTTTACTTTCTAATAGTAATTTTATCTTTCATTTTTTTCACTTTGCTTTACTCCATTAATTGATATATTATTCTTTCCATTAACTCTCCTCTCTGCACCTTTATTTTTGTATTTAATGTTCCTCTCTTTTTTTAGTTATACTGTTTCATTTACATATTATTCTTTTCAACCGTGTATTTGTCCTTTCATTCTCAATCTCCCTTTTTTAAAGTCACCGTTTGTTTTCCTCGTTTTTTTCATGTTTTGTTTTTAGGTGTCGCCTGAGCCAGCGCATGCGCTGCTCTGCGAGACATTTAGTAAGTGGGTTTTCAAAGTGCTACCACACGCTTTTGCTGGCCTCAAGCTTGCGGTTACGCGCGCGTGCACGTGCGCAGCAGCCATCTGGCTTTCTGTTATGGCTCATTAAGCCTTACAGCGCGCGAATCACTTTTACTACCCCCTCCCTTCTCCCCCTCCCTCCTTGTTAACTTTCGCGTGTTTTTTTAGGTCTCGCCTACGCAGTGCGCATGAACTGCATAGGAGACCTTTAGCCGTCATGCAGCTCTTTTTCAAAGCACATACTCGTGCTTGTGGTGGCATACGCCTTGCGGGAGTGCGCAGCGGCGCGCCACAAGCACGAGTATGTGCTTTGAAAAGGAGCAGACTGCCCATTAACATTCGCGGCCGCGGGGCCGCGCTTGTGTTTCAGTGCTTGTTCTGTTTTTTAGCATTTAACTTTTTGTTCTGCTTCCAGTAATTACTATGAGTGTGTGGGTGGGTTTGTAGCGTGGCTTCATTTTGGTCCCGTTTGTTTTATGCTTTTGCCTGCTGCACGTTATTGTTGTTTGTTTTTTCGCAATTTTTAATTTTGGTTCTGTTTGCAGCATGTATTGTGTGTGCGTTTTTTATTCGTTCTGGTCGGGTTTTGCGCTTTTGCCTGCTTCCCTCCTCCTCCTTTGCTTTACTGATTTTTTTTAATGTAACGGTAGGGTGAATTTATGGAAATAAGGAGGGGAGAGTTATACACAGACGCTTTATCATTTATGACAATAACAAGGCCCAGTCAGCAGTTCTTTTCAGAAAGAGCGTTAACCTTCATGTTTCTAAACACACCATGAACCTTTGCTCTGTGATTACATGTTATTATTTTTTATTTTCACTATTGGAACTATGAAGGGAGGGGGCAGCCCTGCTCGCCCCTGATCTGTGCTTTAATTGTTGCACACTGACTTGCACAGCAGGCGCCCCACCCCCTGGGCCACCACAGTGCACCTACTTTTCACAAAGCATTTTTAGTTTCATGCTCTTCAGTTCCTGTTTCACACTGAGCTGCGCAGCAGGCGCTTAATCTACCGAGCTGCCATAGCACACACAGTCTGTGTAAATCATCTATTGGTTGGTGGGTTTACCACGGCTGCTATAATAAAATTGATGTGTGGACACAATAATTGAATATTTGTGTTTATTACTGTTTTTGTTTTATTGGTAACAGCGGACTGAATTGAAAGCGAGCCCGTTGGGCGCCACAATAAATGAGACAATAAAACTAATATAGTTTACATAAATGCTGCTTGCATCCCCGGCACTGCACGCCATAAACATGCAAAGGGGCTATTCCTAAAATGCTTCTCCTGTCCTTTTAAAGGTGTGTAATAGCCAGTCTGCGTGTTTGCAGTGTGTCCTGTGATAGATTTTTCTTTCTTTAGTTTACACGATGCTAAAAATACCTTCTCCTTTACCCGTATACAAGATATGCTGCTACATTTAAGGGCCACAATATCTTAAGGGTTCAATTTCAACGCATACGGCAATATTAACCCTTAGCTTGGATGAGGCGGTTGTATTAGAATATTCAATAGTGGAACAGAGGGTCTTTTCAATTTGAAGATTTTGATTTTAGAAGTGATGTTTACACTCCAGGCATGTAATACTCCACTAGGCAGATACATGGCTCTTAGTAATAACAAGCATTGCAGTGAGGATATTGTGCTGCATAACTAAATACTTATAAGGTCCCAAAGGCGAGACCTATTGGCTATGCCAATGCTTGTTTGTATTTCTCCTACGTCCCTTCTTGCTATGATATAAACACATTTAATAAGGCTGAGCGAGGTTATGTACAAGCCTGTGAGGCCTGCAGTGCACGTGCTCTGAGTGCCACCGTTCAGCACATCAGAGATGCCTCAGCTTTGTCACCAATGAGAGAAGCAATGGGTCCGTTTCAGAGGCCGTGCTGCTCATGTTTTAAGCGAATCCGAGCCTGCGCTGCCCCACAGCAGCAGCCAATGGGAGACTGTCACCCAATCTAAGCTTGCGCTGAGACCAGACCAGGGAGGTTCAACAACAAGGCCAATCGCTCCAGGTCGTTATTTTAAAGCCGTGCAGTGATTGGTCAGGGTTTGGCAGCCCCGCGGCTCGCCCCGCCCCATCTGTCAGAGTGAGTACATCCAGCAGAGAGTGGGGTGAGGTGTAAACAGCTCTGTTGATGGAGCAAGGTAAATGAGAATTTTAAACCCCCTAATATTAACAATAATAATTAATACAATTGTTCGTTTCAGTGAAATAACCAACAACGTATGTTTTCTTTATAAGTGTTATTGGTAGCATGCAGTATCTGTGCAAGCTAATAAACTTACAATTGGTAATGTGAATAACGCTAACATAATGATTTGCGTACTAATTAAAATAATATTGCATGGTTTGTGCTATGTAGTAAATTGTATGGTGGCACGAGAAAGTGGTTGGTAAGTAAGAAGTAGCTTTATATGTCGCTTTTGCTAGGTAACACCTAACTGGGGTACGTAGAATGACGGGAGGGAAACGAAAAGGCTTATTTTCTTTAGTCTTAACTATTTTTCTGTTTATTTCTATGATAGTTCGCTCAGGCCTGCTAGGCCGTGCTGTAAAAATGGCTGCTGAGGCCAACAAGCTAGAATGCGCGTGCGCAAGATGGCTTCCAAGCGAAAGAAAAGCTGTGAACAAAAGCATCACATGGTTGTTTCCAAAGCCTGGGATGGAAGAGGGATCAAGGTTGTGATGACCTTATTACCCAAGCGTGTGCCAAGGGGGGAACTTAGCGAACGAGTGTGAGAACCAGCAGTGCATCCGTGAATGGACAATGAACTGTTTAAAATGAAAGTATCGGAAAGAAGATACATATGAAAGACTGTCAAATGGATTGGTAATGTCCTGAACCCGTGAGAAAGGACAAAGTTATGAACATTCTTCCAGAACTGGTTTGAGCAAGGAGGGTAATAATGAGATGTATGCCACCCTCCAAATGGACCAATTAGAGTGAATCTCGCCCCAAAATGTAACATTTCTGTTTAGTAAGCTAGTATTAGGGTATAAGAGGACCTACTCCTAAGTAGGAGGAGGCTGCTTTTTACATATTTTTATTGAGCACTGGACGCTGATGCTGGAGAAGCCACTGCTATTTTTTCTATAGGCCTTTATATTTTAATACGATTAATCTTTTACTCTTAAATTTTATTTTTAAAGAACGAGATTGTGGCGGAAACCCTGTATAGGTGGTCCGTCGAGGAGGCCTGTTTAGCAGGACAGACAGTCAGTTTTGGGAGTTCTATGCTGGGATCTGAATTTAACAGCTGTGACGAACTTTACTTTTCCATCTAAAAGGGTATTCAATTGCAATTTCAATTTATTCTTATAAATGATAATAAATGTATTTGATTCGATTAATAAAACTGAATTGATTCATGCTTATAAAAATTAGATAAACTATATTATTATGAAATTTACGAGTCTGTGGTTCTTTAGCTCAATAATAATTGTAAATGTTTAATAAGATTTTATAGTGATTGAGCTGGTCTTAATCCCCATCAACTGATTCCTACTAGTTGGTCCATCGACCAATGAGCGGAATACCTTAGAAGTTTGAGAATTATCATGTTGATTTAAAAAGGTATCCCGTCTCCTTCCAGCAACTCATTAACTTTTTCTCCTAAGTAAAGGCAGACGAGTTCCAGGGAATATATGAGTGAATGAAATGTTTATGCGGTGTTATGGGCCCCACCGTCATATTGGTATAGTTGTGAAGAAGAGTGTTTCCCAACCTGGATGGCGATGCCTAGAGGAGAAGAAATGTTATTGATAGCGCTGGATCAGATTTCTTGGTAGCAGAGTTATGGTTTCTATAGATTAGTTTGGTGATTATTGATTATTGATTATTTCATGTCTAACACTTTATGTTGAGTCGCGTTATGTTATATGTAAGTCTGAAATTTTGAAGCTTCCGGGAAGTAGGAAGTGGACATGTGTGGCAAGAGAAGTCACATGGAATAGTGCATTGTCTAGGTTTTCAAAAATGGTGATAACATAGGTTGTGTTATGGTAGGGACAATTTCCGTATAAAAGGTGTGTGAGTGAAATAGCAACCGGTTTTCTTGTGAAACTCTGGCCTTAATTCTCAGGAGCAGTGTAGTCTCCACATGTGTTTTATCCCCAGAGAAACGGGTTTACCCCTTGCTTGAAAGAAGGGTAAGGTAGAGGGAAGTGCTACACTTATCGAACGAAACTGTATTCTGGCGTAATAGAGTTAAACTGTCACTTTTGTTTAGCGAAAACAGACAATGGAAATGTGTTTTATGTTGTAACTAGTAAGATTTAGCCAAGAACAGTTGAAAAGAAATTGCCGATAAATTTAGTAAAGGAGGGGTCAGGAGCAAGAACTGACGTCGACAAAGAGCCGCGCTGGAATTGGCCAGTGCAATAGAAACATGGAAAACGCCCTGATTTGTGCGTTGGTGTGAGACGCGCTAGGATAGGTTGGATAAGCAGTGACGTAGAAGCTTCGGATTGGAGCGTTGGTGTGAGACGCGCTGCGATAGGTCCAAATAGCACATAGAGAAAAGAGTTGAGTTACGAGTTTTGCAAAAAGGAGAGAAATCGTGAAATATGGCGTATTTTGAATATGGTAGAGAAAAACGTCGTGGATGGCGAAAATTAAGAACTTCTTTAAGAAAGACAAGAAGGTAGTGACTAGAGAGGGACAAGTAATTCCTCCGCCGAAAACACCAGCTTCACATATGATGCTGAAATACGGAGATCATACTTGCATATGGTTAGAAAATTGGACTAAATATACTCAAAATGATGGAGTATTAGCCTTTCCCGAGAATGGTTCATTTAGCGTAGCTGTACTTCGGAATTTGAGAGAGAAAATGACGAAGCTTGAGCCAAGACCTAGACCAACACAGTTTGAAGCGTTAAGTGAATGGGAAGATGAGATGTATGAACGAGAGAGATTCAGAGGAGTTAAGAATCATGATTTTGTTCCTGGAAGGTTGTGGGGAGTGAATCATGAGGACAGAATAAAGCGTTGGAGATATGCTAATATGACAGGAGGTTTGTTTCCAGCCTTTACAGTTGAAGAGGAAGCGAGAAGAAAGTGTACAGAGAAAAAGAAACATATAGTTACTGAAAGATGCGGGTATGGTGGTAGCGAGACAGAGGATGAATTGCTGGAAGATATTTTAAATCGAAACCCACCTCCATACCAACAGAATTCTGCGGTGGTGACACCTAATGCACCGCCAATGGAAACTGGGAGGAATAAAAGTCCAGAACGAAGATTATTTGAGATAAATAGGTCACAAGAACAGTTGAAAACCCCACAAAGCGAAAAGGTTGAAAGTGACAATACAACTGAATTAGCAAAAACCACGAGAGAATTGACTGAGAAAATAAGAGAATTAACAATGAATATGGAAGCTGTAACTGTACCCGTAACAATAGGTCCAGTAATACCAGTTTTTGAGAATCAGAAAATAGATGAACATTCTTTAGTCATTCCCATGAATTCAAATTTGCAAAGAAGGAAAGAAGGGATGGAACTAGAAAATGAAGGAGCGAGAAATTTGGTCAGCTCATATAGACCGAGCCCACCAACAAATTTGACGATAAATGAGAGCGAGTTTAGGAGGATTCCTATGGGAACTGAGTCTGCATCAGAAACACCAGAGAGGAGTAGAAATTGGGTAGAAATAAATAGTACACCTGTAGGTCCAACTCCCGATGAATTAAATGAATGGATGAAAGCCCTGCAAAAGAAAGAGACAGAACCAAAACCACTAGATGTAATTAGGCTAAAAATAGATATGGAAGAGTTAATTTTAGGGACCATTGGTACAGAAAAATTTAAAACATATCAGAATGATGAGATTATGTTCTTGTGTAAAAGTATTACATGGAGAGCTAGAAATTTGCATGACAAATTAGAAGAGACGGCGAATGAGCTAGGAGTAGAATTTGTAAAGGTGAGAAGTTTACAGAAACCATATAGGGTAGATTTTTGCGAGAAAGATATAGAAAATTTGAACACATCAGGACGGTTGACCCAAATAAAAGAATTGATTGTTTTGTTGAGAAAATGGGGTGATGTGGACAGATGGAGAAGCAGGTGGACTAAAAGGAATGCGAAAACGACCGATAAAGCGTCTTTGGCTTTTGCGGTGACAGACAAAGAACCAGTTATAAGGGAGTATCCGATGAGAGAAACTCCAGGAGGTAGTTATGTGCATGTCCCTTGGTCCAGACAAGATATACTGTCATTTACTAATGACTTCCCAAAATTGAGAGAAAAGCCTGTGGAATGGTACAGACAAGTGGAAAGGTTTGTTAAAGTTTCGAAGGTGTTGTGGGTAGATTTGGATGGATTATTTGACATAGTAGTACCAGCTGATTTATGGACAGAATGTAAGATTACCATTGATTGGCCAACTGTAGAATACCCAAGAGATGCAAAAACAGGAGCGCCAGGACCAGAAGTTATGAGGAAATACGACCAAGTTATTACCTTTTTGAAAAATAAAATTCCACCCAAAGAAACCGATTGGGTAAAAATTGATAGAACTACACAGGAGAGTAAGGAATCTGTACATGCCTATTACGAGAGGCTACTTCTGGTTTTCAAACAGTATAGTGGCTATGAGACATTAAATGAGAAAGACATGAGTCATTTTGTATATAGATTTGTTTATGGGTTAAAACCAGAGATAAGTGAAATGATCAAACAGCATATGATCTGTTGGCAAAGCAGCACAGTGGACGAAGTTTTGAGGTATGCTAAATATTGCAGTGATGACATTGAATGTAGACAACGTAAATTAAAAGAGAAAGCGATGTGGGCACAAGTGAAAGTTGCAGAGAAACAAGAAGCTCAACTGAATAATCAGGCAAATGAGGCAGGACAAACTAAATCCAAACAAATATAGGTAAAGGCAAAGGCCAAATGAGTATAGAAGAGGCAAAGAAAAAGTGGCCAGGCCACAGTTGCGGAAAGTTAGGACATTGGAGAAACGAGTGTAAATTCCTCCAAAAGCTAATGCGGAAAATCAATCATTAAATCCACAGGTGCAGAGTGAGGTGAGTTACCAACAGCTGCAGCAACCGCAGGTAGTTACTCAGCAGAGTCAGGTGCCTCAACCACCACTTCCCAAGAGTGTAAATCCACAAAGATACAGTGCAGAGACAGGATTCTACGGAGGAGAGCAGGTAACACAATTGCCGCGCGCAGCTGCAATATCGCAGTATTGGTTACGACAGGATGGGAATGAGTCGGATGAAAGTTTATGACGGTGCCTAGGAGAGGAGGAAGAGTGCGTGCTTGGCGCAACTCTAGAGGTAGATCAAGCAGGTCCATTTGTGGATGGAGAAGTGAATGGTGCAAATGTAACATTCCTTGTGGACACTGGAGCTACCCGTTCTACTGTTAGGTCAGTGGAAATTCCAAACCTTCCTCTCTCAGGTGAACATATCCAAGTTGTTGGTGTCTCAAATCAGCAAATTAAGGCGCCTCTTACCAAATTAGTAGAGGTAAAGATCGGACCATTCAGAGAAATGCACCGATTTGTGGTGTGTGATTGCAGTCCTGTGAACTTGCTAGGACGTGATCTACTCTGCAAAATGAATTGCACCATCTATTCTACTCCAGATGGGATTGCATTTCAGACCCCCGATGAAGATGTACTGTATAAAATGACAATGGTGAATTTAGAGTCAGAAGTGAATGATTTATTTCCTGTGTTTGATGTAGAGAAAATCCCAATTGAACTAAAAGAAACAGTAAAACAAGAAGTGTGGGATTTTACGGGTGAAGATATAGGGTTAATGAAAGGAGTAGACCCTGTTAAAATTTCTGTTAAAGAAGGAACAAATTACCCAAATACTCCACAGTACAAATTGACGCCAGAAATAATTGAAGGAATAACACCTGTAATAAACAAAATGATTGAACAAGGAATTTTGAGAGAAATAATGAGCAGTCGATGTAATTCGCCTATAATGGGACTGAAAAAGCCAAACGGAACATATAGAATAGTGCAAGATTTGAGAAGCGTCAATAAAATCGTTGTTCCTTGTTGTCCAATTGTACCAAACCCTGCTGTAATCCTGTATCAGATTCCACGTGAAGCGGAATGGTACACTGTCATTGATTTGTGCCATGCATTTTTGTCTCTATCCCATTACATTCAGATAGCCAGCCATTATTTGCGTTCAGGTTCGGAGAGCGTATTTTGGCATGGTGCCGAATTCCTCAGGGGTATACAGAAAGCCCTTCGATCTTTAATCAGATCCTAAAGAAGTCATTGGAAGATTTGAAAATGTCCGAAAAATCTGTGATGGTTCAGTACATTGATGACCTATTAGTGGCATCAAAAACAAAGGAAGCATGTGTTACCGACACAATTGCTTTGCTGAACCATTTAGTAAAAGGAGGACATAAAGTATCCCCATCAAAATTACAGTTTTGTCAACAGGAGGTTCAATACTTAGGTCATAAGATTGAAAAGGGAGTGCGAAAAGTAACGACCAAAAGAATAAAAATAATTCAAGGAATGAGAGCTCCAATGACACAAAGAGAGGTAAGAATGTTCCTGGGAATGGTTGGATATTGTCGACAATGGATAAGTGGATTTTCATTAATTGCAAAACCATTACAGCGTTTGACAAAAAAGGATGTTAAAGATCCTTTTGAATTGAATGATGAAGAAATGAAGGCGTTTAAAGAATTAAAAACGAAACTATGTGAAGCTCCGGCACTGGGAATGCCTGACTATGAAAAAGATTTTGAGCTGTATTGTAGTGAGAGAGATGGGTGTGCGTTTTCAGTCTTAGTGCAAAGACATGGAAACATGAAAAGACCTATTGCGTATTTTTCAGCTGTTTTAGACCCGGTAGCAAAAGCGTTGCCTGGGTGTCTGAAAGCAGTAGCTGCTACTTGCGTGAGTCTGGAACAGAGTGAAGGCATAGTGATGGGTTATCCATTGAGAGTATATGTTCCTCATTCTGTGGAAATTCTTTTGACAAGGACCAAAACTCAATACATGACACATAGTCGGCTGACTAAGTATGAAAAAGTGATTTTACGTGCAGACAATGTAACCATTGACAGATGCACAAATGTAAATCCTTCGACATCATTGCCGGATGAGGAGAATATGATAGACATGGATGAAGTTGACCATGATTGCTTGAATGTACTCGAGTATTGCACAAAACCGCGATCTGATATTAAAGATGAGCCTTTAAAAGAATCAGATTATGTACTGTTTGTGGATGGCTCATGTTTAAGAACGAGTGAAGGAGTTTTGAGTGCAGCATATGCAGTATGTACAGTAGCTGCCGTAATGGAAGCATCTTGTTTGAGAGGAATACGTTCTGCCCAAGTGGCTGAACTAGTTGCTCTAATTCAGGCATGCAAACTGGGAAGGAATGTCTGAATCACAGTGATCACGGATAGCCAATATGGCTTCGGAGTGGTTCATGATTTTGGGCAGATCTGGTCCCAGAGAGGTTTCTTGACATCTGCAGGAACTCCAATCAGAAATGGTGAGTTTGTGAAAAAGTTGCTTGAGGCGATACAGCTGCCTAAACAGATTGCGGTAGTGAAGTGCAATGCACACAAAAATGGGGAAGACTACATAACAGTGGGCAACAAGTTTGCCGACGAAATAGCTCAGTATTGTGCCAAAAATGTAGTCTCATTGAACCGAGGCAGGGAAAGAGAGCATATTTCGTGTCCTTTGCTTTTTACTAACCCTGTCGAGACATGGGATGAGGTGAGACAATTACAGGAAGCAGCAGATGATGAAGAAAAAGATAGCTGGATAAAAGCAGGATGCAGGAAAAGGGAGGAAAATGATGTTTGGGTTTACAGAGACGAAAGACCAGTTATGCCTGATAGCATGATTTCTGACATGGCACGGATGTACCATGGACAAGCTCATATCGGAAGGGATGCAATGATCAGACTTTTCAGACAAACCTGGTATAACCCAAAATTCAGAGCCATAGCTGAGAGTCTTTGTCAAAGATGTCTAGTTTGTCAACAAATAAACCCAGAAAGGAAGACAGTTGTGAGTCTAGGAACAATAGGACGAGAAGGAGGTCCTTTCACGAGAATGCAGATGGACTTTATCGAAATGCCCCCAAGCAATAGACTAAGATATGTTCTTGTAGTAGTTTGTTTGTTATCTCGTTGGGTGGAAGCCTACCCGACCAGAAGGAATGATGGAATTACAGTAGCAAAACTCATGCTAAGAGAATTCATTCCAAGGTATGGTTTTCCAGTAACGATTGAAACAGATAGAGGAAAACATTTTCAGAACGAATTAATTCAAATGATATGTGAAGCACTCGGTATTAAACAGAAACTGCATTGTGCATACAGACCAGAGGCTTCTGGAGTAGTAGAACAAGTGAATGGAACAATAAAGAACAGGCTAGGGAAAATGTGTCAAGCCACAGGACTCAAATGGCCAGATGCTTTGCCATTGGTTTTAATGAATATCAGAAGCATACCTGAAAGAAAGACAGGTCTGAGTCCCCACAAAATAATAATGGGACGAGCAATGAGACAAGCACATGTACCTGTCAACAAACTGCTGACTATAACTGATGATCTCGTGTTGGATTATTGCAAAGGATTGGCTGATGTGGTACGTTCTGTGTTTCATCAGGTTGGACCGGATGCGACCACTCTCGAAAGAAAACCAGCTCATGATTTGAATCCAGGAGACTGGGTCTGCATAAAGGTCCACAGAAGAAGAAACTGTTTGGTTCCCCGCTGGGACCAACCCCGACAAGTGATCCTGGTGACAACAACTGCAGTCAAATGTGCAGGAGTGAAACACTGGGTACATGCCAGCCACACCATCAGAGTCCCAGATCCTGAAATTCGACCTGTAAGTCGACATCTGGAAATATCTGATACCAGTTCAGCATCCGATGCAGAAGAAGAAACGAACAGGGTTCCAGAACTTGAAGATCGACCTGTAAGTCAACATCTGGAAGACCCAAGTACAAGTTCAACGACAGGAGGAGATAGTGAAATAGCAAAGGTTCCAGAACTTGAAAATCGACCTGTAAGTCGACATCTGGAAATATCAGACACCAGTTCAGCGTCTGATACAGATCACTCAGATTGTGATGAAAGTCTGAAAAAGGATTGGAAGGCTGATATCATAAACGAAGAAACTGAGCAAAAAGACAGCAATAGTGAGCAACCAAGTACAAGCTATGGTAAAGATCCTTCAGAAATTATTCTAATAGATGAAGAAGGGATAGTTTCAACTAGAAAGATAGAAGAATCGGAAGAATCCCGAGGAGTAATAGGGACAGACCGGCGAAAAAAGGAACAGGGAAATATAGAAACAGATAGAGAGGTCGACACGAATTCGGAAGAACCTCAAGGAGGGACAGAAGTAGGTGAACAAAGAAGAAAAACACAAAAAGGATCAGAAGTAGATGAAGGGAGTGAAATCATAAAGTTTAAGATAAGAGACAATAAAGAAAGGTCTGAAACAGAATCAGAAAAGAGTGGAGATTAAAGAAAACAGACATTAGAAACAAGAAACAGAACTTGGAGAGCAGAAAGAGAAGAGAAAGAAAGTGAACCGAAAAGGCCGAGAAAAGGAGATAATTGGCCCTACGAAGTTAGAAGATTGAGATACAAGATCATAAACTTAAATGGAAAGAATGCAGAACAAGTAAATGAAATAACAAGTCAAAAGGAACAAGAAAAACAAGGTGGAAAACACTTGCAGAAAACAAAAAGAGTAAAGAAAGCAAATCTGAAATATAAATCACCTGAATGGCTATACATTGCGCTGACTGATATCAAAGAAGAAGAAATCACTCACGAGAACCCTGAACAAAGCCACAACTTAATGGGTGAAAGTGAAGTGCAACAAGTTTAAAGAAATTTGAAAGAAATTTCTACGGGACTGGACAAAACCCCGAATTCGACAAGAAAGAGTTCTGAAAAGGACTAAAGAAAGTACCAAACGAGACTAACTGAGAACGTAGGGTGGCTAAGACGTCATTTCTGAGGTGTGGTGACACATTTTCTATACATATTATAAAAATAGATAATAGAACAAGATGGTAGATACTAAAAATAGAACATGTAGATGTGAGTTCTTACGTAGGTGGTGTAAGATGTGCTTCTTTTGTACAGGATTATTAATGACTGTATGGTTTATCTTAGCAATCACTATTCCAATTAGATTAGCTGTAGAAGAAACGTCCATATCGGAGAATAACACAGAAAAGGAAAAAGAAGCTAACATGCAGAAAACAGCCATTTTAAAAGATGGTGTAGAGTTACATAAAGATAGATCAATAACTGATTTTTCTAAAAATGTTTTCACAAAATTATTATATGAATATGTAGAAACAATGGATGTGAGATATTGCTATGTTTGTATGCAATTACCTGCGTCTGTTGCAGAAGGTGTGACTTATCATCACCTTCCTTTGACGTATGGAATAACATGTAGTGTTTTAGCTAGTCTATTTTATAGAACAGGAAGGTTAGAATATTATTATACTGACATGGATAAGATTTTTGCAAAAATTCCTATAGTATCTGAACTAAACAAGGTGAAAGAAGCAAGGACGTTTGGAGAGTTTTTCTTAGAAAATAAAGTTCTCTCGTTAGCTGACATAGTTAAACACAACCTTACCTGTGAGTTAAGAAAGGAGGAAAAAGAGTTTTTAGAAATGGTTGAAACCAGAAGGATAAAATTTCAGAGAAAAGTGATAGAGGAAGAAGAGACAAAAACACCTGTGTGGGCATTTGAAGAAGAAAATAATGATAAAAAGAAGACAAATGCAGCTATGACTTTGGATTGGCCCCAACAGGGAAGGTTGTGCATTAGTAGAAATAGAACAAAGTATGATAACTATTTCGTGGGTTCCAGTAATTGTCAAGATAATTATAAAATTTTAGGAGGTTGGAGATTCCAAGATGGAAAAGATCCAATATTTCCTGGGATCTATTATATTTGCGGAAACAGAGCTTATTACAGGTTGCCGGACCATTGGTATGGGACGTGCTACTTAGGCCTGGTCTTCCCAAAGATTTTCCATGTAGATAGAGAAGAAAAAGGAACACACGAGATGGGTAAAACATCCACACGAAGAAAGAGGGAAAGTTTTTCAGAAATAGTGGGTGATATTTTTGGAGCATTGATACCAGCAGTGGGAATATCTTTGAATGCATTTAAAATTCGGAAATTATCCACCGTAGTAGATCGTTTATCTACAGATACTGCTGGAGGGTTCTTGACGGTAAATACCGAGATGGTTGCCATGAGAGCTATGGAGATGCAGAATCGACTTGCCCTTGACATTCTTTTGGCAAAAGAGGGTGGAGTCTGTGGAATGCTGAAAGTCCAACATTGTTGCACTTACTTCCAGATAAAAGTGAAAATATACAAAAGTATATAAAGAATATTACAAATTTGCACAAAGAACTTGTTCCACTGGAGGTTGAAAATGCCTGGGAGAAACTTGGTAAGAGTTTTTCCTCTGTATCAAATTGGTTTACTAAAATAAGTAGCTTGATTATAGGGAAGGTTATGATAGCCGCAATAATAATAATATTAGTAGTACTATTCGTGAGATTTGTCATTATATGTATCAAAAGAAGAAAAAGACAAAACAAAATAGAATGAGAAAATAAGATAAATAAAGAAAGAGAGCGAGAGATAGGTGAAATAGAACTGGAAGAACTGAAAGAAAGCATGTATAAGAAAACAAAAAGACAAAATGAAAGGGATACAGTTGTGTAAACTAACAAAAAGCAAATGGACAAGAAATATGCTATCTGATAAATTGGTATGACATGGGTTTTTGTGGTGATATTAAAAATCACCAAAGGGGGAAGTTGATGGAGCAAGGAAAATGAGAAAATTTTAAACCCCCTAATATTAACAATAATAATTAATACAATTGTTCGTTTCAGTGAAATAACCAACAACGTATGTTTTCATTATAAGTGTTCTTGGTAACATGCAGTATCTGTGCAAACTAATCTACTTACAATTGTTAATGTAAATAATGATAACATAAAGATATGCGTACTAATTAGAATAATATTACATGATTTGTGCTACGTTGTAAAATTGTATGGTGGCACAAGAAAGTGGTTGGTAAGTAAGAAATAGCTTTATATGTCGCTTTTGCTAGGTAACACCTAACTGGGGTACGTAGAATGACGGGAGGGAAACGAAAAGGCTTATTTTCTTTATTCTTAACTATTTTCTGTTTATTTCTATGATAGTTCGCTCAGGCCTGCTAGGCCGTGCTGTAAAAATGGCTGCCGAAGCAAACAAACTTAGATGCGCAGGCGCCAAATGGCTTCCAAGCGAAAGAAAAGGTTGTGAACAAAAGCATCACGTGGTTATTTCCAAAGCCTAGGATGGAAGAGGGATCAAGGTTGTGATGACCTTATTGCCCAAGCGTGTGCCAAAGGGACTCAGCAAAAGAGAGTGAGAACCAGAAGCGTGTCCGTGAATTGACAATGAACTGTTTAAAAATGAAATATCAGAAAGAAGATACAAAGAAAGAATGTCAATTGGATTGGTAATGTCCTGAACCCGTGAGAAAGGACAAAATTATAAACATTTTCCAGAACTGGTTTGAACAAGGAGGGTAATGAGGAGATGTTTGCCACCCCTCCAAAGGACCAATTAGAGTGAATCTCGCCCCCAAAAATGAAACATTTCTGTTTAGTAAGCTAGTATTAGGGTATAAGAGGACCTACTCCGAAGTAGGAGGGGCTGCTGCTTTTTACATATTTTTATTGAGCACTGGACGCTGGAGAAGCCACTGCTATTTTTCTATAGGCCTTTATATTTTAATACGATTAATCTTTTACTCTTAAATGTTATTTTTTAAAGAACGAGATTGTGGCGGAAATCCTGTATAGGTGGTCCGTCGAGGAGGCCTGTTTAGCAGGACAGACAGTCAGTTTTGGGAGTTCTATGCTGGGATCTGAATTTAACAGCTGTGACGAACTTTAGTTTTCCATCTAAAAGGGTATGCATTGCAATTTCAATTTATTCATATAAATGATAATAAATGTATTTGATTCGATTAATAAAACTGAATTGATTCATGCTTATAAAAATTAGATAAACTATATTATTATTAAATTTACGAGTCTGTGGTTCTTTAGCTCAATAATAATTGTAAATGTTTAATAAGATTTTATAGTGATTGAGCTGGTCTTAATCACCATCAACTGATTCCGACTAGTTGGTCCATCGACCAATGAGCGGAATACCTTAGGAGTTTGAGAATTATCATGTTGATTTAAAAGGTATCCCGTCTCCTTCCAGCAACTCATTAACTTTTTCTCCTAAGTAAAGGCGGACGAGTTCCAGGGAATATATGAGTGAGTGAAATGTTTATGCGGTGTTATGGGCCCCACCGTCATATTGGTATAGTTGTGAAGAAGAGTGTTTCCCAACCTGGATGGCGATGCCTAGAGGAGAAGAAATGTTATTGATAGCGCTGGATCACTGTCACCCGGAGCCTCTAACCCGCAAGTCTGAGGTGAAAAAGTGAATGAAGCCCAAACACTGACCTTGGCTATGAAAAGTAATCAATTAACAGTTGGTTATAACTTGTACGTGCATATATATCAGCATTTCAAAGTAGGGAAGAGGGAGATAGTGTAAAAAAATCTGAGGAGTTTATTTTCCTCATTGACTAACAATGAAACAGACACTTTTATGCAGGAGGCAGCAAATATAAAGCCATTTTGGCTTTAAAACTAAGGAGTCTTCTGTCTGAATCTTGTCTGTACTGCATGTAAGAATGATGTGGGGGGGCAGTGCACGTCTCAGTGAGGTCTGTGTGGGAATGAGTCGTGCACATCTCAGTGGTTTCTGTGTGGGTGTGAGCAATGCTCAGCGAGGTGTGTGGGTGGGAAGCGCACAGCTCTGAGGTTTGTGTGGGCGTGATCACTGCACAGTTCATCGAGGAATTTGTGGGTTTGTGCAGTGCACATCTCAGTGAGGGCTGTGTGTGTGAGTAGGGAACATAGTGGGGGCTGTTCGTGAGAGCAATGTACATCTAATTGGCGACTGTGGGTGGGCAGTGCACAACTCAATGGGTCAATGTGGGTGGGCAGTGCACAGCTCAGTGCGGTCTGTGTGTATGAGCAATGCACAGCTCAGTGCTGCTCTGTGTGGGTGCAGTACATACAAGAGCTTCCCTCATACCAGTTGTACTATGCAACATATGACAATGGTTCAGCCGAGTTTCACTTATACATACACACGCATTTGGCCAAAAAGCTTTTTGGCAGACAACCAATTTAATAAAACAACACTAAAGCCCATGTGTATTATTTAATATATAACCACAAGATGACCATACGAAATAAGGACACACAATCTAATTACCAAAAGAAACCATGAAGTGATCACTTATGTCAGTGACGGTGTGCTACTGTCTTTGGGACCTCTGCGGCAGACTCATGCCGGGATCATTCGGTTCTCCAGCTCTGGTCGGAGCACTGGCCGGCTGGGTTCAGGAAACGGAGGATTTGTTTTAATCTCTCCATTACTCAGCATGCTGCTGAGTAAGTAACCCCTGTTTTATCGCCCAGGGTAGTTAAATTAATTTTACTAATACACCTCCTGAACAGGTTGACATCTCACATACCGGGAAAATGTCCCTCTACAGGTGTGCCCTATCTTTTTGTACTGAAGAGAACCCCGTATTGCAACAAGAGTTGAAACGTTTTCGACACTCCAGGCACACATAATAGTGCCTATTCTGTTCAATTTGTAATACTGGTACTGTAATGTGTGATAGGGAAGACATACATTGATAGTGTTCCCTGTAAAATCATGTTCTTCACGTTTATGTGCCTCCTCACTTAGGGACACAGTGCACCTTGTTTAATTGTTTTATGTTTCTGATTCTTTGTTAAGTTTCATAATTTTGTGATTTTGTTGTAATATATGTTTATTTTGGTAGCTATATTGTGATTTTGTGCTTTATTTTGCATGGTCATTTTTGGTTTATATATTAAATATACCACATGGGCTTTAGTTTTGTTTACTTACACTGTGTGGGTGGGCAGTGCAGTGCACAGGTGCACAGGTCAATGGGGCATGTGTGCAGGGGACACTGTACAGCTCAGTGGGGGCTGTGTGGGTGGGCAGTGCACAGCTCAGTAGTGTCAACAGCGTCACCCCCTCCCAAGAACGACCTTTAAAACTTCTTCCACAACAAAATTGCAAGGATCAACAGCAACTTCGCACACCAACCAATCATCGCCAGCCTGCCCATCACCAACCAAGACGACCACTAAACCGAATTGAATTCTCTCACCAGAGAAAACACAGCCACAATCATGAAGTCCATCCCCACAGAGCCTGCCCACACCGCATCTAGAACCTGAGAGCAGTACCTATCAGCACCACATTCACCCATGTCAACACTTTCATCACTTCCTCCACATTCCCTGAAGACTGGAAGCAAGCTGCTGTCAACGCCTTTCTCAAGAAACTATTGGATGACCCAAACCAACTGAGCAACGTCTGTGTTTTTTCCCGGCACCCCTACCCAGCCAAAGTGATAGAGAAGGCCATCAACAAGCAATTCATCTCAAATTACAACACCTGCTGGACAACACTCAATCAGGATGCAGAAAAGAACCACAGCACCAAAATCATCCTCATCGCAGCCTTCAGTGACATCTGAACTATCCTAGACCGCGGAGAGACAGCGGTCCTCACCCTGCTCGACCTCTCTGTGGCATTCGACTTTGTCTCCCACAACATACTCCTCAAAAGACTCCAAAAGATCGGCATCCAAGGACCCACACTCAAAATGGATTTGCTCCTTCCTCACAGGAAGAATCTAAAAAGTCAGACAGCCACCCTTCACATCGGAATCCAGGAACCTGATCTCCAGAGTCCCCCGAGGATCGTCCCTCAGACCTAACCTTTTTAATGTCTACATGACACCACTAACCAACACCATCCGATCCCTAGACATCAACATCATCAACTACGCTGATGACATGGAGCTCATGCTCCTGACGGACAACACGAACACCAACAGAACCAACTTCACCAACTGCATGACCATGGTAGCAGACTGGATGACGACCAACTGCCCGAAGCTTAATTTTGACTAGACAGAAGTACTGGTCTTCAGAAACAAGACCTGTCTTGACGCCACCTGTATACTAACTAAGCTAAGACCAACATCAACACCACCCAAAACACACCAGAAACCTTGGGATCACCTGGGATAAAAAGATCAACATGACAACACAAGTCAATGCAGTGAGACATGGAGATTCCTACACCCAGATTCGCCTTTAGGAGGACTAGAAACTTGAAGGATATTATTGTACACACAAGACCCATGACTGTGAACAACAACGCACAGAGAACACTCTGGGACCTTCCCCCTGTCACAGGGCATTATCCTTGTGGCACCTGTGTGGTCTGTGAACAGACGAAAGTCATTAAGACAATAACACTGTCAGACACATTCACCTGGACTCTAAGAAGTCATACGAACTGCAATACATCGAAATGCATATACCTGGTGATATGCCCCTGCGGAATGAGATATGTAGGAATGACCATGAGGGCACTCAGGACGCGCATTACAGAACATAAGAGCAACATAAGATGCCAGAGAGTCACTACTAAGATGTACACTCACTACAAAGAACAGCGACATAGCCCAGAATCGCTACAGTGGCTTGTTCTTGAAGCCCATCCCAAAATTACCCAACAAGCACTACTCAGAATAGAACAACGATGGATACACCGCCTATCCACAGCCCACCATGGCTTGAATGATGACATTCCTTGGGCCACTTTAAACAACAGATGACTTCATACTGGTCAGATTCATCTGTGCTAATTCTAGGGTCTCCCCATGTATGCATGACCCGGGTAGTCACCCAACGAAGGACACCTGTTGTACACCCCCACGCTGTGCAAAGTGGCAGGCTACTGACGTGGAGAATGAGGAGAATGTATAGATCTGGGTTGACCGAATGACATAATCACATGTGTCCGCACGCATGCACGCACCGGGTAGTCACCTTGTGTATGACACGTTGTGCACACCACCATACTATGCTAAATGATGAGAAGCCGATTTGGGGAACAAGGAGAATGGATGGATGTGGGCGAGCTAATCGTATGCCATTATTTTATGCCCGCTATTATAATCGTTTACAACACGATAGAACGAACATGATGTAGGACAATTGAGCCTTTACACAATCACACGGGTTCCCTACTTTTAGTGATGAGGGGTGGACCAGAATACACCACAGTGGGTTAACTTCGGTCGGAACACCACACAGTGAACCACATCACAAGATGGCCACCGCTAGGAACAATACTGTCGAAGTTCCTAAACCGAATAAGGTATGACGTCATCCGGGCTCCACCCCCTCCTCGCACGTGACCCGGAACAGTATTTCAGCGCCCACGGGAACTGACACACACTGATCCGGTGCCGGCGAGGAGGGGTAGGTGATTCGGCCTCGTTTCCCCAACAGAAGGGTGAGTACTAACAGTCCACTTGGGAAGAGCTCGAGATCTTACCTGACCGGACCCGCTCTGTTTGTGGTCGAGCAGGTGAACATGAAATTTAGTATACCGCTACTCCGATTAACCTGACTACACGCTGGCGGGCGGACTAGGAGTAGTGTGGCTGGGACATTGATCCCGGTCGGTTGTTGGGCGCAACTCAATTTTGAGAGTGCCTGACACTGCAACGGTTGGTACACCATCCATGCTCCTTTGAGATCCTCCCACAGGGGTGACCATTGGGTACTATTGGGAGCCGTTGTTGAATGGACGTGCTCCCTGTTTTATCCACATAAGGGCAGGCGATGTGAGCAGGAATGGGATTTGAACCACCACCTAACGACTTGTGACCTTTTCACCTTCCTTACCTCACATGTTTTACAGGACACCATGTTCCAGGTGTCTTCTTGATCCGCCGTGCACCGACTGAGGTGACACTTTCAATCTAGGGAGGTGAGTTGTGCAACAACTGGTTCCAATGTCACCAATTAGTCACTATGAATGGAGCATTCTACCCTCACTAGCTACATGCTCATTGTTTATGAGTGACTCACTTTTCCCTTGAGTGAAGCCCCCATGGGAGGGACAGACCTTTGATTGTTTGCATATTGTTTTAATCGGGTATCCAAGATATGCCCCCTTTTTACTCACATCACGTGCCTAGATTTTTAAACACACTTTAATGATTGCATTAAATTAAAGGAGGTAATTGGAGAGAGAGTAAGGGATACTGTGTGACCCGAATACCGGTGTTACAGTTGTGTTTCCATTTCTATATCCCTTTCTTTAGGTTACTGAACAACACTACGGAGAATTTGACCCGTAGAGTTTACACGTGGTAGGTAGCAAGAAGCCCCACCACGAGGTGTAGATAGATTCACTGATTAGGTCCTGAAGAATTGCCACGGATCAAACTGACCGTTAGGCATGAAACATGTTGACCTGGAGAGATGAGCATAGCTTTAACTGAACCCTTGTGTCAGACAAGCTGCCACTCTGTTTGTTTTATTGAGGTGGATAGCCAGCCTGAATAAAAGTTTTTATTTGGACTATCTTACTTCTTTTAATTCCCCTTTCCACTATGTCTACACATTACAGGCCACACACCCCCACTTCATCATACGGCAAGGAACAAAAGATCTCCGTTAAAGAGCCCCTTTACGGGTGCCCGTTGGGTATTGCAGCGCCGACCCAACGAGGAGCAGGTCCATATGATGAAGCATGACACCTAGCTTGCTCGGTGTGTGAGGACCCCAGTTCCGAAAGAAGGAATTCCTCCACTCTCCTTCTCACGTCAGACACGACCAAGCTGGTCATTACAAACGACGCTGGTTGGTCTACTGACTATCATTTTCTAGGCACCACTACAAGAGGAACAGCATACCTTTATATAGTAGGATCTGACTGGGCCCTTATGCTGGACCTAAAAAAAAGCCCCACAGTCCCCTCTATTGTTGACTGATCGTATGCACGGGCAACCCCCGTGGGACATAAGGTTACCAAACAGTGTGAATCACACTGACTGGCCCGACATATACACGCTATCCATCATAGGATAGCCTGGTTACCTACCAATCATGGAGGACAACCAGGGCCTCAGCTTCAATGATGAAGCTGTAGCCGATATACTACAAAAAAAACCCTCCCTACTGGGAACTGGAGCAAGTGTGGCCTCAGGGTCACAATCAGAGGACTGGTCTTCCTTATCTTCACTCAAAAGGGAATGGCTGAAAATCACCCTGCATGGGGCCATGATGACAGAGTACCTGCGGGCCAATATCGCCCCCAGTGGACTCATTGTCAACATCCTACCTAGAATATTCCTGGAAGATCCGGGATTTAAGAAAGATTGGTGTCTGGTCTCCTGGAAATGCACCAGAGATCTTCTGGTGCTGATCATCAACACTGCTAAAAGACTGGCAGATGCCTTACTGGCCACGATCCCGGTAGCAGAGGCAGTTTTAAAATCAGCCGTACAATCCACCACGTTTAAATCCAAACTGGCTGAAATCAACAGTGAAATAGCTGAGAACAAGGAATATCTGTTGAAACAGAAGATTGCCAAACTACAGAAGGACATCAACAAGTTTAATAAGGAGACAGTTTATCCCTATCTTAGGGATGACTTTGCCGCATCAAGAAATGGATATTCATCCGATGAGGGCACTGACATGAGTAGGAGGGGATCCTCCAACAGTGACTCAAGTACTGATAGCAGGGGGACGAACACCCAGAGAAGGGGTAATTATCCTCCTTACTCTAACTGCAACAACGCACCCCCGTACCAGGGCCACCACCACCTCCCCCCTTTTGGCAGTTCCCTATGTACCCTCAGGGCCAACCCCAATACTATCCAATGGGCAACCCCCCTTTTTTAGGCAGAGGCTGGGGCAGAGGAAGAGGGCGAAAAAGAGGGATGCAAAAGGGAGTGCAATGGCAAGACCAAACAACACACACTGTAGAGACCAGGAGCCGGACAAGGGGGAAAAGGAACTAATGGTCAACCTGTCCCACAGGACCTTGACCGAATCTGAGAAAAGAGTACTCGAGAAAGGACTAGGATATGTACCAACTCCTAGATCAGACAGGTTCAGGGACACCTGTGAGATCCAGGAATTTTTCCGCAAAATCCGTTTGAAAGGCTTATTCCTTGACACACCCCAAGTTGACATTGACGATTCAGGTTTGAGGAACCCCTCAACCTTTACCCCCATCATCTCCTTGTGTTTGCCCTGCTACTGCGTGATTGCCATAGTGACAGCTGAGGGCTGCAACTGCAAGATTTCTACAGGGCCAGATGAGGGCAGTAACTGATTGCAGAGGCCTTGACGTGGGCTGCAACTGTGGGATTGACGTCAGTCTAGCCAGAGCAGCGCCTTGCTTAGATCCATCTGTGACCGCAACCTTAAGACTATCGATTTGGGGTCTGTAATTGTTTTGACGGAGCTCTATCTGATGAAGACAGCTGCAGGCAGACCCACTCCTGCTTCTGCACAACCCGGCACTGCGACTTATCCAACAGGGGCTGGGTGAGTGCGCTGCCAGACATGGCCTGCATCTGGCTCTGACGCCCATCAGAAGACTTGTGGGTTCTCTGCATCTCCTGCTGGCTACTCAGTAGGGCCACCACCTCTACAAGATACAGCAGAAGGACTCAAACAGTATCACCTCTCTCAAGGAAGAGGAAGAAAAGGAACGACTGAGAGCATTTAAACTGTGGGCACATGTAAACTGCACCTGAGCTTTGTTCACACTACTCATGACTCACCAGAAGGGAAGGGAAACCTAATCCAGGGGGATCACTGGGGAGCAGTGTAGAGGGAGAGGGGCGATGGTTGAGACTTCGAGGGATTACACGCAGGAACACTATGCTGTATGCTCATTGAAATGGGTAAAATTTAGTACAACTTTCCTACTCATAAAGAAAACCACTGGGCGGTACTTTAAGATTGACGTGTCTTTTATTTGATTGTTGAGTGCTGAGCTTGAGAACCCCCACACTGCCGTCCTGAGAGGCCTGTGACTGCTCACCCTCGCTACCCGGAGTGTCAAGTGCGGAGGGGTTGTACTTGACCCCCTTTGCAGAGACCTATGGTTGAGGCCCTCTAGCCTCTGCCTTCCCCATGGCTCCCCCAACAGGGTCTGACAAGCCGTAGATCACATTGACCCCTGGCTCTGCCGTGGGGATTCTCAGTGGTACTATTGGGGCCATTCAATTAGTGGCGCTCACTTTGAATATTCTGATTCAGTCCCCAGCTAGTCATGCATCTTTCCTGCCCTGAAATGTTCCAGTACATCTCTGTCCTTGGTGGAAAAGTATGTGAAGTTCTTTCACGCCGGCACCGACGGCCGACGTCTCTATTCAGCGGGTTCCGTTTCATTCCGGATGCTGTACGCCATGCATAACTCCCTGGGCAGTGATGCTGCAATCTTTTCTCCTGCTCAGTCGATGGGGAGGTTACAATTCATGATTAGGGTGGTGATGGTCACAACCTTAAGTAGGCTGTGGCAGTGCCAACTCCATTCAAGAGGAGGTTGTGACGGGATTGTGCTGCTTGTGGTCAAGGAGATCCTGACCACAAGCTTGCATTCTTCTTGGTTCCAATCTCAAACCCCGTACCCAAGCAAGCAGCTACCAACAATCTGTGTCCCGGGGTGAGCGCTCCGTGCAGGTGCAGTTGCCTTCTGATGGTGCCAATCCTTCTTCCAGCGCATGTCACTTCTTCGTTCCCTACTACCGATGGTATCCAAAACTTCTTTAGTTCTTCAGATGCTTCTTGGTGTTAGACGGCACAGCAGAACTGGTAGCATGTTGAGTTCCAAGATACTCTGGGCCTCAGGTGTCAGCACAGCCACCGTTACCGGAGATACATTTCCGGGACCTCGGACCTCACCTGTAGTACAGCGGTAATGACCTTGCCTTGTATTACAGTGGGGGTTTAAAGTTGTCTTGCATCCTTTGCATCCCCTCTTCTTCTGAGCTGTCTCTTTCTCATACAAGGGCATCTCCAGTGTGTCTCCACAGTAATCGGTCAGGTCACTGCTTCAAAGCAGGGTCAAGGGCACCCATCCTGGCAGACTGGTCGAATCTTCCCCATGCAAGGGGATTTGGCAGTAGCTATTCTAACTATGGCGTTCTAATGAATCTCCCAGTCATTACTTGTGTGTTGCCCCTCGCTTCTAGTCAGGAAAGTGTGTCACAGTCATTGGGAGTTAGTTTTCCAAATTGCAGACAGACATTGTGCATTCCTGCAGCTTAGTTCTGAGACTGGTTCTGAGCAGTTCCACCATTTTCCATTTTTCAGACAGATTTTTACAAACCATAGTCTTTGTCCTAAAGCCCATGTAATCAATCCAAATCCATTGGAAAGTGTCTAGCCGTGGTGGAAGTGGATAGTAGGGTTTTATGAGGAGAAAAATGAGGCCTCAACGATGACCATAATAAATCGATTTCCTCCTGCAGGTGGTGATGAAAGGATAAAAGCAGGTGGCATCCTATGCCGTGGTCCAGGAGGTACACATCTAGATATAAATGGTTTGGAATGCATTCATTTTCCTTGAATGCAAAATTCGGCAATCAAGAAAATACTGCTGGACTTCCTTATTTACGTATAGCCACCAGGAGGATCTCAGTACTAACAAGAGAGTGGCCGTAGGTCCTCTATGGCAGGCTGCGGCAGTGTCATTACACACTCACAAAACCTCTTCCTGAAGTTCCTTGGTAGGAATCATTAAAGGTTGTTGTCGAAAATACACATCTTCATGGACGGTCAATGATTAGGTTAAGTTTTTAAGAACCTTAGGGCCATATGTATCAAACAAAATTGCGTTCGCAAACGCTGAAATTCGCAGAATTTCAGCGTTTGCGATCGCAATTTGGCTTAGTGGTATTATGAAGGAAAAACTGCCACGCAAAATAAGGAATCGCAAAATTTGCGATTCCCTATTTTGCAAATGTATTTAAGGAATTGCAAATTGCGATTCCTTAAATGCAATGTAAGAAGCACCAAAAAAGTGCAATTTGGCCTTAAGGAATCGCAAATTACCACCAACTTCAAGTTGGTGGTAATATGCGATGTCTTAGAAAAATGCACTTTTTTGCATTTTTCAAAGTGCAATGTGGCTCACATACATGCATGTATGTGCGCCACATGTGCACCCATGCTTTTTTCAGAGGTGCAACAGGGTGTCCTTTTGACACCCTTGCAACCTTGAAATTGCATTCTCAATTTGCGATTCTCTAATTGCTAATCGCAAATTGAGAATGTCTCCCCATTCATTCCTATGGGCCTCTAGGCCCATAGGAATGAATGGGGAGGGTTCCTTAATTGCGAATCGCAATTTGCGCTCGCAATTAAGGAATATGTAGGATTCGCAATTTTTTTGCAAATCCTACATACATCTCGTTTTACATTCTCAAATAGCGATTCTCAAAAATTTGCTATTTGAGAATCGCAAAACGTAACTTTGATACATATGGCCCTTAGGATCTAATCGAGAATGAGCAAGACGCACTCGTACAAATGTTGGTACAGCACCAGTTATTTGATGAGTTGAATGATTGCTTGAGCAAAGGTGATTGGATAGGTTTGTGGCAGCGCAACAGCAAGTGTTTTCTTGGACCGAGGGATATAAGTAATGAAGAAGACGTACTGAGCAAAGCAGTGGCGACTGTTCTCTCACTGTAAATTACGGAGGCTCTCTAAGTTTCTATGATGGGTTTGAATCTCATATGGTCTTGTATTCGGATTTAAGGATGTCTCCATTATGTGTAGATAGGTTTCATTGTAAGACGTTTTATAAGCCTGTGCAGTTCCGCTCACAGTCTTTAAGTAGGTGAGAAAGGTAGAAGAACGGGTCTTCAAGTCCGGCCTAATCCTGAGATTGCAAATCAATTATCATTAGTCTAATCACTTCTATTATCTTCCTTAAACGTATCATTATCATCAGATTCAAGCGATCCATAAACAGATTTCTTATTTGAATCATCACCTTTCTTAAATCTCTTGAGAGGGAAGGAAGGGGGGGGGGTTCTATCTTGGGTGAAACGGTTGATAGAAGATGTGCCGATTTTGTTAGGGATATAAAGTAATAAAAGGACGAGGCCGTCCTCCTGCCTGGAAATAGTTGAGGCAGGAGGACCGGCAGAACTATTTCCAATCCCTTCCTCCCGCCCCACAATATGCTTTTCAACCAAGACTAGATGCTCCATCCATCAAAGATTCAACTGTCAATAATTTTATGTAGTTCCTTCACACTATCACAGGTATGATCAGTTCCAGTGTACTCGGTGAGAGGAAGGGTTTGGGGGGGCAGTGTTCAACTCAGTGGGGTGCTTTGTGGATCGACAGTACGCAGCTCAGTCCCGGTCCGTGTGGGTGAGCAGTGCACACCCCAGTGGGCAGATTGACTGAGGAACTGAGGGCTTGAGCAGAGCACAGTTCAGTGGGGGCTGTATGAATGACCATCACATAGCTCAGTGGGGGAGGTGTGGGTGAATAGTACAGAGCTAAGCTGGGAGTTGTGTGTGGGCAATGAACAACTCTAGGCAGCAGGTGCTATGTGGGCAATGAACAACTCTATACAGTAGGCGCTGTGTGGGCAATGAACAACTCTAGGCAGCAGGTGCTGTGTGGGCAATGAACAACTCTATGCAGCAGGTGCTGTGTGGGCAATGAACAACTCTATGCAGCAGGTGCTGTGTGGGCAATGAACAACTCTATGCAGCAGGTGCTGTGTGGGCAATGAACAACTCTATGCAGCAGGTGCTGTGTGGGCAATGAACAACTCTATGCAGCAAGTGCTGTGTGGGCAATGAACAACTCTATGCAGCAGGCGCTGTGTGGGCAATGAACAACTCTATACAGCAGGCGCTGTGTGGGCAATGAACAACTCTATGCAGCAGGTGCTGTGTGGGCAATGAACAACTCTATGCAGCAGGTGCTGTGTGGACAATGAACAACTATATGCAGCAGGCGCTGTGTGGGCAATGCACAGCCGAGAGGTGGGTGGGTCGTGTACTACTCTTTGGGAATGTAGGTGTGCAGTGCACACGTCAGTGGAGGGCTGCCTGGGTGGGCAGTGCCTAGCTTATTGGAGGGCTGCATGGGTTATGTGGGTCGGTAGTACACAGCTCAGTGGAGGGCTATGTGGGTCGGTAGTACACAGCTCAGTGGAGGGCTGTGTGGGCGGGCTGTGCCAAGCTCAGTCGGGCTCTTGTTGGGTGGGCAGTGCGCAGCTCAATGTGGGGTTTGTGTGTGGCATTTGGTGGGTGAGCAGTGTACAGCTCAGTGGATGAGGTTGTTGCACAGTGCCCAGCTCAGTGGGGGCTGTCTAGGTGACAATGTGCAGCTTAGTCAGGGGTTATGTGGGTGGGTAGTACACAGCTCAGAGCAGGACAGTGTGGTGACCAGTGCATAGCTCCATAAAGTTCTGTGCGAATGGATAGTGCACGGCTCAGTGGTTAGTGTACAGCTCAGTAAGTGGGCTGTCTGCAGCACATAACTCTGGGGTTCAATGTGAGTGTGCAGTGCACAGTGCAGGGGGAGCTATGGGAGCAGTGCACAGCTCAGTCGGGGTCTGTGTGGGTGTGCAGTGCACAGCTTAGTGAAGGGCTGTGTGCAGTGCACAGCTCCTTTGAGGTCTCTAGAGATTTTGAGGGTGGGCAGTGTACACCTCAGTGGGGGGTCTATGTGCTTGGGTATTATACAGCTCAGTAAGGGTCTGTGGGGACTGTGCTGGTGGACAGTTCACAGCTCAGTGGGTGAGTTGGGTGGGCAGAGCACAGCTCGGAGGGGGGGTCTCTGTTGGTGGTCAGTACACAGTTCAGTGGGGGAGGTGGGTGGACAGTGCACAGCCCAATGGGGGGGGAGGGTCTGTGTTGGTGGACAGTGCGGAGTTCAGTGGGGGAGGTGGGTGGGTAGTGCACAGCCCAGTGAGGGGCTGTGTTGGTGGGAGCGGAGAACTAATATGGTAGAAGGGAAGGCAGCAAGAGCGTACAGCTGCAACAAACACCTTTTTCTTGCTTAGTTTTAGCTTAGCACCGCCTGCACCCCTAATTATGGCACCAGCCGTAGTGTTGTTGGTTTCTGTCAGAACGCCTTGTGCCCCCTCCCCCCAGCCTGCACACTACATGTGGCATTTAAATCTTCCCAGAATCTAACCATCATTTCTTTGATGCTGACAGAACAAGGTGAGAGCTGAGAAGCAGAAAATTGCATCTGAGATTGAACAGCTGCACCAGCTCCTGAGAGATAAAGAACAGACGCTGTACCGGAGACTGGAGGAGATGGAGAAGACAATTACCATGGTAGAAAATGCAAATATCTCCAAACTGTCCAATCAAATCACTTCTCTTAATGCTCTGATAACAGATCTAGAAAAGAAATGCAAGGACCCAGCATTGGACCTCCTGAAGGTGAGACACTGCTTGGTGAATACAAGACAATACAGAAGTGCTACATTCATACGGTGTGTGAGGTGTTGAATGTAAGTGGAGAACATGTATGATCAACAGACAGGGTTAATTTACACTGAGCTCCTGTATTCTGATAATCCAACAAAAGATACAGACGAGTTAAACTTGCGGCAAATACTTCTGTTCTGACGGCCCAATGCAATGTACAGACTGATTCAGTACAGAGAAACCTACTTGTGTACTGACAGCCCAACACGGTATAAGGAACAGCTGTACTACGTCAAGTGATCCCATTCAGAATATCACACTGCGCTGTCGCGTGACCTCATTCAGAATATCACACTGCGCTGTGTCACATGACACAATTCAGAATATCACACTGCGCTGTGTCGCGTGACCTCATTCAGAATATCACACTGCGCTGTGTCACAGGACCCCATTCAGAATATCACACTGTGCTGTGTCGCGTGACCTCATTCAGAATATCACACTGTGCTGTGTCACGTGACCCCATTCAGAATATCACACTGTCCTGTGTCGCGTGACCTCATTCAGAATGTGGTTATGGATTATTGCTAAAAATCTCCTATGGAGGTCAACAATAAACATCCTTAAAACAGTGTAAAATATAAATACAAATTAACTTTATTCTTAATCTAAAATATCATAACACATTTGATAAATTTCGAATAATGCTATTATCAATAGAATTTAAATAAATAGAGTGAGCACTGGTTACATTCATTTAGTGGTTAAGAGACTGCATATAATTACTACAGTGTGTGCAGTTTTGGTCAATCCCGCTAGCACCGTCCCACCTCCCCTTATTTACATTTAACAACAAACATTGTGTGCACAGATGAAGAAAGAAGGTTCTTGTCGAACGGTCACATTGTGAAATATGGCTGCATACTTTGGTACAGCCGTATGAACTACAGGTTCATGCTTTTTAATCAGGTTCCGGGCTGTTATTCCAAACTGTAATTAAGCTCCGGTGCTCGAGGTCTTAAATTTATTTATTTATGTTATTTATAGAGCGCACTGTGACGCTGTAGCAGCAATTGTATACACAGGGAGAAAAAAGAACCAAGACAGTGTACCGTTACAGACATCCATTATTTCGGAACCAGCCAGGTCTTCAAGACTTCTCTGAATTTCAGCAAATCTGTCAAGGCTGTCAATTCAGACGGTATCCTATTCCAAATCTAGGCAGCCTTCACTGGGAAGGCACAACCCACTTGTCGAACCTTCCGGAACTCATGTTCCTTAATAAGATTAGCGGTTGCAGACAGTAGCGCCCTCCCCGGAGCATATCTTTTCAGTTTACGTTGCGGCTGTGTAGGGCCCTTATTCGGAAGGGCCTGAAACACAATACACATTGCCTTGAAGAAAATCCTCTGCTCCACAGGGAGCCAATGAAGTTCCCTTAGAGCCTCGGAAGCCGAGGATCTCTGTGGCCTGTTTAATACCAGGTTTGCTGCAGCCACCTGAACTCTATACAGTCTCTTGATCGAGTAGTCAGGGGCTCCTAATAGGAGAGCATTACAGTAGTCTAATCTACTGAGTATGACACTTTGTGAAATTATTGCTTTAGCCTGATCAGGTAGGACAGGGAACAGTTTTTTTAGTCCTCGAAGCAGTGCAAAGCAAACACCAGCCACTTTGTTCACATACTTTTCCAAGGAAAGATGATCATCAAAAGTTACTCCAAGATTGTGTACTGCTTCTGAGAAGCATAACTCAGTCTCTATAGAGAGCGGCCAGAAATTCATGGGTAGTGGCATCGAAATCTTGTTCGCCGAGCAGCATACAAATTCTGTCTTATTCCTGTTTAGTTTGAGGGAGTTTGCACTCATCCCATGTACAACATCCACCAAACAGGTCTGGAAAGCTTTTACAGCATCTAGCTGATTATTATTAAAAGACAGAATCAGCTGCTTATCATCTGCATAATTAACCACAGAAATGTTGTGCGTCTTTATCAGAGAAATTAGAAGCTGCATATAAATGTTAAACAGCACCGGGCCGAGTGCTAAACCTTGGGCCCCCCCTGTTTAATATGTCTAAAAACTGATTGAGAAGGGAGTAGCGCCACCGCCTGACAGCGATCTTGCAAATAGGATTTTATCCACTTCCATACGGTCCCACCAACACCCAAGTCCGCCAGACTTGTCAGCAGGGTGTGGTGGTTGACCGTATCGAAAGCGGGCGACAAATCCAGCAGGACAAGAACTGTAGACTGACCACTTTCTGCTCTCGTACGGATCTCATACAATGCAGTCTCTGTACCATGGCCCGGTCTACAGCCGAACAGACCACTATCTGCTCTGGTACGGATCTCATACAATGCAGTCTCTGTACCATGGCCCGGTCTACAGCCGAACTGACCACTTTCTGCTCTCGTACAGATCTCATACAGTGCGGTCTCTGAACCATGGCCCGGTCTACAGCCGAACTGACCACTATCTGCTCTCGTACAGATCTCATACAATGCAGTCTCTGTACCATGGCCCCGTCTAAAGCCAAACTGACCACTATCTGCTCTCGTACGGATCTCATACAATGCAGTCTCTGTACCATGGCCCGGTCTACAGCCGAACAGACCACTATCTGCTCTCATACGGATCTCATACAATGCAGTCTCTATACCATGGCCTGGTCTAAAGCCAAACTGACCAATATCTGCTCTCGTATGGATCTCATACAATGCAGTCTCTGTACCATGGCCTGGTCTAAAGCCAAACTGACCACTATCTGCTCTCGTACGGATCTCCTACAATGCAGTCTGTACCATGGCCCGGTCTAAAGCCAAACTGTTCCTCCTCAAGCAAGAAGTAAGACTCTAAGAAGGAAGATAAGATCTTACTAACATGACGCTCCAGAATTTTCACTGGGAAAGGAAGGAGAGAAATTGGCCTATAATTACTCGAAACCGCTGGGTTTGGTGACGGCTTCTTCAGCAGAGGCAGGACCACAGCCTTCTTCCAGCTGCAAGGTACTATTCTTTTAGTGATTGAATACAGAGTGATGTTAGTGGTGGCACCAACTCATCCATCCCTTTTTCCATTGTTTAGGCGGAAGAGGGACTGATGGGGATTTCAGATGTTGTGGAAGTTGTGGACAAAGCGATTGATTTCCTCTGTAATTGGCTCAAAGAATTCAATCCTCCAATGGGTGCTCTCAACACTCCCAAGCCTCGACATTTCTAAAGGATCTACATTAGACAAAGAAGCAAGAGTCACTGGTACTATCACTGGAAGGTGCAGCTTCCACCTCAGAAGAATTACCAATGTCCTCTAAGATCTTGCTGATTTTCTTTTCAAAGGAGACCGCAAGATCATCACACGGCTGCTGCGTAGGAATAATATCATGTTTTAAGCACTGCGGATTAGATGAGCCCCGGAAGATCTCAAAGACCTTCTTTGTGCTATTAGCGGCAGGAAACGACCTTTACATCGCGGTCATCACACCGCGATGCCATCACAACGTGGTTGTTACAACGACCGCGTTACCACGCAAAGCCATTACTACGCAAGTCATTACATTGACTTGCAGTAGATGGCGCGCTAACATTAGGAATAGTATAGTTTACTATTCCAACACCTTCCCTACTGTTACGTAGGCTGGAGTTGGAAAAGTAAATTATACATTTCTAATGTCAGCGCGCCATCTATTGCAAGTCGATGTAATGACTTGCGTAGTAATGGCATTGCATGGTAACTACGCGGTTGTTGTAACGACCACATTGTAATGCCACGCGATGTAATGACTCGCATTGTAACGAGTCATATTCATTAGCGGCAGCTAAAATAGAATCGTGTAAAAGCCAGCTTCTGCTGTGCGGATCTCCTTTTTATACGTATTCAATGTTGTTTGTCTTCTTTCATGTAAGACCGACGGGATTTCCTTTCTAATTGTCTGCACTCTAGTTTTGTTGCTTTTAATGACTCATTATACCATGGGGCAGATAGATGGTTACAGGGTTTTAACTTAATAGGGGGGACTATTTTATCCAAGGTCGCTGTAATCTCTTCATTAAACTTTCTGCAATTAGTTTCACTTGAATCGTTGGGATCAGGACTGTTAGAAAAGTCACAGACATGCCCACCAGAGTACTTTGCAAGCTTATACCAAGCCCTCCCCATAAGATTTCCTAACCTGAATTACTTCAGTCCATTCACTGCTAGTGTTATCACTTCTATAAGTAAGCCATGCGTGTCACTTGAGCAAACTTTGTCCTGCCCCGACTTAAACTCAGGCAGACAGGGCATTGGCCCCATCAGCAATCAAGCCACTATCACACGCACCCATCGCAGACAGGAGAATGTAAGCAGCCTCAGTAGATCCAAGGGAGCAGCTCAGAACCCATTGACTGGCAGCTCGAGTAGCAATGTTTTATCCCCCACAAATAGCAATCCCCTGGCAGCTAATCAAGACATTTTGAGTCTGCCGCCTGCTGCATGTCCCTACGTGCTGGTCTTGGCAGGGGTACCAACACTAAAAAAGGACCAGCACGAGACATGGGCTCAACTGCGCAACAAATGTGTTGATTGGCTGTCAAGGCATAGGAGGTTTCAAGTATCTGATTCGAAGGATATCATCATGGTACGCAGAGTTGGGTGGGTTGGCGCATCCATAAAAAATATCGAAGGGGACTGCATCGTAATTAATTTTCGCAGGCCAGCCTTGGTGAGATCTACTGAGTCCTTGTGAGCTTGTAACCTTTAGGAGTACTAACATTTGCTCATTACCTCTTGGTTATTTTTATAAACCAAACCAAGGGCCTTGTTCCAACGTGACTCCTCCTGTCTACACCGCGAATAGGTTTCAGGCTCTTTCAGGTCTGGATATGCAAGATTGACTACCTACTCTTGCGGTAGCACTTGCCCCTACAGATAGCCTTCCCCATTCAATGGATTCGGAACCGCTTGTTTCTGACACTAGTCCCTCTAATTCCATTGCATTTTGCCCTCCAACTCAATCACTGCGGGCTAACCTAGTAAAATCTGGTCCCACTCTGACTATAACTGATGAAGCTAGGATGAAAGTCCTTTCATGGAACATAGCTGGGCTAAGGTCAAAAAGGGTGATATCTCCTGGGAACACTTCCTTGCCACTCATCACATTATTGCTCTACAAGAAACATGGGAGCCCACTGACCATTTTTATTTGGATGGTTTTATATCATTCTGTAAACTTACTATACCGTCAAACATGGGTAGAGCTAGGGGGGGTCTTATTTTAATGTTTAGTCTTAAACTTTCTTATAATATCAAGCTGATTGACTCCTGTTCGCCCTATGTGTTAGCTGTAGAATTGTCAGGGAAGAACTTACCAACTCTGCTAGTGGTTAATTTGTATAATTCTTTCACCAGAACCCACGAGACCGAGCACCTAATGGCACTAGAGGGCTTCTTGGTAAGTTATGGTGAAAGAACAGAAGTCTATTATGATACACTAATTTTGGGAGATTTTAATACTCGTATTTGCCCCATTAATTGTTAACAGTGCTGGAGGAGGAAGATGGCCTGCAGGAGCAAAATCACTTTGAACATTCTCCGTCTGGCACCTTCTTAGAAGGCATCCTATCAGCTCATAACTTGAATTGCTTACAACAATCAAATAGGTCCGCATCTGTACCTACCTACGTTGGTCACGGCTGTCAAAGTATAATTGACCATATTCTGGTATCCTCCCCGTTGATATCGGCCAAAGGAACTCTAAGTGTTATCCAGAATTGTTTTAGTGACCACGACCCTTTGACATTGGATCTTCACCTTCAAGCTGTCTTCAAGGGCAGGATCACTAGTCAAGTTACTAACATAAATATTAATCTTAAAGAACAAGCACGCAGAGTGAGGTGGGAAAGGATCACCCCCGAAAGCTTTATTGATAATCTGTTTACTATTTGTGCTACGGAGTTTAAGGTGTGTCTAGACCAGCAATCTCATGCCAGATCTATCTTGGATGCCTTTGAATTAATTGCGAAACAGGTTGCCTCTAATCTATCTACCACGACCAGAGTAAGGTGTCCAAAACTAAAAAGGTGGTTTGATGATACCTGCATGGCTACCCATAAGGAGCTCATGCAGGCTCTCAAGCAAAAACCGAGGGTGGCATCATTAGTCAAAAACAGCAGAAAGGCATATAAACTTGCAGTTCAGAGCAGGAAAAAACTATTAAGGGAGATGGCCTGGGAGGAGCTTAGCCAAGCCAGTGTGCTGGCCAACAGCTCCAAATTTTGGTCTGTTGTTAACAGTCCTCTCTTTGACGAGACACCAAATTCCAGCAGAGATTGTTTAGTTCCCGCAGAGAAATGGGTCCAGCACTTTGGCAAAATTTACAGTGATAACAACTTCGGGGACTCCGTGGGACAAACTGTTCCCGGATTAGCAGGTTCCCCTCTTATTTTTAACACTGACGAGGTCCATAAAGCCATTATTACAACTTCAGGGGGAAAAGCACCCAGCCCTGATGGAGTACCAGCTGACCTTTACAAGGCAGACCCAAAAGTCTGGGCACAGATCTTAACACATGTCTTTAATGCAGCCTGTGTGTCTGGTTTTCCCTTATCATGGGCAAAGGCGGTTATCATCCCCATTTTTAAAAAGGGCGCAAGGGATGACCCGGCATGTTATAGGCCCATCTCGCTCCTTGATTCTGCGGCCAAAATCATGGGAAAAGTAGTCTTGGAGCGCCTAACAGCTTGGTTTGATCATGCGAACATCGTCTCTGACCTCCAATATGGTTTAAGGCAGGGGAAAGGGACTCTGGATCAATGCCTTAACCTTCACTTGGTGATAGGGAAGTATACTGTCGCCAAGGGAGGGGACCTACATCTGGCTTTCATGGACTTAACCTCAGCCTTCGACCTTGTCAATAGGTCTAAGCTGTGGTTGATCCTTCGTGATATGGGGCTAGATGCTGATCTGATCTCCTTCTCGGCTACCGACCATGACAACACAACGGCTGCAGTACGCTTTAATGAAGATGGGAGCTTGACTGACTCCTGTGCAGTAAAAAGAGGGGTTCAGCAGGGATGCATATTGGCTCCTCTGCTGTTCACCCTCTACATCAACAAACTAGGGGATTCTTTAATAACCTGTTGTAAAGATATACCAAGAGCTGGCACCAAAATGATTCCCACACTTCTGTACGCCGATGATGCGGTTTTAGTGTCCAGAACAGCTAGGGGGCTGCAAAAACTTTTAAATTGTTTTACAGACTTCATGGACTCTTTGTATTTAATTTCCAATTTTAAAAAATCGCACGCCATGACCATAGGCTCTAGGAGGGCGGCAAAGGCCAAATTCTACTGTAAGGGGGCCGAGCTAACAAAAGTGTCCACCTTCCCATACCTAGGGGTACTTTTCGATGACCAACGTTCATGGTGTGCTGACCGCGCACTTAAAAAGAACGTTTTAGCCAGAGCAACGGGGGCTACATTAGATTTTGCGAAAAGAATAGGGTCGAAGCAGTTCCCTGCGCTCTTGAAGGTCTATAACGCGAAGTGTATTCCTATGACCACCTATGGCAGTGACATTTGGGGTTATAAAGAAGTGAAAGAAATCCAAGGGGCCGAGATCAATTTTATGCGCAAACTTCTCTCGGTCCCTGTAACCACCCCAATTTTTAATTTACATGAGGAACTGGGAGTGGGTTATATTTCAGACCTGATTGCGGCTGCGCCGCTCCTACGTTGGTTGAGAATTTGGGCTCAACCGACCCCAAATCTAAATCAACTCATTATCCTAGACTGTTTAGCCCTAGAGAAGGCTTTAAATATTCCCTGGCTGAAATATATTAAGGATCAGACTGAGAATCTTGGCTGCCCCGATCTGTTTTTGACCCCTTGTCCATTGGGCAAGTCCGCTATTAGAGCTTTTAAACAGCAGTTTTTAGACAGACGACAAGGCCTAAGGGAGGAAAAAGAACTAATCAAACCCTCGGTGAGAAAGTTTGTCACACTGAGCCTGGGCCAGCAGATGCAACCATATGTAAACAAAGCTTACCATCTCTTTGTTCTGACGAGATTCCGATTGAATATGGTTCCCTGGTTACTGGCCTTTCCTAAAGGCTAATCTAAACCGGACTCAACAAACCCTTGTCCTTGTGACAACTTCTATGAGCAAGACACTCTTCATATAATGTTTTTCTGCGCTCATTACGACTCCTTTCGCAGGAAGTTCATTCTCCCCCTGCTAAGAGGCCGTAATTTTGTGCAAGTAAGGCCGGCGCTGATTTATTTACAAATGCTAGCCTCTCCTATAGTCTGTGTCGGAGTGGCAAGTTTTTTAATTGGGGCTATTAGACATAGGAATAGGTTGTCGTCGAGCTAGCCTTTGTGGATACCGTGGCAGCATAAATATGTTTATTTCCTAAATAATGTAATATAATCTTAATGAGACCATATACTCGCTCCCAGTATCCTGCTTTATTATTAATATTATTGCATTTAATTTACCTGCCACCATGGAAAGCTAACGTAGGGCTATTTTTACTATGTAATGTTGTAATGTTTACCACTAGGATGAAGTGTGTCATAAAGGGCTGACCTTTTTATATGAATACTTCTCGTATGAATCTCACAATGATGTTTTTCTTAAACTGAATGTCTCGTCCCTTTTTATGACGGTCTGTATTTTAACCGGCTGGTTTTTTTGTTGTTTTGTTTTCAAAAGCGATGTGTTGTTTATGAATTTCGTGTTGATATGAATTTTAGATCGATTATCCCACTGTGCCATGGAGTAACTGTTTATCTGACTTTTTTTGTAACATCTTTGTTTATAACTGTCAAAAAGGCGGAACACTGTTTTCTTTGTTTACATTTTTAATGGTTTTTAAGATCATTAGGACATGAACTTTTTATTGGTTCACATGATGCTTTTTTACTATGTATTTCAGTGTACTTTTATGGCTCTAACCAGCCGAATAAAGTTGATTTTGACTTGACTTACTTCAGTCCATTCATTTAATAATTTGTTGTTCAAACTGAAACAATTCAGAGCAAAGTCCAATTTTTTACATTTAACATAATTTAATGACTGTTCCAGTTCAAGTGTCGCCAATTCTCAACAGAGTATTAAGAGCCTCCTGTTTTCAACAAAAACACTCTGGCATAGGAGACAGAAGTGCATTTTCCTGAGTACGGGTTATACCCAGTTCTCGTTTTGCAGCTTGTATGGATAGACGTTTTCTAACAGAAACAAGAGACTTAAAGGTCTTATCCTGTGCTTTATCCGAAATACTTGTTTATTTACAGGTGTACATTTAATTCCTTATAAGAGCATTAGAAGTATTTTGGCGTGGTATACTTTGATCATGGATACTAGTTGTTTCTCTGGTGTATCACCAATTATTTCTAGTGATGCAGGAGTTTTAGCAGGTATGCCGCCTGATCTCAGGAACGAGAGGCTATAATACATGACTGTTAGAAACAGGGTAGCGTGGTGCGGAGCGGGTAGGCTAAACCAGGAGCATTGTGTAAAGCATCTGTGCAGCACACTCACAGGCGAATCACCAGGCACACTACAAAAGAGACTCCACACCAGGTTGTGTGAAAACAGCATATGTATTATGCAAAACACCTTAGAATACCATCACAGTTGTGAACACCGTGCCAACTGGCACCCGGTAGCCATATACAGGGAGACTATTTACAGGGCAGGGCCAATCGGGCCGCTGCCAGGACCATCACAAGCACAATTAGGGTAAATGAAAGTCCAGTAGTAATAAATGGGTAACAGCCAGTGACTTCTGGCCAGATCAGGGACTTAGCATCCTCCTATTAGCAGTGTTACACAATAGGCATAAACCTCGGCATTAGCATAAATGCATTAGGCATACGGATAAAGCATCATCACAATAGTATTAGGCATGAATTACATTTACCTGAGGCCTCTCATTAGGCGTAAATCATAATGGGTCAGACATAGGCCTAGATCACCATAGCCTGATATTGGCAGGCACATTAGGCATACCTCATTAGCGTAGATGCCTTAGGCACCGAACCAGTAGGCATAAATCATATTATGCATCACGTTAGGCATAACAATATTAACATTGAGGGAACGGCATTAGCATGCGGCATCTCCGTAGCCTGAAAACACTAGGCCCAAAATCTGCATTAGCATGAACACATTAGCGCAGGCCTGGAATGAAAACATTAGGCCTAGAACCAGTGGGCCCAAGGTATAAAGCATAACATTAGGCAAAATGGCATGAGGATTCACCATAGGCATAGAAAGACATTATGTATTGCCAACATAAGTCCCATTGGCCATAAGCATATTCACATGGAGGCAATACGTCCAATAAGCATGAATGCAACAGTAGGTATAACAAAATATATCCTGCACCTCTCCTGGGGGATAAACATATTAGGCATGAATCATGGTAAGACCATAAGGCATCTAATCCATCATACCTGCAACCAGCAGTGTAGCTACATTGCACATACCATTAGCATGCAACCACCTTATGCAGGAAATAGCACAAGGCAATAGGCCTCACAGGTATAAACACCGTGTGCCCCAATCGTAGCAGCTGCCCACTGTCCAGCGGGACAGCTGTGTAAGGTACAGTTAGCCCGGGTCCCTGTGGGAGCCCCCTCTGGGACTCTGAAATTAGAAATATGCCCCAAAACGGTGCAGCGGCCCACAACTGCGGTGCCGCTGGGTGTCCCAACAGAGTACTGGTACCACTGGGCAACTGGGAGCCCAACTCCGGGACTCCTGACGTCGAAATTACCACTACGTCGCAGCTGCCCGCCGCCGCGGTGCAGCTGTAAGGGGAGACCAGCACGGCACTAGGGTCCCCTCAGAGGGACCGAAAAGGGGAGGCGGGCACTGACAATGTGCCCCGATGCCCACTCCACTCCCAGCTCCCCAATGAGCCCCACTCACCGGGACTCCTTCCAGCAGGGAACAGGCACCGGCATGTGCCTCGACAGTCCCCTGCTCTGCCAGGACCTCTCGGGACGTCTTCCTCCGGTCTCCTTCGTCTCCGGCCGCAGGCTCAGCACGCGGGGCTCCTCTCAGCTCACGGGGGCCCCGCCAACGGCAGCACCTCTTCTGGCTTCACCCGGGCCCCCTCCTGGGACCCGGGACTTTGACGGGGAGCCTGCGAGGCTCCGGACGGCTTCCCCAAGGCAGGGGGAGGCGGAAATGGAGCCTGCGAGGCCCCGTCGCGGCAGGCCCCGCCCACCTCCAGGCAGGCTGCCTGGCTTCCGCGTCGGGCCGGTGCTTCCCTCCGGGTTGCGGCGGTGATTCTTTTCTTGGCGGCAATATGCGGGGTGGGCTCCGGCTTGTCTAAAATAATTTCAGAGGGGTCAAAACCGCGGGGTGTGCTCCCGCCGGTCTACATAGAAAAAGGGCGGCAGAAGCGCGGGGTAGGCACCCGCTTTTCTCCTGCACACAGGGGGGGTCCCCACGCCGGGGGTCCCCTCGGGGGTCACACAGCAGCGGGGTAGGCTCCCGCTGTATTTCTAGAACAAGCAGCTCTCCCCGGCAATTTACATATAGCGCTCACGAGGCGCTAGGCGGCAGGAAAGTCCTTGGGGGCTTGGATAGCGCTGCAGCCCTCCCAAGGCGCTAGACAGCAGGAATAGCCCAGTCACTGCTGGAATAAAGTTGTAGCGCTTCCCAGGCGCTAGGTCCCACCAAATCAAGCTGCAGCCCTCACAAGGCGCTAGGGAGGCAGGCAAGTATAGTCACTGGAGATATAGCGCTCACAGGGCGCTAGGGGCTAGGAGACAGTTAATGCAGGGCGAGATCAGCAGGCAATAGGGCAGCTCACCAGACCTGAAGCAGCAGTTCCTAGGAACAGTCATCCTCCATTACGATGGCCATCCTGCTAGCGCAGCAGTCTCCACTCCAGCAGAGTCCCTCACTAGCCCTGTGGACAGTAGAGGGGTTCAGATGGGCACAGGGGCCAGCACGCAGGCCCTTGCGGCGGTACCTCCTGGCAGAGTGTCCCCTCTCGATCAAAGTCCACGCACAGTCTGTCACATGGAGGCACAGCCCCCCTATATATACACTCCTCACCCCACCTACCAGAAAGGGCTAGAACCTTCTAGAAGGCTCTCTGGGGAAACCGGTCCCAACTGGCTTTGGGGGAGGTGTAGTGCACCCTGTCTGCCAGGCTTCCCTCCAAAAGCTGGGGGTGTGTGAGAAGGACACACCCCAGGGGGCGGAGTCAGCCTTGGTCACTTCGAACACTAGACCTGCAACCCACTTCAGGCAGGCACCAGCGCACAAAGCACACAGCAATGGCGTCCATTTTAAAAGTGACATTTCCTTCACTGGTGAAACTAAACCTCTGCACACCATTGTGCAGCATTCAATCACGCACATACAGCGAAAAGGGTAGGGGGAAAAGGCAAAAAAGTTCGGGATGACCCTTCAAGCAGGGCCAAGTCCAACACGACCCCCTCCCAGCCAAAAGCCAGGGTAGACCAATCAATGCCTTGATGGGCTTCCCCGGACGGGGCCTGGGGCCACAATCCCTGCCCGTTTTTCCCCGCATATTAGAAGCTATAGCTCCCACTCCCTTCTCAAATTTAGGGGAGCGGCCTCTATTAGCTGCCTTCATTCCTGGAATGTGGCAGATGAACATAACACCTGTCCACACTGTGGATTCCACTTTCAACCCACCCCCCCCCTCCAAGAATACCCAGCGAAATATGTATCTCCTAAACTGTAGATCACTCCCCAAACACTCCACCGAAATCTCCATGTTTCTAGAAGAATTCAAACCGGACGCTCAATGCAGAATCAGATCCTGATCTCATCCAAGCCCTCCCTCATGGATATCACATCCAACGAGAAGAACGTAAAGAGGGTAGAGGAGGAGGCCTAGCAGTTATCTTTAAGGACTGTTATAAGTGCTGCAGCTCTCCCAACATGGTACCAGATTGCGAAAGTCTTTCTTTTTCCATTGATTTCTCCCCTATAAGTACCTTTTCCGGGCTACTTATATATTGTCCACCTGGGGCCCTGGGACAATTTCTTTACTCTCTTCCCCCTATCACAGCCGATCTGGCATGCAGGCCATCTAATTTCACACTGTTAGGGGATCTTAATATCCACTTTGACGACTCCTCTGATCCCATCGCTAAAGAACTGACCTTGAGCCTTTCGGCACTAGAATTCAAGCAATTAGTGTCCAAACCTACCCATATCAAAGGCCATTTACTTGATACTGTCTTTAGTAACTGTGCAGATCTCACAACGGGAACCCCTTCTCCACTCCCGTGGTCGGACCACTTTCTGATCCCTCTTTCTTGGATCACTCCCGTCCCCCACCTCTCCACTAAAACAATCACTCGTAGGGAAAGGAACTGGTCCAAACTTCCCCAGGACTGCTGGTTAACGGCCCTTGAAACTTCAAGGCCACCCAATAACCCCAATCCTATCCTAGCCAATGAGGAATACAATAACTGGTTCCATAACTCCGTAGACTCCGTACTCCCTTTAAAATGCTCTCAAACGAAGCGCAGGACCACCACTGCACCCTGGTACTCCCCCAAACTACGGGAAAGCAAGCGACTTTGCAAAAAGTTAGAGAGGAAATGGCGACTGGACTATTCCCCCTCCAGTAAAGCTGTATATAGGGAGGCAATAAAAACCTACAAAAATGAAATTAAAGCCTCTCAATCAACTTTTTTTGAAGAAAAAATTAAGACAGCTGCTTTTTCGCCCAAAGAAATCTACCGAATTGCAAAAACTCTCCTCAAACTCCCTCAGAAAATACCAAATCCAACCGACGCTCAAAGTCGATGCAATAATCTGGCTGATTTCTTTTTCCAGAAAATACAAACTATATACACTTCCTTTTCCACTACCAAACTCGATATCTCCACTGCGAACTCTCTAAACACAGGAGCCCGTTCGCCAGCCACCTTGGATACCTTTCCCCTCTCAATCCCACCACACTAGAATCCATTATGCACCAGGTGAAATCCGGCTCCCCCCTTGACCCGGCACCCCCACGTGCTATATTGCCTGTCATTGGCAACATCCTTCCTACCACCCTCAACCTGCTTAACGCCTCCATTTCTTCCTGCATTGTCCCTCCCCCCTGGAAGCGTGCCATGGTCAAGGCCCTACTAACAAAATCCAACTTAGACCAAGACAATCCCAGTAACTACCGGCCGATCTCCTTGTTACCATGGCTGAGCAAGATCTTGGAGAAATATGTCAATTCGTTACTCTCAGAGTTCCTGGAGAGTAACCATTTACTCGACCCCTCCCAGACGGAATTCCGTCCCATGCATGGAACCGAAACCGCCCTCCTCACAGTAACCGAGGAGGCCAGGAAGATCCTTGATCAAGGAGGTTCTGCGGCAATCATCCTCCTCGACTTAAGTGCCGCATTCGACACTGTAAATCACGACATATTAATACATCGACTTACTAACTTAGGAGTATCAGGAAAGGCCATTACCTGGTTCAAATCCTTTTTAGCAGATCGTTCATTCCAGATCTTTGAGGGCAATATTACCTCCCCCAGCATGCCACTCAGTTGCGGTGTGCCTCAGGGCTCCTCCCTGAGTCCCACACTATTTAACGTATATATGAGCCCCCTAGCTGAGATTGTCCGCCCCTTTGGCATAAAAATCATCACTTATGCCGATGATACTCAGCTAGTGGTGGCCCTTAACCAACCAAACACTTCCCCTAACAACCTGAGTGGGTGTCTGGAGGAGGTCGTTAAATGGATGACACTCTCCTGTTTAAAACTGAACGGGGAAAAAACTGAGCTCATGCTCTTAGGAAATACTGCCAAGCTCGACATGAACTCACTGTGGCCCATCTGCCTCGGCCCGGCTCCAGCACCAAAAAACACAATTAAAAGCCTGGGCATTTGGTTGGACAACTCCCTCAACTTTAACCACCAAGCAGCTAAACTTTCAGCCACCTGTTATGGTCTACTGAGACTGTTACAAAAAATTCATCCCCTACTTCCCTTTCAGGCAAAACAAATCATGGTCCAGGGACTCATTCTTTCGCGCCTAGACTTTGGAAACGCCCTGTATCTAGGGGCACCTCAATCCACCCTGCGCAAACTTCAAGTCATCCAAAACTGCGCAGCACGAACACTTCTGCAGATCCCCCGCCGACTCTCAATAAACCCTGGATTAAAGAGCCTTCACTGGCTCCGGATCAAAGAAAGAATCGAATTCAAGGCCCTGTGCATCGCTCATAGGACCTTTTGGAAGACGGGCCCAGCCATCAACCATCCTCTGATCTCCCCCTATCAACCGAATAGACAGCTTCGCTCAGCATCTTCCTTCCTAGCCTTAGTGCCCAAGATCAAAAGAAGTAGATGTGGCGGCCGCTCCTTTGCCTATAACTCAGCCAAGCTCTGGAACTCTCTCCCCCTTCATTTGCGGGCAGAGCCCAACCTGCTACCTTTCTGTAAACTGCTAAAAACTCTGCTCTTTAATAAACCTGTCTAGACCCCAATCATTTTCTCGCCCGCGTTTTTGTCTGTAGCGCTAGGACGCCTTAGGGTAGCTACCGCGCTATACAAATCGTCTTTTCATTTTCATTTTCTTTTCAAAACATGGACGCAGGCCCGCAACTGCAGGGGCACCCGCAGGTTCTCCGCCACTCAGGACCCAGGTGGTTCCCTCTGTCAACACTCCCAGGACCAACCAAGCCACCCCACTGGCACTCTCTAGTCGGTTGCGGCCAGGACCGGCCCCTAGGCCATCCAGATGTCTCTGGCCCTTGTTGTCTCACAGAGTGGGGGGCAGTAGCCCCAGGCGCATAGTACCCCTTGGCCACTCTACCTCTCCTCCGTGCAGTTCCAAACTGCCACTGGTCCTCCCACCTGGGGTCCGCACCCTCAGGCTGACCAGCAGTCAGGGGCAGCTCACCAGACCTGAAGCAGCAGTTCCTAGGAACAGTCATCCTCCATTACGATGGCCCTCCTGCCAGCGCAGCAGTCTCCACTCCAGCACAGTCCCTCACTAGCCCTGTGGACAGTAGAGGGGTTCAGATGGGCACAGGGGCCAGCACGCAGGCCCTTGCGGCGGTACCTCCTGGCAGAGTGTCCCCTCTCGATCAAAGTCCATGCACAGTCTGTCACATGGAGGCACAGCCCCCCTATATATACACTCCTCACCCCAGCTACCAGAAAGGGCTAGAACCTTCTAGAAGGCTCTCTGGGGAAACCGGTCCCAACTGGCTTTGGGGAAGGTGTAGGACACCCTGTCTGCCAGGCTTCCCTCCAACAGCTGGGGGTGTGTGAGACGGACACACCCCAGGGGGCGGAGTCATACTTGGTCACTTCGAACACTAGACCTGCAACCCACTTCAGGCAGGCACCAGCGCACAAAGCACACAGCAATGGCGTCCATTTTAAAAGTGACATTTCCTTCACTGGTGAAACTAAACCTCTGCATACCATTGCGCAGCATTCAATCACGCACATACAGCGAAAAGGGTAGGGGGAAAAGGCGAAAAAGTTTGGGATGACCTGCAAGTAAGGCCGGCGCTGATTTATTTACAAATGCTAGCCTCTCCTATAGTCTGTGTCGGGGTGGCAAGTTTTTTTATTGGGGCTATTAGACATAGGAATAGGTTGTCGTCGAGCTAGCCTTTGTGGATACCGTGGCAGCATAAATATGTTTATTTCCTAAATAATGTAATATAATCTTAATGAGACCATATACTCGCTCCCAGTATCCTGCTTTATTATTAATATGATTGCATTTAATTTACCTGCCACCTTGGAAAGCTAACGTAGGGCTATTTTTACCATGTAATGTTGTAATTGTTACCACTAGGATGAAGTGTGTCATAAAGGGCTGACCTTTTTATATGAATACTTCTCGTATGCCGCCTGTTCTCAGGAACGAGAGGCTATAATACATGACGCATTCAGAATATATCAGACTGTACTGTCATCTACCCTCATTCAGAATTTAAAAGCTCTGCTGCTTTGTGGGCCCATTTAGGATACCACAAACTGTGCTGTGTTATGTGACCCTATTCAGAATATCACAGACTGTGTGTGTTGAGGTGTGAGATCGTCACCTTAGTGTCTCCTTAGATGAGATCCTTGCATTAACCTGAATTGCACAACTAATATCTAAACGTCTGCGAGACTTTAAAATCTGTTGTGGAAACTGATGTCCTTCTTCTGTTTTGCAGGATGTTAGAAGCACCCTGAACAGGTAAGGTTGTTTTATTGTCCTCCTCTCAGTGTGTACGGAGCAGGTCTGGCTGCAGTGTGGAAATGTCAGTACTGAGCTCACACAAACCCACTCTGCTGCCAGAGCAATACCACCTCATACAATTATTATATGTAGATCACCTCATAACTACTCTCCTACCTTACAAACAGTGTTGAGGCCCCCTGGCTTGTTCTCAAAACATCCACAGTCTATAAAAACTCCTTTTCATTCTAAGAAACATTAATTGAGTTTTCAAAAAAATACTTTGAGACTCCACAAACTCCTAGTCTTATGAAAATACCCCCTCACTCCAGGGAAACTCTCTTGTGTCCAGGAAAATCACCTTTGTCCACAGAAACTACCTTAAGTTTTCCACAATCACAGAGAACTCAAAATCTCCGTCAGTACTTTCCGGCGCTACTGCCAATCCTCAAATGTCCCTCTAGTGCTTTGAAACATCATTGGAAATGTCTAAAACCCACATCTTCTCCTGTCTCATCTTTTAGTAAGGAGCCTGTGTAGGGCCGTAGATGGCTACATCCCTAGTTTTATACCCTAGTTTAAGGAACATACATAACGTATTGTTTGTGCCTATCTGACTGCAAGTGGCCCCAGTACCCAGAGTTAAATTACCAATAGAAATGAGTGGGCACAATTTGCAAACATTTTCTGGGCAATTAGCAGCTAAATGAAAGCAACTAATTCTGAGATAGTGACAGGTATAGTAGAGAAACACAAACTCTATTTGTTCAAACTGAGGCAAAGTGATGTGGTTGCAGAGTTACAATATTATAATACATTTGTTATTCAGGCTTAATATTTCACATTCAGAAGTTTATACATAATGGTGCATTCCGCACAAATACTGTATGTTCAGAAGGCTGTGCCGAAACACCTTTCACCCACTTGTGATTAACACTAGGGCTTTCACAAGGGAAAAGCTTCAGAGCAGTTATTACATTTTAAAGCAAACCTCTACTCTTATGGTGATATGTTCACCTGGCATGTGTAACGCTCTGCACATCAATCCATCGGTTTCAGCCCCGGCGAGGGCTTCAAAAGAAAAACGTTTATAAAAACGAGAAGTGGTTGGAATGCAGCAGTTTTTGAAAATAAAAGAAACAACATAAAATAGGCCTGGATTATGCCGATATCATTCAGTGTCATAAAGATGCACATGAAGGAACGGCACTCGGAGATACTGCCCGGGGCTAGTGAAAGCTGCAGTTGAATTAAGATGTCCTGCGTGCACTAGAACACTAAGCACAGAAATGGGCTTGTACCTGTGTCTGAGTCACAATGTCATGTATTGTCCAAAATACAGGTATAAACAAATCCACTGGTCATTGTATAAAAAACTACACGTTATGCTTTCTCTACTGTTCCACTTGTTAGATTTAGTTCCATTAATCTGGATATTAATTCATCTGAATACTTTTATTTTTACTCATTCTTTAGTAATATCGCTCCAGTCTTCAAAGGGCTCCTCCAGTCCTCATGAACCCAACCCTGTTCCTCAAATTTGCTTTTGGTGGAAAGAAAACTTTTTTTGTCCCTCAGTGACTTCCCTTCAGCCTACAACATCCTCGGGTCAGCATCAAATCAATCCTCAAACCTTTGAAAGTGTTCCAGAACCCTCACTTAAGGCAACAAAGATGGGGAGAGAGAGATGGAGAATAAAATATTGAGAAATAGAGAGAAGGTGGAAGAAGAAAGAGAGGTAGAAGAAGAGACAAAGGCGATTGACCAGGAAGGGAGTGAGAAGGGAGAGAAATGCAGAGGGAGGTGGAGAAGAGGAGAGTGAAAGAGACACAGGCAGGAATTGGAGAGAAGAGCTCTTCTTGCTGGTGGCACCATTTCACTTTTGGAGCTGCCCTGGAGTGAATATCCAGTGCACGTGGTTTAGGATAATATGAAAGCAGTTTTGGTCATAACAGAGGGGCTAATCCTCTGATAGTTTACAGAACGACACCTGGGAGCAGTTCACAACAACAAGCGATAGAAGAAAAGTCGAGGACCCATCTTAGGGAGGTGTTCGAAGCAGCCAGCAAGACGTAGTCAACCCAAAGGCTGTAGACTGAAATGAGATATCCACAAACAGAATTTGCAGCAGGGTCCAAGGTGCAGGACCTCAGAGCCTCCAAGGTGCAGGACCTCAGAGAGTCTAAGGGGCAGGAACTTATAGACTCCATGGTGCAGAAGGTGCAGGAGCTCATAGCCTCCAAGGTGCAGGGCAGATAAATTCTGAGGTGCAGAACTTCGGTGAGTCCAGTGTGCAGGGTCCCGGTGATTCAATTATTCGAAGATGCAGGACATGTAGAAATTCCAGGTTGAAGGTGATGCAGCGCGTACAATAAAACTATTCTCCTCCTAGGTCACTTATTGGTCAATCCAGGGGCAAACTATATTTTCTTACATCCACATGACGATGGGGCCCATAAACATCGCCTATCACACACGCACACACCTGGATTTCCTTTACACCTTTACGAAAATCTGTACTCCTAGGAGAAGCATGAGAACTAAATGGAAAACACCATTTATGTACCGCTGGAAGGAGCTGGGATATCTTATTACCTAAACCTATCATTTTCTTTTCAGTTATTTCTTAAGATATTCCTGCTCATTGTTTTGTTGATGAATCATTCATGTAAGAAATTAGTTCATAGTGATTAAGACCAGCTAAATCACAATAACCAATTACTGGTGTCACAATCATTTAGTAGAATAACCACTGAGTCGTTTGATTTAAAGAATCTTAAATTTTATATAATTTTAAAAGCATGAGAAAGAATTTAAACTTTTATTCAATTATTCATTCATTATTAATTCAAATATTTATTAAGCATAATCAATTTTATTGCAGAAAGGAAATTTTTGTCATGAAGCAAAACCCTAATTACCTGCCTACCTTCCTAATTTAGCCTAATGATTTCTAACCTAAGTTAAGAATTAAAGATAACCTGATTCTCATACTCAACTGGAAAATTAAGACAGCAACCGAAACTTCAGCTCGTCAGCATCAGCTACCTGCAACCCATCTCATCTAACAGTCTTTCAGCATCTCCCGCTCAGTAATGGATCGATCAGGACCACCAAGCACTGGAAGCCACCAACACCAACACGACTCTGACTGCGACTCTCCAACTCCGATCGTGACTGTGACCCCCTCCCACTAAGAGTAGGCCCTCTTATACCCTAATTCTAACTTTGCTAACTAATTTTTGCAACATTAATAACACGCTTTTCTTTCATTGGTCCATTCATTTCATCTATTCATTCTTTAATCAAGTTCTCTCGGATCCAACTGGTCCTTGGATCATTTCCTTTCTCCCAGTTCAAGACATGTTTCCATCCGCTTCGATCAGTACATTTGTAACTTCTTTCGATACATTCGAGAACTCTGCAGGCATTGTCCTTTCTCTTAAAATGGTTTCCCACGGTTCCTTGCTGATCACCACGGCACACTATCAGTTCAATTAGGTCACATCAGCCTTGACCATTCTCGCATCCTAGCCTCTCAGCAACATCACGAGGTTAGCTTTTCTCCAACTTTTCTCCCTTGTCACGTGTTTCCCCGCACTTGCGCACTTCATTAACTGGCAGCCATTTTATATCGCCACTCGTTTATACTTAGAAGCACTATTTTGAAATAAACAAAACATAATTAAAATAGAGAAACATAGCCTTTTCTTTTCCCTCCCGTCATCTACGTACCCCAATTAGTTATTACCTAGCAGAAAGCAACATTTAAGCTGTTCCTTACTTACCATCACTATTGTTTTTGCAACAACACGTTTATTTTCTATGAAGCACAAATCATGCATTTATTATAAATTAGTACGCAATTATTTTTATGTTATAATTAGACACACAGACATTCGTTAATAGATTATTCAGCACATACACTTGCGTATTACCCTTCCCCCACGTACGGTGTTGATTAATACATTTAAACGAACACTTTATTAATTATTTATAAAATTTGTTAGGGGTTAAAAAAATTATTTTCTCTGCTCCATCAACTCCCCCTTTGGTGATTTTTAAATCACCACATAAAACCCAAGTTATACTTCTTTTTCAGGCAGCATATGTCTTTCATCCTTTTGCTTTTTGTTAGTTACACATCTGTTTCCCTTTCATCTTGTCTTCTTGTCTCCTTATACATTCTTTCTTTCATTTTCTCTAACTCAATTTCACCCATTTCTCTCTCTCTCTCCTTCATTATTCTGTTATTTCTTTTTATCTTATTTTGTCTTATTTTTCTTTTTATACACGTTATTACAATTTTCAACACCATGGCTAACAATATTACTACAGTTGCTATTATTATAACTTTCCCTATCATTAGTCTACTCATTCTGGTCAACCAATTTGCTACGGAAGAAAACCCTCTACCAAGTTTTCCCAAGACACTTTCAACCTCCAGTGGAACTAGTTCTTTATGCAAATTTGTAATATTTGTAATATACTTCTGTATATTTTCACTTTTATCAGGAATGTAAGTGCAACAATGTTGGACTTTCAGCATTCCACAGACTCCACCCTCTTTTGCCAAAAGAATATCAAGGGCAAGCCGATTTTGCATCACCATAGCTCTCATGGCAACCATTTCGGTATTTACTATCAAGAACCCTCCCGCAGTATCTGTAGACAAACGATCTACTACTGTGGATAACTTCCGAATTTTAAATGCATTCAAAGATATTCCCACTGCTGGTATTAATGCTCCAAAAATATCACCTACAATTTCTGAAAAACTTTCCCTCTTTCTACGTGTAAAGCTATTAATCATCTTGTATGTTCCTTTTTCTTCTCTGTCCATATGAAAGAATTTTGGAAAGACCAGGCCTACATAGCAAGTTCCATACCAATGGTCCGGTAACCTGTAATAAGCTCTATTCCCACAAATATAATAGATACCTGGAAATATTGGATCTTTTCCACCTTTGAATCCCCAACCTCCCAAAATTTGATAATTGTCATGGCAGATACTGGAACCTACAAAGTAATTGTCATAGACTGTCTTATTTCTCCTAATACACAACTTTCCTGTTTGCGGCCAATCTAATGTCATTGCTGCATTTATCTTTTCCCTTCATGATTTCCTTCCTCAAACGTCCATAGATGTGTTCCTTCCTCTTTTATTGCTTCTTTTTGAAATTTCATTCTTCTTTCTTCAACCATTTCTAAAAATACCTTTTCTTCTTTCTTTAACTCACAGGTAAGGTTGTTATTTACTATTTCTTCTAATGTTAATTTTCTATGTTCTAGAAAGAATTCTCCTAAAACTTTTGCTTGTTTTACTTTGTTAAGTTCTGGTACTACTGGAACGTTTGCAAAAATCTTATCTATATCAGTATAATAAGACTCTAATCTACCTGTTTTATAAAATAAACTTGCTATTACACTACAGGTTATTCCATAAGTTAGAGGTAAGTGATGATAAGTCACACCTTCTGACACTGATGCAGGCAACTGCATACAAACATAACAATCTCTCACATCCATTGTCTCTACATATTCGTACAACAATTTTGTAAAAACATTTTTTGAAAAGTCTGTTACTGACTTATCCTTATGTAATTCTGCACTACTTCTTAAAATAACTTGTTCTTTAATATTAGTTTCTTTTTCTGGTTTAGTATCATTCTTCGCTTCTATTACAGCTAAACTAATAGGAATTGTGATTGCTAAAACTATCCATACTGTCATTAATAAACCTGTACAAAAGCAGCACATTTTACACCATCTTTTTACAAACTCACATTTATCTCTTCTATCCCTAGTATTTTCCATTTTGCTTTTATCTTTTTGTTAAGTTTCAGAAAATTGTGTCACTACACCTCAGAAAGGACTTAGATGCCACTCTGCTTTCAAAAAGTCTTTGCTTGGTACTTTCTTTTAATTCTCTCCAGAATTCTTTCGTTGTCACATCCGGTGATTTGTCATATCCAGTAAAATTGTCATGTCCGGCAGAAGCACTATAAGTCTTCACTTCAGGTTTGTTGCATCTCACCTTTACCCATTCGATTTCTTAGTCTCGGGTTTTCGTGAGTGTTTCCTTCTTCTTTGTAATCCGTCAGTGCGATATATAGCCACTCAGGTGACTTGTACTTTGCATTCACTTTCTTCGTTCTTTTAGACTTTTGCAGTCGTTTTCCACTTGGCTTTTCTTGTCCCTTTTGACTTGTTATTTCATTCACTTGTTCAGCACTTTCTTCTCCTGCTCTTATTATTCTATATCTCAATTTTCTTATATAGTTGCTGGGCCAATTATCTCCTTTTCTTGGCCTTTTGGCTTCACCTTCTTTTTCTTCTCTTTCTGATTTCCAATTTCTTTTTCTTGATTCAGTTTTTGTTTTCTCCTCTTCTCCACTCTCTTCAGATTCGGTTTCCACTTTTTCACTATTGTCTCTTATTTTGAAGCTTATGATCTCGTCGTCTCTTACTGGTGGATCTGTTTTCTCCTTCTTGTGTTCCCTTATTACTGTCCCTCCTCGGTGTTCTTCCGATTTGGTGTTTTCCTCACTCTCTACTTCTAAATTTCCCTGTTCTTTTGTTTTTCTATCTGTCCCTATTGCTCCTCGGGGTTCTTCTCGATTCTCGAACTTTTTGTGTGCTTCTTTCCCTACTTCGTCTATTAATATTATTTCTGAAGGATTTCCACCATAACTTGTACTTGGTTGCTCATCTAGATCATTTTCTTGTTCATTTTCTTCTCTAATTGGTTTATAACCCCAAGTTCTCCTTCAAAATTCTTCACAGTTTGCAACTGAATCATCAGATCCTGAACTTGTATCAGATATTTCCAGATGTCGACTTACAGGTCGATCTTCAGGTTCTGGAATTTCTGAATTTCTTCCTTCTTCTTCTTCCTCCTCTTCTTCTCTAGAGGTGCTCGCAGTTGGGGTTTCCAGATGTCGACTTTCAGGTCGATTTTCAAGTTCTGGCACCCTTTCTCTTATTCCTGTTGTCCCAGCCGTTAAACTTTTATCCCACACTTCCAGACGTCGACTCACATGTCGATCAGTAGGTTCTTGAACTCTGATTGTGTGGCTGGCATGGACCCAGTTCTTCACTCCTGCACACTTGACTGCAGTCGTTGTCACTAGGATTACCTGTCGTGGCTCGTCCCAGCGAGGAACTAGACAGTTTCTTCTCCTGTGCATTTTTATGCGGACCCAGTCTCCTGGATTCAAGTCGTGGGCTGGTTTTCTTTCAAGAGTGGTCGCATCCGGTCCAACCTGATGAAACACAGAACGCACCACATCAGCCAGTCCCTTGCAATAATCCAGTACTAGATCATCAGTTATAGTCAATAACTTGTTGACAGGTACTTGTGCTTGTCTCATTGCTCGTCCCATGATCATCTCATGAGGACTAAGTCCAGTTTTCTTTTCAGGGATGCTTCTGATGGTCATCAGAACAAGGGGCAGTGCATCTGGCCATTTGAGTCCTGTAGCTTGACACATTTTTCCTAATCTGTTCTTAATTGTTCCATTAATTTGCTCTACTACCCCAGAAGCCTCTGGTCTGTATGCACAATGTAGTTTTTGTTTAATACTCAATGCTTCACAAATCAATTGGATCAACTCATTTTGAAAATGTGTTCCTCTATCTGTCTCAACCGTGACTGGAAAACCATACCTTGGAATGAACTCTCGCAGCATAAGTTTTGCCACCGTTGTTCCATCATTCCTTCTAGTGGGGTATGCCTCCACCCAACGAGAAAACAAACAGACGACCACTAGAACATATTTTAGTCTGTTACAAGGGGGCATTTCGATAAAGTCCAATTGCATTCTAGTGAACGGACCTCCTTCTCGTCCTATTGTTCCTAGACTCACTACCGTCTTTCTTCCTGGATTAAACTGCTGACAAATAAGACATCTTTGACAAAGGCTTTCAGCTATCGCTCTGAATTTTGAGTTATACCAGGTTTGTCTGAAAAGTCTGATCATTGCATCTCTCCCAATATGAGCTTGTCCATGGTACATCCGTGCCATGTCTGCAATCATGCTATCAGGCATAACTGGTCTTTCATCTCTGTACACCCACACACCATTATTTTCCTGTCTTCTACATCCTGCTTTTATCCAGTAATCTTTTTCCTCATCATTTGCAGCTTCCTGTAACTGTCTCACTTCATCCCATGTCTCGACAGTGTTAGTAAAAAGCAAAGGAGAAGAGATATGCTCCCTTTCTCTATTTTTATTCAGGGACACCATGTTCTCTGCACAATATTTGGCGATCTCATCAGCATAGTTGTTTCCAACAGCTATGTAATCTTCGTTTTTCTTATGTGCCTTGCACTTCACTACAGCTATTTGTTTAGGCAGCTGTATCGCCTCAAGCAGCTTTTTAACAAAATCTCCATTTCTGATAGGTGTTCCTGCTGACGTCAAGAAACCTCTTTGTGACCAAATCTGACCGAAGTCATGTACAATACCGAAACCATATTGGCTATCGGTCACAATCGTAACTCGCACATTTCTTCCCAATTTACATGCTTGAATCAAAGCAATCAGTTCCGCAACTTGTGCAGACCTTATTCCTTTCAGACAAGACGCTTCCATCACAGTTGCCACTGTGCACACTGCGTAAGCTGCGCTTAAAACTCCTTCTTTCGTTCTCAAACATGAGCCATCCACAAACATGACATAATCTGATTCCTTTAACGGTTCATCTTTTATGTCAGCTCTTGGTTTTGTGCAATATTCCAGCACATTCAGACAATCATGATCTACTTCGTCTTGTTCAATTATACTCTCTTCATCTGGCAATGATGTTGAAGGATTCACATTCATGCATCTATCTATGGTCACATTTTCAGCACTCAAGATTACTTTTTCGTACTTAGTCAGCCGACTATGTGTCATGTACTGTGTTTTTGTTCTTGTCAAAAGAATTTCTACTGAATGGGGAACATATACTCTCAGTGGATACCCCATCACTATACCTTCACTTTGTTCCAGACTTACACAAGTAGCAGCAACTGCTTTCAGACATCCGGGCAACGCTTTTGCTATAGGATCTAAAACAGCTGAAAAATAAGCAATTGGTCTTTTCATTGTTCCATGTTTTTGTACCAGTACTGAAAACGCACATCCATCTCTTTCACTGCAATACAATTCAAAATCCTTCTCATAATCAGGCATGCCTAGAGCAGGGGCCTCACACAATTTATTTTTCAACTCTTTGAAAGATTTCATTTCTTCGTTATTTAACTCAAAAGGGTCTCTTACATCTTTCTTGGTCAATTTTTGTAATGGTTTTGCAATCAAAGAGAAACCACTTATCCATTGTCGGCAATATCCAACCATTCCCAGAAACATTCTTACCTCTCTTTGCGTCATTGGTGCTCTCATTCCTTGAATCATTCTTACTCTTTCTGTCACTATCTTTCGCACTCCTTTCTCAATTTTATGCCCTAAATATTGAACTTCTTTTGGCAAAATTGCAATTTTGAAGGGGACACTTTATGTCCTCTTTTCTCTAGATGGTTCAGTAAAGCAATTGTATCACTTACACATGCTTCTTTTGTTTTCGATGCCACCAATAGGTCATCGATATACTGCACCATCACTGACTTTTCTGGCATTTTCAAATCTTCCAGAGATTTCTTTAGAATCTGATTAAAGATTGAGGGGCTTTCTGTATACCCCTGAGGAATTCGGCACCATGCCAAAATACGCTCTCCGAACCGGAACGCAAATAATGGCTGGCTATCTGGATGCAAAGGAATAGAGAAAAATGCGTGACACAAATCTATCACTGTATACCACTCAGCTTCGTGTGGAATTTGATATAGAATTACTGCAGGGTTTGGCACTATTGGACAACAGGGCACAACTATTTTGTTGATCTTTCTCAAATCCTGTACTATTCTATATGTTCCGTTTGGCTTTTTCAGTCCCATAATAGGTGAATTACATGGACTGCTCATTATTTCTTTTAGAATTCCCTGTTCAATCATTTTATTTATTACAGGAGTTATTCCTTCAATTATTTCTGGAGTTAATTTGTACTGTGGCGTATTCGGGTAAGTTGTTCCTTCTTTTACTGTTACTTTTACGGGATCAACTTCTTTCATTAATCCAATATCTTCTCCTGTAAAATCCCACACACTTTCTTTCACTGCAATTTTTAGTTCTTCTGGAAGTTTTTCTGCATCAAATGCAGGAAACAAACCATTCATTTCAGGTTCCTGATTCATCAAAGATACTTTATACAATACATCTTCATCTGAGGTCTGAAATCCAATTCCATCTGGTGTACAATAAATTGTGCAATTCATCTTGCACAAGAGGTCACGACCTAAAAGATTTACAGGACTACAATCGCACACTACAAATCTATGCATTTTGCTAAAAGAACCAATTTTTACTTCCACTAATTCAGTAAGTGGTGTTTTAATCTGCTGATTTGCTACTCCTACCACTTGGATGTATTCACCTGAGAGAGGAAGGTTTGGAATTTCCACTGATCTAACAGTAGAACGGGTAGCTCCAGTATCGACAAGGAATGTTACATTTGCACCATTCACTTCTCCATCCACAAAGGGACCAGACTGATCTACCTCTAGAGTTGCGCCAAGTACGCACTCTTTTCCCTCTCCTGGGCACCGTCAGAAACTTTCATCCGGCTCATCCTCACTCTGACGCAACCAATACTGAGAAATGTTAGCTGCTCGCGGCAACTGTGTTACCTGCTCTCCTCCGTAGAATCCTGTTTCTGTACTGTATCTTTGCTGGTTAACAGTGTTGGGAAGTGGTGGTTGCGGCACCGGACTTTGTTGAACAACTACCTCATTCTGCACCTGTGGAGTTAATGATTGATTTTCCGGATTAGGTTTAGGTGGGAACTTACACTCGTTTCTCCAATGCCCTAATTTTCCGCAATTATGACAGGGCCATTTCTTCTTTGCCTCCTCTAGAGTCACTTGACCTTTCCCTTTACCTATGTTAGGTCGCATTTTATTCTGTCCTGTTTCATTCCCACTATTATTATCCAATTGAGCTTCTTGTTTTTCTGCCACTTTCACTTGTGCCCACATTGCCTTCTCTTTCAGTTTACGCTGTCTACTCTCAATATCATCACTGCAATACTTAGCATACCTCAGCACCTCGTCTACTGTGCCATTCTGCCAGTTGATCATATGCTGTTTAATCATTTCACTAATCTCTGGTTTCAATCCAAACACAAATCTGTACACAAAATGACTCATATCTTTTTCACTTAATTCCTCATATCCACTATACTGCTTGAAAACCAACAACAACCTCTCATAATAGGCATGTACAGACTCCTTACTTTCCTGTGTAGTTCTATCAATTTTTACCCAATCTGTCTCTTTAGGAGGAATCTTATTCTTCAAAAAGGTAATCACCTTATCATACTTCTTCATCACCTCAGGACCTGGAGCTCCTGTCTTAGGATCTCTTGGATATTCTGTAGTTGGCCAGTCAACTGTAATCTTACACTCTGACCACAAATCAGTTGGTACCACTATGTCAAATAATCCATCTAAATCTATCCACAACACCTTTGAAACCTTTACAAACCTCTCTACTTGTCGGTACCATTCAACTGGTTTCTCTCTTAGCTTCGGAAAGTCATTTGTGAATGACAGTATATCCTGCCTAGTCCAGGGAACATGCACATAACTACCACCTGGAGTTTCTCTCATAGGGTATTCTCTGGCAACAGGTTCTTTTTCAGTTATCATAAAAGCCAAAGAAGCTTTGTCTGTAGTTTTCTCATTCTTTTTGTCCATCTAACCTTCCATCTGTCCACATCACCCCATTTTCTCAATAACACAATTAACTCTTTTATCTGTGTCAGCCTTCCTGCCGTGTTCAAATTTTCAATATCTTTTTCACAAAAGTCTACTCTATATGGTTTCTGCAACGTTTTCACTTTCGCAAAGTCTATTCCAATTTCACTGGCTACTTCTTCTAGTTTGTCATGTAAATTCTTTGCTCTCCATGTAATACTTTTGCACAGAAACATTATTTCATCATCCTGGTAATTTTTTATCTTTTCTGTACCAATCGTTCCTAGAATTAATTCTTCCATGTCAATTTTTAACCTAATTACATCTAATGGTTTTTCTTCTGGTTCTTTTATTTTAAATGCCTTCATCCACTCATTTAATTCATCAGGAGTCGGACCTATGGGTGTATTATTTAGTTCTATCCAATTACCACTCTTTTCAGGAGTCTCTGTTGCAGATTCTGTTACCATATGCATTTTCCTACCATTGCACTCATTCACAGTCAAATTTGTAGGTGGACTTGGTCTGTAAGTACTAGCCAAATTACTTGTACTTGCACTTTGTTCCATCCTTTCTTTTTCTCTCTGAAATTGTGAACTCATGGGAATCACTAAAGATCGTTCATCAATTTTCTGATTCTCAAAAACTGGTATTACTGGACCTATTGTTACAGGCACAGTCACTGCTTCCATATTTTTCGTTAATTCTCTAATCTTCTCAGTTAGTTCTTTTGTTGTCCTTGCTAATTCGCTTGCATTGTCGCTTTCTATTCCTTCATTTTGTGAAGTTCTCATTTGATCTTGTGACCTATTTATTTCAATTCTTTTTCCGGACTTTTATTTCGCATAGTCTCTATTAGCGGCGCATTTGGTGTCACCACTGTAGAACTCTGCTGATACGGAGGTGGATTTCTATTTAAAATATCTTCCAGCAATTCATCATCCGTTTCGCTCTCATGCATATATTTCTCCCTCTCCATATGTTTCTTTTTCTCAGTCCGTTTTCTCTTAGCCTCTTCCTCAACTGTAAAAGCCGGAAACAAACCTCCTGTCATGTTAGCACATCTCCATCGTTTTATTCTATCCTCATGATTTATTCCCCACATTCTTCCAGGCATAAACTCATGATCTCTTAAACCTCTGAATCTCTCTCGCTCATACATCTCATCCTCCCATTCTGTCAACGCTTCAAACTGTGTCGGTCTAGGTCTAGGTTCTAGATTTGTCATCTTTTCTCGCAAATTTCGCAAAACCGCTACACTAAATGAACCATTCTCAGGGAAAGCTAATGCACCGTCATTCTTCGTATACTTTGCCCAATTTTCCAACCATATGCATGTATGATATCCATATTTCAGCATCATATGTGAAGCTGCTGATTTCGGCGGAGGAATTACTTGTCCCTCTCTAGTCACAACCTTTTTGTCTTTCTTAAAGAAATTCTTTATTTTTGTCGTCCATGACGTTCTCTCCCTTTCATACTCGTAATACGGCATGTTTTCGATTTGTTTTTCTCTTCACACCAGCACTGTTCTGTGTACGGAACTTCAACCAATTACAGCGCGACTCACACTAACGCACCAATCGAACGATTCCCTTCGTCCGCAGACCAACCAATCCTAGCGCGGCACTTTTCTACGTCACTCCTGACTCTGTTGTTCACGTGACTAGCGCACTATCCAATCCTAGCGCAGCACTTTTTCTACGTCACTCCAGCTCTTTTACCCCTCCTTTACAAAATTTATCGGCAAATTTCTTTTCACTGTTTTCTTCGTTAGTTACAACAATTAAAACAATTCCATAGTCTGATTCGCTAAACAAAAGTGACAGCTTTGTCCTTTTACACAAGAATCCTGTATTTCCAGTAGGCAGCGCTTACCTCTACCCTACCACAGAATTATTAACTCTCGCCGATAAAGTAGCACTTCCCTCTACCTTACCCTTCTTTCAAGCAAACAATTTACTCGTTTCTCTGGGGATAAGACACATGTGGAGACTAGGCTCCTGAGAATTAAGGCCAAAGTTTCACAAGAAAACGTGATTTGCTATTTCAGTTACACACCTTTCGTACAGAAAATCCCTAACATAACACAACCTGTGTTATTACCAAAATGAATTCAGACCATGTACCAAATTCCATGTGACTTCTCTTGCCACACGTGTTCCACTTCCTACATCCCAGAAGCGTGAAAACTCACATATAACATAACACGACTCAACATATAGTATTAGTCATCAAAAATAATCAACAAATCAATAATCAATAATCTCTAAACTAATCTATAGAAAACCATAACTCTGCTACCAAGAAATCTGATGCAGCGCGTACAATAAAACTATTCTCCTCCTAGGTCACTTATTGGTCAATCCAGGGGCAAACTATATTTTCTTACATCCACATGACGATGGGGCCCATAAACATCGCCTATCACACACGCACACACCTGGATTTCCTTTACACCTTTACGAAAATCTGTACTCCTAGGAGAAGCATGAGAACTAAATGGAAAACACCATTTATGTACCGCTGGAAGGAGCCGGGATATCTTATTACCTAAACCTATCGTTTTCTTTTCAGTTATTTCTTAAGATATTCCTGCTCATTGTTTTGTCGATGAATCATTCATGTAAGAAATTAGTTCATAGTGATTAAGACCAGCTAAATCACAATAACCAATTACTGGTGTCACAATCATTTAGTAAAATAACCACTGAGTCGTTTGATTTAAAGAATCTTAAATTTTATATAATTTTAAAAGCATGAGAAAGAATTTAAACTTTTATTCAATTATTCATTCATTATTAATTCAAATATTTATTAAGCATAATCAATTTTATTGCAGAAAGGAAATTTTTGTCATGAAGCAAAACCCTAATTACCTGCCTACCTTCCTAATTTAGCCTAATGATTTCTAACCTAAGTTAAGAATTAAAGATAACCTGATTCTCATACTCAACTGGAAAATTAAGACAGCAACCGAAACTTCAGCTCGTCAGCATCAGCTACCTGCAACCCGTCTCATCTAACAGTCTTTCAGCATCTCCCGCTCAGTAATGGATCGATCAGGACCACCAAGCACTGGAAGCCACCAACACCAACACGACTCTGACTGCGACTCTCCAACTCCGATCGTGACTGTGACCCCCTCCCACTAAGAGTAGGCCCTCTTATACCCTAATTCTAACTTTGCTAACTAATTGTTGCAACATTAATAACACGCTTTTCTTTCATTGGTTCATTCATTTCATCTATTCATTCTTTAATCAAGTTCTCTCGGATCCAACTGGTCCTTGGATCATTTCCTTTCTCACAGTTCAAGACATGTTTCCATCCGCTTCGATCAGTACATTTGTAACTTCTTTCGATACATTCGAGAACTCTGCAGGCATTGTCCTTTCTCTTAAAATGGTTTCCCACGGTTCCTTGCTGATCACCACGGCACACTATCAGTTCAATTAGGTCACATCAGCCTTGACCATTCTCGCATCCTAGCCTCTCAGCAACATCACGAGGTTAGCTTTTCTCCAACTTTTCTCCCTTGTCACGTGTTTCCCCGCACTTGCGCACTTCATTAACTGGCAGCCATTTTATATCGCCACTCGTTTATACTTAGAAGCACTATTTTGAAATAAACAAAACATAATTAAAATAGAGAAACATAGCCTTTTCGTTTCCCTCCCGTCTTCTACGTACCCCAATTAGTTATTACCTAGCAGAAAGCAACATTTAAGCTGTTCCTTACTTACCATCACTATTGTTTTTGCAACGACACGTTTATTTTCTATGAAGCACAAATCATGCATTTATTATAAATTAGTACGCAATTATTTTTATGTTATAATTAGACACACAGACATTCGTTAATAGATTATTCAGCACATACACTTGCGTATTACCCTTCCCCCACGTACGGTGTTGATTAATACATTTAAACGAACACTTTATTAATTATTTATAAAATTTGGTAGGGGTTAAAAAAAATTATTTTCTCTGCTCCATCAAAGGCTTTCACCGACAGGATGCAGGATTTCACAGATAATTATAGTCAGCACTACTGAGATTTTGACTTGCAGGACATCTAAGAGGGAGAGGGAGAAAGCAAGAAAGAGACAGTGACACAGAAAGAGAGAGAGAGACAGACAGACAGACACAGGAGACAGGAGATCGTGAGAGTGAGTACAAGATCAGAAGGCATATATAGAGATTGAAAGAGGGAGTGAGAGAGTGTGTGTGTGTGTGTGATTATTCACACCTGCCTTTGAGATCCCAAGAACTGTGATAGAAAGAGACAAAGTGTGAGTGAGAAAGAAAGTGTGTGTATTTGTGTGTGTGTGCGCACGCGTGTGCGTGCGTGGTGACAAGTGTTATTCAGTTAAACAGTGAAGCAAAGAGGGGCAGAGAGAGTGATACAGATGTCATGACAGAGATAGAAAGAGAGTGTGAGTGTAGTAACAGCAATTGTTCACAATGATCTTTGTGCTGTTAATCACAGAGAGAGACAAAGTCGAGGAAGGAGAGAGAGAGAGTGAAACAAAGTAGAGAGTGTGGCATATAGAGTGTATGTGAGTGTTTGCGTTTGTAGTAACAAGCAATGTTTACAGTTACCTTTGAGATCCTTGGAGCTTTCTGAAAGAGAGGGAGTTAGGAAGAGACACTCATCGAGGCAGCGAGAGAGAGAAACACAAAGGGATGTGACAGAGGAAGAGAGAGTGACACAGGTAGTCAGATAAATATACAGAAACAGAGATGGAGAGAGAGAGAGAGAGAGAGAGAGAGTGGTCGTGTGCGTTGGTAGCTGAGTTTTTCACTGTTTCCTCCTAGTCCTGAAGCTTGTATTATCAGGTGCTAATCCCTGCGCGGTTCCGAGCAGAGGGGCGTTCCGAGTGGAAGGCATAGTGTGTGACACTTTTAATACCCTAGACCTGCTGTTGTGTGTGTGTGTGCATGCGTGTGCGTGCGTGTGTGTGTAGTAAGACAAACCAAGTGCTGTCCTGCAGGCGCTCCTGTGATGTCAGTATTTTATTTCTAATAACAGGGTGTGTGTGCTGTTCCTTTGCAGATTCTGTTGCCTCTGAGTGTCTGTGACACTAAAATGATTTTTGTCCCTTCAGGTGTAAGAAGGTGAAGTTTCTGGGTCCAGAGAAGATCAAGAAATATAAAGGTAAGTGGACTTGAGCTGACAGGTCCTATTCAACCCCGCCCGCACCCTCCCACCCCCACAGATCTGTGATAAGACCCCTACTGAATCCAGAACCTCTGGCCAGAACAGGAGCTATGAAAATGACTAACAATTCAAAGGGGTCCCTTCAGGACGGAGCTTGATCATGGACACAATGAAACTAAAGTGTGTCTGATCCTGGAGCCAGTATAAGCTGCAGTACAGTCCTCTCGCGGGGAGAGGCTGCATAGTGTAAACTTTTAATCAAAAGCAGTCCTGCTCTACTCCGTGTACTGTAGTTTGCAGTGTAATCTCTAGTGCAGTGCAGTGTTTAGTGCAGTGTGATGTCTGATGCTCTTTCTAGTACAGTGGGTGTTTTACACTATGTGCACGGTATGCATTCCGGTGCATTGTGCTATCTAGGACAGCCTAGTACTGTGTTTGCTGTTTCGTAGAGTGCGCTGATTAATGTATACTAATACTGTGTGTTTTGTAGTGTTTTTTGGCCTATGTGCAAGCTTCCCTAACTCTGAACATGTTTAGGAGATGCAGAAGTGCAAGTGTCTGTCGTTCAGAACTGGTCTAAGACATTCAGAAAGAAGTGCAAATTTTCGACACTCAGACCAGGTATACATACATGGAAGTGCAAGCTTCCTTCTCTCAGAACAGGCCCTCCATTTGCAAAAGTGGTGCAAGCTTCCCTCACTGTGCACATGTCCATGAGATGCAGACGTACAAGCTTCCGTTACTTATAATAGTTAACACACACAGAAGTGCAAGCTTCCCTTCCTCAGAACATGTCTAGGACATGCAGGGGTGGGTGATTCTCTCACTCAGAATAGGTGGCATACGCGGACATACAAACTTCCTACACTCAGAACAGGTCTCACACACAGACCAGATATACACATACAGAAGAGCAAGCTTCCCTCAGCCAGAACACAGATGCACAGGTGCAAGCTTTCCTGTCTCACAACATGTACTGCACTCTCTCAGAACATCCCTACCTTTCTAGGGCAGTGTGCCATGCAGTGCAGTGTTCTTATTAATGCTGTCTTGTGCACTGTACTGTCTTGTACAGTGTTCCACACAGCACAGTGCTCTTGCTAGTTGTATTGTCTTGTACAGTGTGCCCTCTGGGGCAATGTGATGTCTACTGCAGAGTACCTTTCAGCAGATTGTGACACATTGTACAGTGCCCTGTATAGTGCAGATTTCTGTCTAATACAATGTATCCACTAGTGCAGTGAGCTGTCTAGTGCAGTGAGCTGTCTAATGCAGTGTGCTTTCTAATATAGTATACCGTCTATTACTGTGTGTCATCTGGTGCAGTGAGCTCCCTAGCACTGTGTACTGTCTAGTGCAGTGTGACCCCTGGTGCATTGATTGAAAAGCGCAATCAGCTTCTTCAGAAAGAAGTCCCCTCGCTCTTGAGGTAACAAACTGAGATTCAGTCTCCGTCCCTCTCCTTGGAATCAAGGAAATGGAAAGGAAAACAAGAGTGGAGACTAGCCACAACTAAAGTTGTGCATGAACAGATCAGTCTTGAGATGTTTTCTAAAGATAAAAAGATGTGCTTGGGAAGGGGCATGGTGCGACAAATCTACCATTTACTACAGTGTACTGTCCAGTGCAGCACTTTGCACAGTGTTGTATAGTGTGCAATGTAGTGCTGTGTGCTCTCTAGAACAATGCGTCATCTAATACAGTGTGACACCTAATACAGTGTACTGTCTAGTGCAACACTGTGGTCAGTGTAGTTTAGTATACTGTGTAGTGCAGTGTGCTCTCTAGAGCAATGCGTCATCTAATACAGTGTGACATAGTGTGCTGACTGGTGCAGTGTTTTGTGAAATAGCGTGGTATGCTGCCTAGAACTATGTGCTGTCTAGTACAGTGTATTTTCTTGTGCAGTGTGCTAATATAGTGTTAATTCTAGTGCAGTGTATAGTGTATTGTGTAGCACTTTGGGCCGCCTTTTGCAGTGGACAATCTCATGCAGTGTGCTAATTGGTGCAGTGCACTGTCTGGTACATTGCACTATTTTAGGGTTCAGTTGAATGGAGTGTGTGGTCTAGTATAGTATGCTTAATAGTGCAGTGCGCACCTAGGAGTGTGTGCCCTCTCCTGCACTGTAATGTCAAGTGCAGTATACCATCTAGTGCAGTGTGCTGCCTATCATTGTGTGATGTCTAGAGCAGTGTGCAGCTTTGAACAGTGTTCCCTCTACTAAATTATACAATGATGTGCTGCGTGTCGTATTGTACAGTGTGCTTTCTTTATCTTTATGATCTATTGTGCAGCTTAACATCAAGTACAGTGGTCTTTTGTGATGTGCTGTCTACAGCTGTGCACCATCTAATAGAGTGTACTGTCTAATGCAGTGTGCGTTGCGCTGTATACTACCTTGTACCGTGTATTACTGAGTGTCATCTACTGCAAAGAGTGGCCTAGAGCAGTGTGCAGTTTAGTACTGTGAGTATCTAGCACAGTGTTTAGTACAGTGGTCTCTCAAGCACAGTGTTCTGTCTAGGACTATGGGGGTACTCTAGCACAGTGTACTGTCTGTGGTGTGCTCTGTAGTACAGCGAGCTGTCTAGTGTAGTCTCTCATCTAGGACACTGGGTGCTTTAGAGCTGTGTACTCTCTGCAGTGTGCTCTGTAGTACATTGTGCTGTCTAGTGCAGTCTCCCATCTATGACAGTGGGTGCTTTAGATCCGCGTACCCCCTGCAGTGTGCTCAGTAGTGTATTGTGCTGTCTAGTGCAGTGCACCATATAGGACAGTGGGTGCTTTAGAGCTGTGTACTCTCTGCAGTGTGCTCTGTAATATGTTGTGCTGTCTAGTGCAGTCTCCCATCTACGACAGTGGGTGCTTTAGATCCGCGTACCCCCTGCAGTGTGCTCAGTAGTATATTGTGCTGTCTAGTGCAGTGCACCATCTAGGACAGTGAGTGCTTTAGAACCCTGTACTCCCTGCAGTGTGCTCTGTAGTATATTGTGCTGTCTAGTGCAGTGCACCATCTAGGACAGTGAGTGCTTTAAAACCCTGTACCCCCTGCAGTATGCTCTGTAGTATATTGTGCTGTCCAGTGAAGTGCACCATCTAGGACAGTGAGTGCTTTAGAACCCTGTACCCCCTGCAGTGTGTTCTGTAGTATATTGTGCTGTCTAGTGCAGTCTCCCATCTAGGACAGTGTTTTTTTTAGAGCTGGGTACTGTCTGCAGTGTGCTCTGTAGTATATTGTGCTGTCTAGTGCAGTCTCCCATCTAGGACAGTGGGTGCTTTAGAACCCTGTACCCCCTGCATTGTGCTCTGTAGTATATTGTGCTGTCTAGTGCAGTCTCCCATCTAGGACAGTGGGTGCTTTAGAGCTGTGTACTGTCTGCAGTGTGCTCTGTAGGATATTGTGCGGTCTAGTGCAGTGCACAATCTAGTACAGGGTTCTCTTGGCTCAGTGGTCTGTCTAGCAGTGTTCTGTGCAGTACAATTATCTTTTTAGTGCAGACTACGATCTGGTGCAGTATTTTTTCTAGTACAGTGTGTACTGTCTACAGAGTGTTCTCTAGTTCAATTTCCATTTTCAGTGCAGTCCACGATCTGGTGCAGTGTACTGTTTACAGTGTGTTATGTAGTACAGTGAGGTTTTTTTAGTGCAGTCTACCTTTTGGTGCAGGGGTCTCTCTAGTACAGTGGATGCCTAGCACAGTGTACTGATAGCAGTGTGGCGCACAGTACAGTGAGCTGTCTAGTGCACTCTCCCATTTAGGATAGTGTACTGTCTGCAGAGTCCTCTGTAGTACAGTGAGCTGTGTAGTGCAGTCTATCACCTAGGACAGTGGGTGCTGTAGCGCAGTGTTTAGTACAGTGGGCTCTCTATCACAGTGATCTGTTTGGTACATTAGGGTCTCAAGCACACGGCAATCTCTGCAGTGTACTCTGTACTGCAATGTACTGATGGGTTCCTGTTTTGGCTTGACCCCATCCACCTCATGTTCCATATATAGCGCCTCGTGGGTGTGCTGCTCCTTTTACAACAGAACTGTGTATAAAGCACATCTCTGCTCCTCCAGATAGGTGCCGCTAGTGCTGTAGAGTACAGTGCACTCCTTTTATGTAGTTGCTGTACAGTGCAGTCTGTTGTACAGTAATGTAAGCCCCTTTCAGATAGGTACTGTCTAGTGCAGTGTAAACTATAGTGTGGTCCTTTGAGATAGCAGCTGTCTAGTGCCGTGCACTGTACAGTGCACACCTTCCAGATGCATTCTGTGTAGTACAGTACAGTGCACACCTTCCAGATAGGTGCTGTATAGTACAGTACAGTGTGCTCCTTCCAAATGGGAAATTTCTAGTGCAGTGTACATTACAAAAGTATGCTCTGTCCAGATAGGTGCTGTCTAGTGCTGTACCGAGCAATGTGCTCTTTCAAAGTAAGTGCGGTATAGTGCAGTGTATTGTATAGTGCAGTGTGCTTCTTCCAAGTAGGTGCTGTATAGTGTGGTATATTGACAGTTCAGTGTGCTCCTTTCAGATATGTGCTGAGTAGTGCAGTGTGAAGTACATTGTGGTTCTTTGTGATAGGTCCTGTGTACTGCAGTGTACAGTACACTGTGCTCTTTCCAGGTAGGTACTATGTAATACAGTATATTGTACGTGCGTTGCTTCCAGATAGATGCTCTTTAGTTCAGTTTACAGTACACTGCAATGTGCTCCTTCCAGATAGGTGCTGCTAATGTAGTGTAGTACAGTACAGTGCGCTCCTTCCATGTAGGCGCTGTATAGTGCAGTATATTGTACAGTACAGTGTGCTTCTTCCAGGTAGGTGCTGCATAGTGCAGTATATTGTACAATACAGTGCGCTCCTTCCAGGTAGGTGTGGTATAGTCAGTGTATTGTACAGTACTGTGCGCTTTTTCCAGGTAGGTGCTGTATAGTGCAATCTATTGTATAGTGCAGTACAGTGGGCTTCTATAAGGTAGGTATTGTCTAGTACAGTACAGTGCACTCCTTCCGCGTAGTTGCTGTATGGTGCAGTATATTGTACAGTACAGTGCCCTCCTTCCAGGTAGGTGTGGTATAGTGAGTGTATTGTACAGTACAGTGCGCTTTTTCCAGGTAGGTGCTGTGTAGTGCACTCTATTGTATAGTGCAGTACAGTGGGCTTCTATAAGGTAGGTACTGTCTAGTGCAGTATAGTACAGTGCGCTCCTTCCGCGTAGGAGCTGTATAGTCCAGTGTATTGTACAGTACAGTGTGCTCCTTCCAGATTGGTGCTGCTAATGTAGTGTAGTACAGTACAGTGTGCTCCTTCCACGCAGGTGCTGTCTAGTGCAGTGTAAAGTGCAGTGTGGTTCTTTGTGATTGGTCCTCTGTGCTGCAGCTTAAATCTCTAATTCTGAATCTCTTCTCTGCAGTGACGGTGACTCTGGATCCAGACACAGCGCATCCGAAGCTCCTCCTGTCCGAGGGGGGGAGACGTGTGAGATGGACAAGCACATGGCAGCACCTGCCGGACACCCCCAAAAGATTCACCTCCTCCTGGCCCTGTGTGCTGGGGAGCGAGGGGTTCACCTCAGGCAGACATTACTGGGAGGTGCAGCTGCTGCGGGAGGGGGGAGGATGGACTGTGGGGGTCGCAGCAGAGTCTGTGGAGAGGAAGGGACGGATCAGATGGTCACCTGAGGGGGGAGTCTGGGCTGTGGACCAGAGGTGGAGATATTTTGATGATGATGATGATGATGATGATGATGAGTATATGTACTCTGCTTGCACTTCCCCTCCGACCCTTCTGTCCCCTCGTGAGGAGCCCCTGAAGCTGGGGGTGTATCTGGACTACGAGGGGGGGCGTCTGTCCCTGTACAATGCAGACTCCATGGAGCTTCTCTACACTTTCCCCCGGGCCCCCTTCACGCACAGGCTCTTCCCGTTCTTCTGTCTCTGGGGAGAGCTGAGGCTGGTGTAGGAGCTGCAGCCCCCCCCATCCCCAGGACCAGAGCTGAGGCTGGAGTAGGAGCTGCAGCCCCCCCCCCCCATCCCCCAGGACCAGAGCTGAGGCTAGTGTAGGAGCTGCAGCCCCCTCCCCCAGGAGCAGAGCTGAGGCTGGTGTAGGAGCTGTACCCCCCCAGGAGCAGAGCTGAGGCTGGAGTAGGAGCTGCAGCCCCCATCCCCCAGGACCAGAGCTGAGGCTGGTGTAGGAGCTGCAGCCCCCCCCCCTCCCCCAGGAGCAGAGCTGAGGCTGGTGTAGGAGCTGTACCCCCCCCAGTAGCAGAGCTGAGGCTGGTGTAGGAGCTGCAGCTCCCCCTCCCCCAGGAGCAGAGCTGAGGCTGGTGTAGGAGTTGTATCCCCCCCCCCAGGAGCAGAGCTGAGGCTGGAGTAGGAGCTGCAGCCCCGACCCCCCATCCCCAGGACCAGAGCTGAGGCTGATGTAGGAGCTGCAGCCCCTTCCCTTCCTTGACCATTGCATTCCCTTCCCTCCCCCACCACTAGAGGTCCCTGGGGGAGGGGCACCCCTTGCTGGACTCCTGTGGGGGAGGGACTGTGACTCCTGTGTGGGGGAGTGGCTGTGACTCCAGTGTGGGGGAGGGTTGACCCTGCTAGTGGGTCATATGGGAGGGGCTGTGTCTGTGAGTCTCATGTGGGGGAGGATCTGTGCCTTGTGTGGGGGAGTGGCGCCAGCTGATGTGGGGGAAGGGCAGCGACATTCCATCTCCCAGCTCAGATTTAACCCCTTCTGCTCCTGATCTGTCATTTAATTAACATTCAGCACTGACTCCTCAAGCACACCAGACTCCAAATACAGGCACTGTGACTCCAGTCACAGGCACTGCTGGTTACCGACACAGGAGGCTTCATTTCAAATAACACGGACTCCAAACATAGGCATTACGACTTCAGTCACAGGCACTACTGGTTCCAGTCACAGGCACTCCTCAGTCTAGTCACAGGCACTCCTCAGCCTAGTCACAGGCACTCCCGTCTCATTAACAATAATGATAGCTCCAGACACAGGCACTCCTGACTCAAGGCACAGGCCCTGCTGGCTCAGTTATGGATAACCTAACTTCAAATCCAGGCATTGCTAACTAAACATGGACACTACTGTCACTACATATTCCAAAAACAGGCACTGCTCACTCAAATACAGATACCCCTAACTCCGGGCACAAGTATAACAGACTCCTTTCACGGGCACTCACGACTCCAACCATATGCACTGCTAACTCCACGCACTTCTGAACCCAAGCACAGATACACCTGACTCCAGGCACAGGCACTGCTCGCTCCAAGCACAGGCACTGCGTATTCAAAAATCAATTACTGCTGATTCAAAGTGGGAACTGCTGATTCCAGTCACTGGCGCTGCTTATTCCAAACACAACCACTCCAGACTCATTACAGATGATGTTGACTCCAAGCCCAGGGGCTCGATCACTATTGAGGAAAACACAGTCCCTGATTAATCCATGAACAGGCACGGCTCACTCAGTTACAGCTAACCTTTGCTCCAGACTCCTATCGCAGGCACTCCTGACTCTAAACACAGACACTGCTGACTCCAAGCATGTTTTCGTCAAAGTAAAGACACTGCTGACTCATGACAGGCACTCCTGACTCCAGGCATTGGCACTGCTGATTCAAGCACAGAAACAGCTGCCTCAAGTCATGGGCACTGCTCATTCAATACAGGCAACGCTGACTCCAAGCACACACTATTCTCTCAATTGTAAATATTCCTTACTCCAAGCACAGACATTCCTGACTCCGATACACGTAATGCACACTTCAAGCATAGGAACTGCTTACTGAATTTGTCCGGCTTCTCAGGACGCGCTGGTTACAGCGGCGCCTGTTCCCGCGTTCGAGGGCGGAGAAGCGAGCCCCGCCCACTGTTCTCTGTCAGCAGGCGAGGGCGGCGCTTAATTAGTATTTAAAGGAGGGGTCCGTGCTGGCAACCCGCTTCGCGTTCCAGCACGGATCCCGCCAGGCCTCCCACCGTTTTTTCCCGACCTACCCTAATCCTGTTGACCGCAGTTTCTTCTGTAGTCCCGCGTTCGTGTTGCTGGGCTTCTCGTGTGTCCTTCTTCTTCCTGGGTCCTTTGGTGTTCTTCCAGGGCTTGTCGACACGCTGCTCCTTCCCGGCTGGTAACTTTGCATCAAGGGAACTTCTGTTTCTTAACCCTTTGCTTCCTGGGGACTTGTTTCTGAAAGACAAGAAATAAGGCAAGGGCTAGAAAGAATCGTAGTAACTTTGTTTTTTGTTGTATTCAGAGCTGCTTTTCGGAAATAAGAAAAAGCACTTATCTGATGGTTCTATGCTCTTGACGGGTGATTCTTGAGGTCCACTTTATTTTTGGTAAACTCCTTTTTGGCTGCAAAGGAGAAAGAAAAAACACTTTTACAAAAATTCAAACTCCCACCAGTGTGTTTTTGCTTATTGTGACCCCTGCTCCTTTTGCCTTTTTCTTCCATGCTTCCTCCTGACTAGGGAAATGAGTTTTTTGGTTTATCCCTAAATGCAGGAGTAACGGATAAATTATTATTTTTGACTCAGGGTGCTATCTACTCCTATGGTGTCTCTAACCTAGGTTTGTATATTATTGTTCATTCCTTGTTTGAATAACAAACTTCTGCAGTCCTTCTCCATATTGAACATTGTCCTTCCTTTTAGATAGTGAGAGTGCTCTATCGTCCATGGGAGTTGTTTCCTCGCACATACTTGGCATATTCCTGTTAAGGTATCTCATTAGAAATAAGGGAGGGGTAACATATAGCCAGCTCTTTTTACCCATGTTTAGTGCTCACCTTCTGCTTTCTCCTTCAGGGTTCTAGAAGACCACCCCCACAGAAGATCCAGTTGACGTCTACCCCTTCTTCCTTCCCTTGTTTTGTTTCCCTCCTTCCCCACCTTCCCTCTTTTGCTTTGACTAAGTTGGGCGAAGGAGGTAGGTGAGGGAAGTTGGGATTTAGCATCACTTGCATCACTTCCATCACTTCCATCCATTTCGTCCCTGCAGTAAATCCAGGTGAGCCTTTACAGGATTAGAGGTAATCCTGACTCCAATCAGCCCAAGGCACGTCTCGTTCAAATGCAGTCACTGCTGACGACAAACACAATAACTCCTGACTCATTACAGATAATGCTGACTCCAAGCCCAGGGGCTCCTGACTCCAAGAACAGGCACTACTGATGGAAAACACAAACTGTTTCCTCCATGAACAGGCACTGCATACTCACTTACAGATAACCCTGTCCCCAAACACAATTACTGCTGATTCAGTACAGGCACTGCTGATTCAAGTCACAGGCACTGCTTATGAAAAACACAAATACTGCTGATTCAATGCAGATGCACTGTAGACTCCATAGCAGCTAACGCTGACTCCAAGCGCACGCTCTCCTGAGCACTAAGCATATCTTCATACTTCACGAACAGGCACTGCTCACTCAATCACAGATAACGCATACCCCAATCAGAAGGCATCTCAATCTAAGTAGTGGCACTGCTGACTTCAAGCAAGCCATCCCTCACTCCAAGCACCTCTGATTCCAGTACACACAATTCTGATTCCAGCCACAGACTCTGTCCAAGCGACAGGCACTGCTGATTCAAAACACAAATACTGCTGATTCCTAGCACTTGAACAACTGACCCAAGCATAAACACTCCTGAGTTCAGTACAGCTAACCCTGACTCAGAGTGTATCACTCATGGCTAATCCTGATTCCAGTCACGGTCACAAGCAAGCGCAGGCACTCCTCACAAAGATTACTCCTGACTCCAAACACAGCACTCCTGACTCCAACAATGATCACTCCTGACTCCAAAAATGATCACTCCTGACTCCAACAATTATCACTCCTGACACCAAACACAGCACTCCTGATTCCAACAATGATCACTCCTGACTCCAAAAATGATCACTCCTGACTCCAACAATGATCACTCCTGACTCCAACAATGATCACTCCTGACTCCAACAATGATCACTCCTGACACCAAACACAGCATCCTGACTCCAAGAATGATCACTCCTGACTCCAACAATGATCACTCCTGACACCAAACACAGCACTCCTGACTCCAAGAATGATCCTTCCTGACTCCAAGAATGATCACTCCTGACTCCAAGAATGATCACTCCTGACTCCAACAATGATCACTCCTAACTCCAGTGCCCTAAAGTCATGGTGTACAGAATGCCGGTGATCACGCCTGCTACATTGATATATATATTTGTCTTATTTAGGTACGCCCATTATATTTTATATATTCTATGATTTAAATGCATATTTTTTTGAATTATGGATGCATAGCTGCTAAAGTTGTTTATATAATGATCTCATTGCAAATGTGATAATTCAGCTGCTCGAATGCGTTGCTTTATGTTTATAGTTAATATGGCTTGAGATCTCATTTTTCAAGATATTGTTTTTAAACAATCAACACGATTTCACTGGGAATTAAGTAGATGAAAAGCCAAAGTGGGACCTATTGTTAATTTTAAAAGCGTCAATAAAGGACATGCAAACAAAAGGTATACAAGGTGCCTACGAGCATTATTTGACACAGAGGCATATTCATTCCTGAGATGGCTAAGAGATCACGCAGAATGCCAAGGGCCGGCACATCGAGTGAACCTCCCGACGCGCTTAGCCTCCCGGGGACACACAACTGCTGAACACAGAAATAAAAACAGCTGGCTTCATACAGAACAGTAAATCCATGAAGGTATGCAGATGTGGGCAAGGCCACCCAAGAAACGTTCAACCTATTTCTAGTGCTCAGGTTAGCCTAGACAGAGGAACGGAAGGAGACTTTGAAAGAGAATTAAGAAGGAGAAGTATTGAGACACCATTATTATGTTTCAATATTCTCTATTATCTTGTTTGTTGATGGTGAAAAAGAAGTTTGGAGTCCACCGTCTGAGGTTTACAGGTCTGAATGTTGCCCAATACGCTCCTTCCTCAAGTAAATGTTCCATGAGTTGCATGGGTTTCCGCCTACCGGGTTCTCTGTCTCCTGTTGGTATGTCGATTTAGTTTGTGCTGCTAGACGGTCTATGAAACCTTTAGCCCAGGCTGTATTGTGGATAGAATCCAGGAAACATATCAACATAACTCAGTATTTCACCTTTTGTCACCACCTGCCTTCAGCTGCTGGTAATCAGTGGTATTACTGTCAGATTCCAGTAATGATGTCACATATTATAACACAGTGGGCAGTTTAAATAACCAGTCACCCCATTGCTTGTTATTTTCACCATTCCACTTAACCCCCTGCAACTTCTAAATGATGGACGGTTTCTCTCCACCTTGTCGCTGAGTTGAAGACACCGCGATCCTCCTCTGCACCCCCAGTTTTTCAGCGGGTGCTCAACACGAAGACACCTGATCTCTGCTGCCATCTCTGAGACGTCACCACATACTGACCAGACAAAAGCCTGAAGAACAACGTGTCCGAGCGTACTTGAGAAAGTGAATTCCAGCTTTGGTTTCTCACCGGGTGTGATTGTGAGGTGGGTGATAGTGAAAAATTCTAATTTCAGAGCAAATACTAAAATCTGAGGACACTCCATTGTGGAATTTCCGTCATCTTTCTTGTATAGTCCCATTTACCAGAGAATAGCTTCTATGCCAAGATGTCACCCCAACTGTCCACCTCTTCTATTAAGCAGAATCTAGTGGTCAGGGGACTAATGCACCTACTGCAGAGATCTGTGTTTGACTTCGGGGGTCACAGGTTTGAAACACTTTGAGTTCACTCCGCCTTTCATCTTCCCAAATCTAGTAAAAGAGTAATACTGAGATGGCTAGCAACACATTCTTCTAGTGTGGCGTAAAAGCCCTTGAGTGAATGTGGGCTCACATGTACTCAGTGATTCCCCAAATAGTGTGGTAAGTTTTTATTGCAGGACTTGCAAGTTTCATAATTGATTGATTAGAAAGCTTGTGTAAGGGGTATCCTACATTCTTCATCCTATACTATTTGTAATGTCACAGCTCCGCCTCCCCCGCTGGTAGGCAGGAGCCACAGTGTATCTGTTTAATTAGAGACCTTTGTGATGTCACAGCTCCCCCTGCTGGAGGGGAGGTGGACACACTTTTGACCTCAGGTCTGCGTGTCGTACCTACTTGCAGGTATTTTTCACTTTACATACTCATGCAGTGTTCACGTTTCCTCTGGTACGGAGTGTGTGTGCCTTATTTGTAAAAAACTGGATCTTTTATCAAGATGTGTTTTGACGGTTAGAGCCACCACACATAAAAGCGCCTATTCAGTGGATCTTTTCTAGGATCGGCGCTATGGGCAGGAAGCATGTTTTGCGCCTGCTCATTCTTGACAGGTGTGCTGTCCTCCGGGGTATCTCTGACAGCATCATTGTTATAAGTTTGCTCTGCCCGTTTGGGAATCGTGTGCCTTTTTTTGTAACTAAAAGGTATGTGCACACAAAAAGTTGTAGTCCGCTGCCACATTGGTTCGGAAACATGGAAGGTTCCTTATAAAAGAAATGCTTTGTATATTGTGAGTTTTGATCGTGTCAATGCCCTAAAGTGCATCAATTATTCTTTTATTATATTAAATTAATTGTGAAGTTTTATCCCTAGTCATTTAAGGATCAAACTCATGCACTAGAAAACACTTTTTTCAGTGATTAGTCTCATTCCAGTGAATAGAAACATCTGTTGTTTTTTTATTTTTAAAAACAGTACAGTGTCTTTATATTTGGGTAGATTTAATGTGATGATGTAATGCTTTCGTCTTTCACTGCTGTTTGATGTCCTTCAGGGATTTTTTAAAATATCTAGTGATGGACGTCGATTTATTGATGTGCCAGGGGTAGCAGAAGTGACATCATGCTCCTTTTGATACCTTACTGACATGCAGGAAGTCAATCAGGGGTTTGTTAAAGCGCGACTACTCACCCGTAAGGATCTCAAGGCGCTAGGGGTGGGGGTGGGGGGTGCAGGTTCCATTCCATCAAGGAGGGGGTCTGTCGAAGAGCCAGGTTTTGAGGTTTCTTGCGAAGATAGGGAGCGATGTCTGTCTGAGGTGGAGCGGAAGGGCGTTCCATGCTTTGGCTGCGAGGAAGGAGAAGGAGCGGCCTCCCGATCTGGTCTTTCTGGTGCGGGGGACCACGGCATAGGAGAGCTGGGCTGATCGTAGGGTCCTTTGGGGTGCGTGGAATTTGAGTCGGCTGTTCAGGTATGCTGGTCCGGTGCCGTGGAGGGCCTTGTGTGCGTGGGTGAGCATCTTGAAGGTGATTCTCGCCTCGACGGCGAGCCAGTGGAGTGTGCGCAGGTGCTGGGAGATGTGGCAGTGTTTTGGCAGGTTGAGGACCAGTCTTGCAGCAGCGTTCTGGATGTTCTGTAGCTTGCGGGTGAGGTTTTTGTTTATTCTGGCGTAGAGTGTGTTGCCGTAGTCGAGTATGCTGGTGACCAGGGCGCGAGTGACGGTCTTTCAGTGTTTGAGGGGGATCCATTTGAAGGTCTTACGAAGGAGGCGGAGGGTGTGGAAGCAGGAAGACGAGACGGAGTTGATCTGGCGGTCCATTTTGAGCTCGGAGTCCAGGATGATTCCCAGGTTGCGTGCGTGGTCCGTGGGGGTTGGCGGGTTTCCGAGGGCGGGGGCCACCAGGTGTCGCTCCAGGCGTCGGGGTTTGGGCCCATGATGAGTACTTCTGTTTTGTTGGTGTTTAGTTGTAGGCAGCTGTTTTTCATCCATTTGGCGACGGCTTCCATGCCTTCTCGAAAGTTGCGTCTGGCGGTGTTGGGCTCGTTGGATAGGGAGAGGATGAGTTGGGTGTCGTCTGCGTATGACACAATGTTGAGTCCGTAGGTTCTGACGATGGGGGCGAGTGGAACCATGTAGACGTTGAAGAGCGTCGGGCTGAGGGAGGAGCCCTGGGGGACTCCGCAGGTGGTAGGTGTGGGGTCCGAGAGGAAAGGGGGGAGTCTGACCCACTGCGTCCTGCCGGAGAGGAAGGAGCGGATCCAGTCGAGGGCCTTGTCCTGGATTCCTGCATCGTAGAGTCTGCATATAAGGGTGCGGTGGGAGACTGTGTCGAACGCCGCTGAGAGGTCGAGGAGGATGAGGGCTACTGTTTCTCCTTTGTCCAGTAGGGTGCGGATGTCGTCTGTTGCGGCGAGGAGGGCGGTTTCCGTACTGTGGTTTTTTCTGAAGCCGGATTGGGAGGAGTCGAGGATGTTGTGTTCTTCAATGAATGTGGCGAGTTGGCTGTTGATGGCTTTCTCGATGACTTTAGCTGGGAACGGGAGCAGGGAGATGGGTCTGTAGTTTTTTAGGTCGGTGGGGTCCGCTGAGGGTTTCTTTAGGAGGGGGTTGATCTCGGCGTGTTTCCAGTCGTCGGGGAATGAGGTGGTCGCCAGGGAGCGGTTGATGGTGTGGCGGAGCATGGGTGCGATGGTGTCGGCGGCTCTGTTGAAGATGTGGTGGGGCAGGGGTCCGTGGGGGCACCTGAGTGGATTGACTTCAGTGTGTCTTAGGTGGTGAGGGCTGTCCAGTCGTCAATCGCTGGTTTCCGGGTGTTCGGGGGTGGTTGGTGAGGGTTCAGTGTGTTGGTTGTCTTCGTCGAAGTTGTCGTAGATGCTCTTGATTTTGTGGTGGAAAAAGGTGCTGAGTTTGTCGCAGAGGTCTTGTGAGGGAGGGATGTCAGTAGACTCGCTGGTGGGTTGGGCGAACTCCTTGATGATGCTGAAGAGTTCCTTGCTGTTGTGCGCGTGGGTGTAGATTCTGTCTTCAATCGCTTTTTTCCTCGTTTCTCTGATGAGTTGATGGTGGGCGTTGGTGGCGGCTCTGAAGTTGTTGTGGGCTTCTGTGGATTTGGTGTTCCTCCAGGCCTTTTCGAGGCGGCGGCAAGTGCGTCAGGACTCGAAGTTCGGTGGTAAACCATCTGGCTTTCTTGGCGCGGGTATTGTTGTTTTTCTTGAGGGGGGCTATGGTGTTGGTGCTGTCCGAGATCCATCTATGCAGGGTTCGGGCTGCAGTGTTGGGGTCGTTGTTTTCCCCAATGGTTGGGGTGGAGTTGTTGAGTGAGGAGGTGAGCTGGTCGTTGGTGATTTTCGTCCAGTTTCTTCGTGGGAGCAGGTGCTGGTGTTTGTGGATGGTGGGTGTTCTGAAGGTGAAGTGGACGCAACGAGGGTCGGTCCATGGGAGTTCGGTGGTGTGGCTGAATGTGATGGAGTTTCCTGTAGTGAAGAGGGGGCCGAGGGTGTGTGCTGCTGAGTGCGTGGGCTCGGTCATGATCTGGCGGAGTCCAATGTTGTGGAGGTTGTCCAGGAGGGATGTGGTGTTGGGGTCCAGTTGGTTGTCGAGGTGGAAGTTGAGGTCTCCCAGCAGGGTGTAGTTGGTAGATGCGATGGCCTGCGGGGAGATAATGTCCGTGATGGAGTTGGCAAAGGGTCCGCGGGGTCCAGGGGGTCGGTAGATGAGGGTTCCTCGGAGGGTGTCGGTGGGGCTGGCCAGTATCTTGAAGTGAAGGTGTTCCATCAGTTCTGTGGGCTCGTCGGGGACTGTGCTCAGGCGGAGGCTGGATTTGTGGACGATGGCGATTCCTCCTCCTGGGCGGGTGGGGCGGTCCTTCCTGGAGCTCTTGTATCCTTGGGGGATGGCGATGGCGATGTCTGGTCCCGAGGTGGTGTTGGTCCAGGTTTCGGTGAAGAACGCTACGTCCGGGGTGGTGCTGTCGAGGAGGTCCCAGATTTCGGTGGCTTGTTTGTGGAGGGATCGGACGTTGAGGAGGATGCATTGCAGGGTCTTCGGTTCGGTTGTGTTCTTGTGGGCGGGTTGTGCTGGATCCGTGTTCTTGGCGGTGCTGCAGGTGTACCGGCAGCGGTGACAGCTGAAGGGTCCATGGGTGTCGGCTGGTGATGCTAGCTTGCAGTTGTTGTTGCGGCCTGGGTTGAGTGCGTGGAGTGCTGCTGGGTCGTAGCGTTGGCGGGCTGGAGGTCCAGGGTTCCTGGCACTGGTCGCGGTCGGGACGCGGACGGGCGCAGACGGGCTTGCCTTTGGCGCGCCAGCGGCGCGCCCGCCATTAAGTAGAGGTCGGGGAGGGCTGGACAGCAGGGAGGGGAGCTGGATTGGGCCGGTCACGCTGAGGGGGAGGGGCCGCGGGGGCAATAGCGGCGGGGAAAGGTAAAGGGAGGAAATAAGGGATAAAGAAAAAAGGGAAAATAAGCAGAAATAAGGCACAAAAGAGCAGAGATGCAGAAAAGTGCAGAAAGGTGAATGATAAAAGAGGGTAGAAAAACGAGTGAAAACGCGTGAAAGAGCAGAGCGAGAGGAAGGAGACAGAGGTCCACTGGACCACCAGGGATGAGGCGCAGGGAAACCTGCGGGTGGACGAGGGCCTCGATCACCAACACTCGAGAGTGCAGGGGCAGGCCTCACTTGATGGTGGAGCTGCGAGGGTGGGAAAGCAATTTCACTGACAATGAGTCTCTGACACAGGTGACATTAGAAGAAAAGGTGTCCCATGACTGCTGGATTGATGACATAACAAGTAGTGACACAATTAAAGATAAAAGCTAAATACGTTCAAAATTGAACAATTTGTGAACCATGTATTAAAGGTGACAAAGGCAGGTATAGGACTAGTGTAATTAGTGCCCATAGATTAACTGCGGTGCGGCCATTGTATGCCTTGAGTGATGTCATGGGTGCAACCGTGATAGCTCATAGATGCAGATGCAGCCATCATATACCAGACAAACATCATATGCCAAATCACAGCATTTAATGCCCAGATGTGGCATCACTGGTGCAGGCACAGCCCTCCGTGCCTTGCGCAGCCTTTCATACCCAGGTGCAGCCCTAAACGCCTCGTCTCAGCCCCAAGTGATCAGACGCCACCCTCGGGGATGAACCAGTCCCAGTGCCAAGCCCCAGCGCTGGCACAACTCTGCCTCAATGCACCAGCGCAACAACTGATGGAAGCTTCCATTGCACAAAGAGCAGGGTCCACTTGGACAACAGCGGCACAACAACTGATGGAAGCTTCCATTACACAAAGAACAGGGTCCACATGGGCAACAGCGGCACAACAACTGATGGAAGCTTCCAGGACAGAAACAACAGGGTCCACATGGACACCAGCGGCACAACAACTGATGGAAGCTTCCATTACAGAAACCACAGGGTCCACATGGACAACAGCGGCACAACAACTGATGGAAGCTTCCATTACACAAAGAACAGGGTCCAAATGGACACCAGCGGCACAACAACTGATGGAAGCTTCCATTACAGAAACAACAGGGTCCACATGGACACCAGCGGCACAACAACTGATGGAAGCTTCCATTACACAAAGAACAGGGTCCACATGGACAACAGCGGCACAACAACTGATGGAAGCTTCCATTACACAAAGAACAGGGTCCACATGGACACCAGCGTGTGAGTGAACTGGCAAAACAGACTAAAATAAAGATAAACTTAACAAACTTCGGTGACATTTACATAAATGTGTAGTTAGATAAAATCCCACTAAATTAATACAATTCTTCACAGGCGTCTCCAAAGCAAGCACGATTGCCCCGTGCCTCTGAATAGTTCATTCTGTGTCGTGTGCTTCAGTCCAGATACTTGCATCTCTCTGAAGAAGCCCGAAGAGTGTCCGGATAACTATGGATCCCATTATATTACTGTGTACAGAGCTCATCATGAAATTATTATTTTCAGTACAATGGGGTGGTAGCATTGTAAACACCTCGGTCCCTGCACAGGGCACATCTGGACGGCCACGACCCATCGAGGCTTCATCTGAGGCATCCATCCCTCAGCTGACAGAATGCAATCATTACACCTGTAAACACCCATCACCTGCTGTATGATAATGCCCCGTCAGAGGGCATCCACCCTTGTGACCTGCAGACCATCACCTGCTGAATGATAATGCCCCATCAGAGGGCATCTCTTTGTGTCCTATGTAGCGTCCTGCCAGCCCACGTACAATAACCAAGCCACACATGGAGAATAGTGGTACACGTCTTTATTCTGCTGCATGTAAGTCAGAACTCGACATTCTAAGCCTGCCTTCAACCCATCTCTCCAACGCTTGCGTCACAGGCTTACGGTGTACAGTGGGAACCAAAAGAGTTACAGCTTTTTCAAAATATATAAATAAGTAAATAAATAAATCCACAAAATAAATATATGACTAAATACAAAGATAATCATAGATATACAGCCAATTACAATTCTTCAATTAATCGTTGTGGTGCCTGAATCACACATCCTGATCGGGTCACTGGAAGCCAGTAACTGGCAGTCGAAGGGTCAGTGGTCTGCACAGGTGAGGTGGAATTAGCAGCAGACACAGAGTCACCAACAGTCTGTCAGGACCCAGTTTCTACACTGACATCGATGTTTGGTGAGTGATGTGCCACATGTCGAAAATGAGAGGAATCTCTTGTAAGGGACTTCCCCAGACACTGGGCAGTCACCATGTGTCCTTTGGTGTTAGTGATGGTGAAGGGGTTCACCCTCAAATGGAGCATCAGGCTTTCTTTTTCTGTGTTGTCTGACAAACACTCGATCTCCTCCTATAAAGGTGACATCTGTTACATGATGTCGTCTGTCAGCATATATTTTCATCTTCTGTTTGCGACCAAAGTCCGTAGTATGAATGTCTTACTCATTCTTGGTTCTGAGATTGATCCATTAGGGCCGCTTGGTCGACACAGCTCTTCCAGCTTCAATAATGTCATGTTTAAGCAACAAATTAAGGTCCTAATTTAGATGTTGGAGGACGGGTTATGATCAGCATTCCTATTGTAGTTCACTGACACCAGCCCCATATCAGCAGCAGTGTTGAAACTCAGCAGACAGGCACCTGAAGATGTTCCTTGAAGTACATGAATAGGCGCTTGTACCACAGTTTTCTTATGCTTCATAATGCCTATAAATGAACCTTGACTCTTTAAGGGCGTTGAGGCAGTCCATGTGTATACTTTAGTCTTTGACTTCGTAAGTTGTGGTAACGGAGATAATTCTTGCTACTTCCTCAGACATGATATTTATCGACGCACCGATGTCAATTATGAACGGTATTGAACACCCCTTTATCTTTAGAGTGATCTTCGGACAATGTTTGAATGTTTGTGGTGCTTTTTCATGTTGATTTTTTCTCACATTCGAAGTCCCATATGTGCATACCTAGTAAAATCTTTGGACACTACAAGTCCATGAAAGCAGGTAACACTGGTCGGCTTGGGCTTAAATGTTTCTTCACAAACACCCAGTTAATCTCTGCTTCGTAGCACATTAATTTCAATTTGATTTGTACTGAAATATTGCTGTGCACTGCTTTCGTAACCTCGTTGCAGCCGCCTTTAGCATTCTCACTCCGTGTAGCGTATGGCATTAATTTGCGTAATGGCGCAGTACCTTTTATTTGCGGCCATTTCATTCAGTTCCTGGCCACCAACACGTAGACTTTCAATTTTGCTCTCTTTATCTTTAAGCATTTTAAACAGGCTGGCATTGCACTATTACTCCACCGGTGCTAGCGTCGATTCTACACTTCGACTACGGCACACATGGCACGCACAAGCAGTTTGCTGGACCACAGCAAAAAATCTGGAAGAGCTCTTTGAGTCTTCGGATTTTGTATCCCCTATCTCATCGCCAGTTGTAGCATCCTGCCAGCCCAGGTACTTGCCAATAACCAAGCCACACATGGAGAGTGGTTGTACACGTCTTTATTCTGGTGCGTGTAAGTCAGAATTCAACATTCTAAGACTGCCTTCAACTCATCTCTCCAACACTTACGTCACAGGCCTACGGTGTACAGTGGGAACCAAAAGAGTTGCAGCATTCTTTATTTACAAGACACTAGGGGCCAGATGTACGACCCGCCAATTAGCGATTCGCAAATTGCGTTGCATTTGCGACTCGCTAATTGGAATGCAGAACAGTGTCTCAGACACTGTTTGCGATTCCTAATGGGGTCGCAAATTGCATACTTTGTTAATATTAATGAGGCAGGCGCAATTTGCGACCCCATTAGGTATGGCTAGCACTCACAGGGATGGTGGCCTCCTGGGGTCAGCAGACCACCATGTCTGTGACTGCTTTTTTACTAAAGCATTTTTTTTTTTTTAAATGCAGCCCGTTTTCCTTTAAAAAAGAAAAATGAAACTTTTCAGTTTCATTTTTGTAAGGGCAGGCAGTGGTCTCTGGGACCACTGCCTGCTCTTAAAAAATATGTTCCCACATACTGACAAAGGGGAAGGGGTCCCATGGGGTAAAGAACTCTCCTGTCCGAGTTCTTAACATGTCACACTCAGTCTTTAGCCTTTGTTTCAGCTGATCGCAAATAGTTTTAATTTGTTTCTGACATTTCCGTTTTCAGCAGCCATCCCTCCGCTTGTCCCCATTGCTCTGAATTTGAGGAAGGTGAAACTTGGGTTAGAAAAACAAAGTTTTCTGCCTGATGGGAACTGGAAATGTAGAGACAAAATAGTCCTGTTAATAATTCAGGAAGGACTGAGACTGGTGTTTTAACAATCATTGGCAAAGCCAACAGCTCTAGATTGCTTTTTCATTTGTAAGCCAGACCTACAAGTTTTGCCAATAATATAAATAAAATTTAAATTAAGGTGACTCTTTTTATAGTCCCCAACCAGTATTCCTTTAACAGTCCTTCTTCCCTTCAGCATGCTTTAAAATCCACTGTCCGCTTCCCCTTGAATGTCTGCTATAGTCCCTCACCTCATCCTTATGCATAGACAGTGGGGATAATGTCATCACGGAGCCTAAAATGTGCAGCTCAACCTTCAATATGCACTTCTCCTCTTGCAGGATAGTACTTGAGACACTTAAGGTCAGTTATATGATCACAACCACAGGCCAGCGGGCAGCAGTGAGTCCTGAAGAAAACTCTAAAATGAATCGTTCTGTTCGCAGTTAGGAATGTGGGCACCCACTGAAGAGGACAGTACAAATACACACAACGTAACACATAACATAGAACAGAATAGAACTCTTTTTATTTGTACACCACTTACATTGGAGTCCTGACCATTTCTAGGCACTGATAACTTTGATTTACCCAGGATCACACATTGAGGTTAAATGGAAATGCTGTGACTGGTATGTAGATCTAGCGGATCCACATGGAAAGAGCTGCCACAGACAACATTTGCTCACTCCCCATGTGGTAGTTCAGGAGCATCTTGGGCAATGTTGATGTTTCGTGAAGCTTCCGTGCACCTGCACACTTTTAGGGCTATTTATTGACACATTAGGAATGATGGACACTGGGATCCAATAAGGAGTATTTTCAGTCGGCCTCCGCGCTCACTCAGTGCTTTTACTATTGTGTCTCTGATATGAGTTGTGCTAATGTTACAGTTTGACACAACTATGGCCAATAATAGGTTTTCTTTCAAACGTTCTAACTTAACAATGACCTGGAGAACCCTTATCCCACTCAATGGTACTCGGTTTATCGAACGTAGAAGCCTGATGTGACACTTGCACACAGTACTCAGTACACAGTACCTTAGAGCTAGATTTAGCTTCTACAACCCAGCCAGGCATTTACGCCGCACCAATAAATTGCTAGCTGTGGTACGAGTGCCAAAGGTCAGGAGGCAGATCACTAGCTTTTCTGGGCGCCTCAGCATGGAACCAGCTCCCGATTAAGCTACGCTTGGTTGATAACTCATTGCTGTTCAGGAAGAAACTTAAAACTTGGCTCTTTGTGCAATTCTATCCTTCACCCACCTGACCTCTCTATGTCTGCGCCGGGACTCTTGGGAGTAGCTGTGCGCATTATAAATCACCTATCATATCATACTCTTCAGCAGACGCAGGTTTAAGAGTTACCTCGGAGGGTGTAGTAATAACGCTTAGGAGTCCAATGGAGATTTCTTCAGGATTATTTGAGGCAGCTCTGGACGTGCTCCCCGGAGGCAGCTGGCTTTTAACTGACTCCAGGATCCAGAGGAGTCCACGCCATAACCTTCAGCTGACATTCTGGGTTCCGCTTAAAGCTACAACACAGAGCATGTATATCCTCCATTCACCTCTGGCTCTGCTGTCAGTTTAGGAAGTATTACAGGGGAACAAATTGATGAGTTACATCTTCGGAAAGACTGCTGAATGGATTCACAAGCTCCTCTATAGACCTGCCTATGAAGGGACCACTATTCAGACACAAAATGTGGATGAAAGTTCTTAAAATGAACAATTTTGCCAATATCTCTTTATGTTCATGAAACCCTTTACATTTCTAGCTTTAAGAAGTTAGCTTGCAGCTCTGTTTATTAGTGAAAGTATGCTAGTGCCATGCTGTTCACTGGGTCACTGTGTGTTACTACAGGATGTAGGGCCAGATGTACGACCTTTTTTTGCGGCCGCAAACGGGAGATCCTCCGGTTCAGGGAAGACCTGGCTTTGCAGTTCAGGCTGGACTGTTCCCAGGAGGCACAGGGTCAAGACTGATTTGCATATAGCTGGGTCTGAACTGAGGTGGCGAAGTGAGCTAAAGAACGATGAGGGATTCAACCCAGATCTGTGACTGGGGTGAATGTTTGAAAAGTTTCAGCACTCTGTCCATCATCTCCTTGTGTTGGCTTTGTTCGCCCTAAGTTGGCAGGGTATGCCCAGACGTGGGTCCCTTGCTCACTTTGCCACTGGATTCAAACTAGTCTGGCTGATGAGGGGTGTTACCCCGACACCGGTCCCAGGATGCTTGTTTCCGGTTCAGGGAAGACCTGGCTTGGTAGTGTTGGAATGAAAATGTTTTCGCTGTTTTTGATTACACATTATTTCATGTAAGTTAGCATTCGCGGCACCATTTTATGTTTAGCCGCCATTTTGATTCATGATCAAAACTAATCCTTGCCTTTCCCAGAAACGGCTTCTCGTAAGTTTCGATTCTCCAAGGTTGGGCCTTTCTTTGCTAATGAATAGACTGTTCTTATTAGTGCATACCTTTCTCGCTAGATAGAGGCCCTCTCCCTCTTGTCTGGTGATGGGGCCAACTGGAACAGCCTTGGACTTTTGTAACTTTGTGCTAGATATGCTCGCAGAGATCATGTTCTTTGTACTCCATTGCTTAAGCAGCACCTGCCTGGAAAATTCCACTATGGGCGTGTTTAGCCCAGCTAGGAAATGTACATAATGTGTCTTTATGCTTATCGATTTCAGTCCCTCTGCAGCACTCCTAGAGACTGGGCAGACCGGGCTCCACTCTGAGTGTACTTTGAATAAACGATTATTGGTTTGTAATCTCTACTGTCTGACCGACTCTTCATTTGGTATGGAAGGCTGAGAGGTGGTCATTAGTGACCCGAGTGACCCGAATTGGGACATTTTCTTCAGTTGGCGCCCGAACAGGGACCCCTTCGGGTGATTGATCCATCCCCTCTCCGAGGATGGGTGGGGAGGTCGAAGCTATTGTCGGGTCGGACTGACAGATCAGGGATCCCTGCACGAAGAGTTCTTGGTACTCGCAGCATCCCCTTCTGTCCTGCCGGACGGTGCCTCGCCCAGCGGTCATCCTGACTGGGGTCTTGAACTGCGAAACCCTTGGATCTAACCGTTTGTTCTGAAGAGTCGTAGTGGAGAATTCGTTTGATCTGCATATATCAGGTGAGTTTGTTTTGGTTCTTTGTGGATATGGTACCTTTTTGGTTTGTATTTGGTATGGTCTGAGGATAAAAGCACTTGCAATTGCTTTGCCAGGCAAAATAACTAATTTGGTTTCCTTTTGAAAATTCCTGGTATAAGCATGTTTTTAGTTTCCTGAGGTCGTTGTTGTTCTGCAGATGCTCGTTTGGAAGAAGCAGAGCCGCCGTCTCCAGAAGGCACTCCTAATTTTGAAATGTATGTGAAGCATGGCCTTGGCCCTATTATGTTTAGTACATTATGGCACAAATATACTAGGGACAATGCCGAGTTGCAGTGGCCGTTGACGGGCACTTTTGATGAACAAAAAATTGGCTTCTTGCAGGAAAAATTGTTTGCGAGACAAAGTAGACAGTCAATGTTTGATTCTCTCCGAACGTGGCAGAAGGAGGCTAAACAAAGACGGTTGAAGATGGAAAAGTATGCACGAAAGGGGAGAATGCAAACATTGACTCAGAAAGCTGTAGCACATGACAGGGAAAAACAGGAGGTAGGTATTGAACGTGAGGATAGGAGGTTTTGACTGCATATTGATAAATCTTATTTGGCACTGGAGGAAACGGATACTTTTGTAGAGGAACTGTTAGATGCCCGTCCCCCCGCAAAGAATTTTTCCTGTTGTCCCTGTATCTGCTCAGCCGCCTGTTACAGCTGTTTCTACTGCTCCTGTATCTACCCCTGTTATTTCGACAGCCGTGGCTTCAGCTCCTCCTCCTTCTGTGTCTTTGCCGTCTGTGGCAACTGTGACTGTTAGTACTCCTGCTGCACCTATTGTCTCAGCATCACTTTCACCAGCTCTTTCTCCTACGACACAATTACCAGTGACGATTGTGCCTGCTACTTCTGTCGCCTCTCCTGCTATGGTTCTTCATCCCCCGACGCTTGTAAGCGTTGAGACGCCAGTTCGTGGACTTGCTAGTGGAGATTTGACTAAATTTGGTGAGCGTATAGGCCCTTTGATAAGGTCAGCGGTGCCAGATGACGAGAAGAGGGTAGTAGCTGATCAGGCCGCGCAATGTTTTTGTAATATTATTTACAGTGTGGACGATGTCTGGTCCACTATGCGAGATTTTGAGCCTTATATTCAACAGCATGCTCTTAAGCATATGTCTGCTACGTTGATTGGTCTTTGGCAACAGTGCTTTGGGACGGAAGTGCCTCAAAGTTTGTTTGATATTAGGGATTGTGTGTATGTTAGTGACTTGGGGCCAGATCAGGTTTTTGGTAATGTTGCAACAATAATTGCTTACAGGGGAAGGTTGTATGAGAAAAGACCCAAGCCGGTATCTTAGTTTCCGATGCGGGAGGTTCATCCTATATATCATCCAGACATACCAGCATTAACAAATCAAGCCGGTGATGTTACTAGACCAGGTGTAGCGGCCCGATTTCATGAACAATGGGTTTATACTCCGTGGAAAAGAAGTGATGATTTGTCTCTTAAAAGTCGATTGCCCGATCCTAGAAAAAATCCTGCTGCTTACTATAAAGAATTGATGAAGCTGCTTCTTCAACGGTAATGACTCTTGCTGACATTGAAATATTTTTTGGTCTCCTCGTTCCAGTTGATATTTGGAGACAGGTTCATATCCAAGATCATGTTCCTGAGTTGGGTGGTACATGGGATCAAATTAAAGCATGGGACCAGGAAAGAAAGCCAGGTGATAAGCCTCGAGCGGAAATTTTAGCATTGCCAGGTCGCATTATTACCTATATGCATTCTCTTATTCCGCCGAGATAAGTAGTTTGGGATAAATTGTCTGCTTGTCGACAAAAGAAAGATGAGAGTGTGTCAGATTTTTTCAACTCGGTTTGAGGGTACATTTTTGGATTACAGTGGGGCAGGATTTGTCTATTGAGGGAGGTGTTCGGTTGTTCGTTGATAGATTTGTCTCTAACCTGCTTCCCGAAATTGCGACCCGATTGCAGGCTTCCGAAAGTACCTGGTCCACCTCTTCCCCTTCTGTTATTTTAAATATGGCCCAGTATTATGAGCATAGGGATAAAGAGGAAAAGGAGAGGACAGAGAAAAAGCATAAGGATTTAAAGACGAAGGTGTTGTTGCAGCAGGATTTCAGAGGGAATGGTAGAGGAAGTGGTGGTCCTGCTCGACAGCTTCCTCGCACTAGTAGGCAGCCGAATACAGCGCCTTTGGGACAGAATCAGTGTGCATATTGTAAGGAGGAGGGACACTGGTGTAACGAGTGTCCTGTGCTTTTGCAGAAGGTTGCAGTCCCTAGAGGACATGGTTCTCGTGGACGGGGTCGTGGAGCTGGTGGGTGTCAGGATCCATTGGACTGCCCACCGCCTTCCGCACTCCAGCAGTAGTGGAGGTACTATTCAGGGAGAACCCCAGGGCGCTAGGTGCATTTCCCTCACTTACATCCTACCTAGGAAGACTGCCTGTCGGGTGGGGGCTCCTAGCAGGTTCTCAGCACATGCACTTCACCCTAGGCTCTTCCCCTCTTTCACTCCACGTGTTCCCTGAGGAAAAGAAGCTGACTTGTATTTATTTATTCTCTGCTCTGGTATGTGGTGGTATTTTTCCTTATCTTTGTTTCCCAGGCCACACCAGAGCTCGATTCAGCCCCAGCAACAAACAAAGAAGACCGGCCCTGTGGTGGCTGGGGCCGCATCTCTGCGCTCGGCCAGGAGGGCCCTTAGCGGCTGATCCTGCGTTCCTGTCAAACAACGCTACGGGCGGCCCTCTGCTGCTGGGGCACCCGCTACGTGACTCATCAGCCTGGCGCCCGCTACCTGACTCATCAGCCTGGCAAAAGGTATTTAAACCTCGCCCAGGCTCGTCTTCAATGCTTCACATTGAGTCTCCTGCTTGAAGATCCTACGGCGTGACGGCTCTTCTCTGCAGGTACCAGTCGGACGAGTCCAGATCCGTCCTCGCTTCTGCTACTCGCAGATAAGTCTTAAATCCTTTTTGGGTTACCTTTGCCTCTTATTCTCAGTGGAATTCCATTGTCCAGACTCCCAGCTCATTTCTGGTTATTGGGGAGACTTTGGGTAACTGCATACAAAACTCTTCGCAGTCAGAGACTTCCTGACTTCGTTTCCATATGTCGCAGTTCCCTCTTGTTCCTGCTTAGCTTACTTTACGCTATTATGCCAGAATTTTGTCATTTTCTCCTTATATCATTTATGTAACTCGTGCATAGTTCTTGTTTATAGAAGTGTATATTAATATTACAGTGTTTATTGTTACCCTGATACGTCTCTGTTTTCCTCGCTGAAAGAAGGTCTTGGTAACGCTCTCAAGCCTTGGATATACTTCAGCTGCAGGATACAAATTATGTTTTATCTCATTTATATAAAAAATTTATGATGTGCTTATGTGTAATCTTCGTTGACACAATATTGTATGAGTGTGTATTTATCTTCAGGCACAGCATTGTGTGTGTGTATTTATCTTTGGCGTAATCTTGTGTGGGTGTGTATATATATTTGGCACAGTACGGTGTGAGTGCGTTTCTGATTTATTCTTATAATTCTAAAAGACCTCATTTATAGTGACCTAATGCAGAAGTTTATGCATGACTAAAGTCATTGTTTATTTGTGTCTTATTGATGCCTTTTACTACTACTGCAGGACCTGGTCTCCATACTCATTCCTAGCTTTAGGACAGATGTCCCAGATTGTTCTGTGACCCAGAGTTTGCTTCTCCACCAGCACGAACGCGCACCAGTTGTTTCTTTCCTTATTTTAGCTTTTTATTTTAACTATTTATTTTAGTTTGTTTGTTCCCAAACCCCCTTCCCTTGAGATTATTCGATGAGCACTGGTGTCTCTGGTTCAGTGTTCGTCAGATTGTTTCCGGGGATTGTTGGGGTCCAGCTGCCTCTGCGTGCCCAGCAGAGAGAAGAACGCGTTCCAACGTTCATCTTCCCAGATTGGTTCCTGATAGAGGGGCTTATAGGGCTCAGAACGCTGCAGCCTCACAGGGTCATTCTGATAATAATTATTTTGATGACTCTCGAGATGGACAGTACTGCCATGATGATTATGATATGGAGGAAATGACAGGAATGTCTTACAGCTAGGACAGCCATGGACATATTGGGGGACCAGTTAAGATACTTGTAGAACAGTGTGGTCCTTATGTAAAAGTGGAGCTGCAAGGTTCGACTAAGGATTTTTTGGTGGACACAGGTGCGACAAAAAGTTCTGTTTCTCGAAATATGGTTCCTGGGGCGGCTCTGTCTGGCCATAATAATGTTTCGGTAGGTTTTTCTGGTGTACCGGTTGTAAGCCCCATTTCAAGACCCCTTGCATTGACTATTGGTCCTTTCACTGGGATTTGCCATTTTTGCTGCCAATATTTGTAATAGTCCCATTCTTTCGATTCTTAAACGGACACCTTCGGGTGCCCCTGATGATCATGAAGTTGTTTATCGTTTTGTGATTGACTTGTGTGAGGTGAACAAAATAGTTGTTCCCCAGTTTCCAGTGGTCCCAGACATTGCTACACTTTTGACAATGATTCCTTCCACTGCTCGATTCTTTTCTGTCATTGATTTGAAAAATAAATTTTTCAGTATTCCTATTCATCCAGATAGCAGATATCTGTTTGGGTTCACCCTAGCTGGCAGAAGCTTTAGGTTCTGTCGAGCTCCTCAGGGCTATACTGAGAGTCTGAGTATTTGCAGTCAGGCTTTAAAGAGTCAATTGGATTCCCTCTCGCTTCCTACAGGTAATGTATTGGTCCAGTATGTAGATGATCTCCTTATTGCTTCTGACACCGAGCAGGGTTGTAAAGATAGTACTGTTAAATTATTGATGCATTTGGCCCAATATGGACATAAAGTTTCTCTTTCTAAATTTCAGTATTGTTGACAGGAGGTCACCTATTTAGGTCACCTACTGTCAAAGGAGGGTAGGAGATTGACTCCTGAGCGCACCAGTATCATTGTTAAAATGCCTGTCCCACAACTCAGAAAGATGTGCGCACTTTTATAGCTATCACTTCCTACTGTCGGCAGTGGATACCTAGTTACTCCCTACTAATTAAACCTTTGCTTGCACTAACATTGAAAGAAGTGCATGAGCCTTTGCCTTGGACTCCTGAATGTCAGCAGACTTGAGCAATTGAAAACTGCGCTTTGTTCGGCTCCAGTACTTGGCACCCCAGACTATAACAAACGGTTTGTGTTGTTCCTCTATGAGATGGCTGGTTGCGCGCTTTCTGTTCTAACATAAAAATTTGGAGATAAACAACGCAGTGTGCTTATTTCTCTGCTGTTCTTGACCCTGTCCCAAGAGCCCTCCCGAGTTGTCTGAGAGCAGTCGCAGCTGTGGCCATCTCGATAAGACAATCGGCTGCTCTCGTACTTGATACTGACCTCACAGTCATGGTACCCCATGCTGTGGATACTCTTTTGAATAAGACAAAGACACAGCACCTCACCAGTGCACGTCTTACTGGTTATGAACTGACATTGTTCGCTAAGCACATAACGATCAAAAGATGTGCCACTCTGATCCCAGCCACGTTACTGCCCCTCCCTTCTGAAAATGATGAGGTCGACAAACATGATTGTATCTTCCGGACGGAAGAGACGAAAGGACAGGTAGACTTGACAGATGTTCCCATATCTGACCCACACGGGGAACTATATGTCGATGGTTCTTGTTTTAAATTACCAGATGGCACTACAACTGCTGCTTATGAAATCACCACGCTGCGTACAGTAGTAGAGACATCACAAGTCCCTTATCAGTTGGCCCAAGCTGCTGAACTTGTTGCCCTTATACGAGCTTGCGAATTGAGTGAGGGACTGGTTGTCAATATTTATAGTGACAGCCAGTATGCCTTCGGGGTCGCGCATAATTTTGGGCGCCTCTGGGCTGAGAGAGAGTTTCTTACTACGCATGGCACCAAAATACAGCATGGGCACCTTATATTGAGGCTTTTGTCTGCTTTGACACTCCCTAAGAAATTGGCCATAGTCAAGTGTAGCGCCCATAGGAAGGTAACGGATGATGTAGGTAGGGGAAATGATTTTGCGGATTAGATAGCTAAGGAAACGGCTCGGACTAAAATGAAGAGAATGTTTGTAGCAGGCCCAGCTATGTGGGTACCTGAAGTTACCATGTTTGAGGATACGCTTGAGAATGTGAAGGAGATACAAAGCGAGGCCACAATAGAAGAGTTAGCAGTATGGCAGGAAAGTACAGCACAATTGAATGACGAGGGATGTTGGATTGATAAGTCAGGTAAGCAGAGATGGATGTTGCCAGATGCATATGTCCTTCCTGTAGTTACGATGGCCCATGGTCTAGCCCATATTAGAGCTAAGGGTATTTGCAAGTTGTTAGATCCTGTATGGCAGAATGACAATATACCGAAAACTGCTGCACATTTAGTGAAGTATTGTATGGTGTGCATGATGCACAATCCTGGAAAAGGTACCCCTACACCGCCTGGTAATTTTGCACCACCCACTTTTCATTTTGAGGTCCTTCAAATGGATTATATAGAACTGGAAAGATGCAATAATTTGAAGAATGTTCTGGTGGTTGTCTGTGCATTTAGTAAGTGGGTTGATGCTAAGTGGGTTGATGCTTATCCTACCAAAGACAATACAGCCATTTCGACTGCAAAGGCACTCCTGAAGGAGTTCTTTCCTCGTTTCGGCTTGCCCCGTTTGATCTAGAGTGATAACGGAAGTCATTTTAATGCTAAAGTGATTCAATTGATTTGTGATGGTTTGAGTATCAAGCAGAAGTTCCATGCTGCCAGTCCTCCACAGTCAGCAGGTCTAGTTGAGAAGTACAATGGTACTCTCAAACTTAAATTGGCAAAAATTCAGGAGACCACAGGGTTACAATGGCCAGATGCCTTACCATTAACTCTTTTGTCGACAAGAACAACAGCACATTCTAGGACAGGATTGTCACTGTATGGGGTCGTGTTTGGACGCCCGGCAAATGTCTGGGGCGTCCCACTCCCACGACGGTTTTCTGATATTGAATACCCGTTATTGATTGACTATCTTGCTCAGTTAACTGAAAGTTTGTGTTCTATTCACCAACTGGTCCGAAAAGCCCTGCCAGCTACACCAGAGGGGCCCGGACACGATATTCAGCCTGGGGACTTCATCTTGGTGAGGAATTTTCAAAAAAAGAAGAGTTTGGAGCCGCAGTGGAAAGGACTGGAGCAGGTCCTCTTATCAACACGTACAGCAGTCAAGGTCGCCGGCCGTAAGAACTGGGTGCATGCTACCACTGTCGCAGGATACTTCTACCTTTGCCCTATGATCAATGGGTGAAGGATGGAGTAGGGGACTCTGAGTGCGAGACAGTGCCTCGGTTTGTCCCCTTCAGCGACGCCAGGTTGACCTGGACGCGAACAGATGAGGAAAGTGATGAAGTGCTGAGTGCAGCCGATCCACCGGAAATACGAGCTATCCAGGAGCCCCTTTTTGTTGATCCTTCTGTGCCTGGAGTTACTAGGTACAATTTGCTCCCTCGGCTGGGGAAAAGTGCACCAAAGGAGAAGAAAGATTAGTTAGGGATGGACTGTGTAAGTCAGGGCGTACTCTGCTATAGTACCAACAGAGTTAGCTTAGGGAGATGAGAGATTTGTGCACTGTTTGAACATTGGACAGAATAGATTAAAGTATTCCCTTGGGGATACATTGTCCTGGTCGACGTGGGAACACGGGCTTAGGACAGAGCAAGCTCCAACGCCGGTGCTCAAGAGCGCCAACGTTTTTGATGGACAATAGGAGGTTGTACCAGTGAGGCTCAGACAGACACTGGGAACTTGTATATTTCTTTGTTTGAATTCCGCCTCATTTCATTATTTCCGATGTATCCCTTTGGCAGGCTGGTTGCTGAGGAGGAGCAGCCAGGGATTCTCCCTGCTTACACACGTGTATTTTGGTCTACAAAGAGAAAGATATTATGTGTTGTTCTTATGGTTTTGCTGCTATTGATCCTGGGTGGGGTGTCCTGGGTTGTGGAACGAGATCAGATAAAATCATCATGTGCTAAGGAGAAGGTTATCTCACAAGTCTGAGAGAAAAGAGCCACCCCAAGCAATATATTTTTGGAAACACATAAGAGGTTTTTTGGAGAAGGGACAGCTTGTTACCCCACTAATTCAGTTACTAGTTTATGGACTGCCTATCCACTATCACTGGTAAATTACACAAATACTTGGCCCCCTGACTTTGTAGAAGTAAAAGGGGTGTTTGGATTTGGTTATTCGGGCCATGTCTTTACTATAGAAAGCCCTTGGGAGAGCGTTATCCTGGTTGTGGTCATAATATGTACTGTGATAATTTCTATGTGGAAAGCACGAATATCACTTTGGTGGGTTGGCATTATAAAGAATTGACAGTTCCCCGAGAGGCTGGTTATTACCCTGCTTGTCCGATTATCAATAGTACTTCCACTTCACTGTATATAAATTGTTCAGGGCTAGTTTTGCATAAGATTACAATTCCCTTGGAGAATTCGAAAGACCCCAATACCGTTGGATGGAATTCTAGATATTCTGCAGTAGACTATGATAGACCGATCTATGCACATCCAGGGTTTTTCTTTTTATCAAATGGGACTTATTCCAATGTTCATAATGGTACCAATGATGTGGCCCTAGGAATGGTATTGCCTCTTGGTGTTCCCTGTAAACGTGCCAAGCACAAGATAAAATGGGTTAAAAGAACCTTGACCAAGGAGAGGTTAATAATTACAGCAATGGTATCACCTTTGGATACATTCTTTCTTCCATAATTACGTTTGGGGGTACAGCTATGGCAAGAGCTGAGAAAGTGAGAGAGTATTTTGGTTGCAAGCTTCAAATATTGTCTAACTCTACAGTAGCTGCTTTGCGTGACATCACCACCCAATTGGAAAGTATGCAAATATATTCTGAACAGACTAGATATGCTGTCGATTTTATCTTGGCCAAGAGCGGTGGTGTGTGCGCAGTAGTAGGAGACCAGTGTGTAGTCGGGATCACTACCATGGACATGGTGGTGGAGAGGTGTGGTGCAGCGGTCAGGGCAGCTGACTTCGGAGCACAGCGTTCACGGTTCGATCCCCGGCTCCGGCGGCAGCTCAGCTCAGCACCATGTGACTCACTTAATTTCCACTACGGCCCCCAGCGCCTTGAGACCCGTAAGGGTGAGTAGCTGCGCTATATAAAAAAAACGGACTGACTTACCATGGAGAAGAATATTACCCAGCACATTTTAGACATACTTGACAATGTCAAGGGGATGGAAAGTGGGAACTGGAGTTGGTCTCTCTTTGGTAGTTGGGGTTGGATTTTTGAAAAGATAATATACTTTATTGCGATATTAGTGTCATGCTGTATCCTTATACAATGTTTGCCCATGTGTTGTTCTTATTGTGCCACTTTCCTCCCTCCTAAAGGAAAAATATCAATTCACGATACCAATGCTGCAATTATGTTACAGAAGGACATAGATGATCTGATGCAGATAGATGAGGGTATTTTCGAGACTTCTTCCTTCTTTACAGTCTCCATTCCTGATGCTGAGAATATGGAATGTTCATAATGTCCATGGTTTTTCGTTCTCCTGATTCTATGTTTTCCTTTGTTGCTAATAAAATATGTTTAGCTCATGCTAAAAGGAGGATCTGTTGGAATGAAAATGTTTTCGCTGTTTTTCAATTACGCATTATTTCATGTAAGTTAGCATTCGCAGCACCATTTTATGTTTAGCTGCCATTTTGATTCATGATCAAAACTAATCCTTGCCTTTCTGAGAAACAGCTTCTCGTAAGTTTCGTTTCTCCAAGGTTGGGCCTTGCTTTGCTAATGAATAGACTGTTCCTATTAGTGCATACCTTTCTCGCGAGATAGAGTCCCTCTCCCACTTGTCTGGTGATGGGGCCGACTAGAACGGCCTTGGACTTTTGTAACTTTGTGCTAGATATGCTCGCTGAGATCATGTTCTTTGTACTCCATTGCTTAAGCAGCACCTGCCTGGAAAATTCCACTATGGGCGTGGTTAGCCCAGCTATGAAATGTACATAATGTGTCTTTATGCTTATCGATTTCAGTCCCTCTGCAGCACTCCTAGAGACTGGGCAGACCGGGCTCCACTCTGAGTGTACTTTGAATAAACGATTATTGGTTTGTATTCTCTACTGTCTGACCTACTCTTCATTTGATATGGAAGGCTGGGAGGTGGTCATTAGTGACCCGAGTGACCCGAATCGGGCCATTTCCTTCAGCAGTTCGGGCTGGACTGTTCCCATGAGGCACAGGGTCAAGACTGATTTGCATATAACTGGGTTTGAACTGAGGTGGCGAAGTGAGCTGAAGAATGATGATGGATTCAACCCAGATCTGTGACTGGGGGTGAGTGTCTGAAAAGTTTCAGCGCTCCGTCCTTCATCTCCTTGTGTTTGCTTTGTTTGCCCTAAGTTGGCAGGGTATGCCCAGACGTGGGTCCCTTGCTCACTTTGCCACTGGATTCAAGCTAGTCTGGCTGATGAGGGGTGTTACCATGAAACCGGTCCCAGGATGCTTGTTTCCGGTTCAGGGAAGACCTGGCTTGGCAGTTCGGGCTGGACTGTTCCCATGAGGCACAGGGTCAAGACTGATTTGCATATAGCTGGGTCTGAACTGAGGTGGCGAAGTGATCTAAAGAATGATGATGGATTCAACCCAGATCTGTGACTGGGGCTGAATGTCTGAAAAGTTTCAGCACTCTATCCATCATCTCCTTGTGTTTGATCTGAAGAGATATACCATCAGCCCAGCCCGGCATCTGAAGAGATATACCTTCAGCACAGCCCAGCATCTGAAGAGACATAGAGTCAGCACAACTTGCCAACTTAAGAGACATACCATCAGCACAGCCAGGCATCCTAAGAGACATACCGTCAGCACCGCCGGTCATCTGAAGAGACATACCGTCAGCACCGCCGGTCATCTGAAGAGACATACCGTCAGCACCACAGGTCATCTGAAGAGATATACCATCAGCACCGCCGGTCATCTGAAGAGACATACCGTCAGCACCACAGGTCATCTGAAGAGATATACCATCAGCACCGCCGGTCATCTGAAGAGACATACCGTCAGCACCACAGGTCATCTGAAGAGATATACCATCAGCACCGCCGGTCATCTGAAGAGACATACTGTCAGGATTCCCCGGGCTGCTCGTAGACATCTTCCCTCCAGCAGGGTTGGAATCGTCAGGCTTGGGGACCCTCAGCATATTTCTTACCGCTTGCCACTTAAGACAGCTTGGGCTCCAGTCATAGTGACCCATTCTCCCATTTAAGAGTAATCTCCACTTGTCAACCTTAAGGGTATTGGGGGGGGTCCGTGTGTGCTTGTTCCCCCTTCCAGGATGTGGCTCACCTGATGTGTGGGTGGCTCTGGATGTGTCTTTACCTTGTTGTTGTTTCCCTCCTTGATTTATTGTTCCTTTCAGCCTGCTGCAGCCTCGGATGATCCTTGCCGGCCCTGTGCGGCTGGGGCTGCGCGATTCGCAGAAATGGCAGGCCCTTAGTGGCTGGACCGGCGCGTCTCTGCCACGTCGATGACAGCCGCTGCAGCTGGGGCTCAGGCTACGGGTATTTAAACTCCGCCTAGCAATGCCCCAACTGCTTCTCATTGTTACCTGTTCCGAAGCGGTCCTGCGGCTCTTCTCTCCTTCTGTTGGTGTTCCGGTTGGCGTTTCCTGGCGGGAGCGGATCAGCCATCGGAAGCTAAGTCTTTTAATCAACATCCCCCTTTAAATCCTTGTATTTACGGCATTCCTTTTTATGACTTGCGCACTTGTGCAGAAAAGGGGTTCCAGCATAAAGGGGGGGTTTCTAGTCACCCGGAAGGCTTTCCGGTTAATTACTTGTGACTACTTTATTTTTATTATCGCATTGAGACTCACGAGACTTCGCCTGTGTATGTAGTTAATATTCAGGGGCTTGTCAATACTATTGATGATTATAGAAAGCCTTAATTGTTTATTTGAAAAGTATACTATACTTCCTAGATATATGCATCAGTCCCTGCTTTGCTAAAGGGTTTGGTAACGCTCCCAAATCTTTTGGGGACCCTCTCACTGTGTTCTTCAAATTCGTTGTTTATAGAGTGTTTATGAATATTTGGGTGTAGTGTGGAAGAGTGTTGGTGGTGTACTTCTTTACTTTCTGTGAGTGATTTCTCTGGAGTCTGTGTCTGCCTTTCAACAGTACCTCCAGATGTCAAAGAATAGGGCATGCCTTAATGTCCATTACAGTATGGTCAACAGTTTTCTGGTGCACTTGTTCAACTAGGAGCTGGTCTCCATTTCCCTTTTAGGGACTGGGTCTTACAAGTGGATTCAGTGACCCTGCGTTTGCATTCTCCACCAGCACGAATGCGCACTAGTTGTTACCTTCTTTATTTTACCTTTTTATTTTAATTCTTTATTTTAGTTCATTGTGTGTTCCCAAACCCCCTTCCCTTGAGGTCATCTAAAAAGTACTGGTGTTTTCTAATACAGTGCTTGTTGGATAGTTTCCGGGGATCGTTGGGTTCCAGCTGCCTCTGCGAGTTCGGCAGAGAGAAGAACGCGTTCCAACGTTCATCACCCCAGCTTCATTCCTGATACATACCATCAGCACAGCCCAGCATCTGAAGAGACGTACCGCCAGCACAACCCGTCATCTGAAGAGACATACCATCAGCACAGCCAGGCAACTGTAGAGACATACCATCAGCACAGCACGTCATCTGAAGAGACATACCATCAGTACAACCTGGCATCTGAAGAGACATACCATCAGCACTGCCTGGCATCTGAAGAGATATAATATCGCACGTGGGAGAAGAAGTAGGGCATTGTAGGGCTCATGCCTGCCCTGACTAACGTAAATAAACACAAAAATTGGTGTGGTGCCCTCAGAAGTCTACTATCAGCTCATTCAACTGATCAGCAGGTCATTAACAGAGACCTGACGAGTTATCTGTGTGCTGCCAACTGTGCTTTTACCTAATCTCAAGGCAATTCCAAGAATTGGGCGAGGATGGCTCACCCACGTAATGATAAACTGTGAGTGTAGTCAGCGCACACCTGTTTGAAACAACTAAACAATGATTTCCAATTTTAAACTAGCTTGCGTGCTACCTAGTGAGAGGCAGCCAGCCTCGTGATACGAATAACCCTCCGATGAATGTTCACCGGTATACTAGATGCACAGCATGAACATATGGAAGCAACTCTTTGCGTTCAATGAATAAATAAAAGAACCTAGATCATTCCATTGCTTTATACAAAAGTTCTGTATTAACCTGAGAATCTTGAAATCAAGCAAGCTCTCGCCTTATAATTATTCATCACATCAATAAAAAATCTGTACAATAACGTATGAAAAAAACTCCAATGCATATATCATTACGATAAACATGACATTAGCATGCTACAACTCAATTACCCAGCCCAGCCCAATGCATTTCGGGATTATATTCATCCCTTCTTCAGGGGCCACTATGGAAAAAACAAATATCATAAAGATTACATGGGAAAAGAATTTGCAGAAAACATTTAGATTCAAACAACGAGATTCGCGCCCAGTATGTTGACATACCTAAACATGAATTTACGCGCGGCAATACGAATAAAAAATAGAACCGTGAGATACTGTGTGGCAAATGAAATTAAACAGAAAGTGGATATAAAGTGAAAGCTGTGAATAGCTGAGAAATGATGATGAAGATAAGAGTAGCCACAACAACCATAAACTGAACCAAGTGAATATATAGTCTGTTCTGAGCAGAAAAGAAATCCGTGATCCAACGTGGTGCTAATGAACTGGAAACTCACGGTGACATGCTATGAAACCCGCAGAAACAACTGTTAACCAACTGTGTTGTGTGTTTTACTCACACTCTTAAATGTAGGGTGGTGAATGAAAAAATAAACACTTACTGTGAGCTGTGTTAACAAAAGACTATAGTCTATGGATTTCAGAAGCCGTAAAAACAATATAGCGAAGCTGGAAAAAACAAAAATCCACTGTCGAAAATGCCATGAAACCTAATGTGTCCTGAGAACTGGTGAATGCAATAAACTAATACCTGGTGTTCAGCTAACGTAGAGACTGCTGTAGAATAACTTGATTAAATTATCTGTGGAAACAGAAATGTATGACACTCATCAACACCTAAATGCTACCGTTTTACGGATGTTGACAAATAACCGACAATTGAAATGCCGAAATACCGCTTACCCTGTATGTTGAATAAAGAATCTGGGATTAGATCTCACTATTCCAACCACCACGAGATTTTCCACCCGTCGTTTGTGCTCCTAAAGAACAAAACATGGACTCTCAGAAACACCTTGACACTCCTATCTTTCGAGCCATACCACGACAAGCACCCCGTGCACCCATGCTTACCGAGAGTTGACGAAATAACGCTCCTAGTAATCCACTGTTTCACCGCGTAGCGACTGAATGTAAAGACGCGCTGCGTGTGCGCTTATATAAAAATTGCCAATTACTGAACAAGAGCGGGACACGCCCGCGTAGAGAAATAAAAAAATGAAAAGAAGACTCACGCGATGTATACCGTCGCCATCTTAGACTGGTGTAAACTCCATAAAGAAAGTAACCTAAACTGACGTGCATGTAATAATGAGCCTGCAATGCCGGTAAAGCAAATAATGAACAACGCTTCAAACGAAGGACAGGTCTCTAAATTAAGATACGAATAAACGAGATAGATTAGAAGATGTATGTTGTGTGAAACGATCGCTAACTCTGTGCTGTGTCAACCTAGTGCAGAAGTGAATAAAGTGTTCGTAATGCTAAGATTCAACACCTTAGATGAAAAAACTCACAACCACTAATCTATCTAGAGGTAAATCCGCTGACTTGATAGAAATGTGAATAGCAACTGGAATAGAATAGAATGAGTGAGTGACACCCATGTCGTCCCTTAATCAGCTTATTCTAAAAAATGTGTGGAAATGGGATAGTGTATACCCCAGGGTAACCCATGCAAAAACAGTGCCTTGCTTCCCATGCTATAATACCAGCGTGAAAAAAACAGAGTGATCGGTTTGCCGCACGCAAACCGTGTCGTACAATCTGAAGTGATCATATTGCCAAGGGTGCAACAGTATTATACAATCTGAAATGATGTTGCTTCAATGGATACAACACATATAAGAGGCAATGCCCTCCCCTTCAAAGAAAACATGACATTTCTAATTTGTCATTCAACCCACCTGGCATCATTGTCTGTAGCAATTTGATCCACCACACCTCCCTTTGTGATAGTAGCTTTGCGTTATCGCAACCTGTTTTGCACACCAATAACTCTAGTATGGTATATCTCAATTGTGCAATTGTGTGCTGTTGTTCTAACCAGTGTGATACTAAATGTGATTTAATGCTCTGTGTACGGATTGTGCTCTTATGTTCTGATATACGCACCTTGACTTTGCGTATTGTTTTGCCGACATACAACAAGCCGCACGGACATTTGATGGTGTAAACTGCATAACTGGAGTTACAATCTCCATTGTATCTCAATGCAATGGATTTCCCTGAGTGTGGATGATTGATAGTATCTCCTGTCATTACATTGTTACAGTTAACACAGTTATAACATATGCGCATCCCCTTGTAATTAATATGGTTCAATGCCGATTTAAAGGACAACTTTTCTTTGATATTCCTACCACGTGTATAGGCGAACAATGGCTCTTCCGCGAACAGTCCATTGAAATCAGGTTCGTGTTTTAATAGTTCCCATCTAGATTTAATAATCCTTTTGATGGTGGATGATTTTGTCGAGAATTTAGAAACGAACACATGTCGATTTTGAACAACCTTGGGTTTGGACACCAATAACTCTTCTCGTTTTAATGACTGAGTCTTGAATAGTGCTTTGGTCACAGTATTTTGGGGATAGCCCCGCTGTTTAAACTTGTGACTTTGTTCTTCAAGGATAGGTCCCAACTGTTCCTCATTAGATACTATTCTCTTGATTCGAATCATTTGTGAGTATGGTAAGTTTTGTAATAGCGGCTGAGGATGAAAACTAGAGAACAACAATAGGTTGTTTCTATCCGTAGGTTTAGTGTACACAGTCGTTTGCAGTTTGTTGTTCTCTTTAGTGATTAATACATCCAAAAATGACAAACTCTCATCACTAATGTTGCAAGTCAATTTAATGCGTTCATTTTTTGAATTCAATGCCGAAATATTGAGGTGCAATTGATCAACCGAGTTGTTCCATATGAGGAAAATATCGTCTATGAATCTGGTATAAAAAACCAAGTTGGTGCTCCAAGACTCATCTGAAAAAATGTGATCATGTTCAAATTTAGACATGAAGGTGTTAGCGTACGAAGGAGCCCCCGAAAAACCCATGGAGGTTCCACTGATTTGGAGGTAAAAATCATCTTTCCATTGTAAATAACTGTGTTGTAAACAAAAACTCAGTAGATCTAGAATGAAAACTTTGTCAACACCTAATTCAGGTAATTGCAACAATGCCCACTCGCAAGCTTCTATACCTTCTTGTAGGGGTATCGAAGTGTACAGAGCTGTCACATCTATAGTGCAAAGAATCCATGTTGGAGAACACTGGTTTTCCACGGCGTTGAGCAATTGTAAGAAATGTGTTGTATCCTTGATGTAACTTCTCCATGACTGTACAAACTTCTCATATGGAACAACTCGGTTGATCAATTGCACCTCAATATTTCGGCATTGCATTCAAAAAATGAACGCATTAAATTGACTTGCAACATTAGTGATGAGAGTTTGTCATTTTTGGATGTATTAATCACTAAAGAGAACAACAAACTGCAAACGACTGTGTACACTAAACCTACGGATAGAAACAACCTATTGTTGTTCTCTAGTTTTCATCCTCAGCCGCTATTACAAAACTTACCATACTCACAAATGATTCGAATCAAGAGAATAGTATCTAATGAGGAACAGTTGGGACCTATCCTTGAAGAACAAAGTCACAAGTTTAAACAGCGGGGCTATCCCCAAAATACTGTGACCAAAGCACTATTCAAGACTCAGTCATTAAAACGAGAAGAGTTATTGGTGTCCAAACCCAAGGTTGTTCAAAATCGACATGTGTTCGTTTCTAAATTCTCGACAAAATCATCCACCATCAAAAGGATTATTAAATCTAAATGGGAACTATTAAAACACGAACCTGATTTCAATGGACTGTTCGCGGAAGAGCCATTGTTCGCCTATACACGTGGTAGGAATATCAAAGAAAAGTTGTCCTTTAAATCGGCATTGAACCATATTAATTACAAGGGGATGCGCAGATGTTATAACTGTGTTAACTGTAACAATGTAATGACAGGAGATACTATCAATCATCCACACTCAGGGAAATCCATTGCATTGAGATACAATGGAGATTGTAACTCCAGTTATTAAGTTTACACCATCAAATGTCCGTGCGGCTTGTTGTATGTCGGCAAAACAATACGCAAAGTCAAGGTGCATATATATCAGAACATAAGAGCACAATCCGTACACAGAGCATTAAATCACATTTAGTATCACACTGGTTAGAACAACAGCACACAATTGCACAATTGAGATATACCATACTAGAGTTATTGGTGTGCAAAACAGGTTGCGATAACGCAAAGCTACTATCACAAAGGGAGGTGTGGTGGATCAAATTGCTACAGACAATGATGCCAGGTGGGTTGAATGACAAATTAGAAATGTCATGTTTTCTTTGAAGGGAGGGCATTGCCTCTTATATGTGTTGTATCCATTGAAGCAACATCATTTCAGATTGTATAATACTGTTGCACCCTTGGCAATATGATCACTTCAGATTGTACGACACGGTTTGCGTGCGGCAAACCGATCACTCTGTTTTTTTCACGCTGGTATTATAGCATGGGAAGCAAGGCACTGTTTTTGCATGGGTTACCCTGGGGTATACACTATCCCATTTCCACACATTTTTTAGAATAAGCTGATTAAGGGACGACATGGGTGTCACTCACTTATTCTATTCTATTCCAGTTGCTATTCACATTTCTATCAAGTCAGCGGATTTACCTCTAGATAGATTAGTGGTTGTGAGTTTTTTCATCTAAGGTGTTGAATCTTAGCATTACGAACACTTTATTCACTTCTGCACTAGGTTGACACAGCACAGAGTTAGCGATCGTTTCACACAACATACATCTTCTAATCTATCTCGTTTATTCGTATCTTAATTTAGAGACCTGTCCTTCGTTTCAAGCGTTGTTCATTATTTGCTTTACCGGCATTGCAGGCTCATTATTACATGCACGTCAGTTTAGGTTACTTTCTTTATGGAGTTTACACCAGTCTAAGATGGCGACGGTATACATCGCGTGAGTCTTCTTTTCATTTTTTTATTTCTCTACGCGGGCGTGTCCCGCTCTTGTTCAGTGATTGGCAATTTTTATATAAGCGCACACGCAGCGCGTCTTTACATTCAGTCGCTACGCGGTGAAACAGTGGATTACTAGGAGCGTTATTTCATCAACTCTCGGTAAGCATGGGTGCACGGGGTGCTTGTCGTGGTATGGCTCGACAGATAGGAGTGTCAAGGTGTTTCTGAGAGTCCATGTTTTGTTCTTTAGGAGCACAAACGACGGGTGGAAAATCTCGTGGTGGTTGGAATAGTGAGATCTAATCCCAGATTCTTTATTCAACATACAGGGTAAGCGGTATTTCGGCATTTCAATTGTCGGTTATTTGTCAACATCCGTAAAACGGTAGCATTTAGGTGTTGATGAGTGTCATACATTTCTGTTTCCACAGATAATTTAATCAAGTTATTCTACAGCAGTCTCTACGTTAGCTGAACACCAGGTATTAGTTTATTGCATTCACCAGTTCTCAGGACACATTAGGTTTCATGGCATTTTCGACAGTGGATTTTTGTTTTTTCCAGCTTCGCTATATTGTTTTTACGGCTTCTGAAATCCATAGACTATAGTCTTTTGTTAACACAGCTCACAGTAAGTGTTTATTTTTTCATTCACCACCCTACATTTAAGAGTGTGAGTAAAACACACAACACAGTTGGTTAACAGTTGTTTCTGCGGGTTTCATAGCATGTCACCGTGAGTTTCCAGTTCATTAGCAACACGTTGGATCACGGATTTCTTTTCTGCTCAGAACAGACTATATATTCACTTGGTTCAGTTTATGGTTGTTGTGGCTACTCTTATCTTCATCATCATTTCTCAGCTATTCACAGCTTTCACTTTATATCCACTTTCTGTTTAATTTCATTTGCCACACAGTATCTCACGGTTCTATTTTTTATTCGTATTGCCGCGCGTAAATTCATGTTTAGGTATGTCAACATACTGGGCGCGAATCTCGTTGTTTGAATCTAAATGTTTTCTGCAAATTCTTTTCACATGTAATCTTTATGATATTTGTTTTTTCCATAGTGGCCCCTGAAGAAGGGATGAATATAATCCCGAAATGCATTGGGCTGGGCTGGGTAATTGAGTTGTAGCATGCTAATGTCATGTTTATCGTAATGATATATGCATTGGAGTTTTTTTCATACGTTATTGTACAGATTTTTTATTGATGTGATGAATAATTATAAGGCGAGAGCTTGCTTGATTTCAAGATTCTCAGGTTAATACAGAACTTTTGTATAAAGCAATGGAATGATCTAGGTTCTTTTATTTATTCATTGAACGCAAAGAGTTGCTTCCATATGTTCATGCTGTGCATCTAGTATACCGGTGAACATTCACCCACGTAATGAGACATGCTTCTGTCATAAGGTTTCTGCACATACACAGAGCTATGCACAGGAAAATGAGACCCCGGAATACAGTGGTTTGCCACCATATACCGTAGCACCCAAAAACCCCAACCCAACTAGCTTAGCATCCCATTAGCACCCAAGTACTAATGTTTGGACAACCCAGAACACGGTATCTTTATCTCAGGACTCACAGAAGCAAGAACACTCTTTCGTCACTCACTCGTACTTGTCCACAAGGTGCGTAGTAAGAGACACTGGATAGGTTAAAATGTTTATTCCAACTTACGTGCTCTAATGTACAGTACACGTGTCAGTACTAATAGCATAATGCATATGACTAATATAAGCAGCATGGTTACAATTCCATAGAATACAAACGGGGAAAGCATCTCAGAGCTCAGTGGATAAACGTATAAATAACATTACCACCCTCCCCTTGCAGTAAGATAGTTTATTATAATAATAGAAGACCTCTGGGCTTTGACTAGCGAACCCCCATACCTCAGTCTCTAGATGCAGAATTACATCAGCAGGACATCATAGCTCTTCTCACTGAAAGGGATTTCTCCAAGTGTGTTTTAGCGCTAGTAAACCACAGTATTAAAAGCATATCAAATTCTTCATGGCAATTGCACATAATGTTATGTCTGGGTGCGCGAGACTGGCCATATCAGGAAGAACCAGAATACATTGTTATGCGACCTTGTACATGTTTGTGCAGACTGAGCCCAGAAAGGTGAACAACAGAAAATGCAGACAGTGCAAAAGAACTTGGCACGAGCAAAGGGCGAGGAAGGCCCGGCTCAGTGTAACGTGCGCAAAGAAAAGCAGCATGGCAGCCAGGCCTAGGCCAACATAACAAGGCAGGTAACAATCCACAAGACACCCTCCCCTGGACAGTCCGGCGGCCAGGACAGAGGCCCATCAGAGGAGAAAATTGACGCCGGAGCACAGGGAGCGCCCAAACGGCGAAGGGCAGGTCAATCCATGAAAGTGAAAGTGCAGAAAAAAGCCATACCCTCCAAGAGTTCATCATTGGAATCGTCAAAAAACATAGATGCCATCCAATCCATGAGTTCAAAAGAGCAGGAATGCTCCTCAGCAAAGGGAGCATCCAGAAGCAATGCGGGACAGCTTGCGTGATAATTGAAACAGCTTCGTTGTAGGAGATCCTGGGCAGCCGCCCAGATATCCCATTGCGCCAAAATCCCCAGTGCAGCCGCACGCGCCATACAGCCAGCGACGGAACAGTCCTGCTCATGGGCCTCTAAGGGACCCATCAACTGAACAAAATCCGGAACAGACAATGACGAATTGGAGAGGCAATAATCCAGAGTCCAGGTGAAAGGACAGCGGACACAAGTCATCACAGGTTGCACGCAAGTGAAATACGCAAAGCGAAATGAAAGAGTATATGACACACTCAGTGTCGCCAATGGCAAGACACCAAAACCGGCCAAAAGGCGCTCACGGAGCAGCTGGAGGCGTTCTGGATCGAGCAGGTCCCATCGGGGAGCAGCCATTGCGCAGAAAGCAAATTAAGAGCAAGACACCAGCCGCTAAAGCGAGGATCAATGGGAAACCGCCAAAGACACTGGAAAATATAGAATGTATGAAAGCCGGGATGACACCAAAAATAGTTTGGAAGGAGGACACCAAGCCCGACCCAACGACCTTAAAAAAGTGTACTAGGCCTTCAGTGTTAGATGCGTTAAAAATACGATGTATTAACTCCCCAAAATGTTGGGGGAGATTAGTGTTCAAAAGGGCCTGTATTTCACTGTGGGTACTCGCCACCTGGAGAATGAATGTCTCCCGGGCGGACGTGAGCATAACTTCCTCGTTTAATAATAGTGCCTTTATTCTGCTCAGTCTATTGAAATCTGCTTCCATGGTCGGGATGGAAGGCCAAATAGAGATATCAACCTTGCCATGAGGGGGAGGAAAAAGCACATTCTTGCAGCAGACAACCCTGTGCGAAACTGTTACAATGTAAGGAATGCCAGCCTGCAGGCCACAACAGTTTTCGTTATTTAAAAGTAAATAACTACCATTGGAAAGGAGAGTGAAAGTAGGAGAAATAACAGGAGCAGGAATACCTTTCAGTACACAAGCAAGATTAGGAGAGGAAACGCTACATGAGCCATGCAATTTAATGTGTTTACAAATAAGCGAATGACCTATAGTCGAGTCGCAGTACTCCCCCGTGAGAAAGACTTCCTTGCCGTCCCGAAGGCATTTATACATGAAAGGCAAGGACCAGAGTTCATGCAGGAAAGCACTGCCCAATGGCCGGTAACGGCCCACAGGATAATGTTTCATGCACGAGTCAAATTCAAACAAGGAAAATGGTAAAGCTATAACCCCATGGACTAGCCATACAGCAGAATCGAGTTCTGCAACAGAGAACGGCAATGGATCCACCTTTTCGATATGTAATAGATTGTAAGTTGCATCCTTCATGGACATAAATTGCTGTTTATCAGTTAAGTTAAAAGGTAGAAATAAGGCAGAGGTGTTCAAGAAATGCCAAGGCACTTTACCTAACTTAAGTGTTTGCAAAGTCCATGCAAACTGCATAACTGAGCGCAATTGATTCTGACCATGATATAACACAGAAACATCATCTTGTACAATATCAACAACAGAGGACACAATATTCTCTAAAGTGTAAATGCGAGAAGACAGGGTATTAATACTATTGTCAACAACAGCAAGCACCTTTTCCAAATTTGCTTGATCTATTTCCCTAAGACGGGAAGCAGCTTCCATTTGTGATAGCTTCCAGAGTTCATTATATGTTTCATAAATGAATCTTTTAGGTCGGGGACCACGAGGTCCCAAAACAAAGTCGGACAGATCAATATTGCCTGTAAGGAGGGACAAATGTTGTTTAACAGAATCAAGGGACGAATGTTGCAGCCATTGTTTGCATAATTTACCAACAGAGTATGTAGTGACAGTACGGGCATCAGTAAACCTCGGATCAGGCCTATTCTGTGTGTAGCTAGCACCAGTATCATGAAAACGCATTTGACATGCATTAGATGATATAGGCCATACTAACCAGGGTGACTGAACCAGCTCAGAAACATTAAACGAATTGTTTTGTAACATTGCCTGCAGGGACACGAGGGACAGATTGAATCGTGAGCTTTCATGTGGAAAACTCGACAGGGATGGTATTGATGGCGTATTCAATTGTTTAGTGGTTGCTAAGCCCCAACATGTAGTCTGATAGATGGAAGCATTTAGGAACATAATTTGGGTAGGGATGAGGCAAGCACGATGCAACGCCTCGGTTCCCTGTACCTGCCATGTTTTGGAGCCCCAAATAGATTTTAAATCCACTGTATTATCCCAGTACTCATAACCACCCACAGCTAGGGCACTCAGAAAGGAACCTGAATATAGCAATTTGGTGTGTGTCAACATAATTTTCTGAGTTGATGTGCTATTAAGTCTAAAATAATAGGATGCAGGGTTTGACCGATTAAAATCAGTAAAATAATTAAACTTATTTCGAAGAGTTTGAGAGCTACCTGGCAAGGGGTTTGGACAATGTTCCCATTGGGTGTAGTTAACAGATCTACGCAGGGCACTTGGCTTATGGAGAAAATGATTACCCCAATGTTGGTAACAATACAAATCGGCATAATTAGCAGAATTCATATATAGATCTTCAGCATTAAAAGATGCATAATATTTTAAATCAGCAAACAAAGCTTCAACGGCATGCACATCCCAATCATCAGAATGAATATTATTTTGTACTACATCACCCATTGAAACACGAAGGACATTAGGTACATTAATAATTTCCGTCGGACCATGGATTTGATAGTTCACTGCATCCCATACGATGCCATCAGCAACTGGGAAGGCTGAAATGTTCACAAATGTGTGGTCACGCTTCATGATGTGAGACGAGGAATGAGGAGCCAAAGTTCCAGAAACATAGTCTACAGCAGAGCGTTCAGGTAAATAGTGACCATTAATTAGTAGAAAAAACACTGTGACAAAGCCAATGGACATGAACAAAAATATCAAGAAAAGTACCAACCAGATGTATGTCCAGGGGGAATCAAAAAATTGTCTCTAAACCAGGATATAAAAATACTGAACTTGGATGGAACTTTTGAAGATGTGGAATCCGAATCAAAGGAATAACGAGTCGGGCTTAGTGGCGTTGTTGGTTGATGTGCCACCGATTCTGATGCAGGATAAGTATACTCGTCCTCGTTGATATTGGTGGAGAGTTGGGGATCAATCGTAGTTTCAGGCAAATCAACCATCTCAATTACAGCATCAGCGATCGTTCGTGCAGATGGACTATGAACATATGTCCGATAAATGGCAGGACAAGAGACCGCTGGTGTGACACTATTCAGGATCGGCCAGGCGCTGTAGCTTGACATTTTCAACTGAGATGTATCTGTTCTCTTTGCGACCAGGAAGCGGTGGTAAAATGACTGTACGTGTTCCCTTCAGGCCAAGAACTGGAACCGGTGCACGAAAAGAGGGGCCAAATTCTTTTTGTTTTGAACCTTCTCTCGAACCAGTTCTCCAATTTTCGGAAGCCAGCCGGCTACCGGAATCTGCAACGCAGGATCTGTGGCTGAAGGTAAATGTGTAGTTGCAAGTTTGTCTCGGGCTTCTTGTAAGTCCTGTAACATAGCAGAATGGTTATCTACATCAAACTTGGCGGATTGCGCCGCGATGTCTGGACCCTCAAGGTCAGGCACAAACATTCTTATGCCAAAGAGCATTTCGTATGGGGTCCGCCCACCCAGAGGTCTTCTAGGGAGATTATTAAGTGCACGCTGAACGGTATACAAATGGGCCAGCCAGTTCCTGCCAGTACCTAAAACCCTAGCTGTTAAGGATTGCTTTAAGTCACGGTTCATTCGTTCAACGATAGAGTTGCCCTCAGGCCTATACGGAGACGAAAATTTCACCCGCACCCCAAGCGAAGCCATTGCATCCTTGTAAGCCCTAGAGGCAAACGCTGGACCTTGGTCCGAATGGAAGGTGCCGCATGCGAAAATTCCCACAAAGACACGCAAATCCCTGATTACATTTCGGGCGTCAGCACTCCGTTGTGGCCAGACCCAGAGAAACCGTGTGCACGAGTCCACTGCCACTAAGATGTATTTATAAGCAGTGTCTGATGAGAATGGACCGCAGTGATCCAAGTAAACACACCCAAAGGGTCTGTTAGCAATGCAGAGCGGTGTTTGTGGTGGACGTGTTACCGTGGAAGGCTTAATCTGTTGACAAACGTCGCAAGAAAGCACAAAAGCACGGGTGTCTTTATATAACCCACGCCACCAATAACGCTGCTGCAAGATGGAAACCGTAGCTGACACACCTGCATGAGCAGAAGCCATGCCTTCGTGTGCAGCTGATATTAAGGCACTCCTGCGGTCCGCGTTGGGGATCAGCCGATCTCCAACGTCAGGTATAGTTACATAAGGAACCTGATCGGGACTTAATTTGTAAGAATACTTGGAAGGGAAACCTGTAGGGTAATTATCACCTTCCTTGGTTGCAGCAATAGCTGCTAAAATAACAGGGTCTATTTTAGACATGGACCTGGTAACCGCTGCTACTGAACACGTGACTACTGCTGAACGGGCAGCTTCATCTGCCAGATCGTTACCAATAGCGTGTGCGCCCACCCGCTGATGGCCTAAGGTGTGAACCACCTGTGTGAGGGGCAGACGTTGTTGCAATTCTGCCACTCGAACCCAAAGCATTTTATGCTTAATTGTGCTCCCTTTTGCGTCCTTGTAGTCGTTTTTCGACCAGAAAAACAGATTGTCATTGTAAGATTGTACACAGTAAAAAGAATCACATACAATAAGAGTGGTCTCATCCTGTGAAGCGAACTCAAGTGCAAGTAGTAATGCATGCAGCTCGGCCAATTGTGCGGTACTATCCCCAAGTGTGCGTGTGTGCACTACAGTGGATTTGAACTTGCCATCCACAAAGGATCCCGCAACAATAGCACATGCAGCTGAATAAGCGTGCTTGGACCCAGTGGCCGGTTGCGCCGAACCATCTGTGTAGATCACACATTTGTAATCCTCAAGCGGTAATAAAAACAAAGGAGGAGGATGAACGAATTCATACTGCAAAAACTCCTGAGTCTGAAGAGAAGAATCAAAAACAAAAGTGACGTCCGAAGACGTCAAAGATGTAGCCCATTGTATCCAACGGGGATGCATTGCTTTTGAGTTCGGTACACTTGCCTTTGTTACTGCCTCCAGGGCAGGACAGGGTGTTACCACCAGAATCCGCTTACCCTGTGCCAGTGCGCGTTCTTTTAGAATCGCCATTTGCACTGCAGTCAGAACTTTTTCAACAGATGTAAAGCGCAATTCAGCGGAAGTGTACAGATGTGACTTGTATGCGATAGGTACTGTATCACCTTCATTAAAGGTTAAATAGGTGAATCCCACCGCCCCGGAATTATTCTAATCACCAGGTTTGTGTGGTTATCACGAGTCAAAAGATATTTAGACTCCAAAAGGTCTGTCTGCAAAGACTGCAGAATTGAGGTATGCTCAGGCAGCCAGCAAGACCTTGAATAAGTAGGTTGTATCAAAGCATACAAAGGCTTGATACGCTGGGCATATTCGGGAATGTAAGTACGCCCGAAATTCAAGAAACCCAGCAAAGACTGAAGTTTCTTCAGAGTATTTGGGGGGCACAAATGTGCACATTTTTCCAAGAAATGGGGGCTAAGCCCTTACCTTCGTTATTGAGCTCATAGCCCAAGAACAGAACAGTAAATTCAGCAATGTGTGACTTAGCAAAGTTAAATTTGTAACCCTGCTCCGCAAATTCAAGAATAATGCGGTCCACACGGGACAGATGCTGATATAACTCGTCGTCTGTCAGATAGATGTCATCAACGTACGAACATGCGTCTTGATCAATGTCATTTAGCAAAGAAACAACACGGGCGGCGAATATACCCGGACTATTTTTATAGCCCATGGGTAATCGCCGGAACTGGAATAATTTACCACCGGATGTGAATGCGGTCCATTGACCACTCTCCGGGGCTAGGTTGTGCGTGTAGAAACCGTTTGAAAGGTCAAGTGTCGTTTTGTATTTTTTACGAACAAGACTGTCTACAAGCGCAGAACTGTGTGTATTTTGCACCGCAAAGTTCCGACAATGAGTATTTAAATGCCGGTAATCCAAAACTAAGCGGTACGATCCATCGGGTTTAGAAACCACGAAAAGGGGATTGTTCATTGGTGATACGCATGGTTCAATTACTCCCTGATATTCAAACTGTGTCAGAATTTCGGAGACGGGGCCTTTTGCCTGCCGTTTGATGGGATATTGGGGTTGTGGCTGCGGTAGTGACCGCAAAGGTATTGCATGGGGAGGTGACTCTTCATCCCATCCCACATGGTTGCGGTATAACGCTGGTGCCAGGTACACAGCCCACTCAGCTGCAAGTGCTTCAGCTTTGTCTTTTGGGACATGCCTTGAAAAGCTTGGAAGGATTACCTCCTCTCCTTTATGTGCAGCTAAAACGAATGGGGGTGGCCAATCCACCTCTGCTAACAAAATGTCATATGAAGAGGTTAGATTTTCCCAAAAAATCCCTTTTATTCCACGCGGTATGTCACCTTCAATTTGTATGACTATATTATATAGTCTGTCAGGGGTGCCACTCTCGTGTCAGCTGTCTCTACAGTAACGAATGTTTCAGTTGCTGTCGCCTCCATATGAGGACGTAGCGCCTCCCGCACTATGGTAACTTCCGCGGCGCTGTCTAGGAGGGTCACTGCCCACGTCCAATTCTGGAGTCTCGTTCTCACGGTCTGAGGCATATTTCGCTGTGACAGCGGCAACCTTTTTCTTCTGAAATTGCGGTCGAGGAAGATGAAAATCTTCTGCTTTCCCTCTGACTTGTTGTCGAGGTTGGTCTCGCTCCTGGGGAGCCTCTCGGCCCCTTCCTCTATCTTGCCGTCCTCCTCCACCAGCCTGTGACGACGTCTGGGCCTGTGAAGAACGAGGAGAACGCGTATCAGAGCTCTGAAACCTTTCTGGTGATTTAATCCTTGACCTATCACGTAAATCATAAGTACGTTCAGAAGAAACCGAAACTGGGGAAGCGCCTCTCGACCCCGGCTTCTTTTGTTGCTTACCCTGTTTTTTCTGTCTCCAACTTTTTTTAGTGAAGACCGGTTTATCATCTTTCTCAGATGCACTTTTTGTTTGTATAACTTGTGTTTGCGATTGAGTTTGCATTTTTACAAAAGGCTTGTTGCCTAGGCTATTTCTTCCAATTGTTTTATAAGCCCGGGCTATTATTTTCGGTAATTCGCGAGGCCTGTCCAACTCTGGGACCAAAGCCAAAGCATTCGCTACTTGAAAGTTCATAGCATCGCCCTTGACATTTCCAAGGATCAGCTCAGCTACTACATCAAACACTCCCACTAGTCTCATCCCTAATTCCACAGCCGCTTCAGGGCCATGTTCATCCTGTACTTTTTAATTACAGAGGGTAGAACCGTCATGGAAGGAGTTCCAAAACATTTTGAATAAACTGCTGCGAATACCTTACCCCAGTTTTCACATGATGTCAAATCGGGGATTATGTCTTTTGGCAAACTTATCGTGAGGATGCGGTGTTTATCTACTGGGGATGTATGTGGAAACACTGCTTCTATCTGATCGAACTTTTCAGCAAGCCAGTAAGGATAGTCATCCTTATTTTGTGGACGTTTGCCCATCACAGAATTTACCATGACAGGACTTATAGTCACTCCAGCTGCAATAGCTGGTTGGCCTGCGACTACAGGAGCAGCTCCATGGAGGCTCCCTGTAACGTATGTCACCAAGGCTCGATGCACTCGCACCAATTCGGTATGCATAGTGCGCAGTTCCGCAAGCGGTAATGCCAGATAATTTGGATGCGGGGTATACCCGGCCAATACAGGCCAAGTGGCCCCCTGAATTGATAAGGGGCCTAAACGAACAGCGGTAGTTGGTTGTGGTAGGGCGCCATTAAACCAAACACGGTGCTGCCAAGCCGTGAGAGGTACTTCAAGAGTAGTATAGGGTCGATAGGCAGCAGGAATAACGGTGGGTTTATATTCATGAAACAGATCATCTGCCTCCACCGCTTCAAAAGTGATCCAAGTGTAAAACACCTCAAAGTGGTAAGCCGGATCGGCTTGAACCACAAAGACCAAATCGATCCCTGTATCAGGCACTCCATACACCCGTAAGTGGTCTCGGAGTGCTCCTCGACTATGTGCAGCAATCGCCACACCAGCCATGACTAAACAGTTATATTCGACTACCTAACAGGGAGCACAAAAATGGGTCAGTTAACTAACCTTTTTAATAACATCAAGCTTGAAAGAACCTATAAAACGTTCAATATAGGAGGTATCACCGTCACTTACGCCTCCGGAAGCGTATGTGAGGGTTTTGTGGACAAGCACAAGTACTACTCAAGCGTCTCGCAGATAAGCAGCCCCACGGTGGTCGCGCCATGTCATAAGGTTTCTGCACATACACAGAGCTATGCACAGGAAAATGAGACCCCGGAATACAGTGGTTTGCCACCATATACCGTAGCACCCAAAAACCCCAACCCAACTAGCTTAGCATCCCATTAGCACCCAAGTACTAATGTTTGGACAACCCAGAACACGGTATCTTTATCTCAGGACTCACAGAAGCAAGAACACTCTTTCGTCACTCACTCGTACTTGTCCACAAGGTGCGTAGTAAGAGACACTGGATAGGTTAAAATGTTTATTCCAACTTACGTGCTCTAATGTACAGTACACGTGTCAGTACTAATAGCATAATGCATATGACTAATATAAGCAGCATGGTTACAATTCCATAGAATACAAACGGGGAAAGCATCTCAGAGCTCAGTGGATAAACGTATAAATAACATTACCACCCTCCCCTTGCAGTAAGATAGTTTATTATAATAATAGAAGACCTCTGGGCTTTGACTAGCGAACCCCCATACCTCAGTCTCTAGATGCAGAATTACATCAGCAGGACATCATAGCTCTTCTCACTGAAAGGGATTTCTCCAAGTGTGTTTTAGCGCTAGTAAACCACAGTATTAAAAGCATATCAAATTCTTCATGGCAATTGCACATAATGTTATGTCTGGGTGCGCGAGACTGGCCATATCAGGAAGAACCAGAATACATTGTTATGCGACCTTGTACATGTTTGTGCAGACTGAGCCCAGAAAGGTGAACAACAGAAAATGCAGACAGTGCAAAAGAACTTGGCACGAGCAAAGGGCGAGGAAGGCCCGGCTCAGTGTAACGTGCGCAAAGAAAAGCAGCATGGCAGCCAGGCCTAGGCCAACATAACAAGGCAGGTAACAATCCACAAGACACTTCATCATTTGCCAACTCGTCCCACCCTGTTAGGATATTACTACCAGGGCGGACTCAACCTCAGAATGGGGTTTTTCTGAGGGACTTCTTAGATATTTATCTTCTTTCAGGACAGGATTTAGGTCCAGGTAATAAGTTAAAAAAAAACTAAGGATAAACCACTAAAGTATCCTCTAATTTGGTGGTATCCCTGGTTAGTTAAAAAGATTACCAAGGGGTAAATACAGGAGGCATACTGGATACGTGGGTATTATGGACGGTATGCGTCACTGTATAGTCTTCATGCCAACATGTTTCTGCCTCTATTAAGCCGTGGGTCTAAGGCATTCATCAGCGCCGTGTCTAAGTCCCCTACACTGCAAGCAGTAAGTGCTGGTGAGCATAAATTTAAAGAGAGGACCTACCTCTCAACTGGTATCATTATAAGCGATAACCTATGGGATAAACACAAAAGCAGCAACAAGATATTGTTTATGTGATAAATAAACAAAGAGTCAGAGTTGACTTAACTTAGCACAGTGGTCGATCAAAATATGGTCGCCTCAACGAATATCAGTTAAAAATTAGAGCACTATAAGACAAAATATCACAGACGCGTGATCAGATGAGTAGACTATATTTAAGCTGAGGTGAAATATACAATCAGCATAGTGTGTTCATGTGACAATGCAGTAATCAAGTAAAAAAACAAGCAAAATTAAATACCTAGAGCTATTTAGCTACGTGCTTCATGGTCTGTTCGGGGTGGTTCTCTCCTGTAGTCACACTCTTAAGTCACGAGTAAATATATAATACAGAGATTAGAGAGACACCATATCTATTGAACATACTGGAGCAGGGTACAGATTATATTGCCCCACTCTGGATAGAGCAACACCAGGAGGTAGAATAGTGAGTTCCAACAGACTGTGTTAGTTACATAGGGGAAAAAAACAGTGTAGACAAAAATAAAATAAAATCCACTCCTCTTTGGTACTAGGAGCGACTACCAGAGAATGTCCTGTCTACAGCTTTTTGTAAGGCTGCGTTCTATCTCACTATTCAGTTCCCTAGATGCAAGACTTACTTTGTCAAGGTAGAGAACCCACTTATCTCCTAATGTGCCCCTTTGAACATCCGTCTGGTGCGTGGCTTTCTGCCAGGAGGCCCCAGCTTTTAAGCTTCCAGGTTAGGATTTTTTTGTTAATTGATCCTTTGCACCTTTGTTTGAAGCCCGTAGCCGGAGAGTGGGTGAGAAAATCAGGACCGGAGCGGGGAATTCACTCACTCAGCATGCGTCTTAGTTAGAGGATCCCGCTCCGGACATGACCACTCCTCGCGCCTCTGTCGCTCCTCAGTCATGCGTCACATCGGGGGCGTTCACCCTGGAAGCACCCGGACCGCACGTATGCGTCCGAAAGTACGTCTTATCTTTCAATTCAGGCGATTGGACATGATCACGGGTCCATTATCCTGGACTTATCCTTTGCCTCATGTGCCGTATGTGTAGGCTGTCCGGTTTTAGGTTTAAACCTATAATAACTGATAAAACCCCACTGAGAGGGAACTAGCCATCACCAGTGTAAATATATAAACGCTGAAAAAACACCTGTACAACCACAAACTAAATGTCATTCAAAGAAAGGAAAAGGAGAGTGAAAGAGTAATTTTTTTTCTTCCTGAAGGGCCCATTACAATGTAACATTGTTATACAAGGTAGCAGCAAGAAAGACTGGGCTGACATTATTCTGCTTGAGTTTTGTTGTTTAGGGATGTCACTAAAATATTGTTTCTTCTTCCTTTTGATTTTTTCAGTTTTGTGGTCTTTGGTCTAAAGTAGCAGGGTTTAGAAGCATGTTTTAGGTCTTGTTTAATTATTTTATAAACTGTATCGAATCAGGAAATATCAAAATCATATTTGATATTTTGGCTGCGTTTGATTCTTTCACTGATAGGTAAAATGGCTGGTTTCATAAGAATCTTTCCCAATATGTGACATCACATTTACCCACAGAGAATGGGTAAAAACCCTTGATACATCAACCCCCAGTTTCTAGTGACTCAGTATTGATAGTAGGTGAATTGCCAACACCTCAGGCTTTAAACATTCAATGCAAGGTATAGTGACAAGTATATGTGAAAAGAGTTCTATCACCAAGCATCTGGGATAGTGGTAAAAACATGACACCAGACTTTTGGAAAACATGGAATGCAGTGTCACTTGGAATGCTGCTGCAAAAGGTTCTTTCCAAGTTCAACAAATATTGGAGTGATATTGTTTGTATTTGCAGTGATTCAGCTACGTATATGAAAACGTTGTGTGATGACCTGTCAAAACTAATACCTGAGCTGAAGTGCTTCCCTGTAAGAGATCCTTGCCACTTGTTAGATGGGTATGCTGAAAGCATCCTTACAATCTTCAGAGTTAATGAAGGATGCTTTTGACTTTTTAGTCCATTTTGATGCACTGTTTTGTTATGCGCTAGAACTAAAACGCAAATATTTCTCATTTTGTGCTTTGTATGGCATCAAAGAAAGAGTCATCCCAACTGTGTTACTTACACTTAGCTGATGGTTCTCAGTCCAAGGGAAGAGGCTGTGAATGCTATATTATCCATGTGGCAACCGTTTCAGACTTTTTGATGAGTAATGATGCCAAAGGCAAGAAATGTGAGGATCTTTGGTCACATGTTGATGTGAAACGAGAAGAAAACTCTACTGCATTCTTAGATTTTTACAGGAAAACATAACTGCTGTAGTGGACATAATAAAAAAAATTAGAGTCTGAAAACACTCTTGTCTGCCAAGTGTTCAGTATAATTGGTGTAGATGTGAAACATCTCCTTGAGAGTAGGCTGGGTGACACCTTTAGTGAATTTGGCACTGCAACATGTTCCATGTTATAGTGCTTGCCACTTGGTAAGCAAAGCAATGTTGAAGAGAAATTCAGGAGCTTTTATTTTACAATGTATGAGAAATGGCTTGCAATGATGCATAGAAATGTCCCTTCACTAACCATGGCATTTGAAGTCAATGAAACCTCACTGTGGTACTCTGTACAAGTTCTAGATCCCTTCCGTAAAGGGAATCTTCTCCGTAGTTTCAAACGTCCTGCTTCATTTTTGACCGCTTCAATAACTCTGAGGGCATAAGCGCCCAGTTTAACGCAAATGTTTCAGACCCTGCCCAGAGAATCGCAATCTTCAAGTGCATCAGTATTGGCATGGAAAGCTATGTCAGTGGCCAGAGTTAGCAAATTGTGTACTGGCTGTTTTGGCGTTGCCTGTCTCAAGTGCCAATGTTGAGAGGGCCTTTTCACAGAAAAAAGTTTACATGAGAAGGAAAGAGCGAGCGCACATGACCAAAGACTCACTGAAGGAAGTATTGTATGGTGTTCTACAATAAGTTTGATTTGCAAAAATGTATTTGGACCTTGTATACACTGTACATACACTGTCTATATACCATGCACTATCAGGTCAGAAAGCAAGCAATAATGAAAGCAAAACGTTCCATAAACACCGGAAAAACACTGTTTCTGTTGTTTTTAATGGCGTGAAAATGTGTAACCACTGATAACCACTGTTTTTTTAAGGTACTGAAATCACTTGAAAACACTGAAAAAACCCCACCAGAATTTACCAAAAATAGAAACTGAAAACAGGAAAGCCTACGTTTGTGATTGTATATTTCACCTCAGCTTAAATATAGTCTACACATGTGATCACGCGTCTGTGATATTTTGTCGTATAGTGCTATAATTTTTAACTGATATTCGTTGATGCGACCATATTTTGGTCGACCACTGTGCTAAGTTAAGTCAACTCTGACTCTTTGTTTAGTTATCACATAAACAATATCTTGTTGCTATGTGCTAAAGCTGCATAGATTAGATTGACCTCTTAGATGGTCCAGTAGGTTGTTCCAGAGATGTGCAGTACAATACACAAAACTCTTACCTCCCCAAGTCTTCCTTTTCAATTTATCAACCTTAACAGTCTTAGAGTTGGTGTAGCGTAAAGTTCGAGTAGGACTATACCAAATAAGATTTTTCTTCAGGTATGCTGGACCATCTCAATCTATCAATCAATCAGAACATTTGTAAAGCGCACTACTCACCCGTGAGGGTCTCAAGGCGCTGGGAGGGGTGCTGCTACTGCTCGAAACAGCCAGGTCTTGAGTAGCCTCCTGAAGGTTAGTAGGTCCTGGGTCTGCCGTAGGAGGATGGGGAGGGTGTTCCAGGTCTTGGCGGCGAGGTGGGAGAACGATCTGCTGCCGTCGGTCGCTCTTCGGATGCGGGGGACGGTGGCGAGGGCGAAGTCGGCGGAGCGGAGCTGGCGGTTCGTGGTGTAGAAGGTGAGTCGTCTGTTGAGGTATGCCGGTCCGGTGTTGTGGAGTGCTTTGTGTGCATGGGTGAGGAGCTTGAAGGTGATCCTCTTGTCGACGGGGAGCCAGTGCAGGTCTCTCAGGTGGGGTGTGATGTGGCTGTGGCGAGGGAGGTCGAGGATCAGGCGTGCAGAGGCATTCTGTATACGTTGAAGTTGTTTCAGGAGTTTGGCCGAGGCTCCCGCGTAGAGGGCGTTTCCGTAGTCCAGCCTGCTGCTGACGAGGGCCTGGGTGACCGTTCTTCTTGTTTCGGTGGGGATCCACCTGTAGATCTTGCGGAGCATGCGTAGGGTGGTGAAGCAGGAGGACGAGATGGCGTTGACTTGCTTGGTCATGGAGAGTGTTGAGTCGAGGATAAACCCCAGGTTGTGTGCGTGGTCGGTGGGTGTCGGTGCTGCTCCCAGTGTGGTCGGCCACCAGGAGTCGTCCCAGGCTGAGGGGGTGGAGCCGAGGATGAGGACCTCCGTTTTGTCCGAGTTCAGCTTCAGTCGGCTGTTCTTCATCCACTCGGCGACGGCCTTCATTCCTTCGTGGAGGTTGATTTTGGCGGTGAGGGGGTCCTTGGTGAGGGAGAGGATCAGCTGGGTGTCGTCGGCATAGGAGATGATGTTGAGGTCGTGCAGTCGGGCGACGTGGGCGAGCGGTGCCATGTAGATGTTGAACAGTGTCGGGCTGAGGGAGGATCCTTGGGGTACGCCGCAGATGATCTCGGAGGCTTCGGAGCGGAATGGGGGGAGGCAGACGCTCTGGGTTCTGCCGGAGAGGAAGGAGGTGGTCCATTCCAGAGCCTTGTCTCGGATCCCTGCGTTGTGGAGACGCATGCGTAGGGTGCGGTGGCAGACAGTGTCGAAGGCAGCTGAGAGGTCCAGGAGGATCAGGGCCGTGGTTTCACAGTTGTCCAGCAGGGTCCTGATGTCGTCGGTGGCGGCGATGAGGGCAGTTTCGGTACTGTGGTTGCTGCGGAACCCGGACTGGGACTGGTCCAGGATGTTGTTCTCCTTGAGGTAGCGGGTCAGTTGTCCGTTGACGATCTTCTCGATGACCTTCGCCGGGAACGGGAGCAGGGAGATGGGCCGGAAGTTCTTGAGGTCTCTCGGATCCGCCTTGGGTTTCTTGAGTAAGGCATTGATCTCGGCGTGCTTCCAGCTCTCCGGGAAGGTCGCGGTCTCGAAGGAGATGTTGATGACCTTGCGGAGATGGGGTGCGATGGCGGCGCTAGCTTTGTTGAAGATGTGGTGCGGGCATGGGTCTGGACGGAGAGCCGAAGTGGATGGTATTCATGATTTTGACGGTGTCATCGTCGTTCACGTTGGTCCAGGTGAGCAGGGGATCAATGTGGATGGTGGCCGGGTGGTCTGAGGTGTCGGTGGCTGTCAGAACGGTCAGGTTGTTGAAGCTGTCGTGGATGTCTGCGATCTTGCGATGGAAGAAGGTGGCAAGGGAGTCGCACAGGTCTTGCGATGGTGGGATGTCGTTGGTGCTGGAGCTGGGGTTGGAGAGTTCCTTCACGACGTTGAAGAGCTCTTTGCTGTTGTGTGCGTTGTTGTCGAGGCGGTCCTTGAAGAAGGTTCTTTTGGCGGATCTGATGAGGTGATGGTGTCTGCGGATGGCGTTCTTGTGGGCCGCGTAGCTGTCCGGAGTCGGTTCGTTGTGCCATTTCTTCTCTAGTTTCCGGCAGGTTTGCTTGGAGGCCTGGAGGTCCGCGGTGAACCAGCTGGCTTTCTTGTCAGTGCGTCTGTTCGAGGGTTTCTTGATCGGGGCGAGAGTGTTGGCGCAGTTGTCGATCCATCGCCTGAGGTTGCGGGCGGCGGTTTCGGTGGGGTCGGCGGGTGGGCTTCGGGCGAGGGTGGTGTTTAGTTGGTCATCGGTGACTTTGCTCCAGCTGCGGCGGGGGATCTGTTGAGTGCGATGATGCGTGGTGGGTTACCGGAAGGTGAAGTGGATGCAGCGGTGGTCGGTCCAGTGGAGTTTGGTGGTGTGGGTGAAGGTGACGTGAGAGCTTGCGGAGAAGATGGGGTCAAGCGTGTGGCCGGCGCAGTGGGTGGGTGTTGTGACGAGCTGTCTGAGTCTGAGGTTGGCGAGGTTGGCGATCAGGGTGGTGGAGTTGGTGTCGTTGTTGTTCTCGAGGTGGAAGTTCAGGTCTCCCAGGAATATGTGGTCTGTGGAGGCCAGGGCGTGCGTGCTGACGAAGTCGGTGATGGAGTCGCTGAACTGAGGTCAGGGTCTGGGGGGGTCTGTAGACGAGAGTTCCTCTGAGGGTGGTGTTGGGGTCCGTGTGGATCTGGAAGTGCAGGTGTTCGGCGGTGCTGAGGGTATCGTCGGTGCTGGTCGAGACCCTGAGGGTGTTCTTGTGGACGACGGCGATTCCACCTCCTACTCCGTTGGTGCGGTCCCTGCGGGTGATCTTGTAGCCATCCGGGATGGCTATGGCGATGTCGGGAGCCGAGGAGGCGTTCATCCAGGTCTCTGTCAGGAAGGTGACGTCCAGGGAGGATGTGTCGAGCAGATCCCAGAGTTCGACGGCGTGTTTGCGTGCGGAGCGGGTGTTTAGTAGTATGCATCTGAGGTGGTTGAGTTCTTTCTCGGCGGGCGGTTTGGCGGCTCGGAGGCTGGTGAAGCTGCAGCTCCGGCAGGAGAAAGGGTCCTTGGGTGCGCTTCGGGGCGGCCAGGAAGCAGGTGTGTGATCGTCCGGAGTTGAGTGCGAGGAGGATGCTGGCGTCGTAGTGGCAGTCGCGGGGACCAGTGGTTCTGGCGCTGGGCGCGGACGGGTGCAGACGGGCTTGCCTTTGGCGCGCCTTTGGCGCGCCAGCGGCGCGACCGCACAGCGGTCGGCATTTGTAGGGGAGGGGGGAGGGACGAGTAGCTGGGAGGCGGGAGCGGGGCGGAAGGGGAGGGTCAGCGGCGGAGGAGGGCAACGGGGCACAGAAGTATCAGGTGGCAAAACAACACGGGCACAGTACAGTAAACAAAGTAAATACAATAAAACTATGGCAGACAATTATAGTGCGCAAAAACGATCCAGGGAGAGAAACAGTGGGAAGAAAACCACTTAACCAAAAACGGGAACAAGGGAGGCCTCGAACCCTGCAATGGGGAGCTGGCTGGCTTCCAGGCGAAGCAGACCATTGAGAGTTTTATGTGCCAAACTCAGAGCCTTAAACCTGACTCTTTTCTCCACTGGGAGCCAATGTAACTCTCGTAATGTATCAGACACTGGCATGAATTTAGGAATTTTCTTCAAAAGTTGAGCTGCTGCATCCTGTAAATATTGAAGTTTTTCAGAGGGCGTTGGAGAACGCCTAGATATAATGCATTACAGTAGTCCAGTCTTGATCATACCAAGGCTGTAACCACTGACTTCTGGAGTTCATACGGGATGAAAGGCACCATTTTTCTAATCTTACACAACAGAAAAAAACAAGAAGTGAGTTTATTAATCTGTGCGTTAAAAGACAGAGAAGGATCAAAGATTATACCTAAATTCCATACCGATGATACAGGAGTGGGAGGAGAACCCAGGGTCAGGGGCCACCAATATTGGTCCCAGGATATAGGAACTTTGCCAAACAGAAGAACCTCGGTCTTAGCCGAGTTAAGCATAAGACTGTTATCGCTCATCCATTGTTCAGTGGCTCCCATACAGCCATTGAAGCGACTAGCCGTTTCATCTAAATCCTCCGAGATAGACAACAAAATCTGTGTGTCATCTGCATATGCTACTGGAGCAAATCCAAAAGCTTGAATTAGTTTGTCAAGGTGGGGGGGGGGCACATAAATGTTAACCAACGTAGGATTTGGTGATGAGCCCTGAGTGACCCCACATGGAAAAGTAAAGGTCTTAGAAACCAATTGCCCGAGGGCAACCAAATGTTCTCTGTGTGAAAGAAAAGAGCAGAACAAATCTAGTGCTGAGCCTCTTATTCCAATCTCTACCAGGTGATCCAAGAGGATCGCATGGGTAACCGTTTCGAAGGCTGCCGATAGATCCAGCAGGATCATTGCTGCCTTCCCTTCATTATCTAAGATAGTTTTCAACTTATCTGTAGCAACAACCAAAGCAGACTCTGTACTGTGATTTGGCCTAAAGCCAAATTGTTCTGAATCTAGGATTTCCTTTTCCTCCAAGAATTTAGACAAAGCAATATTCATATGTTTTTCGAGAATCTTATCTGAAAAAAATAACCTGGAAATAGAGCGATAGTTCTTCACCTCTGTTGGATCTAGTGAGGGTTGTCTTCAGTAGAGGCAATATGGAAGCCTTTTTCCACTGCAGCGGAAACTGACCCGATTCCAATATATAATTCAAGAGAACAGTATGGGGAGGATTAATCACCCCAACAATCTCATGAACTATTTTCGGGGGGCAGGGCTCAGAGGGAGCCCTCGATTTTGTTAGACCTATAAGTTCAGCTACTCTTTCCTCTGTAAATCGAGAGAACTTACCAAAAATATTTTTACCGAGCACTGAACTAATTAATCCCTGGGCTGAAACTGAGGACCTGCCTTTATTATTTAGTTTGTCATAGATTTCCTCCACCTTATTTTTGGAGAAGACTGCAGGTTGATCACAAAACTGCTGACAGGGGACCAAGGTACCGTTAGGAGATGAGCCGCAGAGAATCGGAACAGTTTTAAAAAGTTCTCTTGAAGAATTCTTAGCTTGAAGGATTTTATCTGAGAAATATTTGTTTTTCTCCAAGATGATCTGTTTTTTATATTCTTGAATGACTTCATTGTACTTAACCTTTTCCTCCTACTGATAATATTTCCTCCGTGCTCTCTCCTGTTTTCAACATTTAGTTTTAGTTCCTTAAAATGGAATGAGAACCAAGGAGCAGAGGGATTTTTTCTGTAGTTTCTAATTTACTGGCACAAGTTTAGTAACCACTGTCCTTAACCATCCGAAATACGACTCTGCTGTTGGAGCTGTGTCTTCCATAAATAAGGGGTAGGAGCTGTTTAAAACATCTACCAGATCCATTTTACAAACTTTATTCCAAGCTTGAACTTTTTTGAGTTGCCCTTGCTTTTTTTGGTCCATTGGTGGACGAGACAGGATTTATAATACAATAGACAGCTTTATGATCGGACCAAACAATAGGTTAGATATCATCCCCCTTCAGGTCTGGATTATTGTAAAGGTATGGCCTGATATATGTGTATCAGAGGACACCCTCCGAGAGAGGCCAAAACCACTCAAGATATCCAGAAGATGCTCGGCCTCTGTTATTACCATCGTCCAGATAGAAATTAAAATCACCTAAAATAGTAAAGTTCGCATACTACATACATGATTCCAACATGTCTCCCAGAGTGTCTAATAACTAGCTTTCGGACCAGGAGGCCTGTAGATCAATAATCCATTAAAAAAGGACTGGTTGGATATCTTGCACCTGAATAGCATTGCTTCACAATCAAGTACTTATGCCGGTTCACATGGGACACCCAGATGGTCCCGATAAATCACCAACAGGCCCCCCCTCCCCCTTTTGCATACACGGTCCAACCTAAGAATAGAAAATCCCACTGGATGAGCATCAACCAGGTCTTGGTCTGAACTTTCGTCCGCCCATGTCTCAGTTAAAAATGCCATATCAGGTGAATGTATTTCTGAGTGATTAAAAAAATCTATCTTATGCTTCATAAGGGAGCGTGTATTTATTAGTGTGCATTTCACTCTGAAATCTCTCTCAGCCAGAGCTTGAGGGTAAGAAAAACCCACAGTCTAATCTACTAAAAGGTTTTGTTCAGCCTGGCAGACCCACAAATAGTGAGAACAATGAAAATGATCTTGGTCGTAACAGGGATTGAAAGTATTGTATAACAAAGGTTTATCCTTGTTAAGCTGTAACAGCAGCTCTCTGAAGTACTCCTGGGGTGAAAATTGACCAGGGGTCATGGCGCCTGCTGCAGTCTTGGCACGGACGGGCACAGATTGGCTTGCCATTGGCGTGCCGGCGGTGCGCCCACTGCGCGCATCCACTTCTCACCTGCATTCCTAGGCACCTTAATTTGGGAAGCCTGGCCAAAGACTAAACTGCCAACAAAAATGGTGTCTTCAGCCAATCACGGCTCTGAACACGGTCGAAGAGGTGCAATATCAAAATATGTAAAGTGCTCTTCTAGTGTGCGTGAGGAAAGTGAGTTAAAACATTCTACTCATGCCAGGTTACTTAGAAATCATCAGGTTGCTCTAAAACAAGCAATTATAAGAATGCTGCCAGTACTTTAGAATAGGTTCTTGTCGCGTTCCCCAGTCAGTGCGTTCGTTTGCGCCAGTGCTCCTAGGCACATTAAGTAAGGAAGCTCAGGCCGAAGACTAGACTGCCAACAAAAATGGCGTCTTCGGCAGCCAATCCTGGCTCTGAACACGGCCGAGGAGGTGCAATATCAAAATATGGTAAATATATAGCACTAAAGTCATGGTGTATAGAACGCCTGCGACCACAACCAGCCACATTGACATAATCTTTATATTTTTCTTCTTTAGGTATGCCCCATTATATTTTATATATTCATTGATTTAAATGCATATTATTTCGATTTTAGATGCGTAGCTGCTAAAGTTGTTTAAATAACAAACTCAATGTAAATGTGATAATTCAGCTGCTCAAATATATTACTTTATTTTTAGACTTAATATGGCTCGATATATAATTTTTCAAGTTAGTGTTTTTAAACAAAAAACAAGGTTTCACTGGAAAACAAGTAGACAAAAAGCCAAAGTGGGGCCTATTGTTAAATTTAGAAAGGTCCATAAAGGACATGCAACCAAAAGGTATATATGGTGCCTACGAGCATTATTTGACAGAGAGGCGCCTTCGTTCCAGAGGAGGCTAAGAGATCACGCAGAAGGCCAGGGGCCGGCACATTGAGTGAACCTCCAGACTGGCTTATCGGCCTGCCAGAGGACACACAACTGTTGAATGCAGAAATAAAGACAACAGCTGGCTTCATACGGAACAGTCATTCCATGAAGGGATGCAGATGGGAGCAAGGCCACCCAAGAAGCGTTCAAGCTATTTCTAGTGCTACGGTTAGTCTAGACAGAGGAGGGGGAAGGAGACTTTGGAGGAGAATTAAGAGGGAGAAGTATTAAGACACCATTATTATGTTTCAATACTTTCTATTGTTTTTCTTCCTATCAAAAAATTGCAGCCACTATCCTGTTTCTATTTATAAGAACCACTTTACATATTGTGGGCACTAGGATAGGGTCATATTTGTGGTGTGGGTTCTTGGGCGTGTCTGTTCATGGTGAAAAAGAAGTTTGGAGTCCACTGTCAGTTTCACAGGTCTGAATGTTACCCAATACGCACCTTCCTCACGTAAAGTTCCATGGGTTGCGTGGGTTTCCGCCTACCGGGCTCTCTGTCTCATGTTGGTATGTTGACTTAGTCTGTGCTGCCAGAGGGTCTAGGAAGCCTTTAGCACAGACCATGTTCTGCATAAAATCCAGAAAACATATCAACATAACTCAGTATTTCACCTCTTGCCACCACCAGCCTTCAGCTGCTGGTATCAGTGATGGTATTACTGTCAGATCCCAGTAAGGAGGTCACTTATTATTACACAATGGGCACTGTAAATAGCCAGTCACCCCATTGCTCATTATTTTCGCCATTCCACTTCACCCTCGCGGGTTTGTAGTGCGCTTTATAAGTGACATGATTGATTGATTGATTGATTCCCTGCAACTTCTAAATGATGTCCGGTTTCTCTCCACCTTGACGCTGAGTTGAAGACACCCCAATGCTCTTCTGCATCCCCAGTTTTTCAGCGGGTGCTCAACACGAAGACACCTGATCTCTGCTGCCATCTCTCTGAGACGTCACCACATACTGACCCGACACAAGCCTGAAAAACAACATGTCCGAGTGTACTCGAGAAACAGAGTGAATTCCAGCTTTGGGCCTCTCACCGGGTCTGATTGTGAGGTGGGTGGTAACGAAAAAACCCTAATTTCAGAGAAAATGCTAAAATCTGAGGCCACTGCTTTCATTCCCCTTTCTCGTATAGTCCCATTTTCCAGGGAAAAGCTTCTATGCCTAGATGTCACCCCAAGTTTAAGGACGGCCGCAGCTTCTATTAAGCAGAGTCTAGTGCTCAGGGGACTAATGCACCTACTGCAGAGATCTGTGTCTGACTTCGGGGTCACAGGTTTGAAACACTTTGAGTTCACTCCGCCTTTCATCTTCCCAAATCTGGTAAAAGAGTAAAACTGAGATGGATGGGCAACACATTCTTCTATTGTGGCGTAAAAGCCCTTGAGTGAATGTGGACTCACATATGGTCTCCGTGACTCCCCAAAGAGTGCGGTAAGTTTTTATTGCAGGACTTGCAAGTTTCATAATTGATTGATCTGAAAGCTTCTGTAAGGGGTATTGTATACACTTCATCTTAAACCCATTGTGATGTCATAACTCCCCATCTGGAATGCAGCTGCCACATTTTCCATCAGACAGAAGGCTTTCTTTTTTGTGCCCAGGGTTCAATTTTCTCAAATTCAGCGCAACGGGGACAAGCAGGGGGATTGTTGCTGAAAACTGAAAAATGGGTAAAAAAAATCAAAACTTTTGTGATCAGCTTAAGTAAAGAATAAAGAATAAGTGAGCCATGTTACAAACTCGGACACGAGAGAGGACGCCAGATAGTAAGAGACGATAGTTGCAATTATGCTCTTGGAACAGCCGTACCATATGCCTGCTGATGTTAGCGTCAGCCATGACGGAATGTCAGGATACTGTAACTTACCAGTCCCGCCACAGCATTTTATTAGACTTCACACTGACTGTTTCATTACTGTATCCATTACTACAAGAGGCTTGGGGCAGTCTAAAGTCATCACTGACCGACTCCCCAACACCGTGATTGCCCGAGGTGTAACTGTGCGCATTATTTTTGCCCTCTGCAGTTTGTGTAGTGTTTACTTCTGTGTCATTATTAAAACACTTTGAGTTTACAAGTGAATGTACTCACTCGACAATGAGTTTTTAACTCTTATTTGCTTGATTGGCGAGTGAGTCTCTATCGTTCACCACCTCCCTGAGTAAGACTTGGAGTGCTCCACCTTGGTAGCCAGAGCATCAGGTGTTAAAGTTTTGGGTTCAACAGTAAGTCAGGACAGCCCGTCATCTTAAGAGGCATACCATCAGCACAGCCCGGCATCTGAAAAGACATATCGTCAGCACAGCCTGTCATCTGAGGAGACATACCGTCAGCACAGCCCGTGATCTGAGGAGACATACCGTCAGTACAGCCTGTGATCTGAGGAGACACACCGTCAGCACAGCCTGTGATCTGAATAGACATACTATCGGCACCACCCGTCATCTGAAGAGACATACCATCAGCACAGCCTGTCATCTGAGGAGACATACCGTCAGCACAGCCTGTGATCTGAAGAGACATACTATCGGCACCGCCCGTCATCTGAAGAGACATACCATCAGCACAGCCTGTCATCTGAGGAGACATACCGTCAGCACAGCCTGTGATCTGAAGAGACATACTATCGGCACCGCCCGTCATCTGAAGAGACATACCATCAGCACAGCCGGTCATCTGAAGGGACATACTATCAGCACTGCCCGTCATCTGAAGAGACATACCATCAACACCGCCTGGCATCTTAAGAGACTTACCATTGGCACAGCCCGGCATCTGAAGAGACATACAGTCAGCACTGCTCATCATCTGAAGGGACATACCGTCAGCACAGCCCGACATCTGAAGAGACAAACTGTCAGCACCACCAGGCATCTAAAGAGACATACCATCGGCACAGCCCGGCATCTGAAGAGACATACCGTCAGCACAGCCCATCATCTAAAGAGACATACCGTCAGCACAGCCCGGCATCTTAAGAGACATACCATCAGCACAGCCCGGCATCTGAAGAGACATACTATCAGCATCACCAGGCATCTGAAGAGACATACCATCGGTGCAGCCCGTCATCTGAAGAGACATACCATCAGCATCGCCTGTCATCTTAAGAGACATACCATCAGCACAGCCCGGCATCTGAAGAGACATACCGTCAGCACAGCCCGGCATCTGAAGAGACATACCGTCAGCACAGCCTATCATATGAAGAGCCATGCCGTCAGCATAGCCCGACATCTGAGGAGGCATACCATCGGCGCAGCCCGTCATCTGAAGAGACATACCGTCAGCATCGCCTGTCATCCGAAGAGACATACCGTCAGCACCGCCAGGCATCTGAAGAGACATACCGTCAGCACAGTCCATCATCTGAAGAGACATACAATCAGCACAGCCCGGCATCTGAAGAGACATAACGTCAGTACAGGCCGGCATCTGAAGAGACATACCCTCAGCACAGGCCGGCATCTGAAGAGACATACTGTCAGCACCGCCTGTCATCTTAAGAGATATACCATCAGTACAGCCAGGCACCTGAAGAGACATACCATCAGCACAGCCCATCATTTGAAGAGACATACCGTTAGCACAGCCCGGGCATCTGAAGAGACATACCGTCAGCACAGTCCATCATCTGAAAAGACATACCATCAGCACAGCCCACCATTTGACGAGTCACCGTCAGCACAGCCCGGCATCTGAAGAGACATACCGTCAGCACAGGCTCGCATCTGGTGAGACATACCGTCAGCACAGCCCAGCATCTGAAGAGACATACCATCAGCACAGCCCGGCATCGGAAGAGACATACCCTCAGCACCACCTGTCATCTTAAGAGACATACCATCAGCACAGCCAGGCGCCTGAAGAGACATACCATCAGCACAGCCCATCATTTGAAGAGACATACCATCAGCACAGCCCGTCATCCGAAGAGATATACCGTCAGCACCGCCTGTCATCTTAAGAGATATACCATCAGCACAGCCAGGCACCTGAAGAGACATACCATCAGCACAGCCCGGCATCTGAAGAGACATACCGTCAGCACAGTCCATCATCTGAAGAGACATACCGTCAGCACCGCCTGTCATCTTAAGAGACATACAATCAGCACAGCCAGGCGCCTGAAGAGACATACCATCAGCACAGCCCGGCATCTGAAGAGACATACCATCAGCACACTCCATCATCTGAAGAGACATACCGTCAGCACCGCCTGTCATCTTAAGAGACATACCATCAGCACAGCCAGGCATCTGAAGAGACATACTGTCAGCACTGACGGTCTCTGAAGAGACATACCATCAGCACAGCCCATCATCTTAAGAGACATGCCATCAGCACAGCCCGTCATCTGAAGAGACATACCGTTAGCACAGTCCGCCATCCGAAGAGACATACCATCATTTATAAGGCCCCTTGCGCCGTCAGAACATCACTTTTTGTAATGTTCCGTGGCGCCGGAGCCTGCTCCATATTTACGAGGCCGCACTAAGCCACTTTTTTGGGCTAATGCTGCTTTGTAAATATTGTCCCCTTTAACACAGTTTTCTGCGTTAAAGGGGCGTGCAGTGGGTGTTGCTGGGGGCGTTCCCAGCAACATCCTTGGAATTTTGACACTGCCCCAGATTTACGAGAAATCGTAAATCTGAGGCAACTCCAAAAACTTACGCCTCCCCAGGGAGGCGTAAGGGAGGCACAATGAGGAGAAATATCTTTATTTCTCCTCGTTTTTCATTTTTCTATGTGTGCTTCGTTCTGCAGCAGAAAAAGGAAAAAGCCTCTTGTGATTGTTTTTGTGCAGGAAGTTATCCCTTCCTGCACAAAAATAATCATCCCTGCAATGCAGTCACCCTTGCACCATGGTGCAAAGGTGCCTGCGTTGGTGCACGGAAGCCTATTGTGTGCTGGAACAGGGAAAAGGTCAGAAGTGCGCTGTATCGCATAGATACAGCACATTCCGGCCCTTTTCTTTTGCCATAGGGCAGCGCAGCAGGAAGGCCTGCTGCCCTGCCCTACTGCAAAAACACATAAATGAGGCCCATAGTACCTACTACTGCAGACTTGCAGCTTGTAGGGTTGTGTAAATAGAAAGTGTTTTAATGTCGTAATGGAAGGGGCCCGAATATTAACAGCTAGGACATTTGTCTTAGAGTTCAGTCCTTGGTAGCAAAACTATTTTTGCTCAGAAGTAAAAAAACTGGACGACACTTGGGAGATGAATTTGCGCTGCTGTCCCAGATTATCAAGGTCTTTTTCCTCATACCTGGAAGAGTTAAACTTGATATATATTTATGGTCAGGACACCTGTGACGCCGGCTGCATTTCTCACTGTTTCTACAACATTTTCAGTCAGATGTAAACATACTGTCATAGTAGATTTAAGGCTTGTGACCTGCACATATGTCAGGGGAAGGATTTGTGGCACTCGCTCCTGCAGGCCTTCAGAGAGTAGGACGTACTACTGGATTCAGCCTTGCTGGGTGCCTGCTTCTTGCTCTTGCAGTTGCGCCTCTCACTTGTTTTCCGTGCCTCTGCTCTTGGCACTTGCTGTTGTCCCCTTGTCTAATGATGGACTAGCTGCACATGCCTTTGTGATGTAGTGTAGCTCCTATTTCCCTAATAGGCTCTGCGCATTGGAATAATATATCCTATAGGCTTGACATAGGACTGAGGTCGGTATGTCCCTATTGAGTATATTAAACGTAATTACTTGTGCCAGCTAGCTCAGAGGCCACTAGAAACTCCTTGACAACAAGAAGGGAGTAGTTTCTGGCAGCCGCAAAACATGACCACTTTGTTTCCCTTTAGAATCAGAACGTGTCCCAGAGTCGTGGAAACAATAGATAACCGTTTCACTCAGCTCAATCGTGCATACTTAGTTTTCCTCAAAGTTACACAGAAAGAATAGACGGGCGTTTCAATAAAAGATTTATTGAACAGTCTTGTTTCTTGTATATGTAAAATGTGCTGTTACGATCACAAGACAGTATGCAAGATAAATAATGTACAGTGTAAGCAGTAGAAATAATTAATACTGCGCTAGCATGATCTTTAGTAGATATTCATTTACATAAATAACAGACTAAAAATGCGAGTACTCATACGATGCGTTTCTAAGCTAGTTCTACCCCAATGTACCTAACCTAGGTGTAGGGAGAGGTATGAAGTAGGTGAAGTATTCCTTACTATGGTATACTAAGAGTATGTTAAGTCTAGTATGCCTAGTATGCCAGGAGTCCCTCTAGGTTCTAGTCAGCTCCATACCTTAAGAATGAGAGAGGTGGGAATCTCTTTCCAGACTCGATCTCCAACACCCCGCAAAGGAAGTCAGATTACTGGAAGCTGGACTCTCTGCGTGCAGGGATGACAGCGTCTTCTCAGTGCGTCAGGCCGGGAAACGGGCTCCTCTGAAGTCGAGGTCTCCTCTAGTTTACAAGGGCTAGGGAAGGTATATTTATACCTGAGAGGTACCTCACAATGTTAGCATTGACGTGAGTCGAACAGCGGAAGACGTCATGAATGAACCCCTAAGGTATAACGGTTCATGCATAATAGATGAGTCCTTGAAGAAATCAATAGTCCTGTGCTAGGGAAACTCCCGAAGCCTAAGGGTCTGTTCTTCAAGAACTCGTTGTGACGTTAGGGTGGACGGATGTCTGGGACCATGCCTGTATTTGGAGTGCACGGTTTAATGCCTAAATAAGGACTGGGATTTTATGCCTATATAAGGACAGGGTGAATTGTGCCTATATAAGGACATGATACAGGAAAACCTATATACGGACATCCTAAGAGGAATACAACACCCACTCCACTTTCGTGTGTACGATAATAACATAAATGCTAAACATTTAAAATGCTAAACATAAAATGGAGTACCGCATATTGCTAAAATATTTCTTAAAAGCATTTAAAAAACCTAGTAGAATGCAAAAAGTACTGTACATTTTAAGCATTGCTTTTCATTTCAGGCATATATTTGAAAATAAAATGCAATTCGAATGAAATAAGCAGTAATATTTACATGTGACAGAAAAATGATCGATAAGTTTGTTCAAAATCGAAGTCATTTCATGTCATGGAAATTAATGAACTTTTTTAGACTAACACAATGATAAAGTGTCTGAGGAAGTACCGCAAAGTCCGTACTATAAGAATAGTTCTACTTCAAGCAGATTGTTGTGCCATTTGATTTGAGAAAATGGGAAAAAGTTCAATTTGGGAAGAGTTCCAAGTTTTTGAAATATGAAGGCCAAATTGTTACTGCATCTCGGGAACACTGTGTACTGAATCAGAGTCAGTGTACGGGTCTGGTGTAAACATGAGATCATCTATTTCTGTAGACAAAATATCGTCCACCGTAGTTGGTGACATTCGGAACACCTCGTGTAGTAGATTAATTGCACAGAGATGTGAAGCATCGCTTTCAGCATAGGATGCCGCAGCAATGTTCGCGTCCGTTGTTACCTGTGTGCCTGTAGATCTTTCTCGTACCTCAGCAGCAGCCGGAAGCGTCTGTGAGATCTCAATGAATGCCATCATCAGGATTGGTAGCCTCTGGGGACAACACAGAGCATGGGCCGTTATCGGGTCCAGCAGAGTATCGATATCCGTTGGCGTAGCTGATGGAAATGTTAGACAGGTGTCCAACACGCATTCTTCACCGCATAGCAGGCATCGTAGGACAGGTAAGATGCAATCTTGCCAGATTGGTCTGAACGACAGGAACCACGTGGTATTAAGTTCCCGTAGACGATTCATGCCCAAAAGCTGTACTATTCGCTCACGGCACTTTCGTTCAAGGAGAGCTTTCTCCATTTCGCTCAGAGTGATGTCTGCGAATAGGCTAGCCATAGCGTAATAGCAGGAAGAGAAATAGAATTCCGGCAACAAGTGCTAGAATTAATGGTATGCCACCAAACACCGAATGTGCAAAGTTTGGGATGATTCCGAGTATTGCCTGGAAAGGTGTTAACAGGCCGGAACAGATGCTCTTAAATACATGTACAATTCCACTTGTATCAGACATGTTGAAGATACGTGCTATCATTTCTACGAAATGTATAGGGCAGTTTGTACGTATTAAAGACTGTATCTCAGCCGAAGTCCTTCCTACTTGTAGATCATAGGTTTCTTTGGCCGAGGTCAAAGGCACTGTTTGTTGGAAAAGCATGGCTTTCATTCTGCTTAAAGTATCAAATCTTATAAAAGAGACGTTCAGCGAAGGCCACAAAGGCGACTCCCTGACTGTGTCTATTGGGGCAAACAATACTTGCATACAGCAAGTAACCCTGGAGTTCACCGTTACTAGATATGGGATGCCTGGCAACATGCCACAGCAACTCTGATCATTCAACATGAGGTAACTCCCATTAGAAAGTTGTCCAAACGTTGGATTAATCACAGCAGCTGGTGTACCCTGCTGGTGGCAAGACACATTTGCCACAGAACCATTACAAGCCCAGTGTAAAGAAATGTCCTGACATATTAGTGAACCGCTCAGTGCATTTTTACATTGTGTACCGCTCAGAAACACTTCACGATCCCCACTCCAACATCTATATGTGTATGGTAAATTCCAAGATGTCTTGATGTATTCCTTACCAAACCTTTCATATTTGCCTGCTTGCATTTGTTTGAGGCAATACTGAAACTGAAAAGTAGTCACAGGTAGTGTGATTATGCCATGAATAAGCCATTCTGTAGCTGGTTTTTCTGCCACTGTGAATGGTAACTTTTCCAGTTTTTCAATGCGCAGCACTGTATACTTTGCTCCTCTTTGTGCCAGTTCGATCTGTTTATCAGTGAGATTGTATTCTGCAAACAGAGCCGTTGTGTTGATAAAACGCCAAGGCACATAGCCCGCTCGCAAAGATTTAAGCGTCCAGCTTAAAACACAATAGAACGTAATTGAGACTGGCCTTGTTGTAACATCGCCAAATCTTGTTCTAGTATGTCGATAGCAGAGGATACAATGCCGTCCAGTGAATATATTCTGGAGGACAAAGTTGTTAACCCATTGTCGACTACAGAGAGGGTTTTCTCTAAATTAATACGATCAAGTTCACGTATTCATTCTGCAGCCTCAATCTGTGACACTTTCCATGCTTCATTATATGCAGCATAAACGCCGGCATATATGAAACGTTTTTGACGCGGTTTTCTTGGTCCAACCAAGAATTCCCTAAGGTCTGCGTCCTCTTTAAGTAAGGATAAGTGTTGTTTCACATCCTGTAGTGTAGATTTCTGCAGCCAATTGAGGCATAATTTACCTACACTGTATGTTGTTACTACCCCCGGATGCTGTCTTTGGACGTATCTTGGGTCTGGCCTATGAATAGTAAAGCCCTGAGTTTTATTCAGGAATCTTTCCTGACAGTTGTTCGTGTCTGTGGGCCAGATCAACCATTTTCTCCAATCAGGATTAGATCTGTTGAGTTGTAGTATTGTGTCAACTGTCACCGCTGCCTGTGTATAGTTATCACTTGCAGGTGTTGGTACAGAAGGTGTTTTCATCTCTTTGATCTTGGCTAGTCCAAGACAAGATGTTTGTTGGACAGTTTCATTCAAAAACATTATTTGTTCAGGGATGATACAGGCTCTAAATAAAGCTTCTATCCCCTGCACTTGCCAATCTTTAGTACCCCAGACAGTTTTAGTGTCTATTGTGTCCTTCCATAAGTCGAAACCCTGTCTAGACAGTTGGGCAATAAATGCTGCAGAGTAAATCTGTTTTGTATTTGTTAACATAATTTTCAGTCCTGTTTTGTTTACATTTTTATAGGAAAACGTTTCTGGATCAGATGTATTATAACCTGGAAAATATGGAAACTTGTTGACAAATGTTTTTGAACTACCTTTTGGTGGTGTAGGACAATGCTCCCATTGGTTAAACATAAACACATTTCTAGGGTATGCAGATTTATGCAAATAATGATGACCATAGTGGTTATAGCAATACAGCTGTTCATAGTCTGATGAACCCTCTAAATATTCACTTTTAGAAAATGCAGCAGATTTTTCTAGGTCAAACATTATGTCGTTTACAGTCTCAAAGTCCCAATCATCAGAATAGGTACTGGACGAAATTAGATCACTTAGTGAAATTTTAAACAAATGTGGAATGTTCAATTGTTCTGTCGGGCCAAAAATATCAAATTCTGTTTTGTCCCACACTATACCATCCTGTATAGGAACGGCTGTGATGTTCACTGTTGACAAGTCTCTTGCTTCACGATGGGAAGATTTATGAGGTTTCAAAAGTAAGTTCACATCTTTTCTTTCAGTGTTCACATGGATGTATCTGCCATTTATAAGCACGCTCATAGTCATAACCAAAGCTAGCCAAAGCAGGAAAAAAAATATTCCAGAAATAATCCAGAGTTCAATCCATGGTGAAACCAGATAAGTTGTTTTCAGAAAGTGAAGAAAGTCTTGTACTTGCTGCTTGAATGTTAATGATGCTGGCGTCGTTTCAGGTTCACTCGAATCTTCTGAAAACGTATCAAAGTTAATGAAATAGCCAGAAGCAGTTCTGTCAATTGTTGAAATTGCATCAGGATTTGTAGAAATCGCTGGAACCAGTTGATCACTTGCTACATTGGTGTAGACAGGTGTATTTGGACGAACTGTTACTTGATTTTCAAGAGGGATGAGTTCCATTGCATTGTTGGTCAGTCCTTCATCTGTTACTGCTGAATTCTCGATGGTTATCAGTCTTTCAGTCTGAACCTCTTGGATAGTAGCGAGAGGAGTGCGTCTGCTACTAGGTCGGAGTCCACGAGGCCTACTATTTAGTATTGGCCACATACTGTGGTTTGATGAGGTCGATGGACACAAATCTTTTCTCCTTTCTTCCAGCAAGGGGCGGCAGAAGTACTGTTCTTGTTCCTTGAACTGCTAGGACAGGTACTGGTTGTCTGTAAGAAGGTCCAAATTCCTTCTTGTCCACAATCTTTTCTCTGACTAGATCCCCAACTTTTGGAATCCAGACAGGCCTTGCTGGGAACGCCGGTTTTTCCCCAGTGGTGGTTGGCTGCAGGAATACGTTGCTTTGTTTCGATCTCAGTTCATTGAGTTCCTGTAAAACAGCCAAACGATCTTTGATATCAAACGGTTTATTTTCCACCACTGTGCCTACGTGATCGAGGTCTGGTACCCACATTCTTGTCCCAAATAGGACCTCATATGGAGTGACCCCCCCTAGAGAACTTCTTGGCAAGTTATTTAATGAGCGTTGGACCCCATAAAGATGTTTGACCCACCCATCACCTGAACCTAATACCCTAGCTGTTATAGACTGCTTTATGTCCCGGTTTTTCCTTTCCACAACCGAATTTCCCTCAGGATGGAATGGAGAGGAGTACCGCAATGCAACGCCCAGACTGGCCATGGCTTCTTTGTAAGCCCGAGAGCTAAACGCAGGGCCCTGGTCAGAATGTAGCGTGCCTATTGCTTATGTGCCAATAAAGACTCGCAAATCTTTTATAACAGTTCGAGCGTCAGTCGAGCGCTGAGGCCATATCCATAGGAACCTTATTTCAGTATTTGTGGAATTGCATTTGTCCAGAAGGACGCATGCGCGTAGATAGTCTAATGCTGTCTAACAGTGGTGTCTGTACTGGGCAGCTATATTCGTAGCATGGTGTCTGGTGGCGTTCTGCATCACGATGTACCTCACAGTCTATGCAGTTATTGATGAAGATGTGGATTTCTGTATTCATTCCAGGCCACCAGTACATCTCTTTTAACTTCAATATTGTTTTAGAGATCCCTTGATGTGACAGACCCTCCCCCAAATGTGCTTCATAAATTAAAGCTGCTCTACGTTCCATGTTTGGAATTACCCTATCCCCCACTCCAGGGATTCGAGCAAAAGGAACGTTGTTCGCATCAATTACATAAGAGTACTTGAGTGGAAACTTTTTTGGTAACGCTGCACCACTGCCTTTGCTTGTAGCATTGACAGCCAACATTATCTCACTGTCTATTTTTGTTTTTGAACGAGTGATCGCAGCTACGGAAGCCGTCTGAACAGCCCCCTTTGCGGCTTCGTCAGCCAATGAATTCCCTGCAACATGAACGCCATCACGTTGATGACTCAGTGTGTGGATCACGTGAGCCTTTGATAGTTCGATTTTCAACTGAACTACTTGTTCCCAAAGCGTTTTATGCTTTATTATGCCACCTTTTGCATCTTTGAATCCATTTTCAAGCCAGTTTTGTATATATTCATTATACGACTGAACACAGTAAAAGGAATCGCACACTATTAGTGTGGGAATTCTCGATCTGTACTTTCAAGTGCCAGTTTGAATGCTTGTAGTTCAGCTCGCTGAGCTGTACAATCTCCTAGAGATTGAGTTTTTGTGACCATAGGTCTGAAGATGCCATCTCGCATGCGACCTTTAACGATTGCACACGCTGCACTGTAAGCTTGCTTACCCCCTGTTGCGGGTTGTGCGGATCCGTCAGTGTAAATTATGAATTCGTACTGATCGAGAGGCAGAATTTCAGTGGGCGGAGGACATTCTTGTTCATATTGCAGGAATGCTTGTGTTTTTAAATCTGGATCAAAAACATATTCAACATCTGTTGCAGCAAGAGAATTAACCCACTGTATCCATCTTGGATGTAATGCTTTAGCATTTGGAATGCTTGCTTTTGTGACCGCTTCTAAAGCTGGTACTGGGGTTACGACAATAATGCGTGTCCCTTGTGCTAGGGCTCTTTCTTTTGCTACAGCGGTTTGAACTGCTGTCAGAATTTTTTCAGTTGAAGTGAAGCGCATTTCCGCTTGTGTGTACAAATGAGATTTTTATGCGATTGGTATTTTTTCACCCTCATTAAATGTTAAGTAGGTGAATCCGCATTGACCCGAAATTATTCGGATCACCAAATTGCGTTGACTTACGCGTGTTTGTAAGTGATTTGTTGCTAACATGTTAGCTTGGAGTGAACGCAAGATTTCTGTGTGTTCTTGTGTCCAATTCTTGATTGAAAAATCAGGTTTGATTAATGCGTAGAGAGGTTTAACCCTTTCTGCGTAATTTAGAATGTAAGTTCTTCCAAAGTTTAGGAAACCCAGGATGGATTGTAATTTTTTTTGCGTTTTTGGAGGTTGGAGCAGCGCACACTTTTCTAAAAAGTTAGCTGCCAAGCTCTTGCCTTCACTTGAAGGCTCTTATCCTAGAAATAGGACATTGAGATGGGCAATTCGGGACTTTTTAAAGTTGAACTTGTAGCCCTCAGAGGCGAAGCCCAGTATAATGGTGCTTACCCTGTTTAAGTGTTTGTCCAGGTCATCGTCCGTCAGATAGATGTCATCGACATAGGACAATGCCTCATTGTCATAAATTTGTAGTAACTCTGTTACTCTCGCTGAGAATAACCCCGGGCTGTTCTTGAACCCTTGTGGGAGTTGACAAAATTGACGCTGGGTCCCCATTATGGAGAATGCTGTTAAGTACCTGCTTTCAGGTGCTATGTTTTGACAAAAGAAACCATTGAGATTTATATTTTTTACGCACAATGTTATTCATTAATGCTGTGCTATGTGCATTTTGCACTGCAAATGTTTTACAACAAGTGTTTAAGTGTCTGTAATCCAAAACTAGACGATATGTGTTGTCTGGTTTGGAGACAGGAAACAAAGGATTGTTCATTGAGGAGGTGCATGTTTCAATCACCCCTTGGTATTCAAGTTGATCTAAGATCTCCCTGACCTGTTTTTTAGCTTCTTGCTTTATTGGATACTGCCTTTGTGCAGTTGGTTCATGTTTCAGATTTATTTTATGGTGAGGTGAGTCCTCATCCCATCCTACATGATTTTTTATATAATGCTGGGGCCTGGGCTACTGCCCATTTCCTGGCATAAGTATATTTTAGATGTATTAGAAAATGGTTAGAGAAGGCAGGCATAATAATGTCCTTGCCATGTGGGCACTCACTGACAAATTGTGGTGGCCAGTCTTTTTCTGCTAGAAGTATATCATAGCCTCTTGAAAGTTTTTCCCAAAAGAGTGCTTTCACCTGTCTAGGTATGTCTCCCTCCATTCGGAGTGTTATTTCATATAACCTTTGTGGAGTACTAACCCTGGTGTCTACAGTCTCAACTGTAATGTACTCATTCAAGTCCACTATCTCCAGAAGTTCCTTCATGTTCTGGCGAACTATTGTAACTTCTGCTGCACTGTCCAGCATTGTCTGGGCCCATTCTCCGTTCTTGAGTTGTGTTCTCAGTATTCTCGGCATGTCTGATCTTCAGACCTGCTACTTTCTTTTTGGAGAATTGAGGTTTTGTTTTATTTTTTGGTGCGTGTTTATCTTCTTTGGATTTCACGCGTTCTTCTCTATTTTCTGATCGTCCTCTTCTTTCCGAAGTCCTTGACGAGATCTGAAAGGTACGAGAGGAACGTGTATCAGTATCTTGATACCTGTCGGGTTTTCTCAAATTATCCCTATTCCTGAGGTTATACCTCCTTTCAGAGGGCTCCTTTTGAGGAGACTTACCTCGGGATTGAGAACATTTCTCGTTTGATTTTTGTTTAGTAGACTCCCACTTCTTTTTAGAAGATGTAGGAGTTTGTTTAATAGAGTCCTTCTCAGGACTTTCAGATAGTTTTGGTTTCACTGGTCTTCCACCCAAACTATCTCTGCCTAATTCTGCATATGATTGTTCAATTATTCTGGGAAGCTCAGTTTGATGTTCTGTAACATCGAATTCCCTTAATCGTTGGCGGATCGCCACTGCTGCTGCCTCCCCTTTAATATTAGACAATATTATTGTTGAGACCTGGTCAAAATTTTTCAGTAAATTCATACCTAAATTTAGAGCAGGCTCTGCCCCGTATTCATTTTGAATTTGTTTCAGGACATCTGGTATTACCGCAATTGATGGAATACCATGTGTTTTAGTATAGATGGCAGCAAAGACTGAGCCCCAAGTGGTGCAGTCTTCCAGTTGTGGTGTGATCCCCATTGGTAAACTGATTGTTAGGATTCTGTGTTTCTCATACGGGCTAGTATTTGGAAATACTGCTTCGATTTGAGTAATTTTTTGAGCTATCCAGCATGGAATTTGCTCACATTTTGTGGGCATTTTATCCATGACTGCGTATAGAAGCTGTGGTGTAATTTTTAGTGTAGTCCCCTGGTGAGGGGTTTGATTTGGAATTGTTAATGGTGGTTGGACTGTGAAAGTCCGCATGACATATTGGACCAATTGTCTGTAGATTTTTATTAACTCTGTAAGTTGAGTAAGTAATTCCTCATCTGACATCTCTTCAATGTCAGGATGAGGTGTGTAGCCGGCTAGAATCGGCCATGTTGCTCCTGGTCTACATAGTGGACCGAGCCTGGTAATGTTTTTGTGATGTTTTAGGGCGCCTTTAAACCAGAGCTGATGCTCCTGGTATGTTAGTGGAATTTCAATATCCTCGAAAGGAATATATTCCTCTGGTGGATCATCTTCTTTGTAGAAGTGAAACATTTTTGTAACTGGATTGGATTCAGGAAATATTACCCATGAATAGAATACCTCTGTCCGAAAGGATTCGTGTGCCTCTATCACGAAAACTGCTCTACCTCCTCTTGGTGGTAGGCCGTGTTTTATGAGTTTTAGAGTGATGGCTCTTCTTAAGTTTGGATGGATGTCTATAACACCCTCCTCGGTTCCATCTAAACCGGTAATGTTTAAAGCTCTTAAAGCTGGTTGACCCGTAACTTCACCGTTTCCGGTCTCAGTGTCTGAGCCAGGCATTTTGAAACAAATGTAGAACAAGTTTCAATGAAACAAAGATAAGGTGCACAATATTTTGGAACACTGTATCCTTCAACGTTGAGCAAACCAAACAGCTAATATATAGGGTGCTTCCCTTATGTAGCCGTGGTGGATATCTAACCCTGCCCACTCCAGACGTCTTTTGGAGTATATGGGTAGGGGTCTGAGAGAAAAAAGCACGGCTGAGTTACTCAGTATCTAGCGTTGAATTACCGCCTTACCAATGTTGGGCGCCATGTAGTGTAGCTCCTATTTCCCTAATAGGCTCTGCGCATTGGAATAATATATCCTATAGGCTTGACATAGGACTGAGGTCGGTATGTCCCTATCGAGTATATTAAACTTAATTACTTGTGCCAGCTAGCTCAGAGGCCACTAGAAACTCCTTGACAACAAGAAGGGAGTAGTTTCTGGCAGCCGCAAAACATGACCACTTTGTTTCCCTTTAGAATCAGAACGTGTCCCAGAGTCGTGGAAATAATAGATAACCGTTTCACTCAGCTCAATCGTGCATACTTAGTTTTCCTCAAAGTTACACAGAAAGAATAGACGGGCGTTTCAATAAAAGATTTATTGAACAGTCTTGTTTCTTGTATAAGTAAAATGTGCTGTTACGATCACAAGACAGTATGCAAGATAAATAATGTACAGTGTAAGCAGTAGAAATAAATAATACTGCGCTAGCATGATCTTTAGTAGATTTTCATTTACATAAATAACATAAACTAAAAATGCGAGTACTCATACGATGCGTTTCTAAGCTAGTTCTACCCCAATGTACCTAAACTAACCTAGGTGTAGGGAGAGGTATGAAGTAGGTGAAGTATTCCTTACTATGGTATACTAAGAGTATGTTAAGTCTAGTATGCCTAGTATGCCAAGAGTCCCTCTAGGTTCTAGTCAGCTCCATACCTTAAGAATGAGAGAGGTGGGAATCTCTTTCCAGACTCGAACTCCAACACCCCGCAAGGGAAGTCAGATCACTGAAAGCTGGACTCTCTGCGTGCAGGGATGACAGCGTCTTCTCAGTGCATCAGGCCGGGAAACGGGCTCCTCTGACGTCAAGGTCTCCTCTAGTTTACAAGGGCTAGGGAAGGTATATTTATACCTGAGAGGTACCTCACAATGTTAGCATTGACGTGAGTCGGACAGCGGAAGACGTCATGAATGAACCCCTAAGGTATAACGGTTCATGCATAATAGATGAGTCCTTGAAGAAATCAATAGTCCTGTGCTAGGGAAACTCCCGAAGACCAAGGGTCTGTTCTTCAAGAACTCGTTGTGACGTTAGGGTGGACGGATGTCGGGGACCATGCCTGTATTTGGAGTGCACGGTTTAATGCCTAAATAAGGACTGGGATTTTATGCCTATATAAGGACAGGGCAAATTGTGCCTATATAAGGACATGATACAGGAAAACCTATATACGGACATCCTAAGAGGAATACAACAGTGATGCCACAGCGTCCCCGCTGGTGGGCAGAGTATAACACTTCAACTTGAGGGCCTTTGTGATTCCACAGCTCCCTCTCCCGCACTGGAGAGCAGACTACCACACTTTAACTTAAGGGGCTTTGTGATGTCATAGCTCCCCCTTTAATTCAAAGACTTTTGTGATGTCACGGCTTCCCCTCCCCTCTAGAGAGCAGACCGCCACACGAAGAGACATACTATCAGCACCACCAGGCATCTGAAGAGACATACCATCGGCATAGCCCATCATCTGAAGAGACATACCGTCAGCACCGCCTGTCATCTTTATAGACATACTATCAGCACAGCCCGGCATCTGAAGAGACACACCATCAGCACAGCCAGGCATCTGAAGAGACATACAGTCAGCACTGACGGTCTCTGAAGAAACATACCATCAGCACAGCCCATCATCTTAAGAGACATGCCATCAGCACAGCCCGTCATCTGAAGAGACATACCGTTAGCACAGCCCGCCATCCGAAGAGACATGCCGTCAGCACAGCCCGGCATCTGAAGAGATATACCATCAGCACAGCCCATCATCTGAAGAGATATACCATCAGCACCACCTGTCATCTTAAGGGATATACCATCAGCACAGCCAGGCGCCCTGAAGAGACATACCAACAGCACAGCCCGGCATCTGAAGAGACATACCATCAGCACAGCCCGGCATCTGAAGAGACATACTATCAGCACAGCCCGGCATCTGAAGAGACATACCATCAGCACAGCCAGGCGCCTGAAGAGACATACCATCAGCACATCCCGGCATCTGAAGAGACATACCATCAGCACAGCCCGGCATCTGAAGAGACATACTATCAGCACACTCCATCATCTGAAGAGACATACCGTCAGCACCGCCTGTCATCTTTATAGACATACTATCAGCACAGCCCGGCATCTGAAGAGACATACAGTCAGCACTGACGGTCTCTGAAGAAACATACCATCAGCACAGCCCATCATCTTAAGAGACATGCCATCAGCACAGCCCGTCATCTGAAGAGACATACCGTTAGCACAGCCCGCCATCCGAAGAGACATACCATCATTTATAAGGCCCCTTGCGCCGTCAGAACATCACTTTTTGTAATGTTCCGTGGCGCCAGAGCCTGCTCCATATTTACGAGGCCGCACTAAGCCAATTTTTTGGGCTAATGCTGCTTTGTAAATATTGTCCCCTTTAACACAGTTTTCTGCGTTAAAGGGGCATGCAGTGGGTGTTGCTGGGGGCGTTCCCAGCAACATCCATGGCATTTTGACACTGCCCCAGATTTACGAGAAATCGTAAATCTGAGGCAGCTCCAAAAACTTACGCCTCCCCAGGGAGGCGTAAGGGAGGCACAATTAGAAGAAATATCTTTATTTCTCCTTGTTTTTCATTTTTCTATGTGTGCTTCGTTCTGCAGCAGAAAAAGGAAAAAGGAAAAAGCCTCTTGTGATTGTTTTTGTGCAGGAAGTTATCCCTTCCTGCACAAAAATAATCATCCCTGCAACGCAGGCACCCTTGCACCATGGTGCAAAGGTGCCTGCGTTGGTGCACGGAAGCCTATTGTGTGCTGGAACAGGGGAAAAGGTCAGGAGTGCGCTGTATCTCAAAGACGTGGGTCCCGTGCTCTCCATGCCACTGGAGTCAAGCTATCTTGGCTGATGAGGGCTGAAAGCCCGAAACCGGTCCTAGGTTGCTTGTTTCCAGTCCAGGGAGGACCAGGCCTGGCAGTTCGGGCTGGACTGTTCCCATTGGGCGGAGGGTCAAGACTGATTTGCATATGGCTGGGTCCAAACTGAAATGGCATGGTGAGCAAAAAAACGATGGATATAGGCCCAGATCTCTGTACTGGGGTGAATGTATGACATTGTTCTGCATTCTATCCATCAATTGTTCTTTTTGCATGCGCGTATCTCATAGATACAGCACATTCCTGCCCTTTTCTTTTGCCGTAGGGCAGCGCAGCAGGAAGGCCTGCTGCCCTGCCCTACAGCAAAAACAGCAAAAACACATAAATGAGGCCCATAGTACCTATTACTGCAGACTTGCAGCTTTGAGGTTGTGTAAATAGAAAGTGTTTTAATGTCGTAATGGAAGGGGCTAGGACATTTTTCTTAGAGTTCAGTCCTTGGTAGCAAAACTATTTTTGCTCAGAAGTAAAAAAACTGGACGACACTTGGGAGATGAATTTGCGCTGCTGTCCCAGATTATCAAGGTCTTTTTCCTCACACCTGGAAGAGTTAAACTTGATATATATTTTTATGTTCCGGACACCTGTCAAGCTGGCTGCATTTTTCACTGTTTCTACAACATTTTCAGTCAGATGTAAACATACTGTCATAGTAGATTTAAGGCTTGTGCCCTGCACATATGTCAGGGGAAGGATTTGTGGCACTCGCTCCTGCAGGCCTTCAGAGAGTAGGACGTACTAATGGATTCAGCCTTGCTGGATGCCTGCTTCTTGCTCTTGCAGTTGCGCCTCTCACTTGTTTTCCGTGCCTCTGCTCTTGGCACTTGCTGTTGTC